>CM057456.1:316915000-318115000 GCA_016271365.2 Neoceratodus forsteri
TGACCTGCAGCAGCTCTTGAATGTCCTGCTGGATCTGCAGGAGTCTCTGGCCACCTAGGACAAGGGAGCAGAGTCAATAGGTGTGACTGTCCATCTCCCTGCAGCCCACCCATTGTGCATGGCATACAGTCATGTGACACACCCCTGTGATGGTGTGCAACCACCCACAGTGACCGTGTCCACAAGACCTGCCCACCCAGGCAGCCACAGCCATGTGGACCACTGCACACACCCACTGCCCATGTCCTGCACAGCACCACCATGGCCATACAGTGACTTGGCTATGCGGTGTGAAGGCAGTGCCGCAGCCATGTGCCCAGTGCATGCATGGACCACCATTGACGCACTCCCAGACATGCAGTGCCACTGGACAGTGCTGACTGTAACAAGTTGCGTGCATGGCAGTGGTGTTAATGGATGGTGGCCATGCCCCTCTGCCTGCCCAGTTATACAGCATGCAATAGTAATCATGGATGTAAGGCACTCACCATCAGCAGGCTGGTCCACGCGCCACGGACCACCTTCATCCCTCCTGTCCTTCTGCTCCAACATGCGGCTCCTCCCCTCTCTGTTGTGCAGCTGTTCTTCTGGCCCTAAGGTGCAAACACGGAAAGAGGAACATCAGTACAATCTGGTAGCAATGTCCCCCTGCCCCCATGTGTGTGCAATCCCACACAGCCAGACCCACCCACCCCACACCCCGATACCAAAACAAAGGCCAACAACGGACAGCCCCCCCACCATGTGCCGGACACATGCAACCATGATACCCGTATGGACAATAAAAGTGTATGGATGTTGCACCTACCTGGCCATGGCACCATGCCCCTCCTGGCATGTGCCCACAGGCAGGCAAGCAGGTCCATGTCCCTGCACCTCAGGTCCCCATAATGGTGGCAGCACTGCTCTGCCATCCACCCCATACCGGTGGCCTCCTCCAGGGTGTCGGCCACCTCCTGCCATACCACACTCCTGGCCCTGTCCAGGGCTGCCTCCCCAAACAAAGCCCCAACATGGGGCTCAACTGTGGCCACAAGGTTTGCCAGCTCGATCTGGCTCCACACCACAGCACGCCTCCACGTCATCTCTGCTGCCCGGTTCAAGCAAAATGGCACTATGCAGCGCGGTCCTGCCATGTGCAGATGCTGCATGGGACACCGCTGCCATTCTCTATCATGCTGTCACCGAACAGCACGATAGTGGTGCACCCATGCCTGATGCATGGCACCTAGGGGGCAAAGGTCGGGCACAGGGTCAAGGGTCTCTGGTGCATGCACAGCCACAGTGCGATTGGAACCCAATACATGTAGCGTGATTGGGTGCCTGTGTGCCACCTTCTGTAGTGGCCTACAGCGCTGTTGCCCCAGTGCGCCTACGATGCCTCAGTGCCACAGCACCATATAGGTGAATAGCGCCGTAGTGCCACTGGCACAATGGTGGCCGTGCCCTGCATTGCCTCCCACACACAGAACATCAGCAGCGCTGCAGGCACCTGCGTCATCAACCTGGGCATGTGCAGTTAGGTGTGTACTGCGCATGTCACAGAACTGCGCCCTTGGCTCAGCACGTTCAACACAATTGCGCAAAGTGCAACAGCACGATATTCAGCCGGCATATGCAAATCATCTAATCAGCCATTCAATGGTGCAGTCTCTGCATTTGTATCCACTTAAAGATGTGCCTCACTTCATTTGCATGGGTTGCACTATAAAAGTGCGACATTGGGCTGCACTGGCTATAGTCAGTTACTGCAGTCTATTGTGGTGAGTTGCATGCTGTTTGGGAGTGTGGACTGTCGTGTTTGAGACATGCATGGGAATGCACAGTCACAGGTAACACCTGTCATTCTCACAGGATGAATCATGACCGAGCGTGTGGTGGAGGAAGAGGAACAGAGTCGTGGGAGGAAGAGGAGGTCAAATTTTACCAAGACCAAGACAGATGCCCTGTTTGAGGCCTACCTTGACCAGGAGCTGCTTCTCAGTGGATGCCAGGGAACACCACAGGCCCTTGCTGCTGCATGGGAGGAGGTGGTGCATGCTGTAAACCTGCATGGCAGCCACCAGTGCTCCGTGCAAGAGTGCAAAAAGAAGATGGGCACGGACAGGTGGAGGATTAAAGAGAAGGTGGCTGCCATCAGGGCAGCATGGTCTGTGACTAGTGGGGGACAGCTGGAGGTGCTACGCCTGACCCCACAGGAAGAGCAGGTTGCTGGCAGCATGCAGCGTTGCACCATTGAGGGTGTTCCAGGTGGTGGGTTCTAGACGGGTGGTAGCCTGTCACTGCATGGTAGGTCATGGTCTGTCTATTGGGGGGGACAGGGTAGGTCACATGCAGTAATGTTACTTTTATTCCCTTACAGCTCCTGAGCGTCTGCATGGGTCACGGTGGTGGGCTTTTCCAGTGAGGCCAGTCACATGGAGATGGAAGAGGGCCCATCCACCTCCACAGGAATATGGGGGTCAGGGTGACAGTGGTCCCACCTGGACATCCAGACTGATGTTGGTGGAACAGGTGCGGAGGAGGCCCTACCCATGTCCCAGCATGCCAGCGTCCATGGATGCTAGCATGCTGAGACTCAGGCTGGTGCCAGATCCATCACCGATGATGATGGAGCTAACGTTATGGACAGTGACACGTGTGTGCCACAGGATGGCCACACAGCAGGTGACATCATGGCCATGGCTGTGGGTGGTGCGGCCATGGAGGCCTGCGTGTCATCACAGTCCCAGCTTGTGCCTGTGTGCACCAGTGGGGCAGCACTGGTGTGTGTCCAGGACAGTGGGACTGTCGTGGCCACTGCAGCAGCACCATTGAGCCCTGGGGAGCAGCAGCCAGAGGGGCAGCATCAGCAGTTGGCCAATGGCCATGGGGATACAATGTCAGGGGGTGGCATCAGTGCACCACCTGTAGACATGCCCAGGCCTGGCCCTGGTGTGCAGTGCCCACCCTCAAGGGGCGATGAGCATTAGGGCCGCAAACACCCTGAGGGACAGCATGCCGATCAAGCAGATGACCTCTTGGATGAGCACACCCGCATACTGCAAGCATCAGTCAATCAGCAGATGTGGCTTGTGATGGCGGTGGATGCACTGAGTGCGGCTCTGCACCAGGTAGAGGAGCGTCGCAGCAGAGACACCGCTCTGCTCCTGGCAGGAACGGACCAGTTGCGGGAGGATGTGACCACTGCCATTGACAGGCAGACACAGTCATTCACAGCTGTCATGGCCACAATGGGCACACAGTTATTTGCCCATGCATTGCAGACACCACGCAGTGAAATGTCCACCCCCCCATTCCCAATGTCGTGTGACACCATCCTTGTCGACACTGGGTTCAGCTGTGGGCATCCCGAGCATGCCTGGTGCAGGCATGTTCGGTGTGCTGCAGACCCCTGCGCGAGCACGGTCGTGTTCATGCAGTGGAACCCCTGGGGGACCGTCGGTGCCACCCCATGAGGCCAGTGGTTAGCCTGTCACTGCTGGCGGGTCAGCGAAGCTGCCCATGTATCCGTGGTGGCCATGGCACTGTGGTGCATGACTGACCTCTCTCCCAGCGCAGCTACTGTCTGATGCTGCCCTGTGTGCATTGTGTCATTCAGTGGGCAATGCACAGGTGGGTACCCGGCCCTGCATGCACACACTCAGTCCATCTGCACACCCTCCTGGCTGCTGTCCACAGTTGCGTGTGCATGATGATGCCTGCATTGTGCTGTACGCCACTGTCAATGGTGCCCAGCTTCTGACACATGCACAATGACAGGCAGTGGGCGTGGTGGTCTGTGGACATGTGTGTGGCTGCTGGGGGTGGCAGTCTGGGTCGGCGTGCCTCCTACCCTTTGTGCATGTCTGGTAAAGTGTGTGTGTGTGTGTGTGTGTATGACCGCATGCCATGTTAGACCTCGCCCATCCCTGGCGGTGTGTGCGATTCCATGCCCGGCCACTTCCCTTGATGGCATGCACCCCTGGAGTGTGTCCATACGTGTTTGTGGGTTGTGCCTTTGCTACTGGTGGTTGCACATGGCCCCATGACTTACCTTGGTTGGCTGAAGTGCTCCTCTGTGATGGTGTCCCGGTGCAGCTGTGCCAGCCAGAGCAGTCGGGGGTCCCATTGCCCAAGGGGGGCTGCCCATCACCATCGTCACCAGCGTCCTCATCGTCCTCATCGCTGTCCCCCTCTTCAACCTGTATGGCTATCCCACATTTGTTGGCCATGTTGTGCAGGATGCAACAGGCCAGGAATAGCCCACAGGCCTTTGAGGGGCTGTGTTGTAGGTCACCACCGGAGGTGTCCAGGCAATGGAAACGTGCCTTCAGCATCCCAAACACCCGCTCGATGACATTACATGTGGTGGCATGTGCCTCATTGTAGCGTTGCTGCGATGGGGTTGCGGGCCACCAGTATGGTGTGAGCAGCCAGGGATGGAGTGGGTATCCACTGTCACCTGTGTGTAGAGGGTGGAGGTTAGTTTGGTGATCAGCATCGCCATGCCTCGGGCCATGTAGGCCACTACCCATGTCACCTCTGACCATGCCCCTCCCAAGCTCTATGTTTGTCCATGTGGTTTGCATACTCACCCACTAAGTGGCCAGTGGGGATGTCCCCACTCTTGAATCTGTGACACAGTGCCAACTGGTGCCAGATGAAGGCATCATGTGCTCCCCCCACGGTGCGTGGCACAGACATTGATTATGCGCCCCTAGCATCACACACCACCTGGCAGTTGATGCTAGCATAGCCCTTCTGATTGATATATGCAGCCCCTTCGGGGCCAGGTGGTGTGCAGATTGCCACATGGGTGCAGTCTATTGCCCCTAGCATGCCAGGCATATGTGCTACCCTGTGGAACTCCTGTATGTTTGCTGTGCGCTCCACCAGTGTGTTGGGGAAACGGATGTACTCTGGAGCATGTGGCAGCGATGCGCTGAGGAATTGGGTGAGGTGGCGTGACGTGGCCGACTGGGTTATGCCTGTGGTGTCCCCTGTTGGTCTCTGGAAGGTACCCATGGCGAGAAAGCACATGCAAGCTGTCACTTTAGTCTCCACTGACAGAGCATGGCTCTGTCGTGTGGGTGCCTGCATCACATCACTGCACAGCTCACAGAGCCACCTCAGAATTGTCCGATTCAGGCAGTACCGGCCCACAATCTCAGTATCACTGTACAGCTCGAAGCTGGTGCAGGCTCGGTACTGCCTGTTGGGGTATACACCACCGATGGGCTCCTTCCACAGCTGCGCCCCTGCTGCCTGTCTTCTCACCCCCCTCATTACTGCCTCCATCTAGATGATGGCACTGGCCATGTCCCTGGCTTGTGTTCACCCCCCCTGGCAGCTGTTTCTGTGTTCCCCCTGCTGTCCTGGCTGCTACTTTCCCTGCACCGGAAACACCTTCCTGTGGTGGCCTCTGTGCTGTGTGGCACTTCCCCCTTCTGCACTGGCTGTGGCTCCCCACACCTTCCCTGTGCCTCTGTGTTCAAGGTGCCCTTTCCCTGGCCTGCCCTGTGTGACCCTCCAGCCTTGTTTGTTTGGCTAGAGTTCAGCCTCTTGTGCCTTCCCTGTAGCGTTCTTGTGCCTCTCCCTTGTTCCTTTTTATTTTGGCTCATTTCCGCTATCGCGCAACCTCCGCTTGCTCCCCTGTTGCGCATGGCGCATGTTGTTGAATATCGCACTGTGCCATTTATGCATGGTTCCTACCCCTTCAGTTTGCGCATACATTCATTATCAATGTGCTATTGCTCAGCGTGATTTGAGGGGCGCATCTGCCTCTCACTGAATATCGCAGAATGGCGCATTTTCGGACTTGTGCTGGAGCAACCCTATTGTGCATGGCGCAACCCTTTTGAATATCTGAGCCAAAATGTTAAAGAGCAAATTCCTTTCAGAATAATATGTCAGTGACCCAAAGCATAGACCACATTTTCTGTTCATTTTCTTGTTTTCAGCATGAAAAATTTTACCTTGTTTAACATTTGTATGGCTAACTTATTTGAATGCTAAAACACAAATGAAGAATGCATTGTTATGGAAACATAAGGCAAGGCAAGGCAATTTTATTTATAGGGCACTCATTCCCAGAGGCTCTGAGCACCTTAACAAAACTCAATACAATAGAAAGACACATTTAAAATACAATAAAATCCCCCAAAAAAAGAACAAATACGCATTATAATAATAAATTTCACACCTTTAAAAACTTTGATTTGCCACAAGGCAAACTTGACATAGTAGCTGGAGTTCAGCAACTTTAAAAAGCTTTGGATTGCCAGAGGCAAACTGGACATAACAGATGAAGTTCAGCAAACTAAGAAAGCTAGACTGAAAAGATGGGCCTTTAACTTACACTTGAACACTTCAGTCGAGGGGACTTCCCAGACAGCAGGTGGAAGCAAGTTCCACAGGGTCGGCCCAGAAACACTAAAAGCATGGTCTCCCAAGGTCCTGAGCTGAACCCTGGGAATGTCCAGGAGGCCCCCTGTGAATCCATGCTGCCTGAGGTCTTGCAGTCCATTAGATTCAAAATACTCTTACCAGCCATTTCTTTATCAGGGTATCCATTCATTTTCCCACCACTGAAGTGAGACTAACTAGCCTATATTTGCTAGTCTGTTCCTTGCTGCCGTTCTTATGTAGAGGGATCATGTCTGTTCTTCTGCAGTCCTCCGGAAGCAAGCATGTTTTCAGTGAACTGTTGACTAAGGCCATCTGCAGGGCATCTAGCACCTCCTGAGTTCCTTTGGTATCCTTGAATCTATCCCATTCAGCCCCATAGCTTTTTACCTTTTGAGATGCAAGTTCTTTCAGTACTCTTTCCTATGAAAATGGACATTTGTTCACCCCTTCCCCTGTCCCTTGCTTTTGCTACTCTCTGGTGGTCCATCCCCACCTTTTCCACTGTGAAGACTGAGCAGAAGAACCTGCTCAGGATGGTAACTTTTTCTTGGTTCTCTTTTACACAGTCTTCCCCTGCTACCCTCCTAATCTCACTATTCCATCCCTTTCTTTCCTCTTTTCACTTATGTATCTGAAGAAAGTCTTACCCCCTTTAGCTACTCCTTTGGCTATCCTTTCCTCTGTCTACACCTTTCCTCCTGTCACTGCCTTTCCTGCTTCCCTCTGTTTTACTTGGTACACATTCCTGTCTTCCTCCCAGAGGGATGCTGGGGTGCATAGTGAGGGGCATCACCAGTAGAAAACAGGAAATGGTGATGCCACTGTACAGACAACTGGTCAGGCCACATCTGGAATACTGTGTTCGGTTCTGGAGATCACATCTCCAGAAGGACATTGACAGAATGGAGGTGGTCCAGAGAATGGCAACAAAAATGGTGAAAGGAATGCACCAGAAAACGTATGAGGAAAGACTGAAAGACCTCAATATGTATACCCTGGAGGAAAGGAGGGAGAGGGAGGATATGATAGAGACATTCAAGTACCTCAAGGGAATCAACAAGGTCCAGGAGGACAGCATCTTTCAAAAAAAAAGAGATGTGCAGGAACAAGAGGTCATAATATGAGGCTAGATGGGGGAGACTCAGGGGTAATGTGAGGAAGTATTTTTTCACAGAAAGGGTGGTGGATTCACGGAATAGCATTCCAGCAGAGGTCATAGACGCTAAAATGATTGGTGAGTTCAAGAATGCATGGGATAAACAGAAGGCAACCCTAGAGATAGAAAAAAGATGGTAAGCTGCCTATCATTTAGGATCTGGAGTTTAAGTAGGTAGGGAAATGGGCAGACTAGGTGGGCCAGCTTTTACTCACTTCATTCACACAGAGATGCTGGTTACCTTAATTATGCTATCCCACTTGTTCCTCATTGTGCCTCTACCCCTCCCTGGCAATCCCCCTCCAACAAGGCTGTTTCTGATGCAGTCCCTCATTTCTTTAAAATCCACCCTTCTAAGGTCCAGCACCCTCTTCCTCATGTGGCTTGCCTCTACTCCTACCTTTATATTAATCCACCCTGTACAGTGATTATGGGTACCTAAAGGGCTGCCCGGTGTGACACCTGCAAGGTTGTCCATATTTGTAAGCACCAGGTCCAGCAATACCCTATTTCTGTGGGGCCTGCACTTGTGCTACTGCATACAGAAATCAGTGATACCCAAATTGCAACATTAAGTCTATTTTTAGAAGCACAGGACCCTGTGTGGCCAATGCTTCTGTAGCCACAGGTGTAAGATATAGACACCAACTTCTGTCTGCTGAAGCCACAGATACATATCTATGAAGGTAGAACATCAGTGAAACTGCATTTGTGTTATCTGGAAACCAAGTTATATGTTGTTTGTCTTACCTTATGATGGCTGTCTGTGGCTACTTAGGTACTTAGATACTGTAGGATAGATGTGCAACAAAGGAGCTTCTTGTCTACCCCCCACCCAACAGTGGTGACCCAGTTGTCTTCACAGGTGTCCACGTGGCCACCTAACAATTTTTTGAAATAATCTATATGTGATGCATCTATAATCTCTTGAGGCAAACTGTTCCAATATTTGATCACTCTCTGGTAAAGTACAAGCCTCTTCTGTTTGTCTTAAAGGGTTTTCCCTGGAATTGTTTATTGTGGTTTCTTGTGTTATATGTCATCTCTTTAAACTCAAAATCCATTTCTGTAAGTAGTTCATCATTTTTACTTAAGTCATACATTAGAATAAGATTGCCCTTTATCCATCTCCTATCGAGACTGTGCAACCCTCGATGTTCCAGCCTGTTTTTATCATCTAAGTCCTCAAGACCATTAATGATTTTGGTAAATCTCCTCTGAATCATTTCCATTCCTTGAATGTCACCCTTCTGATAGAGTGACCAGAACTGTAAACACTAGTCCAGGTGGGGTCTAGCCAATGACCTGTAAAGAGGTACAATGACATCCTTGTGCCTAGTAATGACATTTTTCCTAATACAGCCCAAGATTTTTGATGCTTTTGCAACAGCTATTGAGTTATTAGATTTGAAAGTTAGATTTCATTATACTATAACCCCTAGATCTCGTTCCTCTTTAACTACTCTTAGTTCCTCCCCACCTAAGTTATATTTGGCATAAATGTTATTTTCCACATGAAGTACCAAACATTTATTTGGATTGAACTGCATTTCACAAGTCTTTGTCCACTTATATAAGGTGTCAAGGTCTGCCTGAATCTTGACTCCGTCCTCACTGGTCTCTGTCACCTATTTTAGTGTCATCAACAAACTTGTTTACAAATCCATTAAGTCCTAGATGCAGACTGCTAACGTAAATGGTGAACAACATTGTCCCAAGACTGAACCCTGCAACACTCCACTCTTCACGCTAATATTATTCGGTAACACACCCCTCATCCTTACTCTTTGTTTCCTGTCAGCTAGCCAGTATCTAATCCAATTCACCAATCTGACATCCATATTTAACCAATTTAACTTCTGTAATAGCTTGCCCTAGGTTACTTTATCAAAAGCCTTCCTGAAGTCCATATAGACCACGTCACATGGAATGTTCAGATCTAATAAGTCACTGATGTGCTCAAATGAAATAAGTTTGGTTACACATGAGCGCCCCTTTGCAAAGCCATGTTCTGTCCTATCCATCAATCTGTCTTTGTTGATACTGCCAATAATATGTTCTTTCTGGATTTTCTCCATGATTTTACCCACAGTGAATGTCAAGAATGTCAAACTGATAGGCCCATAATTTGAAATCTGCTATTTATTATCTTTCTTATATATGAGGGGTGACTATTGCTTCTTTCCAGTCATCCAGTACTATACCAGAATACAGTGGTGATCGAAATATGTTACTGACTGGTTCTGAAATTACTTGGGCCAGATTCTTTAGAATTGATGGGTGTATATTATCTACACCTGGTGATTTGCTGGGGTCAGTTTTATTTAGTTCTTTACGAGTTCTATCCAAAGTAAACAGAATCATATCTAGATCCTTAATTTTGTAAGAGCTCAGTTCTAAGCTGCCCCCATGGACTTCAGAATGGTTAAAGGCAGAAGCAAAGTAATTGTTCATTTTTTTCTGCCACCTCGATTAATTGATCAGTTATTGCATCATTTGTTTCCAATGGTCTTGATACCATCTCTGTCCCTTTCAGTGAATTAATGTAGCTGAAGAAGGCCTTCACATTTGTTTTATTTTTAACTAAGTTACATTCACATTTACATTTGTTTTTTATAGCATTTATACATTTTTTAAGATATTTCTTGTAGGTATCATAGTTTATGTCAGAGGGATCACATTTGCATTTCTTGTACAATTGCTTTGCTTTTTTCCTTTTTAATATCATTAGTCATCCATTTAGGTCAAATTTCTTTTGGTTATATATTTTTTCCTTTTTTGGTACCCATTTATCCTGCAGCCCCAGTAGTTTCTCTTTTATGCACATTCATTTCTCTGTCACAGTTATCTGATCGAATAACACTCCCCAGTCTCATGCATTAAATTCCCTACCCACAGCCTCACAATTAGCCCCTCTATAATCATACATTTCTAGATTTTTTTTAAACCCAGTTTTATTCAGAGATAGGATGGATAAATAGTTGTATACAGTAATTCAGCCACAACATTTGGCCCATATGCTTTACAATACATTCTTTGTCATATTATTCAAAATCTTATGGGTCATGCATTATTATCTTTACATATACTCAACCAATATATTGACTTATGCAACCTGTCTATCATTTAGTTAAGCCTTCTGTTAAGTAACAAATGAAAATTACGTACCTACCGTAGTTCTTGATCTTCTCTTGTATCTTCACCATTCATTACTGTTGGGTGTCAGGCAGAGGCGCGCACCCGCCATGGGAGTTTTTTTTAGAGGAATCGGTGTCGATAGCACCGCCCCCGAGAGTGACTCTCTGCGTGGAGCATGAGGGGTGGCCGTTAGGTGCCGCAGACTCCTCCTTCATCCCAGTTCTGTTAGCCGGAGAGGTGAAATAAGGATTAGAAAAGAGAGTGAGGCAAGAGAGCCGAGGGATAGAAAAAAAGGAAAGGATATAAACTGAAAAAGGAATAAGCCGATAGAGGACAGAAAAGAGAGATGAAAAAATACCTACCCCAAGGGACCGAAGGGCCTCACTTCTGGGGCGGATTTAAGGGAGGAACAGATAGAGAGGAGAAAGAAGAGGGAGGAAGGAGAAGAAGAGAGAGAGAGAGAGAGAAAAAAAGGGGGGATGCTAGGAGGGGAGAACTCTGCCATTGAGAAATTGGCTTAGGGTTATAAGCTCAGAACCAAAAACAAGGGAGCAAGAATCCCATTTCAACACTTCGGGGAGAGGGTTAACCGAACCTCTCACACAGCTTGGACACAAAAGGCAGATTCTCTAAACCTCCAGCCATTCCTAACCTTCCAGACTCCAGCTGGGAGCTCTCAAACTATTAAGGAGGAAAAACTGTTTCCAAAAGAGAGCGGCCAACTAGAAAGTGAAAGGAGCCTTCTAGTACCTTGTTAGGTGATAACACAGTAGCATGTGAAGAGGGGAAGAGGGGAAGAGGGGGGCCATAGGGGGCACCCCAGTACTCAAACAGACAGAGTGGGAACTCAATCGGACTCCCTAGAGGCAAGGCAGAAAACACCCCTTAAGGAAACTGAAGTGCCGGAACAGCGCCAACCAGTAGAGGCTGTATAATAGGATTAGGGCCTGCCAGAAGGGCCTGGGAAGAGAAGTCAAGCCACTTAATGGACCGTCTCTTTACTTGTGAATTGAAAAACATGACTGGGGAGAGCCAAGAGATGCCCAGTAAGGGCAGTCAGAGAGAGTTCCTTCAGGTACAGACAAATTTTAGCTCATTCCTCCTATTCTCAGAGGGAAGGATCTGTTTAGAAGAACAGATTTTATATATTTTTTTTGGCTTAACACCAAGAGAGAAGAGGGAGGGACGAGCAGGGAGGGGGAGACGCCGAAGAAGGAGGCCCTTGAGGGGATGGTGGGCGGGATTCAGTAATGAATGGTGAAGATACAAGAGAAGATCAAGAATTACGGTAGGTATGTAGTTTTCATATCTTCCCTTGTCAGCCTTCACCATTCATTACTGTTGGGTGACTACCAAGCCTCCCCCCCTCGAGGGGGGGTAGGAGTAAACCCTGAGGGAACAGATCCCTCAGCCTCTTACTGGTGACAGGTAGAGAGGGGAAGACCCTAACCAATAGACTAGAAAGTCTAAGGCTGGTGAGGAGGAGGAGGAGGAGGAGTAGGCACCCCCGAAGGGCTGTGGGAGGGGGTTGCCCCTGAAGACGCCTCCTTGCCCTATTGGAAAAAAGGCGGTTCCCTTGGAAGGCAGTGCCAGTCACCCTATGCCAGGCCATGGGTGACAGTCAGAAGAGACAAAGCCATGCCATCCACCTAATGCAGATCGCTGTCCCCACTAGTCTGGATGCCACCTCGTTGGCATCGTAGGATGCCCTCATTTGGTGCCTTGTGAGCTCCAGACCCTGTGCAGAGAGGGCAATGGCTTGTCTAGACTGCTCTGAGTCAGGAAGCAGGGCTAATACCTGAGCCAGCATCAACCACAGATGCCTGTTGTAAGCAGCATGGTGAGCCTGATGGGAAGAAATGCACAACAATGCACAACCAGAAGAGAAGACTCTTCGTCCCCACCGGTTGAACTCAGCAGAATCCGAATCCGGAGGCCTGTTGTGCGCCAGGCAGGAGGCCCGGAAGGAGTATCCAGGGATGTCAAACCCAAAGGTGAGTGAGGTAGAGAACCTAGAGACTCATGGGGGGCACAATACTGTCTCCTGCAGTCTCCTGGCGCTGGAGAAGGAGTGGCTGGAGACTGCCAGGTGTGGATAGATGCTTCCTGGAAGGGTATTGGCCATGAAGGCACCACCAAATGGCGGGTGCTGAATTCACTAAGGAACGCATGCTTTTGCCGCTCGGTATTGTCCCTACAGATGTAGGAAATACGAAGCTCTGAAACCATCCTCGAGAGGAAATGCTGATAGTCGGTGAAGTCAGCGTCAGAGGAAAGGTGGACAGAAGGTTCCTCTTCCTCAGTTGAGGAAGATGAGGAGGAAGTGGAGCTTGAATGCCCAGAAGACTCCTGCGGTGGGGGGACAGGTGGAAGACCTGTTCATCCATGGCCCTAACATAGGACGGGAAGGCCGCCGCAGTAGCTCTGAACGTCTCCCAAGATATTGGCCCAGTGGGCCCCACATGGCCTGGGAAAGAGGAAGGTGGTTGCAGAGGGATGGGCGAAGGGCACCTAATAGCATGTGCCCGACCTCTGCCAGGGCTCTGGGATCCAGGTAGCGATGCCACCAAGAGTGGGGATCCTGAGATTGTGCCGGGTTGCATAGTAGAGAGGGTAAGAGACAACTCCGGAAAGAGCCCTGAAGGAGAATCCCCCCGTGACGCACCTGGGATTGCATGAGTCCAGAAGGGCAACCCTCAAAACCACCACCAGAAGACGCTTTAGAGACCTTTAGAGAGAGAGGTGAGGATCAGTGTTACGACTCCTCCCTGCACCCCTCAGGCGGTGGAGGTTCATCGCTGCTCCTGACCCCTACCCCTCAATCCTTCAGACTCTGAAGCAGCACTGTTCCTCATAACCAGTGTCAGAGGTCCCTGCTGAGCAAGACCCCGAAGGGCACCCGCTAAGGCAGAGTCCTCTTCTCTCTGCTGAAGGGTCCGAGCAGCACTGGGAGTGGCAGCTGCCTGGGACCTGCTAGAAGAGGGCATCCTCTCTTGGACATCTGAAGGGTCCACCACGGAAGACTTCAGGCCACCCCTAACCATGGAATGATCTGGGCTAACCAGCTCAGGAGAGTGTGGGAGAGGAACACTGGACCATCTAGCCCTGTGGCCTACAGGAGGTTCAGGGCCAGAAGACTCTAGCTGCTGGTCTGGGTCCTCACCTGAATCATCTACCTCAGAGGAGGGGTCAACAAGGGAAGACTCCATTCCAACAGCCACAGGAACCTGGCCCAAGTTGATACCAGGCCTAGTACCATCATAGGCTGCAACGACTACCACATCTGCACAGCCATCCACACCCCTGATGGTGCCAGGTTCCTGGACCATACCACGAATGGCACCGCCCGAGTTCCCAACACCACCAATGGTGCTGAGACCCAGCAGGGCACTGTGAACGGTGCTGCCCAATTCCTCGGCTCCACAAATGTTGCCGAGGCCCAGCGCAACAATGCTGATGGTGCTGCCTGAGTCCCCAGTGCTGCAAATGGTGCCAAAGCCTAGCGCAGCACCACCCAAGTCCCCGGCACCGTGGACAGTGCCACGACCCAGAACAGCGCCAACGGCCCCGCCCGAGTCACCGGCGCCATGAGCTGCACCAGACTCCACTACAAGGACAGACGGGTAGGAGGGTCCACCAGAGCCAGGCCCCACAACTGGAGGCCACAACACTGGGGGAGCCTGCACCTCCATGGAGGTGACTGCTGGGATGGCACCAACGGCGCGACCCTGGGAGGGATCACACCGTTCCTCCGGTGCTGAAGAAGAAACCTCCTCCTCGGCAAGGCTGGAAGTGGAGGAGGCTTCCTCTGCGCCGGGCCATATAGACCCGGGAGGGGACCCAGAGGAAGGGTCAAAAGATCTGGCCTGGCAAGCCCTAGGGCGACGCCATCCTCTGAAAGTCAGTGGAGCTCGTCCAACTCGAAGCACGCGGACTTCCAAAGCACGGCGATCCATGGAGAAGCAGGCATCGCAATGATCCATATCATGGTACAGTCCCAGGCACCGGAGACAAACATCATGACAGTCCATGACGGAAAACTGCCGGGCCACAGGGGCACTGACGCATAGGGGCACAGCCCGCCTTAGGTTTACGCTTTGCCCCTGAACCAGACATGATGCTAAACAATTGAGGAAAAAACACAGAAAAGTCTCGGTGTTGTCGAAATAATATAGAAAGGAACGGTCTTACCGGTCAACGACATCGAGAAAAAACGGGATGAAGGAGCTTGGAAACTTCGATAAATGCGGCCTATGATGCAGTACTTCGAGCAACTCCACGCAGCAGGTGCAGCCTCGACGGTGGGAGAAACAGAACTGGGATGGAGGAGGAGTCTGCGGTACCTAACGGCCGCCCCTCACACTCCATGCAGAGCATAACTCTAGGGGGCGGCACCGTCGACGCCGACTCCTCTAAAAAAAAAAACTCCTGTGGCGGGTGCGCGCCTCCAGCTGACACCCAACAGTAATGAATGGTGAAGATTGACAAGGGAAGATCTGTGTCAACATGTATAGCAAACTTGTACTCTTTATTCATTTCATGTCAAGCTATTTGGTTATTATTTAGAAATGAACTAACTAATAAACCAACTAATGATACTCTGCTTGTGTATATCTTATTCAACTAAGCCTATTTCATTGGGATTCATCTGTAGTAAGGATTTTGATTTCACCATATTCATCTGTATGTCTGTTTACTTTGCTGTTCAGTGGAAAGTTGTCAAAGGGTGAAGGAGAAAAGAAAAAAGGAAAGAGGTTATCTGAGATGGCTGAGTGACCTAGAGATGGAGACAAAACTATACCGAACTCATAGGGGAACTATGGATAAAGGCAGGTAAGAGGGAGTCCTGGTCCACACCTCCAGATTTCCATGGCATCTTCAGAGGTGATGAACCACTCCATTACCTGCTTTCTGGTCCTACAAAACAAAAAGGGAAGCCATGAACCTCTGTTATCTTTCAGACAGCAGGGACCTCCCATCTGTAGACACAACTGGACTTATGGGTCTGGCTGGGCAGCACACCAGTTATCCCATCCCCTCCACCATTCAACATGTTTCTCTTGCTGAAGGCACAGCCTGACTGTCATGCAGTATGTTCCCTCTCCTGTATTTTTGTTATTCTGGTCACCCATTCTGTTTGGGTGGGAATCTATATCATGAGCCAGTTTGAAGAGATACATTTCAGGGCTGCCACCTTACATATTAGGACTATTCTTCTGGGGTCTGGTCTAAGGCTGCCTACCTTTGAGAGGCCCAGGATCCAGTGTTGAAGCTCCGGGGGCAGAAGCATCCCCACTATTTCTTGAGCCCTCTGTTGGCCCAGAATGGTATAATCATTGGGCAATGCCAGAAGATGTGTGAGTGTGTACCCCCAGCCCCACATTGCCTCCTACATCTATCTGTATTTGTGGGTTAGTAGTGTTGGTGACTGAAGGTTTGTTGAAAAAGTGGATCTTGACCTTTCAGTAAAGTTCCCTCCACTGGGGGGAGACTGTGACTTTCCAACACTTCTTCAGTCGTTGCTCCCATTCAACCCGTGTTATCTCTAACCCTGCCTTTCTCACCCATGCTTCCTTTATTTTTAGTACTGTGTTGCCTTGCAGTTTTTGCAGCAGTGTGAATAGGCCAGTAATACAGTGGCGTCCCCCTGGATGACACATACTTTTAATGCACTCTGCAGTATGCTGCAGCAGACCTACTGAATAATGCAATGTAATTTCAATAACAATTAGTCCCCGTTGTCATGCAGGAAGCTATGGCATTCACTTCATCCTGATAGTGTCACATTTTCCTGAATCGCAAAGGGGACTAATTACCATTGAAATTGCATTGCTTTATTCAGTAGGTCTTCTGCAGCATTCTACAGAGTGCTGCAAAGTGCTGCAGAATTGCGTTTCATCCTGGGGTATGCCACTGTATGTCTCTGTGGGCCCTGCCATTTAATCACCCAGTATATGTACTCCTTCCATTCAGTAGTCAGCCTATTTAATTTCATCAGGTTTCCTGTGGTATTAATAAAATGTCTTAATTGCATATATGTTAGGAATTCTGAGTTGTCCCACCCAAATTTCTCCTTCGCTCTAGAGTATGTAATGCACTGGCTATTTTCTATGAACTATAGAAATCTGGTGACTCCTGCCCTCTCTCATCTGGGATACCCTCTATCCAGTCTGGGTAGAATAAAGCTGGCCTCAGATCTAATAAGAGACTTGGATCCTGGTTCCAGGTTTTTTTTTTGTGGTGTGGCAGATCCTTTGGATCATCCTCCGACTGTGTAAAAACCATCTATTTTTTATGGTACTGATCACCTCTGGGAGTGCAGTGGTAAGAGCCAACATGAAAAGTGACTGGCCCACCACTGCTGCATCCTCTATATTGTACCATTTGGAGCTAGATCTCTGTCTTGCTCATGTGCAAACCACAGTCAGTTGTGCAGTTAAATAATATTATTGAATGTCCGGATAAGCTAGTCCCTTCTGTTCCCTCGGGAAGTGCCTCAGGTGCTAAGCTATTAGAGGATGTTTCCCATTCCAAATAAATTTCTAAAACTGTTTATTTATTTTATTCCAGTAAAGCCGGAGAACTGGAGTGAGTAGGGTTTGGAAGAGGAAAAGTAACCTGGGAAGGACATTCATTTTTAATCTATTAATTCTACCTATTAGAGACAATGGTAGCAACCGTCACCTTGCTAAATCCGCCACCACTGCTTCCCAAAGCCTTTCATAGTTCAGTTGGAAGATCTTACACAGTTTAGTGGATATATGAATCCCCAAGTACCTTATCTCACCCCTGAGGCCCAGGTGAATGGGAAGCTTTTTGAGAACCCCATGTGTTTCATCCCGGATACCACCAGGGATTCTGATTTATTGTAATTTATTTTATAGCCCAATATTTGTCCGAAGCACTGTAGGTGTTCTGCAAGTCTTGAAACCATCTGTTATGGGTGGCTAATAAAAAAATATGGAGTTATCCATGTATAATGAAACTTTTTGTTCCACTCCTCATACCGTGATCCCCAGCACTTGCTTATCTTGTCTGATTTTGATAGCCAGTGATTCTAAACAAATCGCAAACAGTAGGGGTGACAGGGGATAGCCCTGCCTGGTTCCTCTGAATAAATCAAAATAGGTGGAATTGAGACCATATTCCGTAACCAGGGCTTGTGGGGCTGGTACAGAGCTTTAATTACCCCTCAGGCTATAGGACCAAATTGCATTTTTTCCATCATTTTAAACATGAATTGCCAATTAACCCTATTGAATGCCTTTTCCATGTCCATTGAGATGGCTATCTGAAAGACCTGATCTTTCTTTGTACCTTCCAGAATGTTCAGAAACCTTCTGATAGTATCCTGAAGATATCTTTCAGATATGAATCCAGTCTGGTTTGGGTGCATGACTTTGTGGATTATAGTTTGTACCCTCTCATCTAAAATTCCTGTAAACACCTTTAGATCCACATTTAGGAGAGAGAGATGCCTGAAGGCCTATATGAACTTAGTTCAACAGGGTCCTTGCTTTGCTTTAACAGTACTGAGATTTGTGCTGATTTCCATGAATCTGGGACCTTATTACCTTTCTGAATTTCCCTGTACACCTGGAGCAGCACTGGTGCCAGCTGTTCAACAAATGCCTTATAAAATTCTGCAGGTAGGCCATCCAGCCCTGGTGATTTGCCCCTTTCAAGTTTTTAATTTTTATAATAATCTCCTGCAGTCCTATTCCTCTCTCTGTCACTGCCATCCCTGCTTCCCCTATACCTGGGGTCTCAAGGTTTTCAAAGAAGGCTTCTGTCTTTTTCTCAAAGGATGGGTCTTTCTCTTGGGAATATAAGTTCTGATAGAAATTCCCAAATATATTAATCACTTCCCCTGGATCACTGGTAGGGTGCCCCTGGTTTTGTGGGTTGTTTAGGTGTACCACTGCTTTATTGCTTAGCTGTTGCCTCAGTGTGTAGGCTAGAAGGCACCCTGCTCTCTGGTCCCCTTCATAGTAGTACTATTGGACACGCCTGTAGCTTCCCTCTATTTCAGCTGTCATTAGAGATGAAAATTCCTCCATTTTCCCCTTCAGTTGCTCCCTAACCTCTAAATTAGGAGTTATTTGTGTGTAAATTGTAGGTCAGCTATGGAGTTCTCTAGCTTCCGCTGCTGTTGTTCCCTTTGTTTTTTCTGTTGTGAGGCATAGCTGATAATGACCCCTCTTTGAACTGCCTTTAGTGCATCCCACCATTTTCCTGAAGATAGTTTTTTATAGTGTCTGCTATGAGGGCCCTGAAGTCTGGGACATTCAGCAGCCGCACGTTCAGCCTCCAATTGGAGCTGATCATGGTGGGTGAGATAGTGAGCCCTAATAGGACTGGGATAATGGCCCACCTCGGGGTGGGTTGAAGCATGAGGCATAGCCGAGGGCTTCCACCACCCAAGAAGGGCCATTAGCACACCATAACACACCCCCTGGAGTGCCTTATTGTGATTATGAAATGTGTCATTTTTAGTAAATTTTACGCATTTTTAAACATAATACTTTCAGCTGGGCCATTGTGCTGTGATAACAGCCCAGTTGAGAGCAGCTCTCAGCCAGTCAGAATTCAACATTATTTTTACCCATTTCATAATATTAGTTAAATCCAAATTTAACAGATTACCACCTTGAGTAGGTTCAGCCACCATCTGGTCTAGATTAAATTTATTTATAACATCAAAAGTGGGAGGATAATGCATTCTTCGACCACATGGATCCACTCTGTGGGAACAAAAAACATGTCCAGGTG
Organism: Neoceratodus forsteri; assembly: GCA_016271365.2. NCBI lineage: Eukaryota > Metazoa > Chordata > Ceratodontiformes > Ceratodontidae > Neoceratodus > Neoceratodus forsteri. The sequence continues at coordinate 316,934,457 of CM057456.1, forward strand.
AGCATATCTGTTATGTCTGTCAGAATAATGTGTATAGTCTCCTGTGTCCCCATTCAAATGTCTCCAGACATCAATAATGCCTAGTTCTGATGATAATCACTTAAGCATTTTACCTGCCCTGTTGTCCCTTCTCACCGCCCCCCCTGCTGTCTTGATTCCCTGAAATGATCATGTTGAAGTCCCCCCCAATGATGTATAGACTGTTGGGATCTATGATCATGTCCAACAACACTTTCTTCAAAAAAGACAGACATTCTATCTCTTCATTTGGGGCATAAATGCTCAGGAGGGTGCATTTAGTGTCTCTGTAGCTCCCCTGGAGTCAGAAAAACCTGCCCTCTTGGTCTGATTCTACTTTAACAACTTGTAATGGGAAGTCCTTTCTGACAAGTATTGCAGTGCCTCTTCAGTGTGGGTGTGCCGTCCATGACAACACATACACCTCTCCCAGCCATTTCCATTTAAGTTTTGCCTGCTCAGTAGAATTTAAATATGTCTCTTTTAGTATTGCAATCATAATGCCAAATTTGCCCAGCTACTGTAATAATCATGTCCTCTTAATTGGGCTATTAATGCCCCATACATTGTAAATGACCATCTTTAGGTCCACCATTTGACCTTTGGTATGGATAGGTATTCAAGAAAGGATGTTCTGTTGCCCCCTCCTGTGCATTCATCCCCACATTTGACATACTCATTCAGACTTAAAATCCTCTTTATTTATTTATTTATTTAAACATCTGGTGACAGAGAAAGGCACACTGAGCCAAGGCTCATTTCCAGGTGTGACCCAGGGGACAGGTAGCATGGGAATCACAGTATATAGTACAAGACATTCAATACAAAATTACACAATAGCAAGCATAATAAAATATTTCAATGAATTCAATACAGCAAAACAGGCTATGTAGAAAGACTGCTGTACATGGAATGGAGTATCACAGATTGGAGTAGTTATAACAAAGGACAAACATTTTAAGTGCAATGAGACAACTGTACATGGTACGGACTAACTCAAAATCAGTGTTGTTACAACAGGGAACAAATATTTCAAGTGCTAAGATGTGTTATGGGAGCAAGTAGGGAAAGGTAGGAGACAGAACAGTGATTTGTCAGAGGAGAGGAAGAATTGTGTAACAGAGGAGACTGAGTGTTTCACAAAGAGGGGAGATGAAAGTGGAAAGCAGATTTGCCCATGTTTGAGGATGGAGTAGGGAGTGAGAAAGAGTGTGAGTCCCTAGAACGTAGGGAGTATGTTGAGGCTGGGGCAGGGGAGTGGAAGGAAATGATGTGTGTGGGTGTAATCGGGTCGCTGTTACCTGTAAGGTTTACTCCCCTACTAATATAAAAAGGTGATTTCCCCAACCCCCTTTTTTTCCTCTCACACTGTCCTATCCTCTTCATTTTTTCTTCTGTCCTTTTCTTTTTTTTTCACATCAGGGTGGCCAACCTGACATATCTCATTGCTTACTTTACTATCCCTTTTCTCAAATCCCCCTCACGGTGCAACAGATAGGGATGAGTGCAGAAGTGTCTAGATAAAGAATAAAACATTCATGTACAAAGAAAGGAGCCCAGAGATGTTGTAACTGGGCTGATAAATAAAAGAAATAGCCAAAGGTTGGAAATGGGTTTAGGAAAGGCCCAAATTAAATGTTTTGTTGATGGCTGCACATTTCAGCCATTGGGGCAATAAAAGAAAGTGCTGCATAGTGGCAGGGGTTGCTAAAGGAGCCTAGTAAGAGCCCTTGCAAGGTTTAAGTAAAATGGCAGCATTTCTAAACACAATGAGGGCTAAAATGGTTCTAAGGTTACTACAAGAAAAGAAAAGAAAGAGTGGTAATTACTGAAATAAGGATACAGGTCTCCTAAGATGGCAGAAGAAGGGATATGAAGAGCACACCCTCTAGCTCCCATTCTCTTTGCCAAAACAGAGACACCTGAAAACCAGAAAGTGTAATGATGCTGTAATTACCTGTGGGTTTCCCTGCAGTTCTTGCTATAGGGCTGACTGCCCACAAAATGGCTGGTTTTAAAGATGCAGGCTTCAGTGATATCAGAATAAGGGAGGGGCTTGATTCCAAATAAGTCCCAATTAAGCCTAAAAGAGCTATTATTGGTCCCTACCTGTAGGTATTTTTAAAGTAAAGTTTATTATCAGGTAAAGGAGTATAGGGACTTGGAAAAGCATGAAATAAAATGCATTTTTTCTGAAAAATAAAAGAACAAAAGCCTAATTGTTTCCTTGATGTTGGTCACCTGGCCATGATATCATCAGCCATAAGGCTAGTGTAACCCCTTTGTTACCCGGGGTTACTAGAATCCCAGTAAGACCTAGTGGTAGGAGGGAAGGCAGCTTGTGAAACTCCAGTTAAATGGGTTTCACACTGTCTCACTCTGTCCTCAGTCACAACTGAGACTGGAGAGATGACATCATTATATAGAATTGTTACAGCTGCATGAGCCACATTTGGAATCTTCAGCTCAGAGAGTTCTTAGAACTTTGGGATTCAAAGAGAGATTCAGTTAGAGTTTAGTTTTGTCCTTGAGCAAGAAGGAAGCATCAGTTTGTAGTTTGAGTTTTGCCTCCACACAGAAGGAAGTTTTTCTGTGTTTCACCATTTATAAAGTGGTGGAGACCGTCCCCTCGGTCTCAGTGCCCCCTCCCTCGGGGGGGTAGGAAAAGGTCTCTGTGGGTTCCAGGGGCAATCCCCTTCTCCCACCAAGGAAAGAAGCTGCCTGATTTTGTGTTGGCTGTTCTACAATACAGCAAAGGTTAAAGGACTTCGCCTGTGGGGCCCTGCAACAATTGGGTGAGTGTTTGGCTCCAGTTTAAGGGGAAAACAACTGTTTTTTCAGTCAGAAAATGTTATTGGGGACTGCTGTTTGGGAGGACTATATACAGTAGGATGAACAAATGGAGCAGTCAATTCAGTTTCAAGTTTCAAATGGTTTTATTGGGGACTGCTGTTTGGGAGGACTATATACACTAGGACGAACAAACGGAGCAGTCAGTTTAAAGTTTAAATGGATTTAGAGTTTGCAGTAGAGGGGGTGCGTCAGTTCATCCACCATCAATCTACATTTTAAAGTAAAGTTCTGTGTGTCCGAAGAAATGGCCGGGTATGGGCTGTGGGAGCTGGAGATGGGAAAACCCCCCATCTTTAGTAACCAGGTCCACCTCTCCGGATTTCTTCTATGTTTTTGCTACTTGCCTCATGCGCTTGGCCAGTGATGAGGTGGGTACCCAGACGTGGGTCGCAACATGAAAATCTCTCTAGGAGTCAAAGACTCTAAGTGGTGTGGGGAGCCACAGGATGGGAGTATTCCTTGTTTGATGGGAGTTTCGATTTGGAAGTACAAAAACAAAATCCCTCTAGGAGTCGCAGACTTCAAGTGGTGTGGGGAGGCACAGCTTGGGAGCCTCCTTGTTTGATAGGATGTCTTGCCAAGTAAAGTTTGGGTTCATTCTTCAAGTGGACAGTCAGTCGAGTAGCCAGCAGGGGAGCCAGGCCAGTCGGGCTGTGTATCCAATGCGTATGCAAAGTCCGGGCTGAGTGCCTGGTGGGTCCAAAGCCAGACAACTGTTGTATTGTGTTCATTCTTCAATGGACCACTGTGTTTAACCTCTAATCTGCATTACAGTTACGTAGCCCTTTGGGGGACCATGCAGTGTTTTGTTTATGTTCAGTGAGTTAATAAATAAAGCCACACTGAAAAATCCCCATTCTGGTTCTGGACATTACAGTTATTGCTTCCTGTAGTTGGATTTACTTAGGTGCCCCTGTGCAGAGTAGTCAAACCTAGATCTCTTGTGCCAGGTAACCTCATCCTTCCCCGAACCCATAGATACACATATGTATATCCATGTTACAAAAATGGACATATGGGTTACACTATAAAAACTCACCACTAAAGGGATGTTTAGCGAGAGGTAGGCCAGTGAGCTGCTGGTCTTGCAGGAGGAAGGAGTTTTTGTTTTCACACCAGTGAATTGGTTTAAAAAGTGGTAAAATTAAAAGAAGAAGTGACTAGGGAAGAGTCATCTTCAGAGTTTTGTTTATTTTGGTGTGTTGACTAACACCTTGTTTTTTTTTCATTTATGTAAATATTAATTTTATTTGATTTTGAATAAAAAATCATAAATGCATTCGTGCATTTATTTTATGCATCATACCTCCTGCCTAAGTGTCTGTTATTCCCACACCGTAACACTGGTGTCAGAAGTTGGATTCTGGTGGTGTTGAGACTGCTTGGGAGGCACCAGTAGTGGGTACTGGATCTAGTGCCCGGCAGATGCAAAAGAGGCAGGGGAAGGTCATTCACTTGACAAGGGCAATGGCTGAGAAGACAGGTGTGCAACCTGGACCTGGCTTAGATTTCAGCATAAAGCCAAAGGTGAGGAAGACTGAAGAGGAGTTGGAGGAGGAGGAAGAGCAGGACATGAAGAAGATGGAAGCACCAGAGTATACCAGTGAGCTCCTGAAGTGGCTTTGCATCTGACAGCAGGAGGTGGATCGACAGCAGCAGGAGGATAGATGGCAGCGAGATGAGGATCGGTGGCAACAGGAGGAGGATTGGTGGCAACAGGAGGAGGATCAGCGGCGACAGGAGGTGAAGTGGACAGACACTATTAAGGCAATCCAGGCCTTAATACCAGGGCAACCTGATCACACGGTACCTAAAGACATCAAGCTAACAAAATTAACTGACTATGATGACATAGAGGCATACCTTACTACATTCGAGCTTATTGCTCTCGCATGTACATGGCTATGGGACCAGTGGGTAATAAGATTTGTGCCATATCTTTCCGGATGTGCCCAGCTGGTCTATAGTCAGTTAATTGGACCAGACACCGTAGTATATGACCGGGTTAAGGAAGAAATATTGCGTCAGTATGACATTAATACTGAAACGTACCGGCAGCATTTTCAGTCACTGGGGATGTCTTATTCTGATGCCCCGAGACAGACTTTTGCTAAGTTAAAAGACTATTGTAATAAGTGGTTACAACCGGCAACAAAAGCCATGGGCCAAATTCTGGAGGCTATTGAAATCGAGCAGTTTGTACAGATTCTACCCCAGGATGTACAAGTGTGGGTGAGGGAGCACAAGCCAGAGACTGCAGTGAAAACCATTCAGCTTGCTGAGGACTACCTGTCGGCTAGGACCTCAAGACCCAGAGGACAGAATGTGGCACCCAGACCTGCTGAAGTGGTAATATCTTTCAATTTTACACCACAGAGACAGACTAATTATGTAAGAAGAGACAGAGGGGGAAGGGTACCCTATTCTGAGATTATATGCCACAGATGTTTGGGAAAAGGGCACATTGTTAGGAATTGTCCTAACAAAAGAACAGAAGCTGCCCACTTAGCCTTGGCCAATATTGAATACGTCACCACTGTGAGGATTGGACAGCATCAGACTTTGGGCCTGCTGGACTCAGGCAGTAAACAGACATTGATGAGAGCAGATCTGCTGCCTACTACTGAATATACCCAGGCTAATACAACTGTAATATGTGTCCATGGTGATGTTCATCAGTACCACACTGCCAGGGTTGAAGTGACTGTTAACAACCAGCAGCACTGCATGAATGTGGGATTGGTACCAAAACTACCTGTACCAGTAATCATAGGACAAGACTTTCCCAATTTTTTTACCCTAATGAGTACCCAACATGCTACCAATGAACTTGTGACTGTTACCACCAGGTCCCAAGCTAACAGGCCCAATTAACCCAGCTGTTTCCCTTTGAAGAGGACTTGTTTGACAGTCCAGGGAAAACCAAAAAGACCAGGAAACAAAGAAGAAGAGAGAAAAGGTTATGGTTGGAAACTAAACAGGCTGGTAGCTCTGAGGTTGCACCAGGTCTGATCAGCTGTGATTTGAAAAAAGAACAGTTGGCTGATGCATCTTTAAAACCTTTTTTTTTTACAGGTCCAGGAAAATGTAAAAGAAGGACTGCCTCATTTTGTGTTGAAAAATGGGTTATTATACCGTAACTGTGTTAATCCAGTAACTCAAGATTGTGTAGAACAGCTTATGGTTCCTAATGTATACAGAGAAAAACTGATGCAATTAGCGCATGACCTACCCATGGCAGGCCACGAGGGAAGGGATAGAACCCTTGGGTGCATAACCTACAGATTTTTCTGGCCTGGCATTCATAAGGATGTAGCAGCTTATTGCCAAGCATGTCCTCAGTGCCAGTTGGTTGCTCAAGGTGGGAAAGCAGATAAGGTACCTCTGCAACCTATTCCATATGTTATCACTCCCTTTGAGCGCATTGCAATGGACATAGTTGGGCCCCTGACAACCAGTTCAAAAGGCAATAGGTTTATTTTGGTTGTCTGTGATTACGCTACAAGATTCCCTGAGGCTATACCCTTAGGTACTGCAAAGGCTCCTCTGATTGCCGAGGAATTGGCCAAAATTTTTAGTAGGGTGGGTATCCCTCAGGAGATCCTGACTGACTGAGGAAGTAACTTTACTTCCGAATTGTTAAAGGAATTGTACAACCTTCTGGGTGTATCAGCAGTACGAACCTCCCCCTATCATCCCCAAACAGATGGCCTTGTAGAACATTTCAACAAAACCTTGAAAACTATGTTAAAAAAGTAGGTGCAGGAAGAAAGGTGCAATTGGGACAGGTTTCTTCCCTACCTTCTTTTTGCATATAGGGAGGTACCCCAGGCTACAACAGGTTTTTCCCCATTCACGCTATTGTATGGTAGGAATCCCCGTGGCCCCCTGGATGTTGTGAAAGAGCATTGGGAGGAAGGTAGAAATGTGGGACATACTAACATATTGGACTACATGACTTCTTTAACAGAAAAGTTGGTGAGGTTTGTCACCATGGCACATCAGAATGTGTCCAGTAACCAGGCAGAGCAGAAAAGGTGGTACGATGTAGGACTGAAGGAGAAATGTTTTAACCCAGATGAGCAAGTACTGTTACTTTTGCCATCAACAGAAAACAAACTGTTGATGAAATGGCAGGGTCCCTTTAAGGTAACACGCCAAACAGGGGTGGTAAATTTTGAGATCAAGATGCCAGGGAGGCGGCCCCAGAAATGGGTTTATCATGCCAACTTGCTGTGTAGGTGGGTAGAAAAAAACAGCCCCCCCTCCTACTCTATTTATTCACCCCAAACAGGTGCACACTGAGTTGGATGTTGCTTATGAATGATTAGATCCTTCTTCAGAGAAGCAGAATGTACAGATCAGTCCTGAGTTAGACCCTGAACAGAGCAAAGAGGTACACGACTTGCTACGGTACTACCAGCACACCTTCACAAATACACCAGGTCAAGCCAAAGGGGTGGTACATAGCATAAAAGTCATACAATCAAAACCCATACATCAAAAACCGTATAGGTTACCTGAAAGGATGAGGTCAGAGGTCATAGATGAGGTATGAAAAATGGAATATCTGGGAGTGATAGTGCCTTCACGAGTGCCCTGGTCTTCACCATGGTTATGGTCCCAAAAGGAAGGCGGTCTAAGGCTATGTTTAGATTTTAGGAAAATCAATGCCATCTCATCCTTTGATGGGTACCCCATGCCCAGAATTGATGATTTGCTGGATAAAATAGGAACAGCTAGATACATCAACACACTAGACTTGACAAAAGGGTATTGGCAAATACCCTTGGCATTAGATGCACAGGAACTGACTGCCTTTGCACTCCCATTGGTCTGTATCAGTTTACAACAATGCCATTCGGTCTTCATGGTGCCCCTGCCACATTTCAGCGGTACATGGACCACATTCTTAGACAACATACACGGTATAGTGCTGCATATTTGGATGATGTTGTTATCTTTAGTCCAGACTGGCAAACCCATTTGACAAATCTAAGTGCAGTCATACAAGCCATTACTGATGCAGGACTCACCATTAACCCAGCAAAATGTTCCCTAGCAAACACTGAAACGAAGTATCTAGGGTTTGTAATAGGACATGGGTCAGTAAAACCAGAAAAGAGTAAGGTAGAGGCTGTTGCAAATAGTTCTATTCCCACCACAAAAAAGCATGTTTGTCTATGGTTTAATGCTTCATGGATCATGCTAACACTATTTCCCAGGGGTTCTAGTACAGTACATAATATAACACAGTCATTATTTAAGCAATAAGGCATGACAGGGTGTGTAATGGTGGGATAACGGCCCACCTCAGGGTGGGTTGAAGCACGAGGCATAGCCGAGGGCTTCCACCACCCGAGAAGGGCCATTAGCACACCATAACACGCCTCCAGGAGTGCCTTATTGTGATTGTGAAATGTGTAACTTTTAGTAAATTTTATGCATTTTTAAACATAATACTTTGAGCTGGGCCATTGTGTTGGGATAACAGCCCAGCTGAAAGCAGCACTCAGCCAGTCATAATTCAACATTCTTTTTACCCATTTCATAATATTAGTTTAACCCAAATCTAACAGATTACCACCTCAAGTAGGTTCAGCCACCATCTGGTCTAGATAACATTCATTTACAATATCAATTAAACCTAATCTGATACTGCTTGTCGATGCTCTATTAACCCAGTCTATTGTTTTTGTGTTAGAGTCTCCCACTATGATGACATCTTCGGTGGTCATACATTTATTATGTATAATATCCCGTAATTTGGTGTTCTACCATGATTGCTAGCTGTTGGCCTATAGCATGTTTCAGTGATAATTGGTTTGGGTTTGCCATTTATTTCAACCAAAATATTTTCAATTAGTGTTCTCTCCTCACCATGTGGCATAGTTAATAGTTTATTGTTTATTTGTTTGCTCACATAGACAACCACCCCTCCCACCTCTGCTTTCCTTTCTATTAAGTTGGTATTATTTGTAGTCATCCAGGTGATGTCGCCAGTCCTCAGAATCTTTCCACCATTTTTCAGTATTGGATGTTATGTCATACACTTTCTCACTTAATTTTTCAAATAAAGAATCCATTTTATTGTTTAGGCTCCTAGCATTTAGAGTTAAAATATTCAAAGCCATTGTACTGTGTTTAAATGTTATATTTATATAATTGTTGCCTTTCATCATTTCAGACTATCCCTCTTTTGCCTGATTAGTGTAAGAAGGATGCTTACCCTCCCCCTTGGTGATAATTGAAACTATGTTTTATTGCTGCTGAAATGCTATTTCCTAAAGCTGCCACACTTTTTTACGTTCGCTTGCGCACATGCGCAAGGAACGTTTTGGGAGAGTAGCACACTTTGGAGGTGTGCCTCTCCCTTGCAATCCACTGCTTTGTTGAGCAGGCATGGCGGAACCGGCACCTAATGGCAAGGGAGTTGTGGTATGACAGCGGTGGTCTTCGCTTCAAAGAAAACCACCGCTGTCATACAGAGCACCGCTACACGCCGCCCCCAGCGCCACGCCGCCCCTAAAGCTTTGGTGCCACACTGGGAGTCCTCCCAGCATGGAAAACATCCTGCGTTGTTTGCCGCCAGGGTGACCAATCTCCCGTCGGCTCCACGGCCCCAAGCCATCCCTTCTGCCACACTGGAGCCCACCCAGCGTGGCAAGCGTCCATTGTTTGCGATGGGGTGCCCAATCCCCGTCGGCTCCTCGGCCCCCAGCCATCCTTCTGCCACACTGAGAGCCCACCCCAGCGTGGCAAGCGTCCCCACGTAGTCTTTTTTCTCACCTGTAAGCAAAACGGTCCCACGGGCGCTTTCCCAGTCCCCTCCCACAACCCGCACCCACCCACTGCGCACCCAGCTTTCCCACACACCCCTTACCCCTATACTTACCTCGGAGCTCGGCACAATGATCTTCGTGGATCGGGAACAGCCTGCACTCTTCAAAGCAGACCGCGAACTGAGGAAATGCCGGTAAGCTGTATAATGGGCTAGATAGGGGGTTTCAACTTTATTGCATATCTCAGGCATTTTTTGGAATTTTTGCACCAAATTTTCAACATGGGGTTTTTGGGACCCCTTCTCATGAATGATGTCACTGTCATGGCGTTATTCGGGCCCGAAGGGTGATTTCGCGGTCACTGCACAGTCACTGCATGAAATCACCCTTTGGGCCCACATAACACCATGACAGTGACATCATTCATGAGAAGGGGTCCCAAAAACCCCATGTTGAAAATTTGGTGCAAAAATTCCAAAAATTACTGTTTTACGAGCGTGATGCGCAGTTCCTACGCAGGCTGGTAAGTTCATGAATTTTCAATATTTTCACTCCAGATTTTCAACATTGCCATTTTATCACAACTTCTTATGAGTAGTACAGCTGTCATTTTTCACATCTCACCCAAAATGTGTTTCCACCCATGTAGCGCACAATGGCATAGTTGGTGTGCGAAATCAATGTGTGGGACACATTAAGAAAATCACAGTGACACTGTTCATGAGCAGAGGTCTTAAAATGGCTATGTTGAAAATTTGGTGAAAAAATTCCTAAAAATGACTGTTTTACGAAGTGTTCATTGCGCAGCTCCTATGCACGCTTGTAAGTTTGCAAATTTTCAATATTTTCACTCCAGATTTTCAACATTGCCATTTTACCACACCTCCTTATGAGCAGTACAGCTGTCATTTTTCACATCTTGCCCAAAACGTGTTTCCGCCCATGTAGCACACAATGGCACAGTCACTGTGCAAACTCAGTGTATGGGACATGTTAAGAAAATCACAGTGTCACTGTTCATGAGCAGAGATCTTAAAATGGCTATGTTGAAAATTTGGTGAAAAAATTCCTACAAATAACTGTTTTACGAGCATGCGTTGTGCAGTTCTCTACGCTCATAAGTTTGCGAATTTCCAATATTTTCACTCCAGATTTTCAACATTGCCATTTTACCACACCTCCTTATGAGCAGAACAGCTGTCATTTTTCACATCCCGCCCAAAACTTGTTTCCGCCCATGTAGTGCACAATGGCGCATTCAGTGTGCAAAATCAATGTATGGGACTCAGTAAGACAATCACAGTGACACTGTTCATTAGCAGAGGTTTTAAAATGCCAATGTTGAAAATTTGGTGAAAAAATTCCTACAAATAACTGTTTTACGAGTGTGCGTTGTGCAGTTCCTACGCACGCTCGTAAGTTTGCGAATTTTCAATATTTTTACTCCACATTTTCAAAATTGCCATTTTACCACACCTCCTTATGAGAAGTGCAGCTGTCATTTTTCACATCCTGCCCAAAATGTGTTTCCACCCATGTAGCGCACAATGGTGCAGTTGGTGCGAATCAATGTATGGGACACATTAAGAAAATCACAGTGACACTGACCATGAGCAGAGGTCTTAAAATGGCTGTGTTGAAAAATTTGGTGAAAAAATTCCTAAAAATGACTGTTTTATGAGTGTTCATTGCGTAGTTCCTATGCATGCTCGTAAGTTTGCGAATTTTCAATATTTTCACTCCAGATTTTCAACATTGCCATTTTACCACATCTCCTTATGAGCAGTACAGCTGTCATTTTTCACATCTTGCCTGAAACGTGTTTCCGCCCATGTAGCGCACAATGGCGCAGTCACTGTGCAAACTCAGTGTATGGGACACATTAAGAAAATCACAATGTCACTGTTCATGAGCAGAGATCTTAAAATGGCTATGTTGAAAATTTGGTGAACAAATTCCTAAAAATAACTGTTTTACGAGCGTGCGTTGTGCAGTTCCTACGCATGCTCATAAGTTTGCCAATTTTCAATATTTTCACTCCAGATTTTCAACATTGCCATTTTAGCACACCTCCTTATGAGCAGTACAGCTGTCATTTTTCACATCCTGCCCAAAATGTGTTTCCGCCTGTGTAGTGCACAATGGCGCAGTCGGTGTGCAAAATCAATGTATGGGACTCAGTAAGACAATCACAGTGACACTGTTCATTAGCAGAGGTTTTAAAATGCCAATGTTGAAAATTTGGTGAAAAAATTCCCTAACAATGACGCTGTTTTACGGCGTCGTTGCACAGTTCCTCATGCGCTCGTGGAGTTCTTCAATTTTCAATATTTCCACTCCAGATTTTCAACATTGCCATTTTACCACACCTCCTCATGGAGCACAGCTGTCATTTTTCACATCCTGCCCAAAACATGTTTCCGCCTATGTAGCGCACAATGGGGGTAACAAAAAGGTCATGCTGAAAATTTATTGTGCAAATACCAGCAATCGCACAGGGCATTAGGGTAAAGCACCATAGCTGCCAAACACCACTGCAAATACCTGAAAGCGAACGTTCGGCGTTGACAAATGCTTGTCTATTAAGGTGTAGGCCATCTCTTATATACTAGTCTTTTCACAAAAAAACAACAAAACCAAACTTTGATTTTATAAACTTAAACCATTAATTTGCTGCATATGTTTGCAGTCATTGGTTATGCCTGAGGATCTTCCTTTGGGTCCAGTCTTCTTCTCTTTGTTTTGGCAGTGCTTCTGAAAATAGGATTTTACAGTTTAGCCCATTAATAGTTTATACTATATCCTTAATCTCTTTCACTATTAAGTGCTCTGCAGTTTTTCCTTTGTCATTTGTTTCTGCATGTATGACTATGGGGGGTCTTCTTGTTTTTCACTAATCTTTTCAGATTTTGTCTAATTTTTCTTAGTCGTACCCCAGGAAAACATGTTACTTGGATATTTTCTTAAACCTCCTTATAAATAATATAATCAGTGTACCTTAATAACGAATCTCCCACTGCTATTGTCTGAGTTTTCATAGAATGAACATTCCATGCCTCAGATCCTGAAGGTATAATTGGTAGGGTATTTGCTACCTGCACCAACACTGGCTCCACTCTAGTTTTATCAAATGCACTATGGCCATTGTCGCTATGCTCTGTCTCCAAATGTATCAAGATACTGATATCCTCAGTATTTCTGCAGTTTTCAGCAGCAACATTTTGCAGGCTAACTTGCTCCTCATCCATGAGGACAGACTATCTGCTGTCAATATCCAGGGTATATGGGTGCTTCAATATACATCTCCCTCTTTTCCTTCTCCTACTGGTTTGAACTATACACCTGTCATTATCTTGTAGCTCCTTATCACCTTCTCTCTCTGTTGCCCTCCATGACAGTAATCCCATTCTGACAAGTATAATTTCTGTGCTTAATTTTTTTGGGCTATTGTTTCCTGGCATTTTTCTAATTTATTAAGCTTTATGATCATATCTTTTAATTTATCTATTAAGTCTTCATTGATCTTGCATTTATCACATATAAACCTCCCTTTTATTATTTGATTATTTTTTAATGCTAAACTTTTTACTAAAAATGTTTCAGTAACAAAACACAAACAATAACAACACAGCACAATGGTCAGCAACAATGAATGGTATACTATATAAGAAAGACATTTTTAATTACACTTACAATGCAAATTAAACTGAGACCTTGACAAAATATAAAGCAAACTATTTTATGGTTACTCCTTATAACCACAAGGGACAAGAAAGAGCTAGAAGGGAGGTTGGGAACCATTAACCTCAAGGAGGGAGTACTAGGTCATAAGTTGTTCTAATATAGTATCAACTTTAGTCAAGCTGTCCAGTGGAGAGGTAATGTAATCCAAATACCATGCATGGATTTGCATGACAAGAGCAAATAATTACTCTAGTGTTGTGGCATGGCCCATTAACTGTAGCCATTCATAGAATGTGGGAATAGTGGATGAGTGCCATCTAGGCAGCAATAATCATTTGGCCATCACAGTAATGACCACTTGTCACTTAGTGTGTGGATGGGATTTATGAATTCGTATATAGTACAATCAAGCAGTGACACTGGAACATCAGCAATAGGATAATTAGGGAGCAGTTCATGACACAATTGCATGACCTGATCCCAGAACGGCTTGACCTGAGGGCAGTCCCATAACATGTTTGAGAGGAATCCCTCATGTGCCTCATAATTCCATCACAGAATGGACAAAATTACTCCCAGATCCTTAAGAGCTTGGCATTTCTGTACCACCTGAGCAGTGTTTTAAGTTGAATAATCTTGGCCTTAAGATCCCTACATGCAACAGATGCCTGGTGCTGGCATCTTTCCCAATCTGAATCCAAAATCTGTATGTTCAGTTTAACTTTCAACTTGGCTTTATTTATTTATTGAATTTTGTTGACCTGGTAGGCCCACTGAGATGAGAAGTCCCTTTTTCAGGGGCAACCAGGGGGAGGAGGAATACAGATGGTAACCAACTGAAACTGAACCAGATGAAGCTGTTGGTGGTATTTTTAGTGAATGGGGGAAATGTGGCCAGGTCACTGAGGAAATTCCCTTATTCTGCCAGCAGGGGGCTTGACTTTCTGGGAGCAGAATGGAGGAGCCCAGTTTGGAGCCGGACAGAGGAGGAGGAGGAGGGAGGTGGAACTGCTGATGTGGCAACGGAGGCTGGTGTACCTGCAGGTGAGCAGTTCTCCCTGCCTGCAGATCCAGCAAAGGAGAACATTTCAATTGAAACAATGAAAGAAATGAACATAGAAATGGATACAACTCAGGAGAGTTTGCACCAGGAGGGTTTTTGAGAAGATGACTTGGTAGCGCAGCTTTCAGTACAAAAAAGACACTGGTTGCTACAATTGTTGAAATCTACTGATGCCAGGGATATTACTGAAATGATAGACCCAAGAATACCTGATGCAGAGGTGCTAGAGGCAGAGGAAAATGAGCAGTAGAAGGCCGGGTGCATGAGTCACATAGTGGATGACGCACCAAAAGGAAAACTTGATGGGTGGCCAACGCCCACTGTCAGCAGTACGTGCATGTAAACTGGAGTTACAGCAGCAAGAGAACTAGACGAAGAATCATCTAAACAGGATGCCGATGGTACAGTGAGTACAAAACATATTTCTAACATCAGGGAACAGATAACTAGCAATGTAAAGGCTATGGGAAATATGTCTGCAAATACTCTTGAAGGCCGAAGTAGTACTCAGGCTCAGGAGGTTGATGTGGTGGAGAGGGAAATTGAGATAACCCATGAACTAACTGGTACATCTGAACAGGACTGTGATATTGAAATGATGGGGGATGAAGGAGCAGCATGTAAGAACATGGGGCAAATGAAAGATGTCTGTGGTGTTTCTGGACATTTAGATGAGACAAGAAATGTTTTTGAACAGAATGTGGAGAGTGCACAAAGCATGGCTTTGGAAAAGGGGGGACATGGCACCAGACTATGATAAAAATATTTTGGTTACTGGACTATCAGTAGAAGAGGCACTCAGACAGGCAGGTTGGGTTTGGCACTCTAAGGACCAACCATGGGCCTCTTCTGAAAGACCACACAATGTTGCCATTGATCCTTTAGAGGTTCCTTCCTCTTTAGAATTGAAAGATTCTCCATACCCGCACACACCTTTTATGGACAAACTAAATCAGGCTGCTAGGAGCACAGAAAATGCTGTGCAGAAATGGGTGCCAGGGATTGAAGTAGAAAACTAGACCCCCCCCTGAAACCAGCCCCCAACCCCCCACACCCAGGCTAATACACGCCAGGCAAGCACGGCATCTGTGATAGCACAGGCCCATTTTTGGGAAGAAGGCCATTTAAGAGATGAGCAACATGATATAGAATGGCCTGATTCATGCCCACAAGGCCCCAAACCAAGAACTTTCACTGGGTTATTTCACACACAACCTGAGCCGGCCAAAAGGAAAAATGCAGTTTGGATCAAATATAGAGGAGGCCTAGAAGTATATCCAGATAGAATATACATTGGGAAAACCTTACTAAAGGACAGTATGGGGTTTTCAGCACAAGAAATATATGCATTAATCCACACATCAGGTGACCCCATATTTGATGCCAGTTTTAAAACAGCTGCAGAACTGGAACTCTTTTGGCAGAGATACCAGGGTCTGAGACAAACCCCAGCGTGGACATCTTTTGTGGTTATCCCGCTATCCAGAGCTACCTACCGTACAAGTATGGTTTTATCTAAAAATGAGGGGGTGGCAATGGGGATATCTTACACTGGCTGAAGACAAAATGTAACGTATTGGGACTCTCTGACCCAGTCATAAATTCTGAAAAAATATGGACGGGTGGTTGGCTCATTAAGGTTTGATTATCTCAAATAAATGGAGTGATTCAGCACCTACCAAGTTGTTTTTATCTTGGACGTGACCATAGATTTGTGTTTTATGCAGGTCAGCCGAGATCTTGTTTTAGGTGTGGGGCATACACGCACCTTAGCAGCGCATGCAACCAATTGAAATGTTCATTGTGTAGTGGCATAGGGCATGTTGTGATCAATTGTCCCACCCCATTGCATTGCAATCTGTGTGAAGACATGAACCATTCTTTTAGAAATTGCCCTTGGGCAGTGCATAATAGCCGAGACAATGCAGAAGAAGAAAAGGAACAGGAGGGGACCCCCCCCAAAGACAACTATTTCTCAAACCAGAGAGGACGTAGGCCTAGTCAGGAAAGAGATGTGTTTGAACCACAAGCATGTTCTCTGAACCCCATTCAAGAAGTATTTACGCATTCAGAAGGTGACATACTCATAGAAGAAGAAGAGGGTAACCCTGGTTCACAGACGACGGAGGGGTTTGCAGCGGTGGAGGAAGCCCACCCCCAGAAGGAACGGACAGTCTACATCACAAGAAGTGTTTTGCCCCCCACTTACAGAAAAATGGGAAATGTGAAAAGCAAGACGTGTCACGAGAAATCAGCTGCGGAAAGCTGAGGCACTGCAAGTGACAGCACAAGAGTGCCAAGTACCAACTGGAAATAGATTCTCATCTTTGACTAAACGAAAACAATGGGCAGAAGATCAGGAGGAATCAGACACTTCTTCCATTGCATCATCCTTGCCGGATCCAACTACTGACAATGAATGAACTTCAGGTGATTCCAAAACAACAAAGAAGAAAAAACTAAGAGATCAAACAGCAAGTCACCTGAGGCTGAAGAAAAAAGAGAACCAGTACTGGAGGGGACTTAAAACATATAATGTCCTGGAGTCTTATAGTTGGGTCGCTAAATACAAACAGTATTAAGAATCCCCAAAGAAGGCACACCACCTTCTGTGTATTATAGAAACTACAGATGGATATTGTTTTTTTGCAGGGCACCAGAATACACACACACTATGGGAGCAGTACCTGGCAAAAAAGAATGGCATAGTGGCTCATCCTTCTGGTCACTGGGGGAGGATGTATGTTAAGGCCTGGGTATTTTAAAATTGGGTTTGGGAGCAACAGTATCTAGGCTAATTGATTTGATTCTGGGACAGGTCCTAATATTAGATATGAGGTTTAAGGGTCAGGATTTAAGGTTTATTATTTTTACAACCCCCAAATGAAATACCAGCTTATCGAAGTATTAAAGAAAATCCAGCCTTACCTGTACACAACAAAATCAGGGATTTTCGGGGGTAGGGTGGGGATTTTAACTGTAGTTTGTCGCTGCAGGACAAAATGGGTTTGACTAGTAAACTGTACAATGACATGAAGTTTCTTAATAGAATGTATAAAAGTGCAAAATTGATAGATTGTGCAGCTGAAAAGTCGAATAGCCCAGCAAACACCTTTTATAAGGGCAGATTATCGACTAGAATCAATATGATTTTTGTATCACAGTGGTTACGTATTAATGCATGTGGAGCACTTCCCACTGAAGCTACAGATCATAAGCTACTTAGGGTATACCTTGGGACACCTAGCAATAAACCACTATCAAATACGATCTGGAGGTTCAATGTTTCCTCCTTAGAGGAACCAGATTTCATGACAGGATTGCAAGAGGAAATTAAAGATCATCTTTCAGTTTTTGAGATGTATGACAACCCCCTTCTATGGTGGCAGGACACGAAAAATGATATCTGGCTGTGCTGCAGCAAGAGAGCAAACCAGGTGGCTAATGCTAAATATGTGAACTACCTTAAACTTCGGAATGCATTGCTAATATTACTGTCCCAAATGGTTGAAATGAGGGAGGATCTTTTGGAACAGATGCAGCTACTTAAAACTGACATGAAGGAGTTTCAATATGACAAGGCACAGACTCTGTTTTTTTAACAAAAATGTGGGACCAAGGGGAAGGCACAACAACTGAACTCATTTGATAGCTGTAGTCAATGAATCAAATCAAGATTTATGACTGAGCTTCAAACAGAGACAGGACACCACACAAAAAATGAAGTTGAAATGGCACAGGTGGTTGAGGCCCATGTTAGGAGGTTGTTTGGAAGGTCAGAACCATGCTCTGACTCCCTTAAGGATTTTTTAAATAACCTAGAGATTCCAAGGATTCCTAGTGGTGAGGCAAAGTTTTTAACTACCCCAGTCACTAAAGTAGAATTGCAATTGGACATCTCAGTGGCAAAAATGGGTAACATCTCCCAGGCCTGATGGCTTCTCAGGGGAATTTTATAAAGAAATGTTAGAGCTTTTAGGAGACCATCTACTGTTGGTATTGAATGAGATTTTAGCGGAGGAAGTACCCTTCCCCAAAGCGTTAGCTGATAGCCTCCTGATTTTTTATGTAAGAAAGGAAACAGAGCCCAGATTTCAAACTGGAGACCAATTAGCTTAATGAATTCTGATTAGAAACTTTTAAGCAAAATCATATGTACCAGATTAGCTAAAGTTGCACAATATGTGGTTTCTGGAGCACAAACATGTGCCATATCCCAGCATTCAATGTTGGGCAATCTAAAATTAGTTAAAGAGTTGTTTTGTCACCAAGGAGCCTCCGGCATCCTTCTTACTCTAGATCAGTCACAAGCATTTGATGCTGTTCCCCATGAATACCTTTTTGTGGTATTAAAAAAGTATGGCATTTCTGAAAGGATTTTGAGGTGGGTGGAAATTTTGTACAAACATGTGTCTACAAACCCAGTAGTAAATGGTAGAACAGGGCAACATATTAAAATTTTAAGAGGGGTAAGACAGGGGTGCTCTTTGAGCCCCCTGTTACATGTACTGGTCATTGATCACTTATTGAGAAGGCTAGAACATGAGGAGGAAATATTATATTTTGCAGGGACAGACCAGCGGCTGTTTCCAGTGGCAATGGCATATGCAGATGATACACACTCCTTGTGGCAGACAGGGAATTGGGGGGAGAAGGCACTCGAAATAGTAGAAACATTTTCAAATGTGTCAGGTTCCCAGATCAATAAAGCTAAAAGTGGGGGTGTTGTGATTAATGGGCTAGAGGCCATGGTTTGAGGTCCCATTACAGGTATTCAATTATATGAATCCCCAATAAAAATATTGGGGGTCTCCTTTGGTACCACAGATTCCACACTGTTAAACTGGGAAACCTGTATTGCAAAAGGCAAGGAAAAAATAAATAGATGGAAAGCCTCCCCTATGTCAAGGGAAAAAAAGGATTTTTATGTTTAAAACATTCACTATCCCCCTTTCTTTAACAGTAAGTAGTATATTTCCTCTACCAGTTAAGTTAGAAACAAAAATGTATGGCATTGCATTTTGGTTATTGTGGGGTAGTAGGTTAAACCCAGTTAAATGCCAAATAATATACAGATCAATTGGGGGGGGGAGGTTGGATATGTTACACCCAGTCATTTTTTTCTTTTCAATACATATATACTCTAATCTTCTTCCCTTACTAGTGGGTAAAACAATGGTATGGGTAAACTTATTTAAGGATAGATGTGCTCCGTTCTTCCATAAATGGGAGACCCAAACTTGGTGTCCTTGAAGGAACCCCTTGGTAGGGGAGTCATTATATTTAAAGGAGGTGTTTAGGAAATTAAAGGGATAAAATCTGACAATACAGGGCATGAGATATACAATGATGATGGTTACATATAAAAACATCCTGGCAAAAAAGGCACAAACAGTCCCCTGTTTTACTCTCCCAGACAATAGTAAGATCTTAGAGGTTACTTCCCAGCTTACAGAGGTTCGCATTTCCCCAAGAAGGTGGGACACACTGTGGATGTGCTGCCATGATCGGCTCAATGTTAGAGGTAACCATCACCACAAAGCAGTAGTAGATAGAGTGTGCTTAAGAGTCAGTTGCACAAACCAAATTGAAACTATGATGCATTTATACTTTGAGTGTACATATATAGATGGATTATGGTGGTCTTTGCCGAGAGACTGGAGAATGCCACAATTTAGGAAGATGAATTATGATACCATGATCAATGGGAAAATGGGGGCGGAGTGGAAGAAGTTCCATAAAGAGACGTTTTGTGTGGTGATGGCAGCAATCAAATGGGTCATATGGCAAATCTGATGCTAATATGTGTTGCAGCAAAAAAAGTATAGATGTGGCAGGGCTGATTGGGAGAATAAACACTGAAGTGTATGGAATTTACAAAAAAGAAAGGTTGATGTTGCCACTGTGGATGCACGAAGTCTGGCGGAAAGAGTGGTCCACAAATATTAAAAGATAAAGTACAGTAATGTTTCATTATAAATTACTAGGGACAAGGTAGTAGGGTGTTTTAAATGTTTTTTGTAATAAGTTTTGTATATGAAATTTAATATGTGTAAGATCACAAAACATGTAAATATAGGTGTAAAAGGGTGTTTCTTTCTTTTCTCCCCCTGTATGTATTTAGTTTTTCTTACCTTTTAAGGTATGAAGTTAATACCTCGTTTATGAAGAATTTTGGTTTGGTTTGGAAGGGAATGTGTAGTGTATGTGTTTTTTTCAGTTATTATGTTTTTATGATGTAATATGCTTATGTTTGTGATATGGTTTTCTTTAGTACTGAATAAAAAATTCCCCTACTTTGTCTGTAGGGAACTCTCTGCTGTCTTGGTAGCCAGCTAAGATAGCGGATGACTGTTTGGAGAAGCAGACAGAGGACATGGAGGTGGGAGAGCAGGTCTTCTCTCTTCTCGGTACCTTTAGAGACCACTGCTGTTCATGAAATGGAAGGTGAACCACGAGAGGAACCTCAAAAATCTGGAAATTCTACAGAACCTAAGGAATATCCCTTTCCCAACTTACCAGATGCACAAACGGCATCTGAGAATGATTTTTCTTCGCCATAGGATTCAGAGAACCCACAAGCATCTTCAGAATGAGATATAGCTGAAATACAGCCCTTGGAAAGGCAAATGGAAGCAGAGGAGTGTAAATTCTTTTTTCAAAAAATGATGTTGCAAAAGAAAATACTACAGCTTCACTCTGACAGTGTGACTGGGCCTGTCAAATCGGCCCAGCTGAGCACCGACGTCACAGCATCAAAGGAAAAGCTATTCGTGGTAACAGAATGTTCAAATGCAAATGCCTCAGGCTATCCAGAAGGTCAAAACCAAACTACATCACACAATATAAGTACTATTATGTCTTCTGAAACTGTGGGTAAGGGACATACCTCTACAAATGACTGGTCTGTTGAAACGGCCCTAAAGGGAGCGGGTTGGGAACAAAATAGTGATACAGGACATTGGCAGTCAGGAAAATCTCCCATTCATATGCCTACTTCTTCAAAGTTTCCCCAATTACAGGTCTCTAAGCCTCCACAGCTACAGGCTGACAAACAGGGTATCATTCCCGAGACAGAAATTGCCTTACAGCTTTCAGAGGAACAGGCTGTCACTCAACACCCAGTTGTACACCTCCCTGGGACTCATGAACAAACAACTGCTACTAATAATGCTTTGCCCTCCGGTTCTAATGAAGTTCCACAAATTATTGCAGCACCCTTAAACCTCAGAAAAGAACAAACTAAAAAAACATTTGCCTCTCTCTTTTAAACCCCCATTCTTCCTGCTAAACGCCACAATGCAGTTTGGCTTTCCTATATCAGTGGTATGTCAGATCCTACAGATCAAATATTTGTGGCAAGAACTCCATTGAAAGATTCCATAAAATTCTTTTCACACAAACTATATGCTGTGATCCATGTTTCAGGAGAGACTACCTTTGATGTTAGTTTTAAAACTATTTGAGGCCTGGAGCGTTTCAAGGCAAAATACCAGACGCTGAAGAAAACTGCTTTGTGGACACCCTTTGTGGCTATACCCCTTTCTAAACCAGCATACAAGACTATTACCGTCTTATTCTGTAATGAAGGAGTAAACCTTGCAGATGTTGTTTATTGGCTAAAGCTATGTTGCAATGTCCTAGGAGATCCAGAGGCTATTTTGGACACAGAAAATATTTGGACTGGGGATTGGAAAGTACTGGTTATGTTAAAAACAAATGAATCAGGGGTTGTGCATTTACCAAACTCTTTCTTTTTGGGGAGGGACAGAGGCATGTTATTTTATCCAGGCCAGCCCAAGGCCTGCTGCAGGTGTAGAGACCCTACGCACTTAAGTGGGGCCTGTGACAAAATCAAATGTACTATTTGTGGGGAGTTGAGGCATGCTACTGTGGATTGTTTAAATGAATGTAAGTGCAATTTATGTGACGAGGTAGGACATACTTTCCAAAATTGTACCAGGGCTGCACACAATCAAGAAAGCCAGGAAGAAGGAGTAGTGCAAGTCTCCCTAATTACAAAGGCAAAAAAGCTAGAGTAATTGAACCCCGCTGACTCCTCAAACACTTATTTCAGCAGATGCACCTACAGCAGTCCTACCACAGAAGCCTTGCCCATGGTCATGGACCTCCCTCCCCATCCAAACCCCCAATCTGGTGGTGCACCATCCCCCACTATACCCCCAGTCAATTCCCATGCAGTTTATCTTGGCCTATGGTTATACCCCCTCTTGAGTCTCCTGTTACAAACTCCTAGATGGACTACATGGGATCACCAAAAATCAAATCCTCCCCCCTTGAAAACTCCAAAATCTACAGAGGTTATTCTTTCCAATAAATTTGATGTCCTACAGGACCCATCGGAAGTCTCAGATGGAGACTCAGACTCCTCATCAATTGCTTCTTCCCTCCCAGAGGGGGCCATGGACACAGAAGCATGTATAGGGGGCTTGGGGCCTCAAAAAAGAAAAGCAAAAGCAAAAATGAAAAATATTGATAAAGGTAGGAAGGGAAACAAAAGTGAATATAATGAGAATATATGGTATTGTCTGTGTTCTCTGCTTAATGATGTGTGATACTTTTACTTTTTGTATGATTACTATTAATAGTATCAAACGGGTAACTAAGAGGCACACTGTATTTTCCTTCCTGAGTGATTTGAATACTGGTTTAATTTTTCTACAGGATGTGCATTTTCATACAAAACATGAACTCCTGCAAACACAAAGAGATTGGCTACTAGGACTCTCCTTTTGGGCAATACAGCAGGAACCTTGTTCAGGAGTCGGTATCCTTGCTAGGTTACCAGAATTTAATTTGGTTAAGTTCTATGATTTTGCACCAGGGAGGGTTCTGATGCTTGATGTCATGATACAAGGAAAACCATACAGACTGATTAACCAGTATGTACCACAAACTAAAACTGCTGTAATTGAGTTACTGAAATTAATACAACCATATCTCCATACCTGGAGACACATTATTTTTTCTGGGGATTTTAACTGTGGGTTAAGTTTGTAGGATAAAAGCAGGCATACAAAACACAAAAACTTTATTGTGATACGCATGCATTGCTCCAGATCATTTGTACTAACCGTCTGAGAGATGCTGTTTTAGAAAAAACCCACACACACGCTCCTACATTTCACAAAGGTACCTTAGCAACAAGAATTGACTCTATTTTTATCTCTCAAGGTCTTAAGATTCGAACAGCAGAAGTAAGGCCAGTTGAATTTTCAGACCACAATCTGGTTTCTGTCATGTTGGGAACAACCCCACCCCTCTCTAAAGGTCCTAGACTCTGGAAATTTAATATGGAACTATTAGAAGATACACATTTTCTTGCATCTTTAACATCATTTGTTATGGCCAGAAAGTCTGTATATATATATCTATTTTCCAGACCCATCATCCTGGTGGGAAGATATCAAAAAAGACCTGATAACATTTCTGAAACAGTACAGCAGGACAAAATGCTGTGCTAAATACTTAACTTATTTACAGCAATGTCAACACCTCCAAACTCTAATGACAATAGCTAGTCAGACAGGACAGGACCTCACTACCCAGATAAACATGATTAAAAAAGAAATGAGGAACTTTCATAGCCAAAAATCTACACAGCTGTATTTCCAACATAAATTTGGTACCCAGGGAACATCAGAAACCATAAGCCCATTTGATTACAACCACAGTACTGTAGGGAAAAAAAGAAATGCCATGCTTGGCGGACCCCACTGGCACCTTATGTACACTGCAGGAGGATATTATTCAAATAGTTATAGAGTATTCAACCAGAAAGTTTTCTTCCCTACACACAGATACTACCACCATTGCTGACTATTTTTCAGATATTTTTCTCCCTGCAGCCCCTGAAAATATAACACTTAATCTTGGTCAGCCTATAACATCTCAAGAAGTTATGGATGCTATGTCCTCTCTAAAAACAAAAACTATGCCAGGCCCTGATGGCCTACCAGCTGAACTGTATAAAATACTAGGAGAACATCTTACTCTATAGCTTACTACAGTATATAATTTTATTCTACAGGTAGACATGGTTCCTCTGGATTTTAATAAGTGAACTTTAATATACTTGCACAAAAAGGGAACAAAACTCTTCTGAAAAACTGAAGGCCCATAAGTATGTTAAATACCGATTTCAAGATTCTTGCGAAAATACTAACCAAAAGATCACTGTCAATTGTAAAGATTGTGATATCAGATGCACAATCCTGTTCTATTACAAACAAGCACATTACAGACCATTTAATTTTACTGGGAGAAATAACAAAGCAGGGCAATAGAGACAAAGTACAAGGGTATATGTTCTCCTTAGACCAGATAAAGGTTTTTGATTCAATAAATCATGACTTTCTCTGGGCTATGCTGCATTTCTATCAAGTTTCCCAGAAGTTCATTACATGGATAGAATCCCTTTACAGAACAGCAACCGTTATCCCTATAATAAATCGCTGGAGAGGTCCAATGGTTCCCATTCGCAGAGGTGTCAGACAGGGCTCCACCCTGAGCCCTCTCCTTTATGTTAGATTATCCCTGAATGCCATTGCATATGCAGATGATGTGTACCTACTACAAACAAATGAGTTTTCAGTACTACATTCCCTTACTTTATGTGTAGACTTAGACCAAGTCTCAGGAGCAATACTCGATTTTGAGAAATGTATTGGATGCCAACTTGGGCATCTGGTACATAAACAGTTAAAAATAGGACCAATTAATATATCAAACCAACCCATTCAGATCCTGGGAATTCAGTTTGGCTCTACAGAAATGGATGTTATAAACTGGGAACAAAAAATTACAATACGGAAGTATAAAGCTGCAACCTGGAATAAATGGAAACAATGGAAGAAAAACCTTTTTTATCTTATTAAAACCTATTTAATTCCAATGTTTTTGTTTATTAGTTATATTTTTCCCATCCCAAAGAAACTTGAAACCACGTTGCTAAGTGTTTTATTTTTTTTCAAGCAGTTTGGGGCAGCCGTCTTAATCCACTTAAAAGGAATATTATGTATCTACCTATTACAGAGGGCAGGTTAAACATGGTTAACCCCATACCGTTCTTTAACAGTATTTTCCTTACTACAAATTTTAAACCTGTACTAATCCAAGGACACCTAGAGTGGGTACCTTGGCTTTATGTCATTTGTAAAACCTGGTTTACCCAATGGGAAATGAGTTCTTTACGAACCATCTCTCATACAAAACTAGTACCTGTATACCTTACAGATTCCTTCCAGAGATTTAAACAGTGGAAATTCACTGCACTAATGATAAGGCCCCTCACACACAAAAAGTTATACCACCACCTACTTCATTGCCTTTGTGCAGTATCTGAACCTTTTGTAAAATGTCCAGCCCCATGTTTACAATCATTGCAACGCTTACTGCAGAATGATAGAATACCAGCTCATATGTGGGATTTACACTGGCTGTCCTGCCATGAGAAATTAAATGTTAAACATAACCATAAACACAAACAATTGCAAGATCGGTTTTGTAGCCGACCACATAGTATTCAGACAGAGGAAACCATGGAACATCTATTTTTTCAATGTTCCTTTATTAAACATTTTTGGTCTTACTTAGCTGGAATATGGCAGGAACCCATATTTAAAATGGTTACTTATAAAAATATTATATATGGAAAGTTTTCACCTCAATGGAGGAAATGGAACTTAAATACTTTGTACCTAATATTTATGGTTATCAAATGTAAATATATGGAGGGCAAGATGTTTTTTTACCTTAACAACAGAAAAACAGTTCTTACCCTGAATTAATAGGGAAAATTATGAAAGATATGCAGATTATCTATGGTTCTGAATACCAACAAAAACCAAGGCATGAACTCCTAGCACTGTGGAAAGGCCTACCTTGAATTATTGATTCTGACTTTGCTATTACATTATAAGATTGTAGAAATACTTTAGTACTCTTTCCAGGACCTATTATACTCCTACTAATGGTTTCTGTTTCATTGTATAGAATTATTAGGTTGTTATTTTTCTGTAATTTATGAAGTGATATTTACTAATTTTTGATATCAATAATCTTTCCCCTACTCTTTTCGAGAAGTGCCATGGGATCTTTAAAGTACACCAGAACAGGCAGATGGGACCTCGGTTTAATGTCTCATCTGAAAGACAGCACCTCAGAAGTGCAGCACCCCCCTCATGCTGCACTGCAGTGTCAGTATTGGGATATTAACCCAAGTGCCTGGTGTGGGGATAGAAAGAACCCACAGCCATCTGATCTCCTGGCCTCAGAGGCGAGTGTGCAACCTGCTGAGCCATTGACACTGACACTGGCTTTAGAGGTGGTCATGGTAGGTTGTCCTGTGTCTCTTAGGTTCTTGCATAAGATACCTGTTTTATGCTTGAAAACCCTGAACCAAGAAGATATCTGAGGGGTAAAAGGAGGGATAGTATGTTTATTGTATGATCTAAGTAAGGGAAGCAATAGGGCTGTGATCTGTAAATAGCACCAGAAATCCAGGTGGGGTAAGTGGTAGGATGTACACAGCTCCTCAGATGAGTGAAGTGTAGAGTGATCCTCCAAACACAAATCTTGAACCTGGAGTATCCCCACAGAAGCCCAGTTGCACAAGATAAAGGGTTTGCGATCAATAAACAAAGAAGGATTGAGCTATTGGGGAAAGTAAATAAGAGGACAAGGATTCATGTTTAGAGTGGTGGTGACCTTACACCAGTATGATAGCGAAATAGAGATGACTGGGCAGTTTTAGTGGCCAGTAAAGGTGTCTGGCAAAGAAACATTGGAGGGACAATGTTTGATGACCCTCAGTTTCAAACAGTTGCCAAAGCAGATATTGGATGTAGTGCGGGAAGAACTATTTCATGATCTGGGTGGAGAGAAAAGCCATGTGGTAGTCCCTGAACTTGGGAAGGCCCCAACCCATGTGAAAAGTAAGGAAGGATGAACTCCACTCAGAATCAATGTAAATAATATTCTTTTATTTTTTAATTTTCACTAAGATGGGCAACAGTTTCATGGACTCTCCACTTCATCAGACCTTTCATGGATTTTCTGTATTAGAAACATATAATACAAGGAGCCTGATTCCAGAATGCATGGCGCAACTCATGGGTGTATACGAGTTGCGCCATGTGCCACTACACCAGGGACCCTGCACCCTTTTCCAGGACAGGCATGGTCCCTGGCACCTATGACCCATGACTTGTGGCAGCTGCAGGCTTCCGCCACAGGAATGGCACAATGGACCTGGGTGCCGCAAGTCACAGACTGCATGTAACTACTCTCTTGGAGCCCCCCCACCCTGTAACATGCCCACAATCCTCTGGGGGCCTTGAGGGGGTAGGCTGGGTGTCACAGGTGCAAGGGGGTTTGGGGCATAATGGACTTGGATGGCACCCTGAGATTCAGGGGTTGGGGGCATCACTGTGCTAGGGGGTCTGTGGGGCATGGAAATGTGCTTTCTGCAGCACTGCAGGGGGGCATCCATTGTTTTGACAGGATGGATGCCTCTTAGACCACCTCCATTCTGGTCTAACCCACAGCGCCATTACGGGACTTGGAATAGCGTATCCAGGTATGGCAACCACCCTTTAGGAAAAGTGTGTGGGTGCTGCCAAAACCCACCCTTGCATCATGCCATAGTGGGTTGCAGGCATAGTGGGTGGCATAGCCCACCTTTGGTGCAACCTGCATGTGGCATGGCACAAGCTGCAACTCGGAATTGCAATGTGCGTATCACATAGTGCAAGGTGTGATTTGCACCATAGGGTTTAGTGTACATCACCATGCACCATGCCTAAGGTGTCCTGGAATCGGGCCCAATTATTCTACCTTCAATATTCTGCATTTTTTACATTTCCAACACTGCCCAAATCATTACCACACTGTGCCATTAATGTATGATTCCTACATTTTACCATAACAATCTTTATAGTCACAGCCATAAATGTGTTTTTTGGTGAGTCATTTGTCACAATGCATCCGTGCCACCCCTAGTCCTCCTATTTCATTACTGCAGTTCTGATATATTATTAATCATTTTTGCCAGCCTAGTGCCTTGTGTGTGTGTAAAGACCATTTCACATACCATTCTACAATACAATTATTCTTAAACCCTTAACATTGTTGGCTCAAGTCAATATTTATCTACTTTTCATTCCTTCCTGTATCAACCAAAACTAGCTGTATTACCATTTAAACATTTTAGCTTTAATTAATATCTTTCTAGCTAAATGAAACATCCTTACTATCAAAACATTGTTTTATACAATTCAAGAGTAAAAGAATGCCTTCTTTTTAGTTCAAACGAACTTGTCATTCGGTTTTTGCTCCCATTTCAATTATGTTCTAAAAACAATGTACAATCAATCTTTAACTATAGTGTCAACTTCATAACTGATAAAGAGCCTTTTATATCTTAAAAGAGGGCAAGGTACAGTAACACAAAGCCATTCATTGTGGAGGTTCACCTTTCATTCATGGCCTAAATGGCTTGCATTTCACTCACTGTTTTTCTTGCTCCATATTTTTCACTTGCCTTTTCACTGATTATTTAACTGTATATAAAACATAAGTGCCTGCTCAGTGTACTGTATATCTTAACTAAACACTATCTTTATAAACATTTATACTTCCCTCATTGTGTAATACAGACTTAAAGAAGTGGAACTTACTGCATGTGATGCTCAAAGCTTGGCAGTCTCCATTTGCATTGTGATAGCGGCCAGCTACTGAGTATGCTCACTATTTATAGCATAATTTGTGTGGGGAATCTGATGTCATCAATGACATCACGACTGTCTGCAACACAGCCACGCCACCTTTAGTCCAACTTGGGACAAGGCAAGATCTCCTGTGGTGTGGAGGGCTAAAGCATCGCCGAGCCTCTTCATATCAATGAGATGCCTGCCAGTGGTGGTTTTCCCACCACCCTTGGCAAAAGCCAAAATGTATTCTTAATTCAAAAATACTTCATTTGTTAAACCATTATTTCCTTACTGATGTTCTTTTTATTTCTCTGTTTTTTGATACATTTTGTATATTGATATTAGCCAGCATTTTGATACATGCATGTGAAAAAGGAGTGGTACATCAGAAAAGTCAAAGCCAATAACCATCTCCAACTAGTGATAAAAATCAGTCACAAGTCTTTTGAGATGCGTACAGTATTTTTGTTGTAAACCACTGAAACATCCTGATATGCCATGGTCTTATCTATACAGACTCCAGTCACATTCTTCATTCAGTCTGATATTTAGGATTGATAGTATCCAATGTAAAAATCCAGTATACCTCTCTTTTCCTCAAAATAGTGTCCCAATCCATGCCTTATTTTGTGGGTTCCAATACTTTTTCAAGTTCCCAAAAAACAATGATGACACAGAGTGTCCAACTGTGTTATAATGTCTCGCCACAGAAGATTTCTGGTCATGTAGCCTTATATTACTCGTATGTTCACTGATTCTAGCTTTCAAATCTCTCTTGGTTTTGCCAACATATAGCTTATCGCAAGGGCATTGCAGAAGGTAAACTACATGATCACTTGTGCAGGTTATGTGCTGTTTGATTTCATGTTTCTGGTTTGTGTATTGATGTTCAAATGTTTGATTTCTACTTGTATTACTGCACTGATAACAGTGTCCACATGGAAAACTTCCTTTTGTAAGTGGTCCTAAAAACAATTGTTTTGTTTTAGGATTTTGTTGAAAATGATCTGTATGGACCAGCCTATCCCTCACTGTTTGATTTTTCTTTGATGTGACGAGTGGTAAATTCTACAGTCATTTGCTATTCTACCCTACTGCTTCCACAATATTCCAGTTTTCAAAAGGTATCCTTCTAATGTCCCCTGTCAAGTGACTATAGTTGGTGGAAAACACTATTCTATCCTCTGTCTCATCTTTATTCTGTTTTGTTAAATATTCTCTTCTTTGGGTTCTATTCACTTCTTCTACTGCATCACCCACTAGCTTGCTGTTATAGCCTCTTGCAACAAATCTATTTCTCATCTCTTTAGAAGTTTTTTTTTTTAATTCTGACAATGCACTCTAGTTTCTGTGGGCACTGATCCGCTGTGCTTTTGGAATACTCCTTTTTAAATTAGGATTGTGGTAAATAGTGAATTGTAGCGTGTTATTTTAATCTATATAATTCCTATACAGTACAATTTGTTTCCATTCCCCTGTTTTCTTTATACATATGAAGGTCCAAAAATGGTATCTGAGTTTTGTCATAGTTTATACTGAACTGTAAATTACAGTTGCACCTGTTCACATATTCAATGAATTTGTTTAGGTCTTCCCTTTCCCCTGTCCGTATCATAAGTATATCATCTATGTAACATTTCCATAATAGAATATTATGGAAGTAATGATTCACTTGTTGATCTAGTATATGTGGCTGCTCAAAGTCCCACATATAAAGGTTTACATAAAAGGGAGCCATAATGCTCCCCATTGGTGTACCTTTTTCTTGTAAAAACAATTTGTACTCAAATCTGAAAAAAAAATATTTGTTAGGGCTAATTCTGCCAATTGTAGCAAAACTCACTGTGGGGGTACTGGTCTACCTTACCTTGTAAAGCTTTTAAGAAAGAGTTCAGGCCCGCTTGATGGTCTGTACTTGTATAAAGATCCTTGACATCATGAATCACCAACCTCATGTTTTCTAGATGTGCAGTAAGATTCTGATCCTGTAGTAGTTCCATAACATGCCCTTCATCTCAGACATATATGTCCATTTTTAAGACCCCCGAATCAAAAAGTTAACATATTTGGACAGGGGTTCAAGGATAGAGTCAAGCCTTGACATGATAGGGTCACCAGGTGGTTTCTCAAGGTTTTTATGAACTTTAGGAAATTTGTAGAAAATGAGCATTCTTGGATTAGATTTTGTTAACATGTCTTTCTCATCCTCTGTGCACCAACCCATATCTACCCCCTGCAGTAGCACGTCTTCTATCTCCTGTTTTATCTCGTCTGTTGGGTCACTGTCAAGCTCTGAATATCTTTCTACAGTAATTAATTGGGATAAGAATTCTGTTCTATAGTTCTTTTCATTCCACAGAATTATGCCTCCCCTTTGTCTGCTGGTTTCACTACTACAGAGTCATCTTTTGTCTATTTATCTAAGGTTTCCTTTTCTGTTCTTATAAGGTTGTTACATTCTGGTAAATGGTCCTTCTTTTTGACTAATTCCTTAATCTGTTTTTCAACCACTTTAATATAACTTTCCAACATTTGGTTACCTGTAGGGGATTAAATTTGGATTTTACATCCAACGCCTTCTGAAGCTGCTTTTTCTTTGTTGTGGGTTCTGGTGGTTTCTGATCAAACCAGTCATAAAGCCTCAGTTTCCTATAAAAAGTCTGTAAATCCACCTCTAATGTAAATTCATCCAGCCTCGGGTGGGAGAAAAAGACAGTCACTTCCTTTGAAGTGTGTCCTCTGATTCAGTCAGTGTCCTGCCACTCAAGTTGAAAACTACTGTTGATCATGACCCTGTTTATAGGCTCCATACCATGTTGTCAGTTAGCTATCCCCACTATCTGAATCTGTGTAATAGTCTTGTTGTGGTGTATAATAACTGTTCCTCCCTTTTCCCTTTGGTTTCAAAAACCATGAATATACTTTATTTTCGTTATAGTCATTTATATCTCATTTACATTTCTTTGGCTTTTGTTGCTTTATATAATCTTCATATTCCACTAATTCAGTCTTCAATTTCTCCAGTGTGGTGGTAAACCCTTGAAATTGTACCCTTCCCTTATAGTCATCTTTGACTTCCCGTATCTCTGTGCCTAATCTATTTCTCTCTTTCACTATAGCTTCTATCAGGGAAAGCATGAAATCAAGGGAGCATTTATTTCTGATAAAGGTCCATTTATCATTTAGTTCAGAGGTTATAAATCCAAGATGAGGTTCTACAAGAACCCTCAAATCCCTTGGAATGCATTTATTCTTAATGTATTCTGCCAGTGAAAAACTGTGCCATTCTAATAGTAAATCTTTTTGCTCTAAATGTTGTATCTTGTTTAATAAAGTTTTATCTCTTGTTTCTGTGCATGTCCTAGATTGCTGTAGAAATAACACCTGTTCTTGTTCTGCAGTTGTAAAATTATAAGATACAAATGTACTCTCAGGTACCTGTGTTACATCTTCAAACACTGGTTGTCTATGTGTGGCTGTACTAGTACTTTGACTCATCTTAAAACGTTGAGAGGTGTGGGAATGTGGAAAAAAGGCAACCAGAGAGGGCTGTGTGTGGTGTAAGGACAGAGAGAACAGAAGTAACTTCACCCAAAATGGGTTTAAATTATATGGAGCCATTGAACCACATAGTAGGTCAATCTACTTTCCATAGATCTATGGTTGCTGTGTTCAGGATGCCTTGTTCCTGATCCTGAAATTGTACTTAAAAGTCTTGGGTCAACCAAATGAAACCAATCCAAAATATGTGAAAAGTAAGGAAGGATGAACTCTACTCACAATCAATATAAATAATATTCTTTTATTCTTCAATTTTCACTAAGATGGGCAACGGTTTTGTGGAATCTCCACTTCATCGGGCCCTTCATGAACTTTCCATATTAGAAACATAACACAATAATTCTATTTTCAATATTCTGCATTTTTTACATTTCCAACACTGCCCAAATCACCACACTGTGCCCTTAATGCATGATGCCTATGTTTTAACATAACAATCATTATAGTCACAGCCATGAATGTGTTTTCTGGTGAGTTATTTGTCACAATGCATCCGCGCCACCCCTAGTCCTCATATTCCATTACTGCAGTGTTGATGTATTATTAATCATTTTTGCCAGCCTACTGCCTTGTGTGTGTTTAAAGCTCATTTCACATACCCTTCTACCATACAGTTATTCTTAAACCCTTAATATTGTTGGCTCAAGTCAGTATGGTGGCAATTTGGGCAGTGTTGGAAATGTAAAAATGCAGAATATTGAAAGCAGAATAATTGTATCACAGTATATGTTTCTAATATAGAAAATTCATGAAGGGCCTAATGAAAAGGAGATTCCATGAAACAGTCGCCCATCTTAGTGAACATTAAAGAATATTATTTATATTGATTCTGAATGGAGTTCATCCTTCCTTACTTTTCACATATTTTGGATTGGTTTCATTTGGATGACACAAGACTTTTAAGTATTATTTCTGGATGAGGAACAGGGCATCCTGAACACAGCAACTACAGATCTAAGGCTCCAACCCCACTTGGACCAACATTGGTTTAGCTTAGTCATACTTAAATGAGGAGATGCACCCTCCCAAGGGAAATTACTTATTTGTTTGTCAAGGCTGGTGAACCATATATCTGGTACCCATATAGGGAGATGGGTTAAGAGGTACAGTACCTTAGGAGCTAACCTCATTTTTATGGCATTGGTTTTTCCCATGAAGGAGAAGTGGAGGGGTCTTCTACCTGTCAATTTTAGCCTATAGATGAGCAAGAAGGAGGCCACATTTGACTTGGCATAGTTTCTTTGGGGATGGTATAATTTTGATACCCAGATATGTGAAACTGGACCTGGCTCAGGCCCATTCAGAGTCTTATATTAGGGTATGGGAACATCTGGAACTCTGTGGAAGGAATTTTGAGTTTGTATGATTGACCATGGGACCACAGACCTCTGACAAAGTACTTAGGAGTTGTTTTATAGGTGGTATCATAGTGGATGCATCTGCCATTAAGATAAGGAGATCATCTGCATAAGACATAGAGATACAGTGGGCATCTCTGAGGTTAACTGTGACTTTGTCCGGGCGTCCTCTAAGGGCTATTATCAGGAGCTCCATGGCTAAAAAGACCAGCAATGGTGATAGGGGACAACCTTGTTAGGTTTCTTGTAGAAGTGGAAGGGAGCAGTTAATAGCCCATTAGTGGGCATTTTTGCCACTGACAGTAGTAGAGGGTTTGTACCGCTAAAAGAAAGTATGGTCCAAACCCCATTCAGTGCAAGATTTCAATCATATGATCCCATTCAGTACTGTTTAAGGCCTTTTCAAAGTCAATGGTCAGAGCTGTGGCAATGGTAGGAAGTGATTTAACCATGTATATTAGATTAACTAAGGTACAGAGATGGTCTGAACTCAGGCAACCTTTAAAAGAACCAACCTGAGAGAGGTGAATAATGTGTGGACTATCTTGTTCAAGCTTGGTAGCCATCACTTTTGGGTAGAACCTTGACAGAAATGTTAATGAGTGAAGTTAGCCTATAGCTCCCTGGAAGGAAGGCATCCTTATCCTTTTTTAACAGTACTGTGATTACTACTTTGGCAGGGTATCCCATGAAAATTGCGACTCTAGAAAAGCGACTGCAAGAAACGCGATGCATTAACAGCTACTGAAATTGCAGCAACCATAAAAAAAGCACAAATACACTAAGCGCAACAAACCATGCCAAACACTTAGCAACATTAGCAAGTGATCCATAATCGTGACTTCACATTGGCTTTTCTACCCAGGGCAAGAGATTAACATTAACAAGTGAGGATCTACTTATTCCATAATCCAAACTCCAAACCAAATTCCACACTGTACTCACCGCACACTAACCAATGCACAATAACCGTGTCAGAAGTGAAAGAACACAGATCTAAGGCTGTGCAGCTCTGCAGCTGATTCGGTGTCAAAATAGCGACTTCGGCATTGCTGCCATTCAGTGCTGTTCAGCACTTAGTTTTTTAATCAAAGTGGATTTAAAATGTCTTTACATCCATAGTCATTTACATCCATAGCCATATTTCAGACTTGATACTGGAAATTGTAAGCGAGACCTCTTAAGTACTTATATTTACTTCTCACTGAGTATTCTCACACAATGGAAATGACCCTCCCATTCATGTCCTTATATTTTCATTTTTTGGTCCCTGTTCCTGTTCCAGACACCATGTGCTCCAATTTCATCTCTGTTAACCTCTGCTTCTCTTTTAGGCACTGAATAAATTTCCACACACTGGAGTGGCAAGCTCTAATGTGGCTGTTAAATCAATGATGCCACCCCTCAACTGCATTATTGGTTCTAGCAAGACCTCGAAAGGTGGCTTCAAAGCAATTCCATTGTTCCGGTGAGAATGCTGCTGATCTTCTGCCTGACCTACCCCTCGGTTTACCAAGCCATGTGGACTCAAAGTACTCCATCAATGGCAGTAGTAGTTCAGCATTAATTGAAAAAAGTGCCCATTCCTTCATATCATCAAAAGTGCCAATTACATCTTCTGTGGGGACAAAAGCAAGTGAAAGTAGCATTTGCAAATGAAGGGCGAAATCTGGCTCAAAGCAGTACCTCTCATGTACTGCAGATAACTTTTGTATTTTTCTCCCTATTACCTGTGCTAAATGAAAGAAACAGCCATGGATTTCTGTATCAGGAAATGCAGTTCTAAATGCCTGCCATGCAGACTTCTCAAAGTCCATCAGAGCAGTCTCAGGTTTTAAGGTGGAACACAATTCCAGTAGCTGTGTGAAAACCCTTGTGTATGCAGCAGTGGTTCTATTACACATCAATAAATACAGTGATGTCATAACTTGGCCTGCCTTGATGCAGTGTACTGTGTATAGCCGATCGAACAGTAATGGGCAAGATTTGAATTTTCCATCAACAAGCCAGTCATTACTGTCTTCTAGCATTTTTAAATTTGCAGCAGTAGCAAACATGACCAATCTATCCCTTTCCTTTCCACTGTCAAACACAAGGAAAGATTCCCCAGCTAATGTCTCCCTAAACTCAGCAGGTATTTGTAGATCCTCAACCGATGCAGGGGTGGCATGGCATTCACATTCTACCTGCCTTATTCTTTGGATGGTCCTTTTAATTAGGGGCACAGCAGGTAGGCTCCCAGTGACAGCATTAGGGGCTGATGTTGTGCACTGAACCACAACCTGTGTGGTGGTCTCAAAACTTGATTATGGGCTCTCTCTCACATCTGCCATAATCTTCCTCACCCCTACATCACCAACATCGGGGAAATGTGTGTGATCCTTTCTCTGAGCCAACACCTGATTACCTGAAGTATGAAGCCTGGAAAGGCAGCTGTATTTATCATCATCCACACTTTGCCAATACATTTTATCTCCCTTCTTTTTGTCCTTTCTATATGTGTAGCCCCCATAAACAGCCAAGGGCTTACCTTTCTGGCTTGTGATCACTTCAGACTCCATGCTGTTTGAAGCAAAAATGGCAATAGCAAATGAGGAAGGGTTACACACATGCCCCTTTAAGAAGAATCATGCACAGGTGGGAAGGTTAGGTCTGAATTGAATCATGGGTGCAAGGAAGTACTATATGTATCATCTGAGATGCTTTAATGAATTGAATGGAAATATAAGGATATTTGAAAAGTGAGTATGCTGATTAACACTTTACAGATTTTAATGTGCGATTTTCACTGTGGCGCTATTATGATTCACCATTCTGCGTTGTCGCACTTAACCACAATGCGATTCTTCACTCGCTTATATTTAGATCATGATTTTGGAGTCACGATTATAGCATGGAACCCTTTGGCAGCTATGGGAGGTAAGGACTGATTGTGTAGGAAAAGAAAGAAGAACTCTGTGCAGTACAGGGGTGATAGATTCAAACAGTGATTGGTAAAAGTCTGCATGAAAGCCATCACTACCAGATGATTTGTGCTTCTTTATATTCGTGATGGCTTGTTTAATTTCCTTCAGAGTTACGGAGGTATTGACTTGCTGGTGGTCTTGGTGAAGGATATGAGGAAGAGCACTGAGTCTAAAAAGGCTAAACTTAAAAGGTTTTCATGATATCATTGATATGCTTAGCCTGTGTGCTGATAAAGCCTTGGGATTCTTGGAGGCCAGAGATTGGAGCTCTACATGAAGTTTCCTAAGTTGATAGGCCAGGACTTTGCTTGCCCCATCCCAGTATTTATGCTGGAGTTGCAGGAGGGTTAGCTTTCCCTTCCTCATGTAGTGAGCATTGAGCTGTGGCTGGATACTGATCATTGGTGAGGGATCCATTTTTGGGTTTTCTTGCAAGTTCATCTCTAGATGTTTGCATTGGAACTCAAGAGATGCTGCTTCCTGTTCCCTATCCCTTCTTCTGTGTGTTGGGTAACCTATAATACAGCCTCTGAGAGAGGTTTCTAGGGCTTCCCAAAGTTGTAATCCAACCTTCATTGTTATCATTATGTGCTTAATATTCTGTGATTTGTTTTTGTACCCATCGGTGAAGTCTGGGTCCTGGAAGAGTAAGGGGTTAAGTTGCCAAATGGAGGATCTCTGAGATGGGGGTCCCACTGGAAGGTCAGGGTTATAGGAGCATGATCAGATATAACTAGATGGTCAATTTGAGAACTGGCAACCATCTGGGTTAGATCAAGATAGGTGACCCTTAATCTATACTACTGAAAAGTGATGAATCCCAGATTAGAAACTATAGTTCCACCTTTTTGGATGTAAAACATGCCAAATATCAGATATCTAAAGCTCCTGCATCATTAGATGGAGTGCACTGGTAGCTTTAGGATGGGAATAATTATTGGCAGAGGAGCGATTCAGGTGGGGTTCAAGGGTAAGGTCAGTGCCCCCTTTTAAGGAGTATGGGGCAAGAGGGATCAACAAGTTCTGCTAATTTGTTACAAAGGGTGGGGAA
Organism: Neoceratodus forsteri; assembly: GCA_016271365.2. NCBI lineage: Eukaryota > Metazoa > Chordata > Ceratodontiformes > Ceratodontidae > Neoceratodus > Neoceratodus forsteri. Next base: position 316,972,525 of record CM057456.1, read on the forward strand.
GAAAGCTGGAGAGTCTTCATTGGAGGCATATATGATCACTATGAGGAGTGGGCCCTCAGGTGTTGAAAGTGTTGCTATGACCCACCTGCCCTCAGTATCAGCTTGAGTTGTTAGAAGGGACAAGCATAATGATTTATGTATGAAGACAGATAGCCCTTTTTTAGCTGACTGAGAGGTGCCATGTATCCCTGTAGCAACCTATTCTTTTTTTAATTAATAAGCTTCTATATGAGAGAATTTAGTCTCTTGCAAGATAATGATTTGTATGTGGAGTTTCATAAAGTGCAATAGTACTCTTTTTGCATTTAATGGGGGAGTTAAGCCCCAGGGCATTTCAAGAAATAAAATTTATGTCCATCATTTGCTAAGGGAAAGAAGACATGTGGTGAGCAGAATAGCAGTGACAGGAAGCTCACTATTACTAACAAGAATGGACTCCAAATTTGTGCTGAGATGGATGGTCCTTGAATAAGCTAAAACACCTATAAATGGCTTAATTGTCCCTACTATTAGGTCTTAGAGGTAAGAGTGCATCATATAGATCCTAATCAAATTACATAAACCTTTTATCACAAATATTGTGTTGCTGAACCAATAGCTGTAAACATTTAACAATAAATAAAACAAGATGAACTTTAAAAACATCCAAAACAGCATATGAAACCAAGCAAGCATAACTTTATTGTGGGAGTACCACCTAAAAATTAAAAAATAACAAAAGTTTTTATGCCTATAATAATAATAATAAACAATCTACAATCAAAATTACATTAATTAATGATGGAGAAGTAATTTCTGACAGTAGAGAAATAATAATAATAATAATTACTTTATATCAGTGTTTAATGATCAATATAATGCAAAACCAGTACTGTGTATGAAACGTAGTCCACAGATCAAGCTGCAGGTAAGGGACATACTGACACAATTATAAAAACTCAAAACTAAATCCTCCTCTGGACCTGATAATATAAACCCTATTATCTTAAAAGAACTCGCCATTGTCTTGGCATACACACTTACTCTGCTTTTTAACAGATCCCTTCAGACAGGCCTGATCCCCTATGATGGGAGAAGGGCATTTGTTATCCCTATACATAAAAAGGGTAGTGGGACAAATGTTACTAACTACAGACCAATAAGCCTAACCTCTGTATGTTGTAAACTAATGGAGAGGCTATTTAAAAATGAAATAGAAAGTGAGATTACAGGACTAGGCTTAGATTACCCCACTCAGCATGGACTTCAAAAAGGACTGTCTTGTATTACTAATTTAGTGTCCTTTTACGACTTTGTCAGTGATCATATAGACCAGGGGTTCTCAAATGGTGAGGCCAGCCTCCCTGGGGAGGCCCCAACCTGTTCCAGGGGAGGCTCAAGCAAGTCTGAAAAAGTACTGTTTTTAGATTTTGAGTTTTATATATTTTGTGTGAAGAGATGATGCAAACTGAAAGAGGATAATAGTAGGTGAATTAAATGTATTTACTAATAGGTGACAAGGGAAGGTGAATGAAAGGCTCATTTCAGGTGTACCCGGGGAAGGGTAGGGAGCAAATACATTTCAAAAGGTAACTGCAAAACAATCAAGAAATACACAATGCACAATAGTGTAAACAAATATGAACAATAAACTAATAATAATAAGTGGTGGTAATTGATCAATTTGTAGCCTGATGCAGAACAACCCAAATACAAGGGTTGAGCATAGAGGTGCTAACAGCACTAGCAGGAAGAACAAAGTAATCCCTGAGAGTTGTTTAGGAGCAGGGAAGGACAGGGAGAGGCAAAGTATGTAGGAAGGTTAATTTATATAGAGAGGAAACAGAAAGTAGTCTGACCCATGAAGGTACTGCAACAAGGGATAACAATGGTTCAAGAATGAAAATAGCAGAGTCGTGGGTTGGCCTGTTTGGAGGTCACAATAAGCTGAATAATAATATTTGTTTATTTTATTTATTTGTTATTCAGATAACACCTTTGAGCACCGGGGCTCTTTTCAAAGGTTCCACGTCCGTATAAGACAAAGAACTGAATGTGAGCCAAGTACTCAAGGGGTTTCAATTTAGTCATGGTGTACTGTGCAAAGTACAGTGTGTTATTTTTCTCTGGGGAGGCCCAAGATTATTTCAATTTTTGGGGGAGGTTCAAAATCTTTTCCATGGATTTGGGGAGGCTCACTGTGACGAAGTCTGAGAACTATTGATATAGACGAACGTATACCGGTTGATGTTATCTTCCTTGATATAGGCAAAGCCTTTGATACAGTCCCCCATGACTTATTAATTAATAAAATAACAGCAGTGGGCCTTAACAAATATATTGTAAGGTGGATTCATAACTGGCTAACAGATCAAATGCAGTCAGTTAAAATCAATGGATCAATGTCTGACGAGGGACTAATCAGTTACGGGGTACCCCAGGGATCTGTGCTTGGGCCTGTGTTGTTTGGCCTGTTTATTAGTGACATGGGAGTAGGATTAAGCAGTATCATATCAAAATTCACAGATGACACCAAGGTGGGGGGGTGAAGTCAATTTTAAAGAAAAACTTCATATACTAGTCCAAGATTTAAAAAGAATTGAAAACTGGGGCTTGACAAACAGAACGAAATTTAATGCATCTGAATGCACTATCACATGTTGACCATAGAAATCCAGGATATAAATACGGACAAGATGGACAAATTCTAAAATCAACAAATAAAGGAAAAGATCTGTGAATCTGGATAAATAAAGACCTTTCATCTATGGATCACTGTAGACACATTACAAAGACAACCAATTGACTAATTCATTCAATAAAAAATAGCATTTATTACAAGGAATAGCAATTGTATTTTAAAATTGTACAAAACTTACATAATCTAACATCTAGACTATGTATCACCTATTTGGAGACCCTTAATCATAGGCAGGACATAAATTTTCTTGAAAAATCACAAAGGAAAGTAACTAAATCAATAAGGGGTTTAAATACCTTAAGTTATAATGATAGTATCAATTCATTAGGTTTATTTACATTGGAAACAAGAAGAAAAAGAGGATACTTCTTATTATTGTACACAATTATGAAAAATGAAGAGTTGATGAGACAATGTGGCATAAACTACAATCCAAGATACAACAACCTCAGATCCCAAAATAAACAGTTGATTGTTCCCACAGTAAATACAGTTAGGAGACATAACTTTTATACAGTAAGAACAGCTAAAATTTTGAATTCTCTGCCTAGTAATATAGTTGAAGCACCAACCTTTGAGACGTTCAAAAAACAATTAGAAGCATTTCTTGTTCAAAATGTGTCTGGAATGTAAAGCCACAATGAGTGGGAGACAATTAAATGGGCTTCCAGCCTACTTTGTCTTTGCATACCAAGTAACATCAAATAAAATTGGAACGTTCATTCTTACACTGTAATTACTCACTCCTGAGGTCAACACAGCAGAATGAGGTATGGGGTGAAACCCAACATGGTGGAAGTTCAAGTACAATGGAAACATCAGGAAAAACAAGAGATTCCTTTGACTCTTCCCCTCTCCATTTAATTGTATAGGATGAAGCAGCATCTGGTGGATGCCCTTGTGTAGCACTCCAATAAGATAGTATTGTGCTGTTTATTACAAGGCATAGGAAGTGGGCAGGGTTGTGTTAACTAAATACCTATGGCAGTGGATAGATGCAAAGCTCTATTTGGAAAGATGCCTATCAATTTAAATGAACCCAGTCCCCTCCTCCTCTGGTGAGAGGCTATGAGGGAGCAAAGTGCAGGTTAGTGGAGGCAAAAATAGGTGAGGTCTACATAAATTCCAGTATAAGTAATAAACATCAGGGGTAATAGAGGTTGCATCTTCATGAGTAACTGTCAAGTGGCACAGTACAGAAAGTATTTCCACAGCTGTCAAGCAGCTTGCACAGCACAAAAGTGCAAAGGTGTGGTACTTAACTTGCAACCTACAACTGCTGCAAGGGGAGGCAGATTAGTGGGTTCATTAATAGGATAGTAGGCTCACCCAAGGTTAAGCAGTCAGCAGGGCTGAGAAAAGCAAGATTTGGGGTAGATAATTATATGGTGGAAAGAATAAGAAAGAAAAGATTCCATGGGGATAGCATATAAACAGAAATAGGATTCGTTTGCCAGCTATGCAGTCTCACAGAGGGAACCCTCAAAGTGCCTTGAGCGAGAGTCAGAATACTCATCTGTCCACCCCCCCCAAACAACTGCATTCACAGAACAGTCTTTGGACACCTTAATAATTATGGCAGCTAACACATATTATGAAGTAGTAAAAAGCATAGCCACACTAGAGTGATTGGGGTGCTCAGTGACAAAATTACAAAGAAGTCACGGCATTTACCCACCACACTTGAGAAAGTTGGAGCCTCACACAAAAATTGTGCTATTAGAACATGCCACATTATTACAAAAGCAGGTAAAATGACATCACTGGGTCTGGGAGATGTACAGGACAAAACTTCTTAGGTTTCACCTGATTGCAGGCTTTCTGGAGTGTTCTAATAGCACAATTTTCATGTGAGGTTTGCAATGTGAAGCAACTGTGGCTTGCACTGTAAAACTTGTAATTGTGTGTACTTCTCTCTTTGGTAATGTCATCTTGATGGTTTTCCAGTGTAAACCACAGTTGCTTCACATTGCAAACCATTTAATAGTGGATCTTTTCCAGACAATTTTGATGATGTTTGTCATTGTTGCCACAGTGCCTTATGTCTGGCCACTGGACCATTGTTTTTGCAAGGGTTTGGTGGTGTTGATGCATCTATTTGCATTTGCAGGCATAAATACCATTATAGTGGTTTCCATTGACAGATATTTAGCCATCATACACCCTTTGTCATATCCCACTAGGATGACCCCCAAAAGAGGCAGTAATCTAGTTGCTTTCACTTGGTCTCTCAGCAGAATTCAAAGCACCCCTCTGCTCTATGGCTGGTGTAAGACTGACTTTGACCACCAACATAATTTGTATACTGTAGTTTGGTCCTCCAGTTACTCCTGTACCATACTGATTGTGCTGTATTGGTTCTGGTTGCCAGTGTGCTTTATGATATGATGTTACTGGATGGTATTCAGGGCTGCTTGAAGGCAAAATGCATTGGTCCATCCCATTCAAACGAACAATGGTCAAACAAAATCTGATGAATCCTTTGTAAACTCAGACTTGAGAGTGTGCCCACTCCATCTCCACTACCACTGCAAAGTGGCTCAGGTAGTATTTGTCATAATGTCCTCATGTATCATCAGTATGGGGCCCTACAGTTTCCTTAGCACAGTACTGTTAAGCACAAAAACACTGGTCCCTCAGTGGATTACATCATTTGCTTTAATCTTGTTCTTCATGCAGTGTTGCAGCCATCCTTATATATGTGGTAGTATGCACAGAAGTGTAAGGAAATAATGTCTGCTTTTCATCTGTGGCTGTTTCTGTTAGGAGATGAAACCAAGAGTCTTGACTGTCGACAGTTATTTTACAGTAACTGAAGGCACAGTCTTTCACATTCAGTTTTCTGCTGGGCCTGCTAGAATCTGCCCCTTGAGCACTTGGGAAGGATCTCCATCTTCATCTACAAGAGCTGACAAGATGTCAAGCATTTCAAAAGACAGTAGGAAATAAACTACCTCAAACGTAGGAAATAAATTACCTCAACAAGTTTTAGTTCTGAAAAGGGGCTTCACCTTTTTCCCCCATAATAGTCCAATCAAGGATGGATGATTAGTATATTTATGTTAAATATGTAGAACAATCCTCTTTTAGGCACAGTTGCTCAGCTGTTTTTACAAAAATAATTTCAAATGGTACATTACAAATACAAATCAGTTGAGGCAGTTAAGCTAACTAAAAGATCAGTAAAGGCTGAAAAGTGTAAAAAGAAATTAATTTACTCAATATAGTGCAATATGAGGACACTTTATCAGAGTTAAGATGCTATGTGTAAACACTGTTTCAACATACAATATAGTGAAACAATATTTATTAGATGAGGATGTCTCTTTAAAATGTCTACATTTTTCATATGTGTAGTAAGTAAAATTAAAGGAATATATTTGCTACTTCCCTCAATGATGTAAGCAACAATATGTGTGGCTTTATAAGAAAAAAATTAGGCTACTGCAGTGTGCAACCTGTTGGGTTAGCATAGGTAACATACATAAATGTTGCAGCACACAAGCATTTAGGACACACTGGTCCCTTCAACAGTTACCTGAGCTAGGAATGAAGGGACATGTGACCATTTAATCTGGTGTACTGCATTTCTGTATGTATATAATTTCCATATAGTATATGGTTCAGTATTGCTGTGTATGGAAATTCATACACTGCCTGATGCTGTTGTACCACAGGAGTGATGTCAAACTGTTGTTGTACCACAGTAGCTACATCACTACTGTGGTACAACAGCATGGAATCCCATATCTCACCAACACTGCAGATTCATAAGTAACGTACCAGTAATGCTGAAAACACCCCAAGTGAACCTTTTTGTTAAAAAATGAACTACTAGAAATGATGCCAACTCATGTAGCTATTACTTAAATCACAATAAATGTTTTTAATGTTATTATATTGTTTTCTGTTTACTTGACCAGAGTTAAAGACAGTGGTATAAAGAAGGTACATTAAAATGAGCATACACTATACAAAACAAAGTATAGGCAGCCACACACAGCAAGGTTGATGCTTCCATCTCAGGGTGAGATGTCATCATAGAGAACTCTTGAGCTTCACTCTTGAGGTCTATGATGTCATGACTCTCCCTATGACTCTGACACTTCCTATCACTTGTCTGTTTTCTCTGATAAATGCCACTGGCTGCCTTGCTTACAGTGTTACCCTTGAATTGTATTAATCTGTAATCTGTTTGCAATGTCCACATTGTTGTAATGTCTGTCTTGATGTTCCCCATAATTTGTATTTCTCTGATGTGGAACCTTTGTAAAAAAAGCCTTGGCTCAAAGGTATTTGTAATCCTAGACTTGATAAATAAATAAATACATCTCACTCCTCAACGGGCACACAGCCTTGTTGCACATCATTGCCTATACATGATCCTCTATGTTTGTCTAATTAACCTATTGAAATATTCAAGATGTCAGTAACTATAAAACTCATATAATGTAATGGTTTACAGAAGTACACATGGAAACCACTCTGACTTTTGATAAAGCATTCACAGTTCCACAAGAGTTTTACTGTAAATTGCATGACATGTTACTTACACTTACATGAACATTGAGATGGTCCAGTACACGGCCACCACGTTGATTAGTGGCTTTGGGGCAAGAGCTGTGAGGAAAGAGAAGACATATTCAAATTGTTATCTTTCAATGAGAAGAATTGTGGCAGTGAAGAGGAGTAATAAGATGTGTGTGTAATGCTTTTACAGGCAACTGGTGTGGCTGTTAGTATGTAAAAATATTATGGATTTTAAATTTAAAAAATTCAAAATAGTTAAAAAAGTTTTATTTTGTTTTTAATCATACATTTCTTAATTACACTAATATAAATGGTTATAAGTAACAGCTGCAAAACAAATTGATATTGATCTAACTGTAAGTTTTTTAAAAAAATCCTAGACCCTACAATTCAAAAGTTATCTCCTTTCAAACAAATTATCTTTAGAACAGGATAATACTGAAACTGTTAAGGAGTGAAACTTACTTTTTTTTAAAATATGAAAGGTTAGATTTAGGGTAACATTGATGCTTTGCATTGGTACTCTTCATTTATCAATGTTTAAAATGTTTATTAGTAACTGTAGAGTATATTCTAATGATGAACTGTAGCAATAAATGTTATTGATAAAACAAAAAAATAGTGATATATGTAAGCTGTACCACTGTTACATATCACTATTGCACAAACTCCAAGCTTTAATTAAAAAAAATGAAATTCCTAGCTCCTTGGGTTCCGTTATCGTCTTTCAAAGAAATTATCTTTAGAAAGTGATACCTTTACTATCTGTCTGTCTATCTATCTATCTATCTGTCAATGTAGGGTTGAATTTTGAAATTCTCCCTACAGGTGGAACACACGTGCAGCAATATAGGCATAATGAGTTACAGAAATCCTGGGACTTGACATATTTTGAAGGTGTGTAGTGTATTAATTACTTAAAATCCAATTCTGAAGACCATGACTGTGATGTAAAATCATTTGCTTTGTATTTGTAAGTACAAAGCTTATTAAACATCAAGTTGATGTAAGTAAACACCTCATGGTCTCACTAATGGCATTTAATGCTTCTAATAGAGTAAACAACTTAATAATCCTCGCCAGTTAGAGAAATGCATTTAAAAGAGTCTGACAGGATTTACATTGCCTCATTGTAATTCCAACAATAGTATTATGCCTAATTAAAGATTCACTAGGGCTGACAGGTCATCATTATTTAGAAAGGTAACAGGACAAGATCTTATTGAGTGATGCCCCAGAAGTGGGAATTAGAGGGAGACTGAGTGACAGTGACCTAGCAAACCATTAATTGGTAAACTTGTTGACAAAGGACACTTCTTCAGGCCTTAATTTATTCATCGAGTTCTTTTCATCTATTCTGGGGATTTTTTATTTCTTTATAAAAGATGCTAAGAGCTACTGTCAGATGTGTTACTATTCAGGGCACACATATCCTAAAATGAAATTATAGGTACATCAGGACCTTCAAGATACCACAAAGGTGAACGTAAAACTTTAGTAGTAATTTATCCTGCCAACTGACATCTGCTTCCTGTTTTACTTCGATTTCATGGAATAACCACGCAGCTGAAAACCATGTTGAAAATCCTTACCACCAGAGGTTATTTGGTGGTGTAAAGGTGAGTTTTCAAGTTATTTCTGCGTTCTATAAAGGTAAGAAGTCAAGTCTGACATATAACCATATCCTGAAAGTAAGGTGCACTTCCTCATGAAAGTTAGGAACTCTTCTTGAAAGCAAACATTGGAACACTATAATGTATGAACTGTAGAAGCAGACATTGGAACACTATAATGCATGAACTGTAGAAGCAGACACTGGAACACTATAAATGATGTGAATGGTGCCTTCTGTTCCTTACCCCCACAGTTCGTGTAAGGATCACACACCAGCGCACCACACTCTCCAATCTCTGTATCCCTGTTCTGCCTGATCCCCATCTGTTAGTTCTCCAGAGTCAGAAAAAGTTTGCAAACTTCCAGTGGAGTGGAGAACAGAGTTTCAGTTTGAAAAACCTGTTTCTTTTTGCACAGATCACAGGGGCCGTTTTCACAGATGTCCCTAAATACCCTCAGCTGTGGGGGGAAAAAAATGTGGCACAAGTGGTTCTTTGAATTGCACATTTTGCAACTTGCCTTCTTTATTTAACTCTCATACTTCAGTCAAAGCCAATCAATTTCTGTTGCATCTTGTTTTAACAATCTGCACAAATGAGAACAGGACTGCCGATGTCTACGGAAGTTAATGTATAAGATTAATAACATTTCTTAAAACTGTGGATAAATGGTAGAAAAAGTTGATCCAAATCTAGTTTCAGGTTGTGATTCATGTAAGCGCTAGGTTGTAGCGATTTCACTCATTTGTAAATTACAGCCACTATGATGCGTAACTAAACAATAGCAATTTTGCTTAAAATATACTGTCAAGTGCTGCTGGTTCCCTCATGCTTATAGACCTCCTGTTTACAATACTGGTTGCAGTCAATTATGCACAGTCGAAGTATTCTGCAAAAAATACTATAATGTCATGAAGCCTGACAAGTTTAAAGAGCACTCTTTTATTTCCATATACTGTACCTATATTGATTAATTTCCAAAAATGGGCACTTATGAAAAAATCTGCTGACCTGTATACTCTGCTGGATTTGGCAGATCTGCAACTGCCCAGATGCATCTCAGTCAAGTCCACCCATCAAATCAATCTTGTTAAATGACATGCCCATATTTTGTACTTTCTCCCTCAGCATTTGCTCTTTATTACATCTTGAGACATCATCTGACAATTGCTGCATTGCTCCATGATCACCCCCTCTGAAATTATATGAATGTCCACAAGGAAACTCAATAGGTGCACAAAGGCAAAAGATTTATTACACCACAGTAAGATTTGTCAGTTTTATGTACATCAATAATAATTCAATCATACTTATTGAACACACTTTATTCCCAGTATGTACAAATGTCATACAATTTTATACCAATTCAATCTTGCATTGAATTCCATTTTCTTCTCCCGGGGTCTGGATACCTGATCCAACCCCCTCGCCATCAACACCAATCTTCCCTCCTTGCCATGTAGCTAGGTCTGGATGGTGTAGCACAGACCCCTTAGCCATTCTATCTTTCCACTTCTATAGAACACATCCAGGTGCCTACCCCTGGCCCGTGCACCCTCCCCCCTCCCCTGCCAGTCTCCCCACACCCTTTCCTATGGTCCTCCCTCCTCACTCCTAATCCATTCCACCAGCCCCACCTCAAGCTTGTGGTGGATGGTGGGGCTTCCCCCCCTTGTGGGGATTTGTCTTTTACCATAGCCACGGGGAAGCCACTTGCCATAGGGCTAGTCTACCATAACTTAACTGCAGCCACCTGCCCGAGGGCCCATATAAATATTGCCAAACCCCTATCAGAGAAATGCACCCAATTCCCCCCATAAAGGTGCGGCTTGTCAAAATGATTGCCCAGGTGCAAAACACCAACTCCCCCATCCCCTTTATAAAAGCCACCAAACCTTGATGGTCTGCAAATCTGCCATGACAGCCCTCAAGTGGGCCACTCAATGCATCTTCCTTAAGTCATTGCTCCAAGGTGGTTAACTAATATATCTGGCCTGCACCAAAGCAATTTAAGTTCCTCCAAAACAGGTAGCAATTGAGACCAGCTCATTCCCCAAATCCCTTTCCATTGTATGTGTGGGCTTCTGAGTCCTCTTGCAAACTCCCTCTCCCTTTGGCTGATCACCATGTGCTTCTCTGCCACATAGACATACGAGTGTCCCAGGATCCACATAATCCATTGCCTCCCATCACCTGCTGATAGAAGGAAAAACATGAAGAGGTCATTTCAAGGTCTGGTATAATGCTTGTAACAGTTGGATCGCCAGCGGCCCCACTTCTTTATTTCTTCCACAGATCAATCCTCCTGGGCTAATTCTGAAGCTGCTCCAATTCAAAAAGAATGTGTGATGAACTGTGCTGGGTTGCGTTCCCTAAATGTCAATGCCCTCTTCAACAGCCCCCCTCCCACCTGATAACAAGTTACCACTTCTCAATTCCAATGTTGAAACCAGTTGCCCATGCCTGCTGGCCAGATACTCTCCTATTTTCACTGGCTTTTGCTGCACAGATCTGCCCCTCCACATTGTGCGGGCTGCACACATAGGTGCTCCAACCCATCTGGTCTGTCTTTGATCATTGCTACCAAATGTGCAGGCCCTCCTTGAAAAGTTTAATATCCTCCCCCTGTAAACCTACCTCCATGTCACCTTTGTTTTGCCACCAACTCACCCAATCGAAAGGCCTCCCTGTACAGTAATACAAATTCTGCCTGGAAAAGGCATACCTCAGATGCTGAGTGACATGTGGCCCCCAGCACTCCCATGACTGCCTCTAGAATGTCATGTGTTATGGGTCTGTGTGTGTGTCTGTATGCTGGCCCTGTCCCTTCTGCCACCCCAGGAACATGCATCATACTTTTGACTTCTATTGGGCTCAGGGCAACCCCTGGAAATGCAGGTCCATCCTATTGCCTGCTAGCAGCACTTCCATGGAAGAGTGGGCCATTCCCCTCTCCCATCTATTCAAAATAAATCTCATTGCCTGTTCTTCCATGGCTGGTGCACTTACCACCATGCCCTGCTGGACCAATACCCTCGGAAGGCTTCCCACACACCTTCATAGACCATACAATGTTGGCCGACCAGGAGCTCTAGTACAACATTTGGGCTCGTGCTACCCAATTTCCCACACATGTTCTGGTATTGGTGTTTTCACCAGCTCTGCCTGAGAGGCCAGCAGCTAGAACCTGCACAATGCAAGCATTAAAGGCTGCCAGCAATCTCATTCTTTACCCCTTCTACATGCCTCAGACTGAAGGGAAGGTTCAAGTGCAGTCCTAGCAGCACCAGTTGTCTGGTGACCCTAGTCACCATTTCAGTGTGTCCTGTCTGCCTGTTAATTATGTCTACCACCCTTTTGCTGTCTCGCCAAAGCACCACCTTTCTTTTTCTCATCTCCCTCCCCCATACCACCAATGCTACCCAAATAGGGACAATCTGAAGGAAAGTAATGCCCTCCTGTAAACTCTGAGCTGTCCAACTGGTGGGCGATGGTTCTGCCATCTACCTGTCCTCACAGTACACCATGAAGCCCGATGCACCTGACTCATCTGTGTATCACTGCAGAGCTTCCCTGTCTACCCAATCCTCCTGCCAATAATCACTCCATTGTACTCCTCCAAAAAATCCATCCACACCAATAGGTCCTCCTGTACCTCATTGTGATGGTAACCCAATGGTGTGGCTGCTTTGTCTTGCTTATGACCCAGCCTAATCACCATGTGAAAAACTCTGCCTGGGTGGATCACCTTACAAATGAAATTAAGATGGCCCAGCAGTTGCTATATCACTACCAATGTCACCCTTCTCCCACCCAATACTTGGCTGAGGAGCTCCTTCAGTTTCGCCACTTTGGCTTGATGCAGCCGAAAACATTCCCCTATCATATCCAAACTCAATCCCGGAATTCGAACACCCTAGTGGGCCCTTCTGTCTTCCATTTCACCAGGGGAATACTGACTGCTATGCATAAAGCCTGAAAATCTCCCAACCTCCTTTGTACCTCTGTCCTGGTTTCCTCTATGAGCAAGAAAACATCCAAGTAATGTACTAACCAGCTGTGCCCATACCTGCACCTAAGCCCCACTGTAACCATGCGCTAACTGCCTCAAATATGAAGCCTGCTATCAAGCACCCCATGGGCAGGGCCATGTCAAAATAAACTCAGCCCTCAAATTGGAAACCTAGAGAGTCTCAATCCTCCAGTCAGATGGGTAGGAGGCAGAATGCAGAGTCAGTATCCATTTTCACCAGCTGTGCCCCCTGGACCACCTTGAAAAGCAGGACAGCAAAACTGAGGGATGTGTATGACACCGCACTGTCCTTGTCCTGTATGTCCCCCCATTGCTAGTTCCACAGCCATTTCAGATTTTCCTACCATCTCCTTATGTTCATATTTCTTGGCCTTCTTTTTGTCTAAAAGGCCAAATATCTCATGTATTCCCCTTTCCAAATCTTATCTTTTTTGGAGGCTGGTATGTGGTTTCCCAAGGAGAAAAACTGGGAGTGGCATCGTATAGTTTCCTCCCCCCAGCTGTGTCTCCCTCCGATCCCTTAGGCTTCCTCTTGCCACCTTTTTTACTCCTAAATTCTTCCAAAATCTTCTCCCCAGTGACCAGCCCCTTATCCCTCATCTCCACTAATAACCCTTCCCTATATTCCTTCAAACTACCTTCTCCCCGTAGGCTCTCCGTAGCCTTACTTCCATCGGTATCCAGATATGTGGGCTTTGGGATAGGAGCAGGCTCCAGGTCTGGGACTGGTCTCCTATGGTGCTTACCTCCAGCCCGCTTGGACCAGCTGGCTGTTTATGCTTCCTCTCTGCCACCTCCTCTTCCTCACTTTTTGCTGCCTATGTCTATCAGCTCAGTCACCTTAGACATCAGTGCGGCTGCCTCTGATCTCAGTTGGGCACCGGAGGCTGGAGGGGTTACCATCTTAGGTGCCATGATCTGTGAATGAATAGTTAATAAGAAAGGAAAGAAGAGAAAAGAGTGCATGTCAGGAAGTTCCACTCTCTCTCTCCACCCTAGTGGGTGTTTTCCCCCTGTATCCATGGGTGAACAGAAAAAATCTCCCCACCCTCACCCCCTTAATGGCACTAAAGCATACAGACTTCTTATTATCCATACCAAGCATGGGGCAGAGGCATTCACTAATCTGACCCCAATAAATGTGTGATGGGGGGGGAAGGGGGCCATTGTTGCTCCAGCCTTCCCCATTATTCCCTGTATCCCAAGTTAAACCTAAACCCCTGCCACAGTAGTGTCCGACCTGCATATCACCTTGTGCATCCCCCTAGTCAAAGCATCCCCTTATATTACCAGTGACCAGGTGCCAAGCTTGCGGCCTCTCTTCCAGGCCCATGCCCCCCCGATTATTGGTTGGTTCCTCTCCTGTTCCTACAGAAAACCTTCATCCCTCCTACCAGTCCTCCCTTTGCTATCTCATAACCTGCAAATTACCAAAAAAAAAGCACCTTCCTAAAATCAGTCTCAAGTTCTCAATGGGCCTGCTATCCATGTTCGGCTCTGCCACGTGTGCCCCATCGTCCTCGGGTCAGGTGGCCTGACGTCAGATGCCATGCCCATGTTCGGGCTGTAGCAAACAATTTTGGAGACAAATTACCCCATCTAATAAAAAAAAAAAAAACAAAAGTATAATTTCCCCCAAGGTCTTTCATTAGAGTACATCTTCCCCTTTGGATAGGTACTCGTATTCTTTTGGGATCCCTTACAAAAAAGAAATTACAACATTCTGGTTTAATCTTCTACTGAGGAGACTTACTGCTTTGCACTTTCAACCAGTTTTTATAAGACACATTAGCTTGTTCCACTGGGGTCCTGTAAAATATGAGTTTGATGCTACCATCCAAAATCATGAGGACCCTCCCCACGAGCCATGCAGTGAAGACGTCATGTGCCACACCATGTGGCTGTGGCCTAATGCACCAAAGGCCAAGTTGTGCCCTCCCAAAAGCTCTACACAGCCCGATGCTGGTTTGTGCTCCCCTTCCATCACTTTGTCCCAAATTGTCTTCTCCTTCACCCCCCCCCCACGCATCAATGCGGCCAGGTTCCATATCGCTGCTGGCTCATCGCCATCCACAATGCACCCAGGTGGGTGCCTGCATCCCTCCTTCTGGAGGAGTGGATACTCAGCTCCAGTGGCAGGCACAAGCTCTCCTCAAATCACTGCTGTTTTTTTTTTGTTCACCTCCATCCCTTTGGCAATTTGTCTGCTCCCTCAGCCCCCCAAATCTTGTCCCATGGCACACTGCACTTAGGCTATCAGTCCAGGGCCTCTCCATGTGACTGGTGCCTAAAACCCACAGCCCAGGGGGGCCAGAGCTCACAAACTACCTGTGTGTGACACAGATTCAACCTGAGGGCCCCCCCAGGCACTAGGACTTCTTCCCTCTCACTGACCTGATTAAAACTGGTACTAAAGTTCCTGACAGGCACAAGAGAGACCCATGGCCCCATTATCCCACCTGCTCATCTTCCAGTGGAACCACAGACAGGTAGAGTAATAACAAGAGGGGGCAGCTACAAATTCCAAAATAAATCCTGCGGCTGCATTCATAACATAAACTGGGCAAGGCTTGCTTCACCAACTGTACCCATACTAGCATCACCACCCTAAAGTCCCATCCTAAAACAGTATTGGCCTCTACAAACAATCCCACTGCACAGCTTCAGTGCAAAACGCCAAGCAAATGCCTAGCATGAGCTCATTTTTAAAGCGTAAATGCTACTAAAATGCCATTCCATTTAAAATGCTAGCATCCAGCATAACAAGAATGCCTTCCCAAACTCTGTGAAAAAGGAATGCTCCATTTTTTAACAAGCAGAACCCAACTAATAAGTCACTACAGCTTGAATATGCTTCCTCAGCCCCAACTGCTCATCATAAAGATCCACAAATTCTCTTTTTTTTTTTTTGCAATGCCTGTAATTGTGAATCCTTTAAAATGCTGAAAATGCAGTAAACATTATACTTGTTAAACCCAATTCTTAAAACCAGTCAATGCCATACATACTTTACTGGGCCTAGCGTTCTATGTGGTCAGAAGGCCACAAAGCCTATATTCCATTATTTATCTTTATTAATCCTTCAAATAATTCACTTTCTAGTCTCCACCAGGCAAGACAAAATCTTTCAGCAAACCAGCCTGTAATTTGTCTGTCCCCAATGTCTGCTATAACCTATTAATCAGCACACCATAAAATTCTTATATTGCCTGCTTTTTAACAGCAGCTAGCAAGCAGTGGCCAATCTTCCACTATATCTTTTTTTTCAACAAATCTTTGAAATAAATGCCTTAAACCATGAAAAGTTAATTCTGTATTAAAACTGGCTCTCCCTTGCGCTAGCAAAACTCCTTTACAAAAAGACTCTGCTGGCTGCCTGAACCAGAGTACTAGGCCCTAAAGTCATGCAGTCGGACATGCGGCTAGTAGGCCAAGACAAAAGCCTCTCACCAAACTAGTCAGTAATTTATCTGTCTGCAATGCATGCTTTAACATATTAATCAGCAAACCATAAATTCTTATATCACCTTTTTTTTATATTTTTTTTAAACAGCTAGCAAGCAGTGGATAATCTTCCAGTCTATCTTATTTTTTTAAACAAATTTTAGAAATAAATACATTAAACCTTGAAAATCCATTCTGTATTAAAACTGGCTCTACCTTGATCTGGCAAACCTCCCTTACAAAAGGACTCTGCTGACTGCCATGTGGTTGGCCATATGGCCAGTAGGCCAAGACAAAACCTCTCACCAAACCAGCCAGTAATTTGTCTGCCTGCTTTAACATAACTAGCACACTTTCTTAATCAGCAGCATCAATACATTTTTTTGTCTAAAATCAGTCAATTAAAAAGAAAAGAAAACCCTGAAGGCTTGGGTGCTCAGGCCCCAGAGTTGCAATACCTTACTCATTGATGTAAATCATCAGAAAATTTGCCAATGCTGTGCTGGGATCCACTTAAAATGAAAAATCCCAGCAGAGAGAGGAAGAGGCAACTTCAGCCCAGGATTAAATCGCCCCTAAGGACTCCTTGCAAGGACCCCTACTAGCCACACCCCTATCCAATCAGGTTCCCCCTGCAGGTGTACACATCATCACTGGGCCCTGTCCATCATGTCCTCCTTGTCTCCTCCCCTTTTTGCTTTGTCCTCCCACCTTGTGACCTCATTGGCACTGCCCTTCCCCCATCTGATCCTCTTTCCCTTCAACCCCCTCCCCCAACCCTTCCCCCTCCAGCCGTCTCCCCCTCTATTTCTGCTGGAGTGCCACTAGACAATTCAGGTTGCTTTTTATTGGCAACCCTACTTAGGTTTTATATGCACCTGTTTGTGGTTACATACTGTTGAGCAGGCTGCACCCCCCACAGTATTTTTTAAATGACGCCTCAAGATATAATATAAAGTGTAAATGCAGAGGGAAAAATACAAAAAAAATGGGCATGCCATTTAACAAAATTCATTTGAGGGGTGGACATGACTGAGATGCATACCGGCACTTACAGATGTGCCAAATCCAACGGAGTGCACAGGCTGGCAGAATTTCCATGTGTGCCAATTTTGGAAAATTAATCAATACAGTTATATCGAGATAAAGTAGTGCCATTTAAACTTGTCAGGCTTCATGACATTATGGTAGTTTTTACAGAATGGTTCCTCTGGGCATGGTTGACTGACACAAGTATTACAAACAGGAGCTTTATAGGCACAACAGGACTAGTAGCACTTTACAGTATCTTTTGAGCAACTTTACTGTAATTTAGCTGTGCATCATAGCAGCTGTAATATACAAATTGGTGAAATCGCACTGACAGCCAAGCCACTCGATTTCCTTGTTGTCTGCTTCTCCTGTAATCAGTATACTGTACATGCAGGACAAGATTTTGTTTCCCTCCTTACCGGTCAGTCTTGCCCCTGCAGAAACTGATACCATCTCCCAAACCCAGAGAGAGGGAATCAATTAAGGCAGACAATGTGATCTCACTAGGCCATTTGAACTTATTATGCAGTTTATTCTGATCACTCACCAGTCCAGGCTCAGAGGATAGAGGAAGTAAAGTACTACAAATTTCAGTTTGCTTTATCGAAAGAAAATTCCAACAGAATTATGGAGGTGACTTGGAAGTTGAATGCTGGGCAGTTGCAGCCCAGTGGAACAAGCAGGTCCCAGAATGGTTGAGCAAGTAGTGAGCAAGCTGGGGGTCAGTTATTATGGACGGATGTCAGGGGTGCAGTCAGGCAACAGACAGGATGGGAGCATGTAGCTTTGGAATGACTCTCAGAGTAGCATGTCATGAGCAGTAGCAGTAGAGCTAGCTACAAGCAAAGTAAGGGATGAATGCTGCCCTGTGATCAATTTTTATACCTCAGCAGCACATACTGTTCAGAGTGAGGGTACCCTCAAAACTATGTGTGCTTATTACTAAGTGCTTCACATTCACACTGTCACGAGCATTTCCAGCTTCAAAAGCCCAGGGCAACTGGCAAGGTGTAAATTGTCATTTGCGGTGTCTGCCAGATGCACGGGGGGGGGTTCTATTATTCTTGGGGGGTGTGTTCTATTATTCTGTGAGTCAGTGACACAGCAGCGATTAACTACTTCACAGCTGCTACCAGACAAGCTCCACAGGCTGAAGAAATTACTCAATGCATGTAAGTGTTCTCAGCAGCACTGGGGGCTATGTAAGAAATAATGCACAACAGGGTGTGTGTCGTGCTGGGATAACGTCACATCTCAGGTGGTTGAAGCATGTGGCTGCATGCCGAGTGCATTCAACACCTGAGAAGTGATGTTATCCCAGCATGACAAACAACCTGGGGTGCATTATTGCTGTTACACAATGGCTAATGTTGGCAAGAATAAAAAAAGTAAGAACAATTTTTTAAACAGTTTTTTTTACTTGCTTCTTGTGTGTGGAAGAACATATATATAAAAATAAGTTCATTTTTCTGTCTATCCACTGGGGGGAGCTGTCTGTGTATTAGCAGCAGTGTTATGTTTTACTTGTTGGTCCCTGTTGTGGTATTGTTTTATTCATTCTGCAACCCCCTCCCCCCATGCTGCTCGCTGTTATCCCGCTACACACTTCTGTGATATTTCAATGCACCAGGAGATTATTGTACAGATGTGGCATTTTTATACTGAGTTACCCATATTTGGGGGGTTCAGGCAGTTACAGCTCTTGCCACCGGTCTGAGCTTCTGAGCAGGACTGCCGAAGAAGGTGATGGAGGTATGGAGGAAGGAGGGAGGGAGAATGAGGGTTTAGTCTGTTGTGCTGTTTTTTTTTATGTATTTAGTGGCCAGCAAAAGTGTTGAATTGGAAATTAAATGCGAGTGAGCATTACAGGAAGAGCCACGTACTGACTGTTGAAAGAAGCGGCTTCTCAGCTCGCTCACTCGTTCGTTTGTTCAGTGAAGCTATAATTTAAAAAAAAAAATGTTTTGGATTACCAGTAATGCTGGTACAATTACACAGACATTGCTGTGTTGGGGGTGCTGGTGACTGGTGTGTGGGACGATGGCAAAAAGCATGTGCACTAAAGCGGGGAATTATGGAAAACAGTCAGGATCATAGCGCGCAGTCGAGATGAGGTGTACTGATTTTTTTATTTATTCTGTGGTCATGTTACTGCTGGAACTTCATACAGTGATGTTATACTCTGATAATATCACTGGTGAAAGTGGGCAACAATCAGTCAGAAACAAAAGAAATTTTCTTGCCATTGTATAATTAGATACATATGCTAATTTCTTACAAAAGAAAACAGCTTTTCCAGTTCCTCAGTATTTTTCTGAGTGACCACTGGTGACCTTTATTAACCTGTGCTGAAACTGAAACAACAAGTGAAATTGCTGGCAGGCTGAGCAGGTGGAATGGCATTCCAGACCATTCTGCCTCTATTTAACCACTGATTTAGGAATGCTGCTATCAAAATAGTTCAAGCATTTAATAAGTTGTGTGTCCAAAAATAGCTGCAACATTACTAAGAACATCAGTAGCCCTCTGCAGTGCAAGGGTAAATGTCATTGAAAAAATCCAAATACTGTACTAGGCAAAAATTATAGCAGATGAGAGGTATGCAAATGATATATTCAAGACAACTGACCCCTGCAGTACCTGACCCGTGACACGCAACTGAAAAAACTGTTGTTAAACACAGATTTAATATGCTGTTTACAATTTAGGCCGGTATTATGAATGACCGAAACCTGTAGGTTACTGCCATGTGAGGCATAATAATCGTAAAGCTTCATGATCAACACTCTTTCTGTATGAACTGTCTGCAATAACAGAAGCTCTCAGCAAGGAAGTAAACACAGAGTAGTTTGGAACAAAAAGGTAAAAAGTGTTCCACATACACACCTTGGGAACAATGGGCCAGATTCTAGAAGGGTGATGCAAGTTGCCACCGAATGCAACTTGTGCCACCTGCACTTGTGACATTGACCCTGCACCCTATTCTAGTAGGGGCAGGGTTATCGCAGCTAAGTCCTGCAACTTGCGACATGCGGCCAGGTACGCTGAACTGCAGTCGCACCTTGCGAGCATGTCGCAAGCTGCAACAGCAGGGTGGTGCAGTCAACCCCCCAACCGTGCCCCAGCCCCTAGTCACCAGCCACAAATGCAGCATATACCAAGGTAGCCCTGGTAGTCTAGTGTTCCCCCATCACTGTCATACATAAGCATACCTATTCCCTGGTAGTCTAGTGGCCCCCCTGAACTGTATAATAATAATAACAGTGATCCTGGTATCCCTGGTAGTCTAGCGACCCCCCTGAACTGTATAATAATAATAATAGTGATCCCTGTATCCCTGGTAGTCTAGTGGCCCCCTCCTGGAGTAGCTTTAGGATCCCATTCACATTTCTGGACTGTGTAGTATGGTACGGGCTGCACGCCCATTGGCCCAAGCTGTGGACCAATGGGCGTACAACCCTACTGTACACAGTCAGTCGGCAGGTGGCAGGGCGGCATGTGGGTGGGGAGCTGCTTCCCACCGCTGACCTGTTGGGGGAGAGAGGGGTGGTGGGGCCCAGTAGGCAGGTGGGGTGGGGGGTACACTAGACCACCAGGGATGGATTGGATTTTAATATTTTATCACTGACGCCTGCGATCGGGCTGGATGTGGTCCACTTGACCACCAGGGATATTGGACCTTTAATTCTATACATGTGTCCGCGATCGGGTGGGGAGCGGTCCACTGGACAACCAGGGATATTGGACCTTTACTTTATACATATGCCTGCGATTGGGCTGGTATTGGTCCACTGGACCACCAGGGATATTGGACCTTTAATTCTATACATATGCCCACGATCGGGCAGTGGGGCACTTTGCCGCTTGTGCAGGGGGGTGTCGGGCCCCGATGGTTGCAGCCTGGCAGAGTGCCAGGTGCAAGTCACCGGGGATCGGCGCATCTGCATGCAAATGGGGCCATAATGACATGCAAATGACCCCATTGGCGACTTGCATGCATTATGCCCCATTTGCATGTGCACTTTTGAATATCGTGGGTGATGCGCCTAGCGCAACGGCACTTGAGCTAGCACATCACCCTGCCCCTCTCTGGCCACTTGCGCTGGTGTAGTGCCACTGCACCATGCACATTGCGGGTGGCCAGAGTGCGATATTCAACGGTGCTGAGCCATGGCACAGCACCATTGAATATCACCCTGTCAGCACCCTGGCACATCCCAGTTGCGCTGCGCCCAGGCTTGCGCCACAGCCTGGCACAGTCTGAATATCCCACCCCAGGTGCTTAGGCAGATTTGTGATAGAAATGATAAAAAGTTACAAAAGGAAAAACTAAAAAATGAAAACTGTGCCCCTCTGAACAAGGGTTCAGCATAAAAGAAGCAAATAAGTACAATAAAAATCAAAACAATCAATATAGTTCAAATCAGTATAGATGCAACCTAGAAATGAACTAAATCTACAAAGCATCTCACATCTGCTGGCTTCAGTGCTGCACATGGCTACTGTGATGTCATCAGCATTATTAAAGCTGCTCTCTGATTGGTTCAGCATTCCACTGTGACATGCCCAGCTTTGCAATATAGTAGTTCTAGCTTATAACATGTGAGATAGTAGTACGATCTTGCAAATTGGTCATAAGATAGTAGTTTTATCTTGGCTAACCCAAACCCACACCTGCTGTATATCTATCTAACTATGTATCTATCTATCTATCTTTCTTGATATATATATATATATATATATATATATATATATATTATATATATGTGTGTGTGTGTGTAGAAAGAGAGATAAAGAGAGATGGAGGGAGAGATATGAAGAGAGACAGAGAAAGAGAGAGAGAGAGAGAGAGAGAGAGAGAGAGACAGATAGATAATTCTAGTGTAACAAAAGAAAATTATCTTTGCAAAGTTAAGGATTTTGTCACCATTATTGTTGACTTCTTTCTTTTTCGTAATGGCTTCCTAGTTTTCTCTCCTCTAATCTTTGTGTTTTTTTTTTTTTGGATGCTTAAGTATAGGGGTCACAGTACCCTGAGAAAACTGTCACTTCCATGGCAACAGTTGGTAAGGTCAATGCACGAATTTACAGGGACACCGTCAGTCAATCTTTGTTTATATTTAATCATACCTCCCAGAATTCCACAGTTAAATGATTTAGAAAATCAGAAAGACCAAACGGAAACCACTGTAGCATAAAATTAATCATTTATGATTCAATGTGGTTCAAAAAATTATTATATTATATTCTAGGCTGCATGTAGGTTTTGAGACAGATTAATCTATCAGTCTGAGTAGTAAAATAGCAGAAAAAACACTGATGAATGAATACATTTAAAGATATGGTTTTAGTGGTGCATGACAGCATAGGAGGCAAGGATACTTCAAATCCAGGTTAGCTAGTTTGTACCCCCCAACCTGCAGTGCACCTTCTAGCAGTAAGTCCTGTAAATCAGCTGACTATAGCATGCCCAAGAGACAGGAGTGGAGTAGACTGCATTAATGACACAGACTGTTTCAGCCTCTTCCTCTCAGTTGTGTGCACAGCACACTAACACTGCCAGTCAGCTCAATGAGTTGCTACTGGAGGTGAACTGCTAGTAGGGGTAACAAACTAACTAGCATAGATTTTGGACTACCATTAGCAGGGGCTGGGTGAGGGGGTGGGCATTAAGGTTGAGAACTGCAATGAACAGTAAACCACTAATTTGCAAAGACTCCTGAGACTACAAATCCTAATTATTTTATTGCCATACTTTCTACGCTTTACATTTTTCAATCCTGATGTCTGCATTAACATACTTTTTGGTATGATATACATATATATATATATATATATATATATATATATATATATATATATAAATTACAAAACTATGTTAATGCAGACATTAAGTTAAAAAAAAAAACACAAAGCACACAAAGTAGGAAAATGAAAAACATGAGGGTTTTGAGTCTCCTGGGTATTGATGAAGCAGTGGTTAGGTCTTCCTTGTGGTTGTGGACCCTAATTGCCATCTCCTCTCCCCCTGCCAGCCCGCAGGCTCTTGTCTGAAGGACAAGGGCACAAGGTTCAGCTCCAAGCCAGCACCTCATAGTGATAACACTCTTCAAAGGTAGAGAAGTATGACTTGCCACATGTTACCTGAGAGCCCTGAGTAAAGAAAAAAGATCACATCTGACCTTGTTTGCTCAAGGGAGGGGTAAGGCATTAGGGTTGACAACCCAAAGGAATACCCCACTGTTGACTCATCAATAATCTGGAGACCTAAATCCCTAATGTTTTTCATTTCCTTACTTTTTGTGCTTTGCTTTCCTCAACCCTAATGTCTGCAGTAACATATTTTTTTTTTTTACAATGAATTTCCCTTCTTTTTCTGATAGTGGAATTGTATCCTCATTCATGCAGGTCCCTCTGGGACCTGAAAAATTAAATAAACAGAATATTGGAGTTACTTCTTGCCCTCCTTCACCAACCAACTAACAAGTGAAAGACAACAGCATCTTAAATAATTGTAGTTATACTGTTGCACTTTACCATGGTACAGTGTATGGTGAAACTATAAGTATTATAGAAACTAGCTGAGATACAGTACTAACACTAAAGACTTCTTAGATGGGTACTGTGGATTGTGGGATGCTGGAGGGAACATCCAGTCATACCTGCCAAATAAGAATAACAACAGGATCACAAAGGATCTGCAGGTCCTTAGCAACTAATTGGGGCAAACATCATACTCAGAAGATAAAATAATACTTATCTGTTATACGTGGTCAGTGTCTCCCAATGCTGGTGCTGACATCAATATAACCTGTAGATATAAAGTGGAAAACAGGTTACTATAAGCAATAAAAATGCTGATCAGCTGTGTAGGATGGAAAAGGGTTGCAGTTTTATTTTGGGGGTTTAAATTGGGTTGGTTGGTAGGGTAGATACTGGTACCACAGCAGGGACCTGTGTTCATGAATGTATTTGGGTTGCTCATAGTGGACAGGATGAGGGCTGTGAACAGGATTCAACGTACCTGAGTCCACTCCCCTCTTGGGTTGGCAGGAGGGCAAGCTGCTCTGCTCATCATCACCTTTCATTCACATTGCAACATCAACAGGGCAACATACTGGCAAAGTCAGTAACAGTCAAGGGGGCAGATGTCCATCCCCCACCTGTCTCCATCATGTGGGAATATTGGTGGGTACCAAGGTACAACGTAAGTTCCTGAGATGCAGGGAAATGGGGCTGGGTGGCTGAGAGCAGTAAGGGACCTGTTGTTGATGTGGGGCCTGCAATGACCCAACCTTCATCCTGCCTTGTACACTTTTCCTCATTGTCTTGCCATACTGCTTGTCCAGATGCAGTGTATGGGCCAATCTGGCCTTGACACACAAGTCAACCCTTGTGAGGGAAGGCACCCGGGCCTCCACAAGGTGCTGTGTGTGCACCAGAACACGCCTCTGTCCCTTCCCAGGTTGATACCATTTCTGAGCACTGCTGTGCCTTCCCCCAGCCTCAGCTCATTAAGTTGGCTCTCTGATCTTGCACCAGAAATCAGGTTACTGGCAGGGGAAGTCAGCATTGTCGCCCAGTGGCAATGGACGTCCCTCCAAACAAGGCTGCTGTATAAATTTTTTTGTGACAAAGAGTCAACATATTCTTTTTATGACCCCACTGTTCTGAACAATGGCAGGTGTCATTTATAAAACACCGGACAAGTTGTCATTTTGTGCCACAATTGTGAAATCACATTTGGGCCAGGATTTGAAAAATGACAACTGTCAGGTTCATGAGGTGGTGTGAAAAAATAGCTATGTTGGAAATTTTGGGTTAAAATATTGAAAATTAGCAAAATTAATAGCAAGCATTAAAAAATGTCAACATGCCCCGATAACTTTGTTGTTTTATATTTTGACCCCAAATTTTCAACATATTCTTCTTATGACCCTACCCCGTGAACCCAGTAGGTAAGAGTTTCCAAATCCCTGAAAAAAACTGTTTGTGTTACAGTGCAAAAACACATTTTGGACAGAATTTGAAAAACAACAGCTGTCATATTCAGGAGACTGTGTGAAAAATGGCTATGTTGAAAATTTGATGTCAAAATATTGAAAGTTACCAGTTACAAGCAGAGATGCAGCGAAATTAAATTTCGCCGGCGAAGTGAACGCAAAGTGGGTACTTCGCATAGACACTCCACTTCGTGGAGTGACCAACATGAAATGCCCACTTTGCCTTGTTATTATTACTTTGTGTTGTCATTCCACCTTAAGGTGAAGTAAGGCAGAGTGACAACAATATTGACAGCCCCCCACACACACAGTCACTAGAATTAATGTGCATCCCCAAAAATGCTACTGTTGTCTTGTCTCCAGAAAATTCCCCAGTGCTGATGAAATGAAATGAGAGAGTAACAAGAAATGCAAAGCCTCCCAGAATTAATGGCACACTCAGTCATCAGGGCAGTTGTCAGACAAAGTCACCAGAATCAATGTTCATCGCCAAAATGCTACTGTCTTGTGTCCAGAAAATTTCCCACTGCTGACAAAGTGAAATAAGATTGTAACAAGACATGCATTCACTAAAAATACCACCAACAGCTTGGTCTGGTTCAAGGTCAGTTGGCATTCATCTGTATCCCCCTCCCCCGGGTGGTGCCTGAAAATAGGCAGGATTTGTCTAGTGCACTTACCCGGTCAACAAAAGCTAAAATAAAAAAAAATGGGAAGTCTCCCATATTAGAAATGCAGCAAATTAAAATTCCACTGATGAAGTGCCCGTAAAGTGGGCACTTTGCGTTGTCACTCCGCTATGCAGAGTGGCCAGCATGAAATGCTCACTTCGCCTTGTTATTGTGATTGTGACTTCTCATTGTCATTCCACCTTAACCTGAAGTAAGGAGGAGTGACAACAATACTGGCAGCCCCCAGGCCCCCACACATCACATGGCTTACAGTACTGTAACTCATGTGCTGTACAGGAATGCAATGCCTACAGCTGTAGTTCCTTGATGACAATGACCTATATCGCAAAACTCCCCAATTTGAAAACTCATATCAATGAGGACAGTGGTGAAGTCTGGAGAGATACTACAAAAGAGGCTTACATAATGCAAGTAACTAGTAAAAAAATTAATTTTGTGATTTGTGATGTGATCGGAAATCGTGACTGCATTAGTGACTGTGAAATATGAATTTATTTTTCTTGAACTTGTAGCTGATGAGCGTATTGGGAAAGCGAATGCCTACGGCTGTACTTCCCTGATGAACTGGCTGTTCACAAAACTCACCAGCTTGAAATCTCATATCAATGGGTACAGTGGTGAAGCCTGGAGAGATACTGCAAAACATTAATTTTGTGATTTGTGACGTGATCGTGAATTGTGTGCACCACACCAGTATTCTGAAGGGAAGCCAAAGAAACAACTGTGACTTAAGTAACAGATGGAGATTGGGCCCTAAAGAGATGCAAATGCACAGACAGATTTAGATTGTGTGTGCCCTAAAGATATGCAGACACAAAGGCACAACAACAGCACCTAACCAGTGCTCACCATCAGAAATCCAAATTTGGAAAAGAATACCATTTGCCAATAGGGGGGGTAGTGCACGGCAGTAACAGTCCACTACTACCAGTAAAGATACCACAAGCAGTACAAAAAATTCATGCAGGTGCAATGCATAGCAGGTTCACACTGCTGCAATTACTCTGTGGCACAATAAATGGTGTCTGATTTAATGGTACGCATGCATCGCACACACACTACAAGTAATACGTAGCAAATTGAAAACCTTTAGTAATATAACCAAATGTTTTAAACAAACTGAAATTATACACTGCTGCACCACAACAATCAGCAAAAAAATGCCAAGAATTATTAAAAATATTACTGTGTGTACATTAACACAGTTATACAAGAAAAATATAACCAAAACAGAAAGACTGCCTTTTTCTCCCAGTTAATCTACCTACACCACAGATATGCCCCTCCCCAAAGCACACTTCATAGTACACAGACTGACTGTTCTAAATTAATATTAAAAATCCACGCACAGACAATAAACACTTGATGATATGAGCACCGGAGGGTTTCCTATAATCAATGTACTAAATTTTGAGCAAAAAAAAAAATGGCTCAAAAAGGCTTTTTTCTTTTGCAGTTAGATTTTTTTTATTGTGTTATAGAGACAAGGCATATATCACAATGCATATATGAGCATTACATTCCATTCAGACTTTACATACTGTAACATAGTAAGGTATTCACAGTTATTTCACAGTACTTAGAAGGGAGTGGAAGAAATCATGGACATGACATGGGACTGGGCAGGGTGGGGTATTGGGGGGGTCTCATACTCTGTACCTATTAACAACAGAGGATGGGAAGATATGAGGCTTGGACAACTCAAGGTGGCTTTAACATATCTTTACCCAAAGGGTTAATGGAATGAGAGGTTATAGGTACTGCATAAACAGATCCCATTTGTCCGAGAAGGTTTGCAGAGATGCTGCAGCCAAATGAGGCAGCTTAGAAAAACTAGCCAAATTAGCCATGGCTACTAACCAAGCCATGAGTGAAGGCACATCACTAGTCCTCCATCTACATAAAAGTAACCGTTTGTCTTCCACTGAGGCTTGTATAAGCCATGACAGATGGGGGCTCGATGGTCTGAGTTCAGTGGGCGGGAGCCCCAGGATCCAAAAACTAGCGGAGGTGGGGACCTTTTATCCCAGTACATGGGAACAACATGTAAGTATTTCCAACCAGAAAGGACGAATGGGGTCACATTGCCACAATATATGAAGTAAGTCTGCTCCAGCCACATTACATCTCCAGCACATATCGTCCGTGAGTAAATTCATTTTCTTTAGTACTGCTGGAGTATGGTACCAGAGGTGTCTTATTTTATTTTGGATAAAGAAACTTCTGGGGTCCCCACAGGCTTTTTTTGCTAGTAACCAGCCACTTTGCCAGGCATCTGCACTAAAGGGAAG
Source organism: Neoceratodus forsteri (assembly GCA_016271365.2). Classification (NCBI taxonomy): domain Eukaryota; kingdom Metazoa; phylum Chordata; order Ceratodontiformes; family Ceratodontidae; genus Neoceratodus; species Neoceratodus forsteri. The sequence goes on from CM057456.1 coordinate 317,000,843, forward strand.
GTTCAACATACGCTGCCATCTTGCTTTGGCTGGTAGGGATGGATCTGATAGGAAACCCCTCATGAACCTATAAATATGGCCTGCCAGGCCTTTCTGTGATTGTAGCCAGCTATCTAAAGGCAGTTTGTTTTGCTTGGCTTTGCCATTACTTTGGCATATCGTACACCTGCACCCTCTTTTCAACCAGGTTGAATAAACGTCTGATTTGAAAATATATCCAAAGATCACTGGGACCCAAGTTGTACTTCCCTTCGGAAAAGTAAAACTATCTATGGTATGGCCATCCCCCATTAGTATATCTTGTAGAGTGTTGATCTGCTTCCCCTTCCAGCTCTCCCAGTAAAGGGGTTTATGGTCAATGGTCCAGCCAGGGTTATTCCATAAAGGGAGGTGTTTCCCCAGGTTCAAACAGGAGTTACTTATTGCCCCCACTTGTTGCCAGACCTTGTGATCTGCTTTTATTGTGAGCCAAAAATGAAAATTGGAGGGGACGGGATTACTCATGTATCCAACCAGATGGGTCCCTTGCAGGGCCATCCTCTCTACTGATTCCCATGCTGGTAAGTCGGACGTATTTCTCTGAAGCAGTCTGCATTTGGCTGCTGCTGAGAACACATATGCGTAATGTTGAAAGTGCGGAAGGCACCACCCACCCTTGTTCCACGGAGCTCAGAGTTTGGTTCTTCTATACCTCGGGGTTTTATTGTCCCACATGAAAGCCCATATTAAATTGTCCAGTAATTGAAACCATTTCTTGGGGATCTCAATTGGAAGGCGGGATAGTCTGTAGAACACCCTCGGAGCAATCATCATTTTAATCGCCACCACTTTCCCGGGGAGAAAGAGGTTCAACTGTTTCCACCTTTGAGTTTCTACCTGAGGATATCAATTAATGGAGAGAAGTTAGTCTCTGGTAGGGAAGACACATTGGCATTTACCCTAATGCCTAGATACTTAATAACGGCCTTAGCCCTAACCAAGCCCACTGCTGAGATATCTTCAGATGAAAGCTGCTTATTTAGGGGGAGGACTTCTGTTTTACCTTGATTAATCCTAAGGCCTGAGATGCTAGCAAAGGTTTACAATAACTTCACAATATCTTCAGCGCTAGATTGAAAATTGTCAGTTAGAATGAGACAATCGTCACCATATAACAATGCATGATATGACTCAGAGCCTACCCATATACCTTTAATATTTGGATGTTTCCTCAGAGCACTAGCCAAGGCTTCTATGACCAGCACAAACAACACCGGGGAGAGGGGACATCCCTGCCTAGTGCCCCTATGTAATTCAAATGGTTCTGAGAGTATATTATTAGTTAGCAGTCTGGCCATAGGAGATGAGTAAAGTGTTTTGACCCAGCCCCTGAACATATCCCCAAAGTTGTAGTGCTGCAGCATCTTATGGAGAAACTCCCACTCTACTGAATCGAAGGCCTCAAAAATCTACTGATATAGCGGCTGCTGGAGTAGGGGCTTTCTCTGCCTTCCATACAAGGGAAATTAAGGATCTAATGTGATCAGAACTGTCACGGCCCTTCACAAAGCCCACTTGGGAAGTGTGACTCAAGCAGGGAAGGATTTTCTCCAATCTAGCTGCTAATACCTTAGCTAGAATTTTGGTGTCCAAGTTAATAAATGAAATGGGCCTATAGCTTGTAGGAAGGGTGTTGTCTTTACCTTCTTTTGGAAGGACTGTGATAATCGCCTCCCTGAGGGTGGCGGAGAGAATCTCCTGAGCCCAAGCTTCTTGTAACATATCCCTCAGGGGATGGGATACTATCTCTGGTATTACCTTATAAAAATCAACAGAGAACCCATCTCCCCCTCTAGCTTTTTTAGGGGCCATCTTTTGAATTGCCTCCCTTATGTCTCGTATCTCAATGGGCATCTCTAGTTGGTCTCTCTGGGCATCAGTGAGCCTGGGAAGCATTGTACCTGCCATAAACTCCTCAAATTTGGACTCATCCCAGGTAGTATGGGAGCTGTACAAGGTTTTATAGAAAGACAGCATGAGTTGGTTAATGACCTCTGGTTTGCTATGTTTTCCCCCCTTATTGTCTCGTAGTTGGGCTATGTGCCTCTCTGCTTGTTGTTTTTTTAGCTGGAATGCTAGGAGTTTCCCAGTTTTTTCTCCCTCTGCCCAATATTTGTGTTTTAATCTTAAAATTTGTAGTTCTGTTTTTCTAGATACTAGCATATTCAATTTCATTCATGGGGTCAGGATGTCATGTAGCAGGTCTGGGTTTTGGAGTTTAGTGGGGTCCTTTTTGTACAGGCCTTCTTTCTCTCCCAATGCCTTCTGCAGTTCCCTAGCTTCATTTTCTCTTTGCTTCCTACGGTAGGTGGCATAAATAATAAAATGACCTCTGATCATGACTTTAAAAGCCTCCCAGATGGCTGCTGCAATTGCAGACCCACGCGGATTGTCAGAGAAAAAGGTTTTAACCTCCCCTTTAAGCCACTCTTTAAAGTCTGTCTCCTGCAACAATAAAGGGTCTAGCCTCCAACTAACTGACCTATTAGAGGGGACAAAGGGTTCCAAAGCTAATGTCAATGGGGCGTGGTCTGAGATATATAAGGGGGCAATTGTAACATCCAGTACCTTATTTATAATGCTTGGGGAGATAAACCAATAGTCTAACCTACTTGTGACTTGTTTAGCTTCAGAGAAATAGGTATAGTCCCTCTCGATCGGGTGGGCTACTCTCCACATGTCTTGCAGATTGTGCAGGGATAGCATATCCTTTAAAGCCCTAATAGATCAGGGATGTGCGCCCGGCTTGGAGTTAGATCTATCCAAGAGGGAGTCCATTGTCAAATTAAAATCCCCCCCCCAGAAGAATGTCAACCTCCCCTGCCACCAACTCCAATAGACCTTGTGAGAGTTTATGAAAGAAATTGGGGGTGTCCTCATTTGGGGCGTAAATGTTAGCTAATACTATATCCCCTGTGGGGGTGCATACTTTAGCTAATACCCATCTCCCCCCTTTGTCAGCCCTTTGTTCTTGCAGAGTCCATTTTAAGTTTTTATGACACAGTGTAGCTGCCCCACCTTTAGTTTTGTTGGCCACACTATGGATCTCCCAGCCCACCCATTCCTGCCTTAGTTTTTGAGCTTCCATATGATTTAGCTTAGTTCCCTGTAGGAAGGCTATCTGAGTTCTCAGGGATTTAAGTCTGGCAAGTACTTTCTTACATTTAATGGGTGAGTTCAGACCCCTCACATTCCAAGAGGTAGCCATCACCATATCTTTACCTGCCATGAGTTATGTCGGTCAGTAATACCCGAGGTCCCCACTTAAATGCCAGGAAACCCAGAAGTCTATATACAGGAAGCTTGTCCTTCAAATCAGCCCCTAATCCCTTCCCATGTCTTTCTCTTGTAATTCTGCAATCCCCACATACACTGTGGATCAGTTCACATAGTGACGCTCTAGCTCCTGTAGCAACTTTTGTGTTTACCTTTACATGCCATTCTCCTTGTTTTATTTTTATTTATTTAAAGTCTAGGAATTACAACCCTTTGAATCAAAGACTCATTTGCAAAGGCTCCACGTCTTACATAAATGGATTAGAACACAGTATAACATGGAATACACAATATAGACAACAGCTCTAGTACAGAAAATGACAGTAACCTACCGAGGTGAAAGAAAAAAATACAATTAACACAGACAATGGAACAACAACAGTTGTGAAGTAATGGTGCATTAACATTTTTAAAGTTTCATCTGCAGTCACAGTGGGAGTTTGACATAATGTGATTAAGTAACTCATGTTTAAAAGGCCCAAGCCTGGGGATTGATAAAATAGAGCTGGGGATTGAGTTCATCCAGAGTGGTGCCCTGCAGCAAAAGGACCTTTGGCCAGCAGTGGTCTTTACAAAGGGGACACAGAATGTGGCGGTTTCAGAGTGTCTAGTGGAGCGAGCCGGTAGGTTCTTTTGGAGGAGCTTAAGACAGCCTGGGAGGGCTAGGCCCAACTGAATTTTTTTGGCCAAACCTTGGCCTAAAAGGCTCTCCTTATATAATCTGACCAGTACTGAAGGATATGGTCCATGATCAAGAGAACCCCTCCTGAGCGCGGGGCCCTGGTAATTTACCAGGAACCGCCAATTTGGCTATCATCAGATAGTGTAACCAACTCTGCTTCTTGACCCGAGATAGGGCCCTGTGAACCCCCGCTAAACTCACTGTGCAGGGAACATCAGATTATAAAGCAGCAATCCTTGAATCTTAAAACTGAGAAACTGACAACATGATTAAACAAATAAGACATTCCAGACCAGAGATAGTTCCTCTCTATAACCACAAGAGGGGGAAGAGCTCTCTCTAACGCAGTGAGCCTTGTGAGTGCTGTGCAAAACAGAAGAAGTAAAAAAACTTTGCATTAACGCTCTCCTGCATTTAGAAATCACCTAACATGGTTCACCAAGACACCATGGTGAGCTTTAGGCCATAGGCCATCTGGCATAGGAAGCCGGGCAGGCCCCAAATATTGCCTCCATGCCATAGCCGGCCAAACACAAAATTACCTGATTGGGTGCCAGCCTAACATGGAGACCCAGCCCCTGTATGTTTACTGGCAAGAGGGAAGGATGGGGAGAATAGCTCAAACCCTCCATAGCCCTTAGAAACCCAGTGAGCTGGGCAGGAAAAATAAATGGTTAGAACCCCTCAGTCATTTTGGCAGTTGTTGCTCAGTCAGCAGCTCCCCCTTGCATTTGGCCCAGTCTATACAATGTGGGGCCCAGTCCATGAGCAGACTCTGGTCCGTAAGATCTTCTGGCATCAGGCAATCCGAATTCTTTGTTAAATCCAGGGCTTGCGGCACAAGGGCCCCTAAAGGTTCGTATCTGTTAGATACCTTAATTGGCGTAGCTGCTGGAGATATTGTGCTGTCATCTGACAGGATTTGCAATCTCTGACAGTTCCTTGATCTGTTCTTCTTGGCCAATGATTTTTTACTTGGTGTTTCCCTCTCAGGCTTCCTCGAATGACCCCATTGAGCTCTCTGCCAGGCCCCCCCTAGTTCTGTGTCTTTTGGCGCAGTGCTGGTTGCTATTTCCATGGATATTGGGGCGTTCTCCCTGTGCAGTCTATTAGTGCTACTCGGAAGTTGCAGGGATTTGGTCAAGCACCTGCCCGATAATTGTATGTTTTGCAGAAAGTGTTCCACATCTCCAGGGTTGCTAAAAGTGTGAAAGACACCATTATACTGGATTCTTAGCTACACTGGATATCTGAGCGAGGTGGGAATACCTAACTTGTAAAGTTGCTGCTTCACCTCTGTGTATGCTCTTCTCCACCTTGCTAGCTCCTGAGAGAAATCTTGGTAAAGTTGGATGGAGCATCCTTGCCATGTCAGGGTTTTTAGTTCTCTGGCTAGGCGGAGGTAGCACTCCTTCACCGGGTATTGTAGAAATTTGCACAATATTGGTCAAGGGTGCTCTCCTGGTTTGGATTTGGGAGCAAGTGTGTGGTGAGGTCACTCAATCTCTGGCAGGGCCTCGAGTTCCAGCCCTAGCATCGCTGGCAAATGCATCCTCCAGAAAGGATATCATATCCCTGCCCTCCATTCCTTCTGGAATGCCCACAATTCTGATGTTCCATCTCTGAGCTCTAGTTCCCATGTCATCAACTTTGGAGAGTAAGTATTGAATCTGGCCATGATGTTCCCTCAGGTGTCCATCGTGTTGTGAAATTTGCTCAGTTTGCTGCTTTATAACCTTTTCGGAGCCCTCCACTCGGAGAGCTAACACTTGCAATTCCTCATTTATTTGTGTAGATGTCTGCTTTAGTTCTGTAGAGTCTTGTAAAACTTTGCTTAACATCGCTGTCATATTTTGCAATGTCCTTGGCCAAGCTTTAGGAGATGGTGGAAGAGGCCATTGCTCTCTCTGCAGACTCTAGATTGTTGCCTGTTCACCGTGCGTCAGGTTGGGAGCTCTGAAAATCAGGTGGGAGTTAAGTCTTGGCCTGTAGAGAGCGTGAGACGCAGCTAGCCCCGGGTTGTAAAACACGGTGTAGAATTGCGAATCTGCCTCCGATTCCAACAAAAAATGGCTTATTCAGAAGATCTGGCGATCCGATGTTAAAAGCTTGCTTTTAGAAGCACCAAACTCCCGACTGGATGTTGTGGATGGGCTGCTAGGGGTTCACAGGGTGTCTCCTGCAAGTGTTAGTGTGCCACCATGTTGGCTGCCAGGCTCCACCCCCCCAAAAAGGCTTTTTTAACAGCTTTTAGAGGATTTGAATGGCAGAGCTCTGAGAGGAAACTGTCTCCATCTTTCACTACACACACACACTACACAGAACTGAGGCTGTGCAGAACAATCAAGGACCCATGTGACCTGAAATCCCATGAAGCACTGCAAATTCATTTTGGAACTCAATAACAAGGCAAAGTGATACGAAGTACATTGATTTCAGTGTTATTTCACCTTAAAATTGGTGGAGAAGTGGTTTGGAGAAGGCAGAGTAATGCAGAGTCATTGTTTTCAATGGACTTCACGTTCCCCATTATAACATGAAACACTCTGTTTCGCACTGCGGAGCATTTTGTGGATTCCACGTTACTCCGCATATCACTTCACAGAGCGAATTTAGCCCACTTTGCCCACCACTAGTTACAAGCGAGCATAACAAAATTTCAACATACACTCATATCTTTGTTGTTTTTTTAAATTTTGACCCTAAATTTTCTAAATATCCTTCCTATGACTACACCCCATGAACAGAGATGTGCAAAATTGAAAAATTTCATTACACAAAATATTTAGCAAAATTCACACATTTCACAACATTTTTCACAGAAGCAAATTTCTGAATTTTGCCCATGAAGTGTGAAATTTTGCCCTCAGAACATGAAATTATGCCAGCAAAATTTCACCAGTTTTCCAGCAAAATTTCAGATATGGTGCAAAATTACACATTTCGCACTTCACTAAATATTTCATGAAATGGGCAAATTTCGTGAAATATTTAGCACATCAAAATTGCCGATTTTGCAGGAATTTTGCCAGCAAAATATAATTTCACATCTCTATTGATGAACCTAGTTGGTGAAATGTTAAAATCCCATCTAAAAGGTGATTTCATGCAGCAAATGTGAAATTGTCTTTCTGCCAGATTTGAATAGTTTCATTGCCATTGTTCAGGAGTAGTATTGTGTGAAATTGGAAAATTTTGCCCAGCATAATATGTTGCATATTTTGCACATTTTCTGAAATGTGAAACTTCTTCCACGGAGCAATTGAAAGTTCACCCTCGAACTGGTGAAATTCACCACTCCCGGATGAAATTTCACCACCTGTGAACAAAATTTTCTGTAATGACTCCCTGGTCCCTAGTGGTCTCCCCCCAGCCACTCACCGGCCAAAATTTCCATTAAATTAATTCTCCCTGGTGTCTAATGGTCCCTCTCAGCCGATAACTGGCCCAAAGTGAATAAAGCAAGCCCCCCACAGTTAAGTCATTATTTTCCTGATCTCCCCAGATGCCCAGAGTGTCTCCCACAGCCTGCCCCCCAAAATTGTGTTCTGATGATGGAAAGTAGGGAAGGGACTGCAGTACTATACGTAGCCATATAATGTGCCTTAAGGAAGTGTCGACCTTACATACTTTGTTCTAACTTTACTGGCAGTTGTACTGTGCATATCTTTGGGATAGTACTACCTGTACATGATCCTTTTAACACATACTATTACCAGTAAAGTAAAATGAAAGTATGTAAAGTCTGGCATTGACCAGATTTTCATTATATGGCTATGTATAGCACTGCAGCCTTTTCTCTACTTCATGCTATCACAATGTGGTTTTCAGAGACAGGGCTGCAGCAGGAACTTGGCTAATCTGAGATGATTTTTTGAGGACTTAGTAAAATAACTTACAGTAAATACCTCAAAAAATAAAATTAACACTGACTGAGGTCCTCAGGCAAACAGTTATTTCCACGAGTTGTCTGTCTGGGGTGTCAGCTGCTCTTTAATGAACCAGCAGCACTTCTGTTGGCATCCTATAAAGTTGACCTCAAAAGACTCTTAAAGCACTCATTTGTTCACTAAAAAACCTTTCATCTGTGGAAAAGGGCACACCAAACTATGAGTTATACCATGTTAACATATCTTGTATTGATTGATTTCCTCTGCCTTTGACCCCAGGAATCAACCCACCACTTGCTGTAGGGCACTAATGGCATAGAAACATACTTCATCATGTTTAGTTCCTTTCTTATTCTGATACTTTGCCATCAGGAAAGTCCTTCACTGCTTCTATATTGTAGTTGTATGATACAGTATATGCTTGGCCAAATACTGGAGTATTTTCAATGTAATGCTCTGTTTTATATAGCCTAAAAAAAATTTCAGTCCCCACTCCCTGGCATCTCTAGTGGACTCCCCACCCCCCACACTATCATCAGACCAGTGCCCACCCCACTCCCCCCCAGTACCCCGATCAGGCCACTGGTACAACCCTCCACTCATCTCCATGGTCGGCAGCCCAACTGAGCACTTCAATGAATGAGTGTGTGCTTGTACAAGCATGTGCTCATTCATTGAAGCACTCAGTTGGGCTACCAGCCATGGAGGTGAGTGGAGGGCTATGCCAGTGGTCTGATAGTGGTACCGGAGGGGAGCGGGTTGGGCGCTATCTGATGATAGGGTGGGGGGTCCATTAGACACCAGGGAGTGGGGATTGACATTTTTTTAGGATTGGAGGTCCAGGGGGATTGTGAAAATAATGAGTTAACTGGGTGGAAGTGGCTTGCCTTATTCACTTTGGGTGAGTGATCGGCCAGGGAAAGGACCACTAGACACCAGGGAGAATTAATTTAATGGAAATCTGAGCCAGTGAGCAGCCGGGGGGACCACTAGACACCACCAGGGTAGGGAGATAATTTGCAGTGGGCAAAATGATGAAATTTCACCACAATTTTGCAAAAGATTTCACACGGCGAAATTGCCGATTTTGCCACAATTTCAATGACAAAATTTTGTTTAGCAACATCTCTACTCATTAGGTGGGATCCCACAAAGGCCAAATTGAACATTTGGGCTAAAGATGACTAAGTTATGAGTAAAAGTTCAACATGCGTTGAAATACATTATACAGCACTTACTTGTTTGTTTTCCTCAGTTCCAGGTCTGATGTTCAAGAATGAAGATGTGTTTCCAGGTCAAGAGAGGATTATGTCATTGGACCTGTGCTATGTAAGTATAGGGTAAGGGGGTTGTGGGGTGGTGGGTGCTTAGTGGAAGGGAAGGGATGGGATGGTGGGTGCGAATTGGCAGCAGACAACAAGGGACCATATTCTTTATTTTAGAGATTAAAAAAAAAGAAAATACATTATGGGACTTTATTTTAGCTAATGTACCGCCAACACTAGGGACTGGGAACCCCAGTATTGCAAGAAAGCTGGGGGCATTATTCATGAGGTGGGATCCCACAAAGGTCATGTTGAACATTTGGGCTAAAAATGACTAAGTTATGAGTAAAAGTTCAAAATGCATTGAAATACATTATACGGCACTTACTTGTTTTCCTCAGTTCCCGGTCTGATGTTCAAGAGTGAAGACCTGTTTCCAGATCCAGAGAGGATTATGGCATTGGACCTGTGCTAAATAAGTATAGGATAAGGGGGTTGTGGGGTTGTGGGTGCTGAGTGGTATAGATGGGATGGTGGGTGCAAATGCAGCAGACAACAAGGGACCATTTTCCAAGGGACCATTTTCTTTATTTTAGAGATTTAAAAAAAAGAAAAGACATTGTGGGACTTTATTTTAGCTAATGTACCTCCGACACTGGGAACTGAGCACCCCAGGGTTGCAAGACAGTTGGGGCACCAGAGATTAGGTACCCTGGTATCCCAGATTGCTTGCTGGGTCAGAGGATTGGAGTATACCAACACCAGGGATTGGGCAGCCCATTGTCAGCAAAGTAACATCACGGGGGGTTGTAAATAAAATGAAAGGGGGAAGATGAGCTGTCACCTAGCATGGGTGCCCCAGTGTCAGTACACATAAAAAAGACATTTAACTGGCACCAGGGATTAGGCAGCCCCATGTCAAGTTCAAATCTATTAGGTGCCTCAATCGGCTAACAGCGGATCTCCACTCAATAACAAACTCATGCACAGGATGTTCAGCAGGGGCAGGGCTATGCACTGACATGTAACTCCATCCCTGCTGAATGAAAATGGAACAAGGGTATATGAAGACAGGAAACTGGCCCTGCCACCTAATAAAAAAAGGAATTTTCATAATATGCCTAACTGACTTCATGTGGTTATAAAAATTCAGTTATCTTCAGAATGCTAATTTTTTAAACTGCATATGCTCACAAATGGAACAGATTTTCTTAAATATTTAAAAATAAATGACTTATATTTGGGACACAAAAAAGGCAAAAGCACACACCTTGGGTCAAACTCTATCAAACCTGTAAGATTCAAGTTTCAAATCCTACTAGTTTTTCAGTTATAGGTGAGCAAAAGAGGTATTAATTTGTGTGATTTTTATGTGTTGTATCCCTCTGTAAGTTTCCCCCTGTGAACCAACTGCCACACAATTTTCTGGATCAACAGATTCTGGCAAGATCTCTAAGCTTTGCAAATTTCAAGTCAATCAGTTAAATGGGGACACATTTATTATGGTACAAAAACTGGGGATTAACATTAAAGTGCTTACTCAAGCCTAATATACAGGTGCATGGTGGTGGTGCCTGTATATTAAAGCTGTGTAAGCATTTCTACAGTATCTGTGGAGTCAGTGCCATGATCTCTAAATCCTGCAAATGTTGTAGCAATGGGTTCAGCACAGAGTAAAGGTCTAGACCAAAGGTCTGCAACGTGAGGCTTGGGAGCCGAATGTGGCTCTTTGCTGTGTTCATGTGGCTCAGTAGCTTCATACCCCTCAAAGGTCCAGCATCTATGGTTCTCAGCATCACTGCTACTGTGCTCCATAATAAAAGGATCTGGGACACTGAATGTAGGTTTTTTGGCAATTTATCTATGTAGGGCCACCTTTAAAGGTCATGTGTATGAACATCACGTACACACTGATGTGCATGATGCTGGGGCAGTTAGAGGTAATCAAGAATAGTTATATAGGGAAGCTATTGACTCTGCAGTGCCCCCATATTTTAAGTCTGTATCAATATTCCCATCTGTGTTGTAGATCTTGGCCAGTATGAGGCGAGCCAGCAAACTTTTAAAAGCTACTGAAGAACTGCTTGATGGCATAGTGAGTAAGGGTACTGTTCCACCAATTTGGTGACCCTAGGTTAGTACCAAAACATAGCACATTAAGTAGTAATGTCCATAAGAATCCAGTTTGGATGCTTCCTGTCCTGGCTCTACACATGTGCTTCCCTGGTAGCCCAAGGGGAGTGATCATGTTGGCAGAGATGCTCAGTGCTGGACATGTTGCCAAATGTCAGCAGGACTTGTGATGCCTATAATTTGATGCAGAGGAGGTACTAGACATCAAGTTAGGTGTATTTATGTAAACAGGCTAGGCTTGTGGATGGCTATGCCCAGCCACACTTGCCCAAGACATTTGTGCCCCAAGTGGGAGGGAGAGAGTTGAGACAAAGGTAGGAAAATGTAATAGGATCGGCCAGCAAGATGAAGTCTTACCATCTACCACACAGGATTGTCCAGCCAATTATTTTATTATTCTTCCTTGTCCCTTAACAAATGCTGAACATTCTATATGCTTTGTTGGGTTGTCCAAACATCAGTTGGGATCTAGCCCCATATCAGTTGTCTCAATGAGTGTGAGGTGGAGGGGGACAACCACAGTTACTTCAGGATGATGTGCAGTGGCTGGAATGTGAGGAAGACAGTGGTTCCTTGGGTGGGATAGGAGATTGTCAAGATGGAAGGACTGAGTCAAGACATGGTCATAAAACTGCAAGAAATAGTGTATTTTTTTTTAAGTTTTTCTTGTATTCTTAACATGGAACTGGTACCAGTGAATCAGCTATACAGCTTATGATAAAAATGTCACATCCAACAAAGGAGAGAGAAATAGTACATGAGTGTAATATTTCTAGAAGACTTGAGTGATTTTGGTTTCATCAACAGAGATGGGCCTATGTTCCATGTGATGTGCAGGGAAAGTCTTTACAAGAAATAAGAAGTTAAAGTACAAGGGCATGTCAAAATAAAACATTTTACAAATGCCATAAACTATGACAGAGAGGCATGCAAGAAACACATTTCTCCACTTAAAAATAAACTGGACCAAGAGAAGATTGCTTAGACTTCATAGCATGCATCTGTCCAGCTTCCACAGAGCCCTGCAGTTGCTGTGTACAGCCAACAGTTTTATAGATGGAGGGTTACGAAGAATAACTTTCAAATGGGCCTGCAATTGTCTGTAGCTCTCTAAGGAACAGAAAGAATTTTACTGTATGCTAGATTTGGCACAGGCTTTTCTTGAACACAAGACCATTAAAGAACATGCAAAGAACATTTTGTGGAATATGCATTCTTATTCTTGTTTGTGATATGAAGTTAATTTACTATGTCTCTCTTGTGCTTGAGGAACCGATAGTTAACAACTATATTATACAGCACAGCTGGCACTTGTAGTCGATTCTACTGTTCAAATGTATTAGGAATTAAGCATGAGTTGCTAACTAGTTACCCTTGTGGCAACAGTATCAGTGATAACGTGTTTCAGTTTTCTCAGAGAGGGTTTGGAGAATGAGAAGCTGTCCATGGATACACTTGGTTAATGTCTGACAGGCTGTGCATCTACTGTAGCATGATAGTCCATACCAAGTGAGACAGAAGCTTGAACCTCTCAGAGCAACCTGGTGGTACATTATGCTTTGTAAACTGGCATATCCTGCAAGCTGAAATGTTTGCACATTTACATAGGATGATAAACGCATCACCGTTGTTGAAAACAATTGATAAGTTACACTTTGTAGTGGTTTGCTTTGAGTAGTGTTCCAATTAAATAACATTTGTTTTACTCAAATACACTTGGAGATAATTTTAGGTAAAATTAAGCATTACAAAAGACATCTGCTATGCATGCACTTATAAGGCTCTCTTGTGATCAGCTCTGTCATGGCAGGTGGATATGTAGCTCCCGGACCTGAAAAGGTTGCAGACCCCTGGTCTAGATGGTTGAAAACAAAACAAAATCCCCCAAATCAAGACCATTGTTTGCTCGCCAATAACTCAAAAATAGTTTGGTTTTGAAATCCAAAACTTATGGCTGTAAAACAGCAACATGGTCCTGCTAAGAAGTGAATGCTTGTGCTAAGAAATAAATTAACTTTTTTTGCTAATTTGGGCATTTGTAGGAGCTGAAACACCAAAACAGACCAAGAACCAGATCAGGAGACATCTTGGGGAAGATGAGACAGAGGGTTTTATTCACTAATGTTGTTACATGCTGTGCCGATCCTTGGTGTGCCAGAGACCCTGTACCTGACTCACTATCGGGTAGGGTCCCAGTGGCAAAGTCTTGTGGTTTGCAGCAACCTTGGCCCTGCCCCAAACAGATGGAGCATCTGGAAGGTGTGCCATAAGCTGTGGGGTGGCTGTGCTCCAATAGAACCATGGACAGCAGCCCCTGGTGTCTAGAGCCCCCCCAGCCCGTCACTATTTAAATAAAATTAATACATCTCCCTGGTGACTAACAGCACCCAGAGCCCTGATTAATTAGAATTAATTCCTGTCCCTAATGGCTCGCGATCCCCCCCACCCTGATCCCTATTCGAATATAATTAATGTCCCTGGTGGCTAGAGCTCTCCCCAAGCCCTGAGACCCAATCAAATGTATTCAATTAATGTCCCTGGTGGATAGGAGGCCCCCTCCAGCCCCAATCCCCATTCAAATAATTTTAATTAATGTCCCTGGTGACTAGCGGTTCCCCCCGCTCCAATCCTCTTATACTAAATAAATCATGTCCCTGGTGGTCTAGTGGACCCCCTTCCCTATCCCTGTTGTCCCCATAAATTGTTAAATAAGTTTTCTTGGTGGTCTGATAGACCTCCCTCCCTATCCCTGATCTCCCCAGAAATAATTAAATAATGTACCTGGTGGTCCAGTAGATCACCCCACCCTGGCAGGCAGTGCCCCACCACTTCGATCCCCCGTCCCATCCTCAAGCCAGCGACTGGCACAGCCCTCCTCTCATCACCATGGCTGGGTGCCAACTGAGCTGTCAAGGAGCACGTACTGTATACAGTATGTGCTCATTGACCGACAGCTCATCAATGAGCACGTACTGTATACAGTATGCTCTGCTTGATAGCTCAGTCATTGGCCAGCCATGGTGGTGAGTGGATGGCTGTACCAATTGGCTTGAATGTTCATCTCCCCCACCAGATGAACTGCTGACACAGAGAGATGATTCTACTCCACCCACAGCAGGAGACTGGTGGCTTCTTTCAGGATCTCCCTGCTCTTTGGGCCCCTTGATTGTTTATGTATGGCACCATGATGACATTGTCTGACCTTATTTTCATGGTTTTTGACTGCACCTGACTTTGAAAATGAAGGAGAGTGAGGCATGCAGCCCTCATCTCCAAAATGTTTATGTGTAGGTGCTTCTCCTGTGCTGTCCAAGTCCCCTGAATGGGAATGCGGTCCAGGGCTGCCCCCAACCTGATGGACTGGCATCAGATGTCATAATCTACTCTTGGGGGACTTCCAAAGGAGACCCTTTGCTTAGATTCTCCAAACTCACCCACCAACTCAGAGACCACTGCAGTTGTGGTGAAATGGGAATCCTGGCCTGATGATCCTACCAGGTCGTATCCCAGGCTGACGGCAACTCAATCTGCAGGGGCTGCATGTAAAAGCAAGCCCATGGAACTAATTCCATCACCACCATTATGAGGCCCAGGATTCACAGAAGGCAGTGAGCTGAAGCCGATGATTGGCTCCTCCGCCACTGAACCTCTCTCTCAATAGGCTCTCCTTTCTGGCTGGTGAGAGGAAGATCTTCCTCTTTTCCATTTAGAACACTGCTCCTACATGTTCCAGGGTCTGTGATGGCTCAAGAGAGTGCTTCCCCTGGTTCACCCCCCAGCCATGGGACTCCAACACCTCCAGAGTCCTGGTCACCAACTTCCTTGCAGATGGCACTCAAATGAGGAGATTGTCCAGGTAGGGATCGACCTGATGTCTCTCCTGTCGGAGATGAGCCACCAGGACTATGAGCACTTTCAAGAAAACTCTGGTGACTGTTGGCAGTCCAAAAAGGAGTGCTCTGATCTGAAAGTGCTGTCCCCAGAACAGTGAACCTGAGGAACTTCTGATGAGACTGCCAGATGGGGATGTTGAGATATGCATCCCTAAGATCTATGAAAGCTGGATAATCCCCTGTCTGGACAGCTTGGATGATTGAATGCAGGGACTCCATCTTGAAGGTCATGTGTCGAACAAACTTCTTTAGGTGTTTCAGATCCAGAATAGGTCTGAAACCCCCTGACTTCTTGGGAATGACAAAATAGATTCAGTACAATACCTGGCCTTTCTCGCTAGGAGGCATAGGAACAATTGCCCCAGTTTTAATGATGGGAGTGCTGAGAGCAGGATGGGGGAGAGGGGTGGGGGCAATGGAATTCTCAAGAGGTATAGTGAACTTGGGATGGCAAGACTGGAAAGGCTGGCATGGGAGGGAAGGGTTGGTATCACTGGAGAGGAGGCTGGCGCACGAGGCAGGTGACCAACAGGGGGTCCAGGGGAGACAGGATGGTGGCCTGCAGTGGCTGTGGGGCAGTTGTATGGATGGATACATTGTGGAGGCTGTGGGAATGTCCCATTTGTCATAAGCAGAGAGCACTGCAGGCAGAGGTCAGCTGGTTGTCAGGGGAGAGATAAGATGGTTAAAAGAGGGAATGGATGGAGCAAGGGTAGGAGGGGCACCACCTCGGGTGTACAGGTGGTCAGAGTTTGAGGTGACTGAGGGTGGGGGGGATGGAGCACGGGGCACAATACAGGTCCCAAGTTGCTCTGGGGTGGCAGAAATGATAATGCAGGTCGGAGGGAGATATGGTTAAGTAACAGGTATGAGGTTCTGATATCTGTAGCAGATGGGAGGGAGGTACTACGAGAAGTGAAGCAGGCGACAGTCAGAGCAGGGAGTACGCTGTGGACAGGTGTCCTGATGGGGGAAGGGGGTGGTCTTGAAAGAGAGGGAGAGCCGGCCCGTTGGCGCAGCAGTGGGTCTTCCACTTGCGACGCCAGCGACCCGGGTTAAGGGAACAGACCCGGGTCGTCGGAGGGTCGGCCGGGGGAGAAGGATGGAGCGTCCCACAGACTGGGGGGAGGATGAGAGCAGCACTCGGAGCACTGAGGACTCTTGGCGGAGGCCGGGAGATCTCACGCTGCCGACGCTTAACATCTGGGAGGCGGGCGGATGCTGGCGTCATTGCATGTCCCCGCCTCCGTGGAGGAAAAAGCAAGAAAAAGTGGAGGCAGGACCACCGTGAGCATGAAGCCCCCAGAGGACCTCACTTCATCACCATTGCTCACCCAGGTCCCGACTAGATAATAGTTCCGTGGTCAGAAGGTGGCCATGGCCTCTCGCCCTCGAGAGGTAAGCAGCGGGGGGTGACTGAGGGACCTCGGCAGCTATAGGCGGTGATGGAGGTCTCTGGGGCCATGACTAGGGGTGATGGAACAACGGTGGTCCTGCCAAGGAAAAAAGAAAAAAAAGAGAGGGAGGAAGCAGGGAGACAGGGCAGGGGACGGTGGGGGTTGAAGCTAAGGGAGAGTTGAGGGGCACTTGGCATGGCAGGGGGTTCAAAGATGGTAAAGGTCGGACAAGGGAGAGGGCAGGCAAGGGGGATAAGCAGGAAGGAGAGGGGGAAGTGCATGGGGGGAGGTCCAAGTGCTGCTGGGCAGGGAAGGGCATACGGTCAAGGTGGGGAAGGGGTTGCAGGCAGATACAAGCAAAAGAGGGGAAGGGGGGAGTAGTGGTGTTAGGGGACTCTATACTTAAGTGGACCAGGTGGGGAAGGAGGGGCGAATTACAAAGTCAGATATGGGTGTAATCCATACCGGGCTTTACAGTGGGAAGGGCAGGACAGGCCATGCTGTGATGTGTCAAGTGGGGAAGGGAAAAACCTCACATGGTGATGCACGTAGGCACAAATGACCTGGTGGAGTGTCAGGTGGAGGTGGTTATGGAGAGATCTGAAGAACTAGGGAAGTTGTGCAAGGAGGTCGGGTGCTCGGTGGCCTTCTCAGAAGTGCTTCCAGTGGCCAGGTTGAGCAGGGAGAGGAAGGACAGGATTTTGGAGTTGAATTCTTGGCTGGTGGCTTGGCGTCACTCACAAAGATATGGACTGGTGTGGGACTGGGGGAACATATGGGACAACCGTGGCCTATATATGCGGCAGACAGGTTGCACTTGAGTAGGGCTGGGCAGGGGGCCTTGAAACAGAAACTGGAGGAGTACATAGTTTCCAGGGGGATTTTTAACAAGGAAGGGGCGGGTAGCGAGTGTGCAGGGCCACCAGGTAGGGGAGTGGTATGAACTAACCTAGCATAACAGTAAGATTTGTAAGAAGGGGGAGCCAAGGGGGGGAAATCAGGTGGAGGGGGTGTGGGGCAAGGAGAAGGCAGGGGCTGGGTGGAGGGTAGTTTTCCTGAATGCAAGGAGCCTGGGTAACAAAATAGCTGAGCTTCAGGCTCTCTTAAGCACAGGGAAGGTGGATGTTGCTGCCATCACGGAGACTTGGGCCAGCCAACATCAGGATTGGGATCTGACGATTCCTGAGTACAACATACGAACATACAAAATTGCCAGCAGAAACAGGCCACATGGTCTGTTGAGTCTGCTTGAGTGTACAGCTAACCCCTCATCTTGCAGCTGCACATCCCAACCCCCTTCCAAGTATCCTTTACCCTTACTCTATCCCAACCCCTTTTGAAACTGCCCACACGCTTACAAGACACAAATCATCCAGTAAGGTGCTCCATTTGTCCACCACTCTTTCTGTGACAAAATGTCTCCTTATCTCCCTCTTGAATCTTTCCCCCTCCAATCGCAGTCCATGCCCTCTCATGTCCCTCCCCCTTCTCATCTGAAGAATCCCTTCTGTGTTGGTCTTGTTTATCCCCTTCAGATACTTAAAGGTCTCAATCACATCCCCCCATCTCTCCTCTCCTCCAATGAATACATATTCAGCTCTCCCAGCCTGTCCTCATAAGGCTTGCTCTCCAATGCCTGGATCATCTTTGTGGCTCTTTGCTGCACCCCCTCCAGCAATCTGATGTCCTTCCTCAGAAATGGGTACCAGTACTGCATGCAGTACTCCAGGTGGGGCCTGACCAATAACCTATACAGGGGCAGGATAACCTCCCTCCTTCTGAAGGAGATCCCTCTCGCAATACACCCCAGCATTTTGTTGACTTTTGCTGCTGCCTTCCTGCATTGAACAGAGTTGATCATGCTCCCCATAATGATCACTCCTAGGTCCTTCTCTGTGGAGCTCCCCAACTGTGCTCCATTCAAATGATAATCCCTCCCTTGGATCCTGGCTCTGAAGTGCAGAACCTTGCACTTCTTGGAGTTGAACCCCAACTACCATGTTTCCGCCCACTCCTGCAGCTTAGTCAGTTACTCCTGCAACTTCTTCCACTCCTCTGCATCATCAACCACAGCTCCCATCTTGGTATCATCTACAAACAGACTGATCTTGCTCCGGATCTTGTGTGAGATATCTGTAATAAAAATCCCAGACAGCACTGGTCCCAGTACCGATCACTGTGGTACTCCGCTCATCACCATTCTCAGTGACAAGAGGTCCCCCACCACCACCACCATCCTTTGCTGCCTTCCCTTTAGCCAGTTTGCGATCTATTTCACCATATTTGGTTCCACACCCACATATTCCACCCCCCCAACCTCCCATGTGGTACTGAATCAAAGCCCTTGCTGAAGCCCAAATACAGGACATCCACTGCATGGCCCTTATCCAGCTCCCGTGTCACCCAGTCATAGTACTCTACAAGGTTTGTCTGGCATGATCTGCCCACTATAAATCTGTGCTGTTGACCATCCTGGAGACTGTTTTCCTCCAAGAAGCTCACTAGCCTCTCTTTTAATATAGTCTCCATGAGCTTTCCCAAGACTGATGTGAGGCTCACTGGCCTATAGTTTCCTGGTTCATCCTCTGGGCCACTTTTGTGGATGGGCACCACATGGGCCATTCTCCGGTCCTGTGGTACACATCCCGTGTCTAGGGAGGTATTGAACAGGTTGGCCATTGGCCCCACCAGGACCTCTGCCAACTACCTTAGTACCCAAGGGTGAATGCCATCAGGTCCAGGTGCTTTGTCCACTCTTAATGCCCTCAACCCATCTAGTACCCTGCTCTTTCTAATCCCTATATCTGTCATCCCTTCCCCCTACCCACCCCCCTTGCCTGGGGTATTTGCCCCCCCCTTCTCCTGCATGAATACAGAGCAGAAGTATTCATTCAGTGCCTCTGCCTGCTCCATCCCTTTCTTCACCCACCCCACCCCATCCTTCTTAATCCTCACCAGCTGATCTTTACTCTTTCTTCTCTCTCTGAAGTATTGGAAGAAGCCTTTTTCTTCACTTTTGATTCCCTTCGCCAGTCTCAGCTACCTGTATGCCTTGGGCACCCTGACCAGTCTGGTAACCTCCTTGGACTTCCCCATGTAGATATCCTTATCTTCACCCTTCCCCAATTTTCTGTACTTTCAAAACACTGTCATCTTGGCCTTCGCACCTTCCATAACCTCCTTTGTCAGCCAACTGGGTTTCTTTGCCATTCCCTTCTTGCTATTCTTCCTAGTGCAAGACTCTGTTGCCTCTTTCAGCCCTTCCTTTATGATGCCCCATTTCTGGTCTGCATCCATGTGTGGTTGCATTCCTGCCAGGTGCCTGCCCCAAATTTCCCCCATCTTCTTAAAGTCCACCCCCCTAAACTCAATCACCCTTATACCCGTGCCCCGTTTCCTTCCCAATGTTGAGCATGAACCACACTGAATAGTGGTCACTCCCAGTCAGTGGTTCCTCCACTTCCAGATTTCCTTACAGCTTCCCTGTTACTCAGTACAAGGTCCAGATTCCTTTCTGAGTCAGCCCCTGTACCAGCTGTGTCAGAAAGCTGTCTTGAAATGTTTCTAGCAGGACCCACTCCCTTGCACTCGTGGTGGATGGGGTGCCCCACTCTACCCCCACTAGGTTGAAGTCCCCCCCCACTACTGTGCTCCCCTTCCTGCAGACCCTCCTAATTTGTTCAGCTAATTCCCAGTCCAGGTTAATCCCCTGAGCTGGTGGCCTGTACACCACACCCATCTTAAGTGTCCTATTCTTTGCATCTTTGAACTGCATCCATAGTGCTTCTGTCATCCCCTCCTCCTCTTTTTTCCTTACACACTTTATCCCTTCCCTTACATAGATCACTACTCTCCCTATTCCCCTTAGCCATATATTTTCTGAATAAACTGAACCCCAGGATCATCACATCCCAGTCCTGGTACTGAGTGGCCCACGTTTCCATGATGGCTGCAATGTCCACCCCCTCCACTGCTCAAAGAGCCTGTAACTCCGCTATTCTATTCCCTAGGCTTCTTGCATTCAGTAACACCACCCTCCAGTCTGTCTCCTCCCCTTCCCAACCCCTATTCCCCCCCATCCTTCCCTGTGCCGCTTCCCTACTGCCTTTACCCATAACTAGGGGGGTTAGCTCACTAAGCTCCCCTTTCTGGACCCTTTTCCTATTAGCAGTCCTCTCGCCACCCCCTCCTAGTTTAAAGCCACCTTTGTTGATATATATACCCCTCTATTCCCTGTTTTAGTACTCCATTCCCCTCCCTGCTCAATGTGACCTAAAATGTATATTGGTGTATAGGAAGGACAGGGGAGTGGGGAAGGGGGAGGGGTGGCAATTTATGTAAAGGATTGGATTAGGTGCACAAGGGATGAGGAGGAGGAGGGGAGGATGGAGGCACTGTGGATACAGTTCCTGGACCAGAAGGATAGGAAACTGAGGCTAGGGGTGGTGTATAGACCACCAGCACAGTGCGAGGAGATGGATAGGGAGTTAGCAGATCAGATTCAATAGGTGTGCAACAAGGTGATTGTGGTGATTGTCGGGGACCTCAATCTACCTGGGGTGGACTGGGAAACCCATGCCACCTCTAGCACCAGGGAACAGGTACTTCTAGGTGCATTCCAGGATAGCCACCTGGTGCAGTTGTTTGGTGAACCAACCACACTGGGCAATGTATTGACCCTGGTACTATCAAATGGGAAGATAGTGAGGGAGCGACGGGTGGAGGATCCACTAGCCTAGAGAGACCACCTTTTGGTGTGGTTCAGGCTCAGCATGAGCAGGGAGGCAGTGGGGTCAGCAACAAAGGTAGTGGACTTTAGATGGGCAGACTTTGGAAAGATGAAGAAACTACTGAGGGGGTGCCTTGAGGGAATTAAGTCGGAGATGGATGCACACCAAAAGAGGGAGATCATAAAGTCTGGCCTGAGAGAGGCTACTGTAGCATGCATCAGGACTCTGAGGAAGAAGTCCAGGGCCAAGGTACCATGCTGGATGACCAGGAGGGTGTTGGAGGGGGTGAGAACCAAGAGAGCTGCTTTTAGGAGAATTAAAAGAACTGGGAGGGGGGAGGACAAGGAATTGTACGCAAAGAGGGCCAGGGAAATAATCAAGTTAGTAATCAAGTTAGTAAGGGAGGCCAAGGCTGCCAAGGGGCTGAGGCTGGCACAGGGCATAAGGGAGGGGGAGAAGGAATTCTTTAGGTACATGAGGGAAAAAACAATTTGGGACTGGATAGTTCAGGTTAGGAAAGGTGGATGGTAAAGGAGGGGGAACAGGCAAAGGTACCGAACAAATACTTCTGCTCTGTGTTCACGAGCGAGGTAGGAGGTCTGCTATCTTCGTGGACTGGAAGAGTGGAGAGGAGGGGGGAGGAGCTGCTTGACAAAGTGATTCAAGAAAGCAGGGTATTGGAAGGTCTGAAGGCACTTAGGATGGATAAGGCACCAGGTCCTGATGACATTCACCCTAGGGTGTTGAGGGAGATGACAGAGGTATTGGCCAGGCCACTGACTAACCTGTTCAACACCTCCCTGGAAATGGGATGTGTACCACAGGACTGGAGGTTGGCTCATTTGGTGCCTACCCACAAGACTGGCCCAAAGGATGAGCCAAGCAACTACAGACCTGTCAGTCTCACTTCCATAGTGGGTAAACTAATGGAATCAATCTTGAAGGAGAGACAGGTAACCTTCCTGGAGGTCAATGATCTCCAGGATGGGCAGCAGCACAGGTTCGTTTCAGGGAGATCATGCCAGACCAACCTGATAGAATACTATGACTGGGTGACAAGGGAACTGGACAAGGGCCATGCAGTGGATGTCCCATGTTACGATTTCAGCAAGGTCTTTGATTTGGACACTCCTGAGTGACTAGGGGCAAAGCTGGAACATGTGGGGGGGGCTAAGATGGCTGGCTGGATCAGGAACCGGCTTGGGGATAGACTGCAATGGGTGGTGGTGGGGGGAGAACTGTCATCTCTCAAGCCACTGACCAGTGGTGTTCTGCAGGGCTTTGTGCTGGGGCTGGTGTTGATTGGACTGTTCTTATTAGATATAGCACACAGGGTCAAGAGCAGGATCAGTCTGTTTGTGGATGAGACCAAGATGGAAGCTGTAGTGGGTAACATAGAGGGGTCGCAGAGGCTTCAGGATGTCCTAACCAGGCTTGAGGATTGATCAGTGAGGTTGCATTTAGGTTTTAATGCAAAGAAGTGCAAAGTTATGCACTTCAGGGCTTGGAACCAGAGGAGGGAATATTGACTGGGTGGGGTGCAATTAGGGATCACTGAGGAGGAGAAGGACCTGGGGGTCATAGGAATAGGGTGCATTAATAACTCTGTTCAATGCAGGAGGGTGGTGGCTAGGCCAATAGGATGCTGAAGTGCATTGCACAAGGAGTCTTGTCCAGGCACAATGAGGTGATCCTGCCCCTGTATAGGTCCTTCGTCAGGCCACATTTGGATTACTGTGTGCAATATTGTTGTCCGTACCTGAGGAAGTATATCAAGCTGCTCAAGGCAGTGCAGCACACAGCGATGAAAATGATACAGGGGATGGAAGGCAGAACCTACGAAGAAAGGCTGAGTCACTTGAGTTGGTTCACCCTGGAGGAGAGATGGGATGGGGGCACGTGACTGAGACTTTCAAATACTTGAGGGGGATCAACAAATCTGGCACATAGGGGCTGTTTAATCAGAGGAAGTGAAGGGACACATGGGGCAAGGGCAGAGGTTGGAAGGGGGCAGGTTCAGGAGGGAGATAAGAAGGCATTATTTCACTGAGAGGGTTGTGTCTAAATGGAATGCTCTGTCAGAGGAGGTGGTGGCATGCAGGACTGTGGGGAGTTTCAAAAGGGCATGAGACAGGGCATGGAAGGGGGGGGCTGGGTAAAGGACACTGAGCAGTTCCAGGAGGTGAATGGGGGTGGAGACTGGGGAAGCTGCAATATAGGGATGCTAGCTGCACATATGAGCAGACCTGATAGACTGTAAGGCCTGTTTCTGCTGGCAAGTTTTATATGTTCTTATCTTCATAATTTGAGTGAGGTTGTCCAGGGTCTATGACACTGCTTGTCTTTTCACTGGGTCCTTTGGAACCAGGGACAGCAGAAAATGCACATTTGTGGGAACTGTTGAAAATTCTGTTACATAACCCAAAGCCAGACTTTCCAAAACCCAACCATCTGATGTAATCTGGGCCCATCTTGTGCAAACATTGTGCAGTCTTCCAACAAGGCAAGGGAGGCAGAGACGGGCCTGTTAACCCTCATTGTGAGGTGCCCGCTTTTCACCCTGTGCGTCCGTTGCAACTTCAGGCAAGGCCTCCTCTGCTACTATTGCTCTTGAAAACAGAATAGGCTCCTTTGCTCCTCTGGTTTCTGAAGTTCCAAAAGGGATGAAAACCCCCTCAATACTGCCTCTGTTGGCAGCCTCTTTGACCTTTTGGAGTTGAACTGGCCTTTTGCTGTTGCTTTGACACTGGAAGGTGACCGTTTTTATCCTGGATACCTTTCAAATATCATCCATGCCAAAACCAAACAAGAAGCCTCTCTCGATGACTATGTTAAACAGCTTGGTCTTCAAAGCCTAATCAGCGACCCAATGTTGAAGCCACACTGTTCATAGTGGCCTATCTGGAATTAGAGGGATGGTCCTGGGTCTGATTCGGTAGGCTGGGGGGGAGCCAGTGGTCGGCAGTTCCAGTGACATGATGTGAGTGGGCTACTGGGGCCTCCTTCACCTCCCTTGGTACTCCAGGGATTTTTTCTTGGTCTGTTTCCCCCTCAGGACATGGCGTGCAATGGCTTCTGAGAGGCTGTTCCACACTGCATCTCTTGCCGCTGCAGCCTGCCATCGTCCCA
This sequence comes from Neoceratodus forsteri, assembly GCA_016271365.2. NCBI lineage: Eukaryota > Metazoa > Chordata > Ceratodontiformes > Ceratodontidae > Neoceratodus > Neoceratodus forsteri. The sequence goes on from CM057456.1 coordinate 317,025,277, forward strand.
TCCCCTTTTACGTCCCATATGCTTGTACAACCTCCGGTCTCTACCAAAGGCCGCTACAGCACAGGGAGCCCTCTACAACTCACCCTAGGAGAGAAGAGAGCATAGAAACATAGAAACATAGAAATTGATGGCAGATAAGGACCACTTGGCCCACCTAGTCTGCCCATTTCCCTACCTAATGGATAAGCTGCAGATCCTAGTTAACCAATAGCCTACTTCCTCCTACCCCCACTAAAATTGCCTTATGTCTGTCCCATGCATTCTTGAATTCCCCCACTGTTTTTAACTCCACAACCTCCTTAGGAAGGCTGTTCCATGCATCTATAACCCTCTCTGTGAAGAAATACTTCCTCACATTACCTCGAGCCATCCCCCTCTATCTAAAATTGTGCCCCTTGTTCTTGCACATCTCTTTTCTGAAAGATGCTACCCTCTTGGACTTTGTTGATTCCCTTGAGGTATTTGAAAGTTTCTATCATGCCCCCCTTTCCTCGAGGCTATACATCTTAAGCTCCTTTAGTCTTTCTTCATATGTCTTCTGGTGAAGACCCTGCACCATTTTGGTTGCCCTCCTCTGGACAGCCTCCACCCTGTCTATGTCTTTGCAGAGATGGGGTCTCCAGAACTGTACACAGTACTCCAGATGTGGTCTTACCAACTATCTGTACAGAGGACCAACAACTTCCTCTTTTCTGCTGGTGATGCCTCTACCTATGCATCCCAGTATCCCCCAGCCCTCCTTGCTGCCTTCTCACATTGCTGGCCCACCTTTAGGTCATCTGCTATGACTACCCCCGGGTCCCTTTCCATTTTTGTTGTTGTCAGTATCTCACCCCCCATTGTGTATTCTTCCTTGGTTTGTTTCCGGGTGCATTACTTTTCACTTCTTTGCGTTGAATCTAAGCTGCCATACATTTGACCATTCCTCCAACCTTGCCAAGTCCCTTTTCATCCTTTCCACCCCACCTTGCGTATCAGCCCTGTTGCAGATCTTTGTGTCATCTGCAAAGAGACATACTTTCCTTCCAGTCACTCTGCAATGTCACTTATAAAGACATTAAAAAGGACCGGCCCCAGTACTGAACCCTGTGGTACCCCACTAGTAACCCTCCTTTCTTCACTGTGGACTCCATTTACTATTACCCGCTGTGTCCTGTTGTCCAGCTAGTGTTTTACCCAGGCTACCACCCTGGGACCCACATCCCACGCTGGCTATTTTGTTTATTAATCTTTTGTGCAGGACTGTGTCAAATGCCTTGCTAAAGTCTAGGTAGGCTATGTCCACAGCCCCTCTCTGGTCTACTACTTTGGTCACCCAGTCAAATAAATCAATTAGATTTGTCTGATAAGACCTTCCTGCTGTGAATAAATGCTGCCTTGGGTCCTGTGCCCCACTGGCCTCTAGGTACTCAACAGTTCTTTCCTTCAAAAGTGATTCCATCATTTTCCCTACCACTTAGGTCAAACTGACAGGTCTGTAGTTTCCTGCCTCTGTCTTGCTCCCACTTTTGTGAAGGGGAATCACATCCGCCCTCCTCCAGTCCTCAGGTACCACACCATCCTCCCATGATTTATGAAAAATGGTAGTCAGTGGTGTTACTAGTTCTTCCCTTAGTTCTTTTAGAATTATGGGCTGAATCCCATCAGGCCCCATTGCTTTATCCACCTTCAGTTTTAAGAGTTCTTTCAGAACCCTTTCTTCTGTGAAAGGACTAATATCAACCCCCCTATCCAGACTGCTTCTATTGACCGGATTAGGTATTTCCCCCTGCTTTTCCATTGTGAATACTGAGCAGAAGTATTCGTTCAGTATCCCTGCTTTTTCACTGTCGCTCTCTGCCCAACCACCTTCCTCTTTGTTCAGCCTCAGTATCCCTGCCTTAGTCTTTCTTTGCTCCCTAATGTACCTATAAAATGTTTTATCCCCCTTCTTAACTGAGTTGACTATCTTTTCCGCAGTTTGTGCCTTTGCTATTCTTACTGCCTTCCCCGCTTCCCTCTGCTTTAACTGGTACAGTTCTCTGTCCTGCTTCTTCTGTGTTTCCTTATACTTCCTGAATGCTATCTTTTTCTCCCTTACCTTCCCCACCACTTCTTTTGAGAACCATAGTGTTTTTTTCTTTCATTTTGACTTGTTTATTTGCTTCATACAAAGGCTTGTTGCCTCTGTGATGGCGGTTTTGATGTTTCCCCATTGTTGCTCCACCCCATCTTCTTGCCTGTTTGCTAGTGCTTTTCTGAGGCACTCTTCCATTTTGACAAAATCAGCCATCCTGAAGTTCAGTACCTTCACTTTTTTTTCTTTTATCCCACAATTTATCCCCACCTACTACCCATTGGACCCGCATCATCGGGAGTCACCCATTAAGCCTGGTCTCTGCTGGAGCCTTACCTGTCAGTCCCAGGTCCCTCCATTCTGCAGAGGATACGCCCCCAGGTGGGGTCAGGGTGGGGGCAATCCCCCGAATCTAGCAAGCGTCAGGATCCACGGGGCTGCAGCCTTGGCTCCGGCACATAGAGACCCCAGCTTGGCACTCTGTCTTCTCGGCTCCAGTGGGGGTATTTCCAATTTTCTCCCTGTGGGACATCTTGGACCCTGTATGTCACAGTGTGAATGCCGATGTAGGCAACATCCCTCCCCCCTCCCTATAGTCCTAAGGCTGATTGGTTGCTGACCTATGACCTCAACCAATCCAGCCCCTAGGACCCCGACTTGCCATCATGCCCCCAGCCTCCGCCAGAGGCGCTGCTTGCCGGGATAGAGAACCTTCCTTCCCTCGGAGAAGGCAAGCCATCATCGGACGCTCCAGCCTATCTCCCCCCGGCCAACCCCCAGTGGCCTGAGCTCACTTCCGAACCTGGGTCGCCAGCAGGGAATAAGGTGTGGCATCAAGTGCCTCAACCCTCAGCACCACAGGGCCAGCAGTACCTTCACTTTTGTATAGCTTGACTGTACAGCTAAGTTTGTCGTGAACCACACTGTTTGATGGTTGCTTGCTCCCAGATGGCTACCCACTTCAAGATCGGAGATCCTCTCTCCATCCCCATTTGAGAGTACCAGGTCTAAGACTGCTCCCCCCCGAGTGGGTTCCAAAACTAGCAGTCTGAGGCATGCCCCCTGTAGGGCATCGAGAATGGCCCTGCTCTTGGATGTGGCTGCAGCAAAGGTGCTCAAGTTAACATCTGGCATATTCAGGTCCCCCATCAGCAACATCTTCCCTTTCTCTGCCATTCTAAGAATGCCTTCTATCATTTCCTTGTCCATTCCCTCCCCCTGAGATGGGGGTCTGTATACAATCCCTGTGCAGATTGTGGTGCCATTTCCAGTCTCCAGGGTGACCCACAGTACCTCCTCTCCTACCTGTTTACCCTTTGGTTCTGTTGCTTTGATCCCTTCCCTTACGTAGAGAGCTACTCCTCCTCTTCTTCCCTCCCTGTCCCTCTTGTAGACTGTGTACCCTGGTAAGTTGACATCCCAGTCATGGTTCTCTGTGTACCATGTTTCTGTGACTGCCATGATATCCAGGCATACCTCTTCCATCAAGGCCACCATTTTGGGGAGCTTTTTACCTAGACTACGGGCATTGGTACTCATTACCCTCCATTTTTGTATGGCTTTATTTCTTTTTGTCCCATCCCTGTCCTTACTGCATTTGTCTTTTCTCCATTTACCCAAGCCCTTCTCCCTATCAACTGCTCTATCTTGGTGTTTACCTCACTAACTACCCTAATTTTTTGGGGGGGGGCAGGATTTCCCTTCTCCTTTTCAGTGCCTCCCCTCTTGGCTAGATTAAATACTTGCTAATGAAGCATTTAAGCTTATCACCTAGGATCCTGGTTCCCCTCCTGGATAGATGCAGACCATTGTGCCTGTATAGGCGTTCATCCCTCCAGGTGGAGCCCCATTCCCTAATGAAGCCAAATCCCTGAGCTCTGCACCAGTTTTTCAAGCAGTCATTGAATCCCATGGTGCAAAGTACCCTAGCCTCATTCATGCCATAGACAGGTAGCACTTCCGAGAAAGTTACCGTGTTTGCTACTTGTCTAATGCCCCTCCCCAACTCTACAAACTCCTGTTGCACTACTCTGATCCTATTCTCAGCCAGGTCATTTGTCCCTAGGTGGATAATGACATCCAGCTTTCTCCCCCTTGCAGCTGCTCCCATGATTCTGAGGATTCATTTCCTGTCCCTCCAAGACATGGTGCCAGGCAGGCACCTTACCTCCCTTCCCCTCCCTACCCCAGTTCTACCCCCTGTGCCACCCTCCTCTGGGTCTTCATTGTGGAGGTTCCCAGCATCCTCCTTGGTCTCCACTGCGGGTGCCTCCATAGAGGAACCATGCCCCACCAGAGTGGCGAAATAATTGTGGAGAGGCACAACTGGAGCAATGAGCTTCTGTTCCACCACCCTCACCCTCCCTGAGTCCACCGTGGTCCAACCACTCCTCTTTCTCGGCAACCTCTGAGGTAGTGGCAGTGGCCTGGGTGGTCCCTGGGAGAGGGAGCAGGATTCCCAAATCCCTGCCAGGTCAGCATGGAGACAAAAACCTCCTCCCTCAGAGCTGAGAGGTGCCCGCAAATAGGGCAGGAACGCAGTCTCCAGAATGTCTCCTGGAAGACTGCTGCTCCACAGCCAGTGCATTGCACCACTCCCCACATGTCTCTGTCCCTTCCTGTTACAGATGCTTCTCTTTTTTTTCTTTTTTTTTCTTGTTTTAGTGTGTGCAAGCTTGTGAGTGTCTCTACCCCCCTCTTCAGTATGCTGTGCCTTTAAGGATATGAACAGGTGTATGTTGTTAGCAATTTTGGGGAAGTGATGTCAGAACCCCAGCTATAAAGGAAGTTATGTGCTTGAGGCTGGGGGCGTGAGGGTCAAGGTGGGTGGGAGTAAACCTATGCCCTCCAGAAACAATCAACTACAACTCTGACCCTCCACCATTGGGAGTACTTTCCTTCCTTTCAGACAACTATTTCACAGAGGTTAAGTAACAAGTCTAGTCACAAATGACTGCACATATCTCCCAGCTACAGTTGCTCCCTGGCAAATTAAAGTTAAACTAAGAAAAGTCAACCCCAAAAACAGAATCAATACTAGTTACTTACACAGGTCCAAAAAGTAATAATTCAGTTCAGTGTAGTCTAGAAAATAACCTCCTTGATTTAAGGAAGCTCTGTCTGCTTTCTCTCTCTCTCTCTGTCTCAGCAGTCTTCCAGATGCTATATCCTCTCCCTCCCCTGCCATCCCCCGTCGACCCAGGTCTGTTCCCGAACCTGCGCCACCAGCATGGTGTGAGGTGTGGCATCCAGAACCTTAACCCTCAGCACCACCGGGATGGCCTGTAATGACTACACATTGACAATGTGGAGTGCTTCAGAAATACAATATTCCTGGCCCTATGCTTGAACATGCAGCTCTTGCTTCTCACACTTCTTAATGGTGCAAGGACAGTTTTTGCAGACATCAAGGGTGGGAGGTCACCTGGAGCCATCAAGCACTGTACAATGAGGTCCAATACATATGTAACCCCCCTGCAAATGGGGGTTCCCAAAAGTCTTCCTGGGCTTGCCTAAATGCCCATTGCCAGGTTGGTGTTCTGTGTCCTAGTGATTTAAAAGTGTTTGCCTGTGAGTGTCCTGTTAGCCTCTGTGCCTGTCTCTTTAAGAGCTGCCTACTTTGTGGTGTAAAATTAATCTGGGTAGGGGCCGAGTAGTTTCAGGCTCAAGTCCCACCTGGGCTGCAGTGTTATCGCTCCACTCTGCCATCGCTATTTGCGCAGAGGGAGCCCTACTAGGAACTGTGCCTGTTTACTGTTTACCTGTTTTAATAATAATAATATCATAGTTTGTCTAACCTGCCTTAATTTGCAGCATGGACATTTTAGTAATGCCCCACCATCTTGGTTCTGGACTGCCTATTGAGACCAATCAGTACCTTTGGGGACTCTAAAATGGTGTCTGTCCCAAGGGGTCTTGTAGGAGCAAATTTCTGTAGGAATTGAAGTTTTGACACTTTGGCACCTAAATGGACCTGAAGGGGGAGCCCTTGCTTTGACAGACTGATGGATCGTACAACCAGAACCTTTTGGACCAAAGGGAAATTCCCAAGCTGCCTGCTGTGGTGTGTCAGTCTGGAGTTAGAGTTTGAAGAGTAAACAGCTCAAGTGATTCGATCAGCTGCCCTTGCGCATTAGTACAGGAAATTGGTGGTAAGGCTGAGTTTGGCCTTTTTGCCTGCTGTCCCTCGAGAGGGAATCTTTTGGAAGGCTTAGTAATCAGACTGTATCCAAAACTGAGTGGGACAAAGCCACTGAACTGTGACCAGACTTGAACCTGAGGAAGACCGAAGATTTGCTGTATGCGATCGTCCTGTCAGGACATCCTTTCACCACAGAACTCCCGGTTTTGCTTAGAGACACTGATGTTGTTGCAAGACTGCTATCCACTTTGTGGTGTGGTGATTGCTTTACTATAAATGTGCTGTATGCTGTTAGTGGGTCGAGATTTGATTCCCCACTAGCTGTATGCTGTTAGTGGGTCACGATTTGGTTCTCCACTATTTAATTGTGCCACGCTTGCTGGAAGCTGCATCCAGCCTTCCCGGACTGACATCTAAACTGTTCTACCCAGCCTGGGTCCTGCCACACCGGCCCAGCCAGCTACTTCAGGAACAGAGAACTCCATCAACAAGAGACATTCCCGGGGATTAGCCCCCGCTCAACATCTCAGACAGGAACGCCATCTCGGTGATTTGTGTGGGCCCTGTTTCTCCTGGCATACTAGTCGTCAACCTGTAGTCTCCATTTCATCCCTCCTGTGTCTCATATTGGGTAGCGTGAGTAATAGTGATGCAGTGAATTTAAATTTCACCTGTGGAGTGCTGGTGAAGTGGTCAAATTTGCATTGTGGAGCACTTCATAAAATTTCCCCTTGGAAGGCAGGAATTTCGCCTAGGAGAAATTTCACCTTCTGAGGGCAAAATTTTGCCTTCTGCTGTGAAATTTCACCTTCTGTCCATGGGCGAAATTTCACCATACGTGGGTATAAGTAAGTCCCTGGTGGCTAGTGGTCCCTCCTACCACCTGTCCCACATGTATAGAAAAATCTCTGGTGGCTAGTGGTCCCACCCCCACCTGTCCCACATGTAAATTAATTATCCATGGTGGCTAATGGTCCCTCCCCTCCACCCGGTAATAACCTGCCCGCCGTGGAAATGTAAAGTACCCCCCTCCTGCATCCCTCTGTATCTCCTTCTCCTGTTAAAAAAAAAAATCTCTGGTGGTCTAGTGTTTTTTTTGTATTTAAAACCCCTCCCAATCCCCACCTCCAATAAATCCCTGGTGATCCAGTGCCCCCCTACCCGGCCTCTCCAACAGCCAGGTGTCCCCGTCACAACCACGCTCCCACTCCCATCCTAAATCCTGGCAGCACGAACTGGCACAGCCCTCCTCTCTCCTCTATGACAGGCCTGCCAACTGAGCTGTCAATGAATGAGCTTCATTGACAGCTCACTCAGTGAGCCAGCCGTGGAGGAGAGAGGAGGGCTGTGCCGGTCTGCTACTGCCAGGATTTAGGATGGGGGTGGGAGTGGGGTTGTGGCAGGGACACCTGGCTGCTGGGGAGGCTGGGTAGGGGGGCACTGTTTCACCAGGATTTATTGGAACTGGGGATTGGGACAGGAAGAGGTTTAATTACAAAAGAAAATACTAGACAACCGGAGATTTTTTTTTTGTTCTGACATCTGAACTGTTCCACCCAGCCTGGGCCCTGCTACACTGGCCCAGCCAGCTACTTCAGGCACAGAGAATGCCATCGACGAGAGGCTTCCCCTGGGATTAGCTCCCTGCTCAACATCTCAGACAGGAATGACACCTAGGTGATTCGTGTGGGCCCTGCTTCTCCTGGCATACCAGTTGTCAACCTACAGTCTCCATTTCATCCCTCCTGTGTCTCGCATTGGGTAGCATGAGTAACAATTAGGGTAGCTCCCTGCAACATCAGCTAAATCACAACTGTTGTCATCTGATTGCATTGTTGTTTTCTTTTCATGAACTGAGCCTCCTGGCTCCGGATTACAAATTGTGTGTAGTTGTTCATGCCTTTTCTTCTTTTCTCCACAGGGCCCCAACCAGCTGCAATGCAAGGCCTACCCCAGGCAATGTTTCAGGCGGTTAGCCTACCTTACTTCCAACTGGGTACTCAGAGTGTGTGACTGTGCAGGGACTAAAAGTGCATGCATAATTGCTGGACTAGATCAGTTTCAGAATCAATCAACCTGATTACGCCCCTCCCTTGTTCAATTTCCCTGAATAAATCAGATCTAACTCGTTTTACATTTAATCTGACTGTGGTTCCAGTCTGTACCAAAAGCACCATACTGTTGTCATTTGCTGTGCCTAACCTTGTTTTATAGGGGGTCTCCATGGTCAAATTGGTGGAACCAGCCCTGGTGGTAAGTGCAAACAGTGTGGGGATTTGTATGCTGAATAGGGGCTACTGTGAGAGTGTCTGTGCCACATTGTCTAGGCCACTAGAGGGGAAAGGGGAGGCTACAGTGTCCTGGAGGGCTGTACCCAGGTTAGCCTTGCTACTAACGACCCTGTCCTCCCGGTGGAGGCACCTGTTTCAGTACCCATGCCCCTTAATCTGCAACAAGCCAAGCAGGCAGGGCTATTAGCCCTTGGGATAGTGCCACCTAGGGGTTACATCTAAACAGCTGTTGAATTGAACCACCCAAGGGCAAGGATGTTGGGCTTCAGCAGGGGAGAGTTTATAAAGATGGGTAAATGCCTCAGTGATGACCTGGTGAGGGGATGACCTGTGCAGGGTGGAGAAACAGTGGGAGATGATAAAGAAGACAATAGTGAAAGCAACAAATCTGTTTGGAGGGCTAGTGGGATGTTGGGGTATATAGGAAGGGGTATCATCAGTAGAAAGAGGGTGGTGATGTTGCCTCTGTATAGATCACTGGTAAAATCCTACCTAGAGTACTGTGTTCAGGTCTGGAGACCATATCTCTGGAAGGACATAGACTGAGTGGAGGTGATCTAGAGGAGGGCAATTAAAGTGGGGGCAGATCTGCATCAGAAGCTCTATGAGGAATGACTTATGGACTTGAATATGTACACACTGGAAGAATGGGAGGGGGGAGTATGACAGACATCTTTAAATATCTAAAAGGGATAAATCAGGTAAATAATAAAACTCCCTCCCCTGCTGTTGAGAGTGGATATTACTTGATGACTTCAACATGAACTGGCAGTCCAGTCAATCCAGTGTTGCCAAAGAAGACTTAGCTGGGCTCGGAATGCATCAGGTCATCAGGGGTACCACCCGTATGAACTACAAAACTGGTTATGAATCCACTCTTGGTTGGATGATAGTCACTAACCCTGCCAGAGTGGTTAATGCTAGGGTTCTTCCTGACTCCATTAGTAACCACTGTGCTGTTTTCTGTAATTGGTGAGCCAAAGGCCAAAAGAAGGAGCCCAGGTTCATCCTTTACAGACAACTTAAAAAACTTAATCACAATGACTTCTCTAAAGCCATCCTGGCCACAGACTTGTCCTTCACCAACCACATCCTAGACATAGACATTGCCCTCGAATCCTTTAGCAAGATCTTTCTATCCATCTGTGACTCCTTACTCCCACTCAAAAAACTCAGGGTGAAAGGCCACACTAACAATTGGATCACATCTGACCTACTAAAGCTCATGCGGAAAAAAGACAAAGCATGTACCAAATTTAGAAAATCTAAATTTCCCAACCTTCTTCAGGAATACAAAGCCCTATGAAACAAATGCAAATCCAAGGTCAGAGCTGCAAAAACAAACTTCCTCAGGGACAAACAACTGGTTGCTTGGGGAAATTCTAAACACATCTGGAGAACACTTAACAACCTACTAGAAAGAGGTCACACTGCCAAACAGATATCCCTCAATAGTGACGGAAGACTAGTAAGTGAACCAAGCGAGATAGCCAATCTCTTCAGACACTTACTTCGGTGACCTCAACATATACAAACCAAATAATATGCAGCTTATCAACACTGGCCTACCCACAGCATCCCCTGACTCCTCCTCCCCCTGCACAAACAACCCTCCCCCAAAATTCTAGTTAAAATATCTTTCCCATGTTAATGTAATCACCTACCTAAAAAACAACCCAAAGCCCAGTCTGGGCTCTGACCACATTGATTACTGCATCCTGATGCTCGTCCATGAACCTATCACTCTCCACCCAACCAACATCTTCAACCACTCACTCTGCACCGGGGCATTCCCCAGTAGGTGGAAAAGCACCATTATAAAACCACTCCATAAATCCGGCTCCAGAAACGATGTTTGTAACAACAGGCCCATTTCCCTCTTTTCACCCCTTCCAGAATTATCGAAAAAGTCATCCTTGATCAAACCATGAACTTCCTAGATATACACAAACTTCTCAAACACTCACAACATGGGTTCTGATCTGGTCACAATACTGAGACTGCCCTAGTAAGGCTTACTAATTTCATTGAAAGGCCAGTGACGAAGGTTTCTACACCAGCTCAGTGTTTATAAACCTAGCAAAGGCCTTCAACCTTGTCGATCATAAAATTCTCCTCCATACCTTATCTGGCCAAAATTTCTCTGCAGAACTGATAAAACGGTTTGAATATTACCTCAGTAATCGGACCTATAGGACTACAATAGCAGGCCAATACTCTGACATTCATCACATCAAATATGGAGTTCCCATGGCTACATCCTTGCACCCCTCCTATTCTCTCTTGTAGTCAACCCCCTCCCCGATATCTGTTCATCCACAGAGCTCATCCTCTATGCAGATGACGCAGCACTCTTTTGCAAGGATAAGAATGCCCTCTCCCTACAGAGCAAACTGCAACATGACTTCAGTAAACTATACTCCTGGTTCCCCTTCTGGTGCCTCGTTCTCAACTCCAAGAAAACTAAAGTCATGGTATTCTCAGGCTCTAGGAAGTACCTAAATTTTGATTTTACTCTTATAGACAATTATGGCAACCCAACTGAGAGAGTCACCACCTTCAAATACCTGGGGATTCATGTGGCCTGTCACCTGAACTACAAGCTATACACTCATCAAATAATTTAAAAAATTCACCAAAGACTTGGCATTCTACATCAACTAAAACATTTCCGCATACTAGAAAATAGGGCCTTGCTTGCCAACAGTTTCCTGCTCTCTATTTTAGACTACATCTCCCTCATATACGCAACCTCCATCTTGCAGAAAAATCTTGTTAAAGACCACATATCATAGCATCATCTGATTCTTCACAGGCCTCCTCCTTAGGACACACCACTGTGATCTGCACAAGGCTGCAAACTTACAGGATAGATTTCACAGCAGAATTCTCACTTTTTTCTTTAAAATCCAGTTGGGCTCCAAGCCTAGCAGCATCTCCTCCTTCAATAAGTCTGTACACACCAGGACCACCAGGCACTCCAGTACCATGCCATCGCGATTCCTCACTGTCATACCACCCAGGGGAAACATACCCTCTTTTACAAAGGTGCCTAATGTTTTAACAACCTTCCCCCACCCTTGGTCCTGTGCAACACATTTACAGTACATCATTCAAAAACCAGTTGAAATCCTACTTTTTAGACCAACTCCAATACAGCTGCCCCTGACCCACAAACTTAGCTCCAGTCTCTTCTTTGCAATTTCCTGCACTTTTCACCTTGCATATTTTTGCTTTTCTCTTTAAATTTATTATATAGTTATGTTATCTTTAACAGTACCTTCTCTATTATGTTCCACTTTATATGACTGTTATTCCCGATGATGTAATGTTTACCAATATGGGTTATTGTACCAATTTTGTATGCACTCTCATTCCAAACTATGTAATGCTTACCATTATGTATTATTGTACCAAATTTTGTCACTGGACGTGTATGAAAAAGGGCAATTTTGCTCACATGCCTTTCCAGTATAAACAATAAAATGAAAAAGGTACACGAGGGAAGTATTTTTCAGATGAAAAGGTACTCAAGAACAAGAGGACATGCTATGGAGCTGGAGAGGGTTCAATTCAGGAGAAATGTGAGGAAGTACTTCTTCACAAAAAGAGTGGAGGATTCCAGGAACAACTTTCCAGCACAGACGGTGGTGGTGGTGAAAACAGTGGTGAGGTTCAAGAATGCATGGGATGGACACAAGGGAATCATAGGAGAAAGGAAGAGGTGGAGGGACAACATACTAGAGATCAAATAGAATCTGCAGTGATAAAGTAGGCAGGGAAATGGGCAGATTAGCTGGGCCAAGCAGTCCTTATTTGTTGGCAAATTCTATGTTTCTATGTTTGAAAAAGACATATTTTAGATGAAAGAAAATGTCTCTCTCTATTATGCAAGAGTTCTTATAGTGCCCCATTTTTCCCTGCCACCCCACAACATAACATACAGGGTTACATACAGTGAAAGCTCATCAGTGTTATGCTAGCACCTGTATGGGACTATCGTGGCAGAACCACATTTTAGAGCTGGGCAGCTAAGTGCATACTTTTTTTTTTGTTATTAAAATAAGAAATATGGGGAGAGAAATCGACATGTGGTTAGATACATGGTCAATCTCACTGAAGTTTTAGCCACAGCTTGCGGTCAAGGGTTGATCATCAAAGTGTGGTTTGACATTTTAGCCATAGCTTGTAGTTGGGAGTCTGGTCTCAAAGTGTGGTCTGGAAGTTTCAGCCACAGCTTTTAGCATCTTTAGTGCTTAAATGTCAGAAATCAATAGCCCCTCCCAACATACACTTTGACAGCAGTTGTGCAGCACCCAACATATCTCTCACCTTACTATCCCCCAAGCACCCAATTTCCTAACTCAGTGAAGATACCCACCCCAGGTGAGATAGAAGGCAATTGGACAGCAACTCCCCCTCCTCCATGACCAGTCTCCTGTGAATGAAAGTGTTCCTGCACTTGCTCACTTGGTCAAACAGCCGATCATGTGATTGATTTAATAAATTTTGGATGCTTGGGGGTTAGAAAGGTGGGAGTGTTGCTGGGTGCTATGCTGCTGCTGTCAAGGGGGGTTGATACTGATTTTTCTGACTAAGCACTAAAGATGAGATGGCAGCTGGCCATGGAGGCAAGGGGGGGTTTGTGCCAGTCCCCCATCATGGGAGGTTTATTTCTTTAAACTGAAATTTTCTTTTATTTGCTCTCAAAGGGACACAAATAAGAAATAGACAAATACCCAATGTCTGAATATATGGGGCTCTGAATACAAGTTTGGCCGAATAATCAAAAATAAGGTACTCACCAGTGTCTGGTCACCAGCATGACAGTGCAGCATGCTGCTCCTACTGCTGCTGGGCCACTGAGTAACCCTCTTTATTCCAACCTCTAAAACACCCTGAAGGTCATTAATGCCAAGCATCTTGAAAAAGTCAAACTCTCAGAAAACGAGGGCTGCTGATAGCCAAGCAACAGCATGCAAAGCTGCTATGCTGGTGACAAGGGATCAGGACAGACTTAGGCACTGTTGATCAGGGAAGGTTGGTTTTGTATTTTGCAGCCATAGCAATGCCTGATAGTGAACTGGGGAGCTTACTGCTCCAGAGGAAGGGCTGCTGCCTGGGTGAGTACCAGCAAGAAGCCTGTGCACCACCATGGGATAAGTGGCTGATCAGGAATCATGGAGGAAAAAGGTGGAAAACATGTCAGCCATGACATGTGCCCCCAACCCCCCACCACCACCACTTCCAAAATACTGGTGGTCAGTGAAGTATGGGCTGGAAGTTCAGATTTCAAGCATAAGGACTGGACAGATTCCAGGTAAGGAGACAAAGCATGAGTAAAAAAACTCAGAAAAGTACAGTATACAGCAATGCATTACACTGGACACTAAATTCTAGAGTGAACTTTGTAGGCTGGTGCATGGGTGATTGTCTGGGATAGGTGCTGCTGATTGCAGTGTATCCCAGCAGCTTAGGGTCTGTTGGCACATTCTGCAGCTGTAGTGATCCACGTAAGCGGGCCAGGCAGCTTGGTCCTCAAGTGACAGGATAGCAGGATGTGCAAGAGCTGGCCCCAAGGGGTCATGCAGACCATGACTCAGGGGATTGAAATTATCTGATGGAGTAACAGAGAAAACTAGACAACTCCCATTGCCTTCAGAATGACAAACAGTGGCAAACTCTGTCTTCCCTATGTGGCGCTCTACTGCCTACGGCTGAAGCAGCTACTGAGGGACATGGGTCTCTCACACTTGAACTAGAGAGAGTACTGACACTGTTAAACAGCTGACCGCTTGGCTTGCAACCTATTTTGAGCACTTGCATCCAAATACAGTCGGCTAACAAGCACATACAGTCACATAAGCTGTGCAGCAGCATAGAAGATCAGCACATGAAGCCAGAGTTTGTTTTCTGTACTTGACGTCACACAAACTCAGGCTTCACCCCGCGACAGGGCAGGCAGGATTTTTTTCTGGTGATCACACCACTGCATACTCAGCAGTGTGGAATTACATTCTCTTTAATGCAAGAGAGGTGCAAATACAAAGGAAATGAAACAGAAAACAGTAAGAAAAGGAGAATGTCACACTTGCCTTATGTACAGTATTTTCTTTTGTGGGTGTCCTCGGCATCCTAATGACTGCACCTGAAAAAGAGAGAAAAACTTACAAAAGATCAGGTGTCCAAAAAAGACATAGCTGTTCAACAAATGAGTAAAAGATTACTCAAGCATGATAGTGATGGCACAAAAACGTGTAACCAGGAGATGACTCATTACCCGGATTCCAGATCTCCAACTCTGGTGGGATACAATACATAGCTTATACACCATGGAGAGTATCATGTTTGGACTGAATGATAGAGCAGAGTTATTTACATCCAGGTGGACCTCATGGATACTGTGTGTTATGCAGCACATCCCCACCTTTGTGCCATACAGCATGAAACACCACAGGGTAGCAGAGAAGAAGGTGGGAAGACGTTCCACGTGTGGAAAGGGAAGGATGGCTGGTGACCAGGATAGACGAAATCTCCAACAACATGCCTCCATACACTAGTAACAAGGATGGGCACCAGCTCAACGGAGTGAGAAATAAGGAGGAGGCCTCTGCCACCCCACTGCTGAATCAGGGAGAGTGGAGCTCTCTGAGTTTATTCTTAAATAGCATCCGATGCTGGCTGCCCATCACTAATTATCACTGTACTGTTAGTGCTGCATGTATCAACAGACAAGCATTGCAACTTTTAAAAAGAATTTTAATAAAAATATATTTACAAAAAATCGCAAGTGTTTTAATTAATTTGGAATGCCATCTCGTCAACCTGAAAAGTAAAAACAGAGTAAACATTAATCATACATAGACCTGATTAGATCCAAGGTGCAAAAGGCAAGGCTGAGCAGCAGAAATGTACTCTACAGTAAGCCGCTATGTGAAAGACTTGGGTCCTACTATAACATATTCATGCTCAGGTTGGCAAAAGCAGAGTACTGTTGTAGACGACATAGGTCGCAGACTGTAAACAAGGGATTTATTATACAAGTGATACAGACCGTGTAGATGACACCTCAGCTCTTCAGAACAAATTACTCACTGCAGTGCAATCAGTGTAGTGCTGTCAATCTGCCATACCCCCAGCTAGCTGATCAGACCATCCCCCACAGAATAATTCCTGTATAATGCCACTCACCTCCACCATTCACAACTATACACAGAAGGTTAAGGAAAATCTAAAATCAGATGGTGCAGGAGATTCTGTCAGAGACCCGAGAAGTCAATTAAAGGACAAAAATATCCTGGTATTTAGCTGGCCAAATGTTTCATGGAAAAAATCCACTTCAGCAGGGCCACTCCTTCCACTGAAGGTTCTGTGCAGTCCCCTAAGTTCAAAGACTGACCTCGATGTTATAATATAAACACCTTGTGCTGCAAGTTTTAAAGATTTTTATATCTCTCAAAGTGATCATTTAGCCTGAATTTTACCTTTTTCTCCTAACCTACTGTATAAGGCTCTTAGAGCAGTAGCCTTGCATGCTACATGTTAGTTTGTGGTCCTGATTGTGACTCTCATCCCCTGTGTAAGCCCCCCAGATCTGCCTCCATTCCTTGGAACCCTTCCTGTGTGTCCACCATGTTGCAGAGCTTTGTGTCATCTGGAAACAGGCAGACTCTTCCTTTCAGTTCCTCAGTGATGTCACTAATGAATATGTTGAAAAGGATTGAACAAAGCATTGATCCCTATGGAACCCCCCCCCGGTTACTTTCCCCTCCTGCGACAAGGTGCCATTTATCATAACTCTCTGAGTCCTGTCTTGTAGCCAGCTTTTTATCCAGTTGAACCCTTTCTGATCTACATCTGTTTGTTCCAGTTTATTTGCTAGCCATCTGTGTGGAACCGCATCAAAGGCTTTGCCAAAATCCAGATATACTATGCCTACAGCTGCACCTTGGTCCACCGCTCTTGTAATCCAGTCAAAGAATTCTATCATATTTACTTGGCACGAGCATCCTGCCATGAAGCCATGCTGCTTCGGGTCAAGTTTCCCACTTTCATTCAGGTACTTCATTACCCTTTCTTTAAGCAATGTCTCTATTACTTTACCCACCACTGAGGTCAGGCTGACTGGGTGGCAATTTCCTGCTACCTCCCTGCTACCACTCTTATGCAATGGCACAACTGTGGCCCTTTTCCAGTCCTGTGGCACTATGTCATCTTCCAGTGACTTGTTAAATAGTTTGGCTAGTGGGGCTGCAAGTACTTCCCGCTGTTCCTTTAGAAAGAACTCTTGGGTATATTCCATCTGGCCCCATTGCCTTATCCACTTTTGATTTGGATAGCTCCTCAAGAATCCTTTCCTTTGTAAAGGGGCTGGTGTCTTCTCCCCTGTTGTGGAGATGTACCTTGGTTAGTGCTGGACCATTACATTTGTCTTCATGGGTGAAGACAGAGTAGAAGAATTTGGTGAGTACTTCAGCCTTGTTTTGTCATTCTCCACCAGCTGTCGCTCTGTTGTTGCTAACCTGGTTATTCTTCCATTACGCTTTCTTTTTTCCCCATATATAATGAAAGAATGTTTTGTCCCCCATCTTCACTCCCTGCACTGTTCTTTCCTCCGCCTAGGCCTTGACTACCCTAATTGTTTTTCCTGCTTCCTTGAGTTTAATTTTGTATTCCTCTCTATCCTTCTCAGAATTGGTCTCTTTACTTTCTTTAAGCTTTTTTCTTATCTCTAATTATAGTCAGCACCTCTTTGGAAAACCAGAGTGGGTTCTTTGATTTTCTGGATTTATTTAATTTGCACATTGTGCCTTGACTGTAATTATAACATTTTTCAGTTTTATCCAGGTGTCTTCCACATTCCCTGTGGCATCGGTAACAAACAGTTCTTTATTACTTTCCCTCATTCTTGGGAAATGTGCTTTTCTGAAATTGAGCACCCTGAGTTTGGTGTGACAAGGGTTCTCTGGGTTGTTAATCAAGAGCCAGACTGACCTGTGGTCGTTGGTGCCCAGGTTGATCCCCACTTGCATGTCTGATACCCTGGCACTGTTTGTGAGTACTAGGTCCAGAATAGAAGATTCTCTAGTGGGCAACTCTACCAGTGGATTAAGTCCCCCTCCACCCCACTCCACCCCATAGTGCGATGAGGAATTCTCTACTCCTCTCTGAGGAGGCAGTGAAGGTGGACCAGTCTACATCTGGTAAATTGAATTCCCCAACCAGTAGTAACTCACCTTTGTCATCCATCCTCAGTATGTTTTCCAGCAGGCCGACCTGCAACCTGCAACTTCAGAACTGTGACCTGCCTAACATCAGAGGGACGGACACCTGCTGTTCTTGCCCGAGCTGCTAAACTTAAGTACTGTCTAGAATTTTACTATTCACTCACACTGTGAACTGCCTTTTTGGAACTTGGTCACATAGGTCTTCTGGGATCCTTGGGCTCTTGCTTGTTCCAGTGTGAGGGGGCTCGGCAGAGCCAGTAACCGGGTGCAGCCTTGAGGGGGCAGGGCTAGTTATTTAAAAGCCTGTGCCGCCACAAGCATGAGCGATTGAGTGGCGCAAGCACCACTCAAGAGAGAAATGTACTTTTTTTTTTTAAACCAGAAGAGACACACTGAGCTGAAAGCTTGTTTACAGGTGTGACCTGGGAGCACAAGGAAGTTAAATGACTTGCTCAGGGTCACACAGTATGCAAGTGGGGCTGTGGGATTCAAAACCAGGTCTCCTGGTTTGCAGCTCAGAGCCTTAAATCACTACACTATACTGCCTCCTGAACTAAACTAAACTAAACTAAACTAATCTCAACTCTAAACTCTAAGGGTGGTTATGCTCAGTACTTCCCCCTCATACTTTTAGTTAATTGCACAAAATTGTCTTAAGGTATTTTTAAGGTTGTTTTTTTTAATTTTCATTTTAGATTTTATACTCAGTTTAGACTTGTTAAATTTGTAGGATGTTTTCATACATAATAATCTTTTTCACTATTGTAGCCAAGCTCCTCTGTTAATAGAGCTGTCTTGGGAGCAGGACTCTGTTTTTTGTCATCTCCCCCTCTGTGCTGATAAATCTTTTCTGCCCCGAGTCTCAGATTTAAAAAATGAAATGGTTCCCTTTGCATCTTTCTGGAACAAACCAGTTGATAGGGTTGCACCATATGTTGTGGGGAGGAGATGTATTTTAGGCTGTTTTTCTATTTCTCAGTGTTATTTTTATTCATACAGTACAGCACCTAGGACATTAACAAACAAGCATTTGTCAATGCCGAATGTTTTCCCGTTGGCATTGGCATTGGTAGTGCAGGAGTTAGAGATGCATAACAGGAATGGCAGTGAAGTATTGAACTGACGCCAACCCCACCTCCACCCTGCAGAGACTGACAAGCATTGGGGTGTGCCTTTGGGTCATCAGCTATAAAGCTCATGCCATTGTACCTCACCCTATCCTGTAGACACTGACAAGTGTTGTGGTGTGCTTTGGTGTCTTTGGGCCTTATACTTACCCCATTCCATAAGAAATATGCTGAGGTGGGTGCATTATAGGAGAATGGGGTGAACTTTGGGGCCGAACACTCCAAGGCATGCCTCGATGCCTGTCACTGGCTGCAGGGTGGGGGTGGAATGGCAGGAACATTACAGCTGATGAGCCCAAGTCACACCACTGACACCTGTCAGTCTCTACAGGGTGGGGTGTTACAGTTGGAAATCCTAATGCCATAGGCGTGTGTTGGTATTTTCGCTCCAAATTATAAACATGGGAATTTGTGATCCCACCTCATGAAGAGCGGCACTATCAATTTGTTAGCCGAAAGGTGATTTTGCACAGCGACTGCACCATTTGGCGCCACAGGTACAGAAATACATTTTGGGTAGTATGTGGAAAATGATAACTGTGTTGTTCATGAGGAGGTGTAAAAAATTGGCAACGTTGAAAATCTGGAGTGAAAATATGAAAAATTTGTGGAGTCATGAGCATGCATAGAAACTGTGCAACGCACGTCTGTAACCCAATTATTTTTGGGATTTTTTAACCACATTTTCAACACAGGCATTTTGGGACCTCCCCTCTTGAATAGTGGCACTGTGAGTTTGTTAATCTGTTCTAAAAAGTTGATTTCCCACAGTGAACATGCGATTGTACTCCACAGGTGCAAAAACAGATTTTGGGCAGGATGTGAAAAATGACAGCTGTATTGTTCATAAGAGGTGTGAAAAAATTTCAGTATTGAAAATGTGGCTTGAAAATATTGTAAATTTGTAAAGTTACAAGTGCACGTGGAAACTGCGCAATGCATGCTTGTAACACAGTCATTGTGGATGTTCGTCACCAAATTTTCAACATAGGCATTTTAGGACCTTTGCTCATGAACAGTGTCACTGTCATTTTGTTAATCTGTCCCTAAAATGGATTTCCCACAGCGACCGTGCTATTGTGTGCTGGAAGTGGCGAAAACACATTTTGGCCAGGATATGTAAAATGACAGCTGTACTGCTCATAAGGAGGTGTGGAAAAATGGCAATGTTGAAAATGTGGAGTGAAAATATTACAAATTCACTAAGTTATGCACTTGCGTGGAAACTACGCAACACATGCTCGTAAAGCAGCCATTTTTTAGATTTTTTTTCACCAAAGTTGCAACATAGGCTTTTGTGAACCCCCCTCATGAACAGTGGCACTGTTGTTTCGTTAATCAGTCCTGAAAGGTGATTCCACGCAGTGACCACGAAATTACCTGTCGGGACAGAATAATGACATGACAGTGACTGAATTCTTGAGTAGGGGTCCCAAGAACCCCATGTTGAAAATTTGGTGCCAAAATTACCAAAAAATGGCCGAGATATGCACCAAAGTTGAAAAAACTCTATTTATGCCATTATACAGCTTACCTGTATTTCCTCAGTTCACGGTCAACATTGAAGAGTGCAGACATGTTCCCGGTGTAGTATCAAATCGTGCTACCCATCAGAATTTGCTAGCCTCATCAACTGCGCATGTGTATTAGCATCACGCATGCGCACTGCAACAGTCAGAGGGTAGAAAATTCTGACAATGATGTCCAGGGGAAAAACTCTGGCAGGCGAGCATTAAAAATTTGTGCAAATGGTGAAACCCTGCAAGTGAAGCATAAGTTTTTAAACAAAACCTGCATATTGTCCCCTCTATCTCTTGAATGATCATTGGGCATGATAGATAAGCTCAGTTTTGGTCTGCTTATGTTCAATGACAATCCAAGGAAATTGTACAGTATCCTGTACTCAAATGCTAGTTTAATCCTTATAGCACACAATATATTGTAATAGTGATCTGATTTTTCAGTGCAGACTCATTTTGGTTTACTAAGTTTTATTTGGGTACTTAAGATTACTATTTTTATGTTTTGAGTATCACCTTTCTCAGTAATCTGAGTTCACTGTTAAAACTCGAGTTTTGTGTGTGTGTGTGTGTGTGTGTGTGTGTGTGTGTGTGTGTGTGTGTGTGTGTGTGTGCGCTAGTCTTGTTGCAGTGTTATTCATTAAAAAAATAGAGGAAATCCTGACACCTCACCCTGTCTCAATTAATGCATAAAATGTTTCCTTAAAAGACCAAGGTATTAAGTGTTCTTTTATTCATATGTGAGTAGGGTAAGGAATAAGGATACTGTCTATATACTGTACTGTACATATCGTGTACCTTTTATCATTGTGCCCTATATTTGAGCGAACTTGTGTGGTATGCACTTTATGTCTTATAGGTAATCATAATAGCTACTGTAAGTACTGCAGCTCCTGTCAAATGTCAGAACTACTACATATTTTTCTGTTAAGCAGTATAGGGGGGAACATTGTTTAACCAGGAGTAGCATACTAAGCTGAAGCTTGTTTCCAGTTGCAACTTGGGAGCACAAGGAAGTTAAGTGACTTGCTCAGGATCACACAGTATGCATCTACGTGGCTGTGGGTTTCAAACCCAGGTCTCCAGATCTGTAGCTCAGAGGCTTAACCCACTGCGCTATACTGCCTCCGATATAAACTATATACTGTGAATGCAAGTGGTTATTTGAGAAGCTGAGCGCCTCATTTGGTGACAATTACAATCTCTGTTGTGAAGCCTATTGAGGTATTGTGCTACAGTTGTGGTATACAGAGGGGGTGCCTATGGGGTACTCTTTACCATATACTCTATACTCTGCAGGTGTCAAAATGTATCATGAGTTTTTTATGTTCAATTTATGCCTGTTCTTGGGTGCTTGGCCACTGAATCCTCTGTAGTCTGTTAAAAAAACAAACTTGCTATATGCTGTGATTTTGTTCTTCATTTGCATGCCTTCCTAATTGAGAATAGTGTCCCATTTTTGAGCTTTTTACTCATTTTATGGTGCACTTTAGGGGCTGCATAGTTTCCTAATGTTTGTATGCTGCTGGAGCTGGGCTGATGCCTGTAAAAATGGAGCAGCTCCATGGCTTCCCCACTCGTTTCACTGAAGAGCGATGTTTTTCTTAGTACTGCACTCTGTCATTTTTGATTTAAAATATTTTTATTGTGCCTTGTGAAAATAGTATCTTACCCTATAGTGACCGTGTTGTGTTTTTAGTTGGAAAAGTTTTAATGTTTCCAGCAGATGGGCTGAAGGAACCCTCCCCCACCCCAACAGCATTCACAGTTGTATGTGGGTACTATATGGAGCAGCTCCATGGCATCCCCACTGATTAGTGGTGCTCATAACAGTTTGTGAATTACATCTTTTCAGTGAAGAGTTTAAATAAAGTTGCTTAACCTGTACTGCCATGATGTGCTTTATTTCTGAAATCTGGACTTTGGCAGCTAATGGGCTGAAGGAGACAACCCCCCTCCCCATTAGCATTCCGAGTTGCATGAGGGTCAGGGAGATTATATTTTGGACTGTCAGTAGTTCACGTTCTTAAACTGCAGCTATTTACAGACAGTGTAAATGATTAGGAGTTTCACATTAATATTATAACTCCGTGTTTTACACTGTTGTGCAAGTTGCATGTGTCCTATGCAATATACAGAGCAGTATGTGGTTAGTATTGTTATCCCCACCCTTCAACGGTTCCATGTCACAAGAATGGATCTTTTTCAGCTACTCACACAAGAGCAAATACATTGTGGTGAACACAAATACAGCACACAGCTATGTACGTCGAATACTAAATTGGTGCATATCTGATTACGTGATTAATGCAGGGGGGTTGTGGCCCCCACATCTCCCTTTGTGGGGTTCAAGCCCCAACCCCCCCAAACATTAATAAGCATGTCCGGGGGGTGGATACTGGAGGAAAGATGAGGGACCGAGGACAACAACAACTTCCCAAAAATAAAATGAAATGCCTGTCTGAAGTCCTAATCCTGGGGCCACCACCATTGCAGCCAGTATCCCTTCCCACTATGCTACACAAGTAGCTCAGTGGCATCATGCTCCACATCCCTAGTTAGCTCATCCCTCTTCTCCCTCTTCCATCCCACTGCTATTCCCTTCTCTCACCATTTTTTCCAATCTGCCCTTGCTATTCTGTCGTTCGCTATCCCTCCACAGCAGCCAAACTAAAATATCCAATTCCAAGGCAAAAATATGGGACTTCAGAGGAGCTGACTTTGATAAGATGGCCAACAGAATTAAACTAGCTCTAGCAAAAAGAAATACAGGTGAGGGGTATAGGCAAAGTGGGCAAGCATTAAGGATGCAATACTTTAAGCAACATCCCATTGTGTTAGAGAGAAAGGAAAGTGCAAAAGAGGAAGGAAGCCTTGCTGGTTCTCAAAAACAGTAGCAGAAAAGGTCAGAGCCAAAAGGCTTGCCTTCAAGAAATATAAGGGAAAGCAGCGGGATGAAGATAGTGAGGCATACCAAACTTCCCTAAGGGAAGCAGGGAAGGCAGTAAGGCAGCCAAAGGCCCAAACCGAGGAAACACTAGCACAAACAGTAAAAGAAGGTGACAAGACTTTCTATAGATACATTAGTGAAAGGAGAAAGTCCAGAGGGGGTATTGCTAAGACCAAAAGGGATACGGGGCATGTAAGGAGGAGGAGGACCATGTAAAAACATCTATCCGAAACAGATACTTCTGCTCAGTATTTACTGAAGAGAAGGTAGGTCAGGGACCACAGCTGAGCACCATGGACACGGGGGGAAGGGAAGTGTGCACTAATCCCTTCACAAAAGAAAGGGTCCTACAAGAGCTCGATAAGCTCAGGGTGGACAAGGCAATGGGACCTGATGGCATACATCCCAGTGTACTAAAGGAGCTAAGGGTGGAACTAGCAGAGCCATTATCAGAACTGCTTAGTGAGTCTCTGAGCACAGCAGAGGTCCCAGAAAACTGGAGAAGGGCTTATGTGAACCTGCTCCACAAGAGTGGTAGCAGGGAGGAAGCTGGGAACTACAGACCAGTCAGTATTATCTCAGTAGTGGGCAAGATTATGGAGGCACTCCTTAAGGAAAGGATAGTGCAACGCCTGGAATCCATAGGATCACAGGATCCAAGACAGCATGGGTTTACAAAAGGAAGGTCCTGTCAAACTAATCTCATAGATTTCTCTAACTGGGTAACCAGAGTGGTGGACCAAGGGAGAGCAGTTAATGTCACCTACCTTGACTTCAGCAAAGCTTTTGATACTGTTCCACATAGAAGATTGATTAATAAGTTGGGTAGGCTCGGGTGGGTCAGAAGTTGATCAACTGGGTGACAAACTGGTTGACGGGCAGAAAACAGAGAGTGGTGGTAAATGGTATACAGTCAGAAGAGATGCAAGTCACAAGTGGGGTACCTCAGGGATCAGTCCTGGGGCCAGTCCTCTTCAATATCTTCATCAGTGACATTGCAGATGGACTGGATGGTAAGTTCTGTCTGTTTGCAGATGAGACCAAGATCTGCAACAGAGTAGATGATCCAGGTGAGGTGGGCAGAATGAGAAGAGATCTGGATAAACTAGGAAAATGGTCAGAAGAGTGGCAACTGGGAGCCTGGCCCAGTGGCGCTGAGGGTTGAAGTGCTGGACACCACACCTCGCGCGCTATACCGGCGACCCAAGTTCAGGAGCGAGCTTGGGCACCGGGGGTCGGCAGGGGCAGGTGAGGATTGAGCGCACGCTGGGCTGCTCTCCTCCGTGGGGGGAAGGATGGGGCATTGCTCAGTGTGCCAGTGTCTTCCAGTTGAGACTGGGGGTGGTGCAGCACACAGGGCAGCACATACATAGCGTGGCTGATGCTTGGCAGGGTTGCCATGCACCATAACATCAGGGACATGCACCACACAAAGGAGGGGGGAGTGCAAAACAGAACAGGGAAAACACCGGTCTGCAGGGTAGGCAACGGCACCTGCCCCCATGGCCACTGCCAGGTCTATCCTGCCTGACCTTCCAGTGTCCTTCACCCGGGCTGTCACCCACGAGCCAGAGAGTGACTGTATATAGCATCCAAGAGGAGGGGCGACCCCAAGCTGGGGGTGCCAGTTGTGTGGGCTGAGAGGGAGGAGAGAGGAGGCTCAGGTAGGAAGAGTTCAGGTGGGGCAGGAACAGGCAGGATGCCTGAGAGAGGCTCCACAGACCACGACCAGAGGGAAAAAAATAGGTAAAAAAAACAGAGTGGCAACTGGGGTTTAATGCAAAGAAGTGCAAGATCACGCACATAGGGAAGAGAAACCCTGAAGCCTCCTATAGGGTGGGAGAGGAGTTGCTGGCAGTCACAAGGGAAAAAAGAGACTTGGGCATCATCGTCACTGATGACCTGAAATCATCCAAGCAGACTACTAAAGCAGTAGGTAAGGCTAGGGGGATGTTGGGGTGTATTAGTAGGGGTATCATAAGTCAGAAGAGGGAGGTCATAATCGTTCTTTACAAGACACTGGTTAGGCCCCATCTGGAGTACTGCATGCAGTACTGGAGGCCACACCTTCACAAGGACATTAACCAAATTGAGGCAGTCCAGAGAAGGGCAACCAAAATGGTGCAGGGACTGCATCAGAAAACATATGAGGACAGATTAACAGAGTTAGATATGTATACCCTAGAGCAAAGGAGGGAGAGAGGTGATATGATCGAAACATTTAAGCACCTTAAGGGCATTAACAAGGTGAAAGAGTCTAACACGTTTCAATATAAGAAAAATACCAGGACAAGAGGACACAGCATGAGATTAGAGGGAGGCTGATTAAGGGGTACATAGATACATAGATAAATAGACAGTGTCGGCAGATAAGGGCCTATGGCCCACCTAGTCTGCCCATTTGAGCTTGTAAGTTCAGTTTGTTTTCCTAGAAGTCTATTTCCCCTTACCCCTGACCTCTAGAATTCCTTTATGTCTATCCCATGCATTCTTAAATCCCGTGATTGTTTCAGCCCCCACCACTTCCTCTGGCAGGGTGTTCCACTTGTCCACCACCCGTTCTGTGAAGAAATTCTTTCTCATGTTTCCTCTGAATCGTCCCTCCTCCAACTTCATCCCATGCCCTCTAGTCCTGAAACATCTTTTTGCTTA
This sequence comes from Neoceratodus forsteri, assembly GCA_016271365.2. Classification (NCBI taxonomy): domain Eukaryota; kingdom Metazoa; phylum Chordata; order Ceratodontiformes; family Ceratodontidae; genus Neoceratodus; species Neoceratodus forsteri. The sequence continues at coordinate 317,051,241 of CM057456.1, forward strand.
AAATAGTGTTTTCCTGCACCCTGTTCCTCCCTGTAAGATACTTGTATGTCTCTATCATATCCCCTCTCTCTCTCCTCTCCTCCAGGGAGTACATGTTCAGTTCCTTCAACCTGTCTTCATAGGACTTGTGATGCAATCCATGCACCATCTTTGTTGCCCTCCTCTGAACCTTCTCTACCCTGTCTATGTCCTTACGTAGGTATGGTCTCCAGAACTGTACACTGTACTCCAGGTGGGGCCTCACTAGTGTCTTGTATAGCGGAATTATGACCTCCTTTTCCTGCTGGTGATGCCCTGCCTATACATCCCAGCATCCTATTTGCTTTACCTGATGCCTTGTCACACTGTTTCCCTACCTTGAGGTCATCAGAGATGACAACCCCAAGATCCCTTTCCTGCTTGGTGCATGCTATATCCTCACCCCCCATGTGAGGAAGTTCTTTTTCACAGAAAGGGTGGTGGATGCATGCATGGAACGGCATACCTCAAGAAGTGGTGGATATGAATACAGTGTAGGGCTTCAAACAGGCATGGGATAGGCATAAGGGAACAATACAGTTGAGTATGAATAGATAGGACATTGACAGAGCAAAGGCCGATGGCACGTCATAAGGTAGAAAAAGAAATGGGCAGACTGGATGGGCCTTGTGGTCCTTATCTGCCATCAACTCCTATGTTTCTATGTTTCTAAACCTGAAAGCAAGCAAAATGATATGCTCATTTATCAGTCGCTCATTTTGGTTTGCTCTTTTGTCATGATACCCCTTCCAACAAAGTTTGATTGTATTGCAAGTACGTGTCAGTGCAGGCATTATTACCTCAATAGTTATGTATGCTTCCATTGGCCTATCAGGAATGCTGTCAGCCACATGCCAAGTATGATACAGTGGTCCTGCGATGTGCACATTATTACATAGAATGGTGTCCTAGAATCATAGAAATTGACTGCAGATGACGACCAATATTGTTGTACAGTGTGTCCATTCTCTCCACTTACTGTAAAAGTTGCATACCCTACTTGATATCTGGCTTTACCTTCTCTTTCCTGTTGCTACTGTTCCCCTTTGCCAGTCCCATGCTTTATTAAATTCCTCCATTGTGTTGTACCCCACTTCCTCAACTAAGAGTTAGTTCATTCTAGGCATCCACCACCCTTTCCCTGAAGAAATATTTCCTGATGTTACCCCTGAGACTACCCCCTTCCAAACTCATGTCGTGCCCCCGCCCTTCATGAACATGTACCTTATGAAGGTGTTATCCTCTGATACACTATTTATGACCATTAGATACTGGCAGGTTTCTATTATGTCTCCTCTGTCTCTTCTTTCCTCCAGGGTATACATAGGGAGGTTTCTCAGTCTCTTTTATTATTAATTTTGTTTTAATCCCTGCACCATCCTTGCTGACCCTATTGGAATAGCACCCACACTGTCTAACTCCTTACAGTGATGTAGCCTCCGGAACTGGACTTAGTAGGAGATATGGCCTCCAGAACTAGACACAGTACTCCAAATGAGGCATCACGAATGATCTGTACAGTGGCATCACCACCTCTTTTTCTTCTGCTGGTGGTACTGATCTCTATACATTCCATCATCACACTGGCTCTCCCTGCTGACTTGCAATATGGTTTGGTTGCTGTTAGGTCATCAGGTGTGATTATCCTCAAATCCCTTTTCTGCTTGGTGACCATCAGTATCACGCCCCATCATGTAATCCTCCTCTGTCTTGCATTGGTCGTCGCTGGGTTCTTGCAACCCGTTCTTTTTTTTTTTCTTCCACCATCCTCCTACAAGACATACCACTTACAACCATAATTGTCACATTGGTTCTCTTATAGCAAACTGTGAGGGTGTACCACAAGCTAGATCCTTTCTTTAAATCAAGCTGACAATCCCATTCTTGCATACCCTTTCTTACATAGTTCTCCACTATTAGTTCATACACCTTACTCAGCCCCAGGCATTGAATTTCCGATCCTACCCATTTTCCACCAAAATCTCCAGAGAATTGTACTCAGTATATCCTTGGCATATTATACTCTACTAGAATCTTGGACCTTTCTTAACTTCCTCCAGGCGTTATTCTTGTATACTTATAATACACTATGCTCCAATAATACTCCTGGATTTATTATCCCTCTTCAGGGTTGAATCCTAGATACTCCGCTTACATCTCTTCCTGGCCATTAATATAAGATGGGCACAGGTACTGCCCAATGGTTGCTGCTATGTGTGTCTCTGCTTACATCTTGCACCCTCTATTTAAATCTGCCATCAAAGAATACACCCAGGGATATACAACATGCTGACATTCTAAGCCCTATTGAATACCTTAGCTGTGCCATCCACTCTCTCCTTCTGTGTTTGGACACACATCCTTCTTGGCATACTGATACCCTGTCTGGATACACCTCTGTGGACCTACAACTGTCCCGTCGCCCCGTATACCATCCATTATTTGTCACTGGTAAAGTCTTACTGCATATAATTCTAAACCTACTAGGCATCAGCCTTAAGCCTCCTCCTTGTCAGTATCATGCCCCCCATAGACGTGAACAAATCAGAGTCTTGAAACTCCTCTTAGGGTTATCCAGGAAGATACTGCTCCTTCTATTGTTGTGCTCAGGGAATGTTGAACTTAATCCTGGACCCCTAACTCCCATCGGATCACCCAACAACCTATCTAGCCCTAAAGGCCTAAGCTTTATGCATGTTAATGTGTGCAGCCCGTTGAAAACAATCGGCTCCATCCAGGCCTGGATATGCCACACTAACCCTGACATGTTGGTGGTCACTGAAACGTGGTTTCACCCGGCCACAACCAACTTCAAAGTAAACCTCCCTGCCTACTCACTGTTCCGAACCGATAGACACTTCAGGGGTGGTGGAGTTGCTATCTACATTAAGGAAAAATTCACTGTCTCTGTTGCTGACTCTACATCTGTCCAAAATGAGTTTGAAAGTCTTACCCTTCAGGTTGAGATCTCTACTGGCATCTCACTTTGTGTGTCAGGCTGCTACAAACCCCCTTCTGCAGGGTTACAGCTTCTGGATCATTTAAGTAAGGTCTTGGGTCATAGATCCTCAGAGTCTGTAATACTAGGTGACATCAACCTAGACTGGTTGTCTAGTGCAGCAACTCCTCTAAAAACACTTTGTGACTCACTTGGATGGACCCAGCTTATCAATGAAACTACCCACCCAAACAAGTTAAATCCTACCAACAGCACCCTGCTGGATATTATCTTAGTTAACAAACTGTATTTGTTTACCCATGCTGGAGTATTCTTCTCTTACATCAGTGATCACTGCTTCATTGCTTGTGTCAGGTCCAATCATGCTCCACCACCTGCTTCTAAATTTTTTACCAAAAGATGTCGACGCAACTTCGACCCCAGGGAGTATATTTTGGAGCTGAGACATTCCATGAGCTGGCAGGATTTCTACCTAGCTAAATCTGTCACTTCAGCATATGGCATTTTTCAAGAAATTGTGTTAGGAGAACTTAATAGGCAAGCACCACTAGTGAAGGTCCTAGACAGAAACAAATCTTGTCAGTGGTTTACTGAGGAATTGAAGGACGCAATGCAGAATAGAGACAGGCTTTGGAAAACTGCCCGTAAAACTAAGTTAACAAATGACTGGATTTCCTTCAGGAGAGCAAGAAACCTTTGCACTAACATGGTTAGAGAAACAAAGGCTAATTTCTTTCACTCACAACTTGATCTCTCTGCCAACTGACCTTCCAATTCTGGAGGGTAATTAAGGGTATAGAAGGCCATTCAGCCGGGACTTCCTTGCCTACAAAAATCTCAATGGGTAGTACCATACTCACTGATAAACCGTCAATCCTTGATGCCTTCAACAATCATTTTGCTACAGCAGGTCTAGTCTTTGACTTTTCCCCCACCAGTAACCTTCAAGCACAACTTGGGGTTGATAAACAAGGCACCCCCTCCTCCAGTCATACCTTCTCGCTTCAATCCACATCTCTGAAGGAGGTGGAAGAACTCCTCTTAAAATTGGACATCAGAAAATGTGCAGGTGCCGATCACATTGACCCATTTTTTCTGGAGATGGGCTATAGGGTCCTAGCTGCACCTATTACACATCTGTTTAACCTATCTCTGTCACAAGGCGACCTTCCTCTCATCTGGAAAATGGCACATGTCATCCCTTTGTTTAAGTCAGGTGACCCCTGTGACCTAAATAACTATAGGCCTATTTCCCTTCTCCCTATCCTGTCTAAGGTATTGGAAAAAATTATGAACACCCAGCTCAAGAACCATCTGGAATTATCAAAACTTCTCAACTCATTACAATCAGGGTTCAGAGTACAACACAGCATTACTTCCGCTTTGGCCAAAGTCATTAATGATTGGCAGAGTGAGTTGGATAATAAGAATTTTGTCTGTGCAGTTTTCCTGGACCTAAGTAAGGCCTTTGATACCGCTGATCATAGTCTGCTCCTCATATCCCTTCAAACCATTGGACTGGATGCTCTTTTTCTCAGATGGTTCGGCAATTACCCTGCTGACCGTTCACAGCAAGCAAAAGCGGATGGTGAAGTCTCTCCTTTGAAAGCCCTTCAGAGAGGCGTTCCCCAAGGTTCCATTTTGGGTCCCCTGCTCTTTGCACTTTACATCAACAGAATCGATGCTACCATCAAAAAGGCCCACATTCATCTATTTGCAGATGATACAGTACTGTGCTCTAGCAGATCTTCCTCCCAAGTGGCATACTCTGAACTACAGGACAATTTCAGTCGGCTACAGACTCAGCTCCTAAAGCAGAAGCTGCTTCTAAATGCCAAGAAGACAAAAGCGATGTTCTTGTCACCCTTTCCTAACCTAGCAAATCCAGCCACAACGGGGCTACTCCCCCCAATTACTACAATACTAGGTGAGCAGTTGGAGTACGTATCAAAATTTAAATATTTGGGGGTTTGGCTGGATCCTAGACTCTCCTTCGTTGTTCACCGAGAAGAACTGATACAGAAACTTAGAATGAGACTGGGCCTTTTCTATATAGGATAAAAAATCTCCTCACCAGGGATACAAAACTGAGGCTAGTCCAAACTGCCTTTCTCTCTTTATTAGACTACACTGATTTCCTCTATAGCCAGGGTCCTGCAGGTGCTCTTTCCAAACTTGATACACTCTACCATAGAGCTCTAAGGTTTATAATGGGCCTTCCCTATTCCACCCATCATTGCTCCCTGTACTCAGCAGTAGGCTGTTCATCCTTAAGCTTTAGACACCAGAGAAATGATGTGATCTGGATCTACAAAAGCATCCTAAATAAATTGCCTAATTACATTTCGCACTGCTTACCTCTCTGCTCTTTAAGTAAGTATGCCCTGAGAAGTGCCTCTTATATTTCACTGAAAGTGTCCAAGGCCAAATCCCGGTTTGGAGGGGCTTCTATTAGTCACACATGGCCCCTTCTATGGAATAAGATTCAAAAGAATCTAAGAATCAGTTACCCCATTAGTCTGGCAGCTTTCAAAACCTTATATACATTCTATTTCAAGGAATCCTGTGTCTGCTCCTCCTGATCTAGATCGTGTTTCCTTCAGAGCTGCTGATCTATTCTCTGATCTTTGCCCCTGCCTTGTCATGAGTTTAGGTCTCTTTCTGTTGTTGACTCCACTCTTTTGCCGTACCCACTCCTTTCTTCTTCACTCCCATCCCCACATCTACACTTTATATCCACTTTATATCCTCTTACCTGTGACTTTCAACCCCTATGTTTGTCTTTTTTTTATTTTACAATCTTTTGTACCATTTATTTGCATTTTTACTGCCTTTCCCTAATTATTGTACACATAACTGACATTGTATGTTGATCTCACCTAAATTGTAATTTGTTGTACACAATACTACTTGAAATCGTATGTTGTTCTCACCTATATTGTATTACATATTGTTTGTCCCAGGTCCACCTTGAAAATGAGCTTGCCCTATGGTGTCTGCCTGGTTAAATAAAGATTTTGATTGATTGATTGATTGCACCCCAGTTTCATGATATAGCACTTTTTTGCATAGAATCTCAGATGCAGCACTGTACACTATCACTCCAGTTTACCTAGGTCCCCCTCATTTGTCCCCCATTCATGGAGTGTGCACCCGCTTGCAGATATTACTGCCATCTTCAAAGAGGCACACCTTCCCTTCCAGCCCCCCTCCCCAAAATGTCACTTAAGAAGCCATGAAATACAACTGGCCCCAGAAGAGATAATTGTGGCACCCAGCTGCTCACCCTACTTTCCTTAGATTGACCTCCATTTACCACCACCCTCTGTTATCTATCGCTCAACCAGTTCCTAACCCGGTTTACCACCTTATGACCCACTCCCTGGCTGCCCAGCTTGTTCAGTACTCTTCCACTTGCAGTGGCATTCAAGGCCTTACTGAAATCAAGGTAGGTGTTACCCACTGCTTCTCCCCCCCATCCATCCACTTCCCTTTTCACATAGTCAAACATATCAATTACATTTGTCTGACATGTTCTTCCTGCTGTGAAGCCATATTGTGTCAGGTCTGGTGCTCTGCTGGTTTCCAGGTGTTGAACAATCCTTTCCTTTAGTAAAATCCCTAATTTTCCACACTATTGAGGTTCTGCTGATTGATTTCCACTTTCAAGTCTCCTCACTGCCTCACTGTTGTGAAGAGGGACTACGTCTTCCCTCCTCCCGTCCTCTGTAAACACTCCCATAATGACTCATTCATTCAAGATCCATTTGTTGTGTTGGTCACTTGTAAGCCATTGAATTGCATGTGGGCAGTGAGAGCTATCTGCTGTCATGAGTGTGACTCACTACGGAGCATTGCATGTTTGAATTAATCAGCAGGCTGGCATGAAATTAGAATTAATGCACCTGTTGTTATGATGACAGGCCCAGCGGAGTTTGACTCACATTTGCTCCCACTCCGGCTTCGCACAAGTCTCCCCAGAATGGCATAATAGAATGCCTGTCATCTCAATTTACCTGTGTTATCAACCTGTCCACCTACGTTCCCTCCTCATCCTTGCAGAAGATTTCTGGATTGTAGTTGCTGGTCAACCCATTAAAGTGTTATGATGTATGGGCTGGCAGTATAGCCTAGAGGTTAGAGTAATGAGCTGTGAATGAGCTTGGTACATCCAGCAGACTAGACCTTGGTTTGATTCTCACAACCTCCACATGCATACCGTGTAACTATGAGCAAGTCACTTAACTGCCCAGTGCTCCCAGGTCACCCCTGAAAACAGGCACTTGTGTCTAGTGGGCCTTACCCGGCTACCAAAGACTAAAAAAAAAAAGCATTTGCCAATGCCGAATGTTGTCTCATTGGCATTGGTACTGGTAGTGCAGGAGTTAGAGATGCATAATAGGAATGGCAGTGAAGTATTGAACTGACGTCAACGTCACCCCCCCCTGCAGAGAGTGACAGGTGTTGGGGTGTGCCTTTGGTCATTAGCTGTAACGCTCATGCTATTTCACCTCACCTTACCCTGTAGACACTAAGTGTTGTGGTGTGCTTTGGGGTCCTTGGGCCTTATACTTACCCCATTCCATAAGGGAATACACTGAGATGGGTGCAATATAGGAGAATGGGGTGAACTTTGGGGCCAAAAACTGCAAGGCACACCTCGATGCCTGTCACTGGTTGCAGGTTAGAGGTGGGGATGGAATGGTGTGAGCATTACAGCCGATGTTCCCAAGTCACACCCCTGACACCTGTCAGTCTGTACAGGGTGGGGTGTTACAGTTGGAAGCCCTAACGCCATAGGCGTTTGCTGCTATTTTCACTCCAAATTTTCAACATGGGCTTTTTGTGACCCCCCACCTCATGAAGAGTGGCACTATCAATTTGTTAGCCGAAAGGTGATTTTGCACAGCAACTGCACCATTTGGCACCACAGGTACAAAAACACATTTTGGGCAGGATGTAAAAAAAATGACAAATGTATTGTTCATGAGGAGGTGTAAAAAAATGGCAACGTTGAAAATCTGGAATGAAAATATGAAAAATTGGTGAAGTCATGAGCATGCATAGAAACTGTGCAACACACATCTGTAATACAATTATTTTGGGGATTTTTTAACCACTTTTTTAATATAGGCATTTTGGGACTTCCCCTGATGAACAGTGGCACTGTGATTTTGTTAATCTGTCGCAAAAGTTGATTTTCCACAGTGACCATGCCATTGTGCGCCACAGGTGTGAAAACACATTTTGGGCAGGATGTGAAAAATGACAGCTATACTGTTCATAAGGAGATGTGAAAAAATGGCAGTGTTGAAAATGTGGCATGAAAATATTGCAAATTTGCGAAGTTACAAGGGTGCGTGGAAACTGCACAACGCACGCTTGTAACACAGTCATTTTATGGACTTTTGTCATTAAATTTTCAACATAGGCATTTTAGGACCTCTGCTCATGAACAGTGTCACCATCAATTTCTCAAACTGTCCCCAAAACTGATTTTTCACAGCAACCACTCTATTCTGCACTGGACATGCGAAAACACATTTTGGCCAGGATATGTAAAATGACAGCTGTACTGTTCATAAGGAGGTGTGGTAAAATGCCAAGTTTGAAAATCTGAAATGAAAATATTACAAATTTGTGAAGTTATGAGCGTGCATGGAAACTGTACAACGGACGCTCATCAAACAGCCATTTTTTGGATTTTTTTCACCAAATTTGCAACATGGGCTTTTTGAGAGCCCCTCTCATGAAAAGTGGCACTTTTGTTTCATTAATCGGTTCCAAAAGGTGATTCCACACAGTGACCACAAAATCACCTTTCAGGACTGAATAACGCCATGACAGTGACTAAATTCATGAGGAGGGGTCCCAATAACCCCATGCTGAAAATTTGGTGACAAAATTCCCAAAAATGGCCAAGATATGCACCAAAGTTGAAAAAACCTTATGTATGCCATTATACAGCTTAAAGGCATTTTTCAGTTCATGGTCACCTTTGAAGGTGCAGACATGTTCCTGGTCCTCCGAAGATCATCTCGCTGTGCTCCAGAGGTAGGTATGGGGTGGGGGGTGGGGAGGCAGGGTACGCAGAGGATGGACACAGGTTGGGGAGGGAGCAGGACAGACCAAGAGGAACCTTTTTCTGTTTTACAGGTTTAAATAAATAAAACACAACATTGTGGGCCTTTTTTATTTCAGAGGCTTTTGGCATGCTGGGGTGGGCTCCCAGCGTGCCACCTGAGTCTTTTTTGGGGTGGGTGCTGTAGCCAACGGGGGATTAGGCACCCCGTCCAAATACCGAAGGGAGGCAAAACCAAGGGGATTGGGCACCTTCTCAGCACACAGCAGGGGCCATTATGCCGATGGGAAGAGGGCTTTCCCATTGGCAAATTAAACTGACGACTGAAGCCGAAGGGAATTGGGCCCCCCATTGGCAAAGAAAGACTGTTAGGGGGTGCATAATGTTGAGGGGTATTGGGCACCCTCTCAGCACAGAACTGAAATGAGACAGGGGCCATTATGCCAACAGGGGGATTGGGCACCCCCAAAGTCGGCATTGTGGCCAGTGGTGGCACTCACTGCCGCTATGTTTATTGGACTGCTTTCACCAGGAAGAGCATGTCGGGAGGCATGTTCTGGTGTCGCTGCATGACGAGTTTGACTCTCATTGCAGTAGACCTTTTCTTGGATATGCTCGCCTCATTAAGTACTGCAGGCGTGGTGCCTGCATGCTGGCTTGTTGGGGAATGAGGGATGCACCTGCTGATGCATGCCCTGCATTTGCCCACAGTGACTGCACCTCCAAATCTGCTACTAATGCAATATGTTGGCTGGCGAGTATGCGCAAGCCAGCATAAAAACGACCTGAAATGTTTGTATAGGGCCTTGTTAAGGAGACTGCTCCTGTTGCTACTTCTGATTTCTAAGACAGTTCACCCACATCCTGACCCTCCAAATATGGATAGTGTTAGTCCCTTCCCAAATTCTCCAGTCCCTGTGCTGCCCAGAATACCTCTGCCCTGAAAATTGTGCATTTAAATATTCAAAGCATACTTGCTAAGTGGGACCCCTTTGTTTTTTGGGTAGAGCAGCATAATTTTGACACTATTACTTTATCTGAAACTTGGCTAAATGGTAATAGTCTTGATTCTGAAATTTCACTTCCTGGTTTCAGTCATTTTAGGCAAGACAGGATGAGAAGAAGAAGGGGAGGAGGATCCATGATTTATGTTAAGAACAACCTGAAAGTTGCTCCCATTGATTCTCCTGGTGGAACCTCTGGCTGTGATTTAATCACAGTTGATATTCTACTTGGACTTAATAAACACCTTACTATTGGCTCTCTTTATATTTCCCCTGGATGTTTCAAATTGGGTTGAAATCTTGTGACTGAGGCTAAAAGTAACCTCCCCCCAACAGAGAATGAGTCCTAATGGGCGATTTTAATAATGACTGGGGTTTGAGCCAGTAGGGGAAGGAGGTATTAAAGCAGAGAGTAGGGGAATACATAGCTACAAGGTGGATTTAAACTAGGTTGGGGGGTGGTGAGTGGGCAGATGGTAGGCAGGGATCCCAGAGAGGGGAGCCAAACGAATTTACCCCCCAGGCTAGCAGAGAGGTACTTGGAGTAGTGGCACTGAGCGGATTAAGAGGAGGGTATCCCAGAGAGGGAAGGGGGCAGGGTCAGGTTGGAGGGTGGTCTTCCTGAATGCGAGAAGCCTTCGTAATAAATCAGCAGAATTATAGGCTCTCTTGGCAATAGGGAGAGTGGACATTGCAGCCATCATGGAAACGTGGGACACCCAGTACCAGGACTGGGATTTGACGGTCCCAGGTTATAGCATATTCAGGAAGGACAAGGCTAAGGGAAAAGGAAGGGGTGGCAATATATGTATGGGAAGGGATAAGGTGCATAAGGGAGGAGGGGGAACAAAGCATTACAGAGGCCCTATGGCTACAGTTTCATGACTCAAAAGGAGGACATTGAGGATGGGGATAGTGTACAGGCTGCCAACCCAAGAGGATGACCTGGATAGAGAGTTAGCTGAGCAAATCAGAAGGGTCTGAAGGAAAGGAATACTATGGTGGTGGGGAACTTCAGCCTACTGGGGGTGGAGTGGAGCACCCAAACCACCACAAGTGCAACGAGCAGATCATACTAGAAGCATTCCAGGACAGCTTCCTGGAGCAGTTATTCTGGGAGCCAACTAGATTTGGATAGGACTCTAGACTAGTTCTGTCAAATGGGGAGGCTTTAAGGGATCTGAAGGTGGAGGACCCTCTGGCTCAGAGTGACCACCACACAGTATGGTTCACGCTCAATATGGGCAGGTAATCAGGAGATACAAGTACCAGGGTGATTGATTTCAAGGGGGTGGACTTTAAAAGGATGGGGGATATTGTGGGAAGTCATCTGGCGGGTATCCGACCATGCATGGATGCTAGCCAAAAATGGGATATTATTAAGAAAGGGCTGGTGGAAGCTATTGGGACATGTACAAGACCAAGGAGTAAGAAAGAGAGGGCAAAGAAAATCAGCTGCCTGACGCAGGAGGTCACGGAGGGGGGTGAAGGCCAGAAAAAGGCATTTCGGAGACTCAAGAAATTGGGAGAAAAGGACAACAGGGAGATGTGTATGAAGAAGTCCAGGGAGGTTACCAGACTGGTCAGAGTGGCCAAGGCTTCCAGGGAGCTGAGATTGGCACAGGGCATTAAGAACAGAGAAAAGGACTTCTTCAGATATATCAGTGAAAGGCGGAAAAACGAAGATCAGATAGTGAGGATAAAGAAGGATGGTGGCTGGGTGGAGAAGAGGGAGGATCAGGCAGATGCACTAAATTATTACTTCTGTGTTCACGAAGGAAAAAGACGGCAGGCACCACCTGGGAAAGGAGAGGTGGGCAGTTGGTGGGAGTAGGTGACTGATACAGGGATCACAGAGGATAAGATGCTGAAAGGATTAAGGGCACGGGGGGATAAGGCACCAGGTTCAGACGGCATTCACCCTAGGGAACTTAAGGAACTAGCTGAGATCCTGGCAGAACCATTGGCTGACCTGTTCAATATCTTCTTGGACACAGGATGCGTGCCACTGGATTGGAGGATGGACCATGTGGTACCCATTCATAAAGGTGGACCCAAGGACGAAACAGGCAACTACTAACCAGTGAGCCTCACATCAATTGTGGGTAAACTGATGGAGAAGATCCTAAAAGAGAGGCTGGTGACCTTTCTGGAGAACAATGGTCTCCAGGACAGTCAGCAGCACAGGTTTGTCTCAGGAAGATCCTGCCAGACAAACCTGATTGAGTACTACGACTGGGTGACAAGGGAACTGGGCAAAGGCCATGTGGTGGATGTTCTGTATTTGGATTTTAGCAAGGCCTTTGACTCTGTGCCACATGAGAGGCTTGGGGGGAAACTGAAACATATAGGGGTGGGAACAAAGATGGTAAACTGGATCACCAATTGGCTGAAGGGTAGGCAGCAAAGGGTGCGTGGTGGGGAGAACTCTCAACACCGAGGGATGTAACGAGTGGGATGCAGCAGAGATCAGTGTTGGGACTAGTGTTGTTCGGGATTTTCATTGCTGATATCTCCCAAGTGGTCTGGAGCAAGATCAGTCTCTTCGTAGATGACACAAAGATGGGAGTGGTGGTGGATGACATGGAAGGGTGGAGGGGGCTGCAGGAGGACCTGACCAAACTACAGGAGTGGTTGAAGGCATTGCAGTTGGGGTTTAATGCCAAAAAGTGCAAGGTATTGCACTTCAGGGCTAAGAACCAGGGGAGGAGCTATCTGCGGGGGAGGTGCAGCTGGAATTCACTGAGAAGGAAAAGGATCTAAGGGTGCTCATAAAGGGGAGTATGAACAACTTGGCTCAGTGCAGGAAGGCGGCAAAAAAAAAAACAACCGAAAGCTGGGGTGCATAGCTAGGGGAATCTCATCTAGAAATAGGAGGGTGATCCTGTCCCTCTACAGGTCACTGGTCAGGCTGCACCTGGAATACTGCGTGCATTTCTGGCACCCATTCCTGAAGAAGGGCATCAGATAGCTGGAGCGTGTACAGCATAGGGCAACAAAGATGATCCAGGGATTAGAGGGATACTCCTATGAGGAAAGGCTGGGCAAGCTGAACATGTATTCCCTGGGAGAAGAGGGATTCGGGGGATAAACAAGCCTCATACAGAAGGGATTTTCCAGATCAGAAGAGGGAGGGTCACCAGCTGAGACTGGAGGGGGGAAAATTCAGGAGGGAAGTCAAGAGACAGTATTTCACAGAGAGGATGGTGGACGGGTGGAATATTCTGCCTCAGGAGATAGTAGCCTGTAGCACAGTAGACAGCTTTAAGAGGGGATGGGACAGAGCAAGAAAGAGGGTAATTATGAAGAGGGGAAGGGGTAGGGAAGCTGCAAGGTGAGGGTCTAGCTGCACAATCGAGCAGACTTAATAGACCATGAGGCCTGCATCTGCTGGCATTTTCGTATGTTCGTATGTTCTAATTCAAATAAAGACCTCTGAGAGCTTCTCTTGGATCAGGGCCTAAAACAATTAATTACTGATACTACCAGGCCCAATTACAAAACAAGAGAAGGCACAATTCTTGATTGGATAGTAGTTCCCCTCACTAACAAGATTTTAATGACTAAGGTTATGTTGGACAGTCATAGTGACCATTGTCCCATATATTGTGAGTGATCGGCTAAATATAGGGGATGCCTTTCTATGATTATTGAGTACAGAAATTTTAAGCAGCTGGCCTCAAATATTGTTAACAAAGCCTGTAAAAACATTGATTGGTCATGATTGGAGCCTTTTTCGGATATTGATTCCCTAATGCAGAATTTCTATCTCTGCTCCTCAATAATTGATAGCATTGCCCCCAAAAGGAAGATCAGGGTTAGAGCCCACTTAAATAAATGGACTAGTTAGGAGGTCTTGAGATTAATGAGAAGTAGAGACAAAGCCTGGAGGAAGTATAAGATCATTAAGGATGTTTGCTCCTTGTAAAATTATAAGATGCTAAGGAACAAGTGCAAAACAGAAATGAGTGTTAAAAAACAGTTTTTTATATCACAACAAAGAAAATTTGTCAGTAATCCCCTCCATTAAAAAATACATATTAAAAGCCTATCATTGTCCACAATAACATTGATTATAGATTAGTTAAATTAGGGATCAATTATTTTTCTTTTCCACTCTCAGTTATTTTTAGTTTTTCTTTATGGTCTGGTACTTTTCCTTCCATTTGGAAAATTGCCACTATTAAACCCATATTAAAAAATGGTAATCTATCTCAAATTACAAATTATCATTCAATATCTTTATTAGCCCCACTTTCCAAAATTTTGGAAAAGACAATTTTGGATCAAACTACAGAATTCCTCAACTGCAATAATCTACTCTCAGAGTCCCAGCATGGATTTAAACTAAAACACAACACAGAGACGGCCTTGGCGGGGTTCACAAGCTGCATTCAGTGTGCCCTTGATAAAGGGCACTCTGTTGCAGCCATATTTATGGACCTCAGCAAGGCCTTTGACCTCAGTCTTGTCTGAATTATATTTCTCCCAAGAGGTTAAAACATGGTTTTCTAACTACCTTAGTAATACGTGTCACAGTACCAGGATTGATGGGATTCTCTCTCCTCCTAGGCCAATTTGCTGTGGAGTCCCACAAGAATCCATCCTGGGTCCTCTGATCTTTTCACTTTTTATGAATTCGGCTCCCCAAATCTGCACTCAAACATCTATGACACTCTATGCAGATGATGCAGTTCTCTATGGGATCTCTGATGACTCCATCTCTGCATCAAAGATTGTCCAAGATGACTTTTCTCATTTACAAAGCTGGCTGATCTCCAGGTGTATGGTTCTGAATTCAACAAAGACCAAATTTATGCTGTTCACGGGACCCAGTATGAAACCCAACCCCCTTTTAAATCCCATAGTAGATCTTAGAGGCCAGGTTATTAAGAGGGTAGACACCTTTAAATACTTAGGAATTTTGTTGGTTTCTCATTTGTCCTTTGAGGCACATATTTTTTTCTTTACAAAGAAAATTAAATCAAAGAATTGGATTATTGTATAGCGTCAGACCCTTTCTTACAAAGGAATTATGTTTGCTATTAACTCATAGTTTTTTGTGAAGTTTGATTATGGTTTAATCTTATACACTGCCACCTCAAATAAAATTCTTGATAACCTGGGGGTTATGTATAATACTATCCTGAGATTTATGACAGATTCAGCCTATCGCATTCATCATTGCAAACTCATCAAACTATCTGGCTGCCTGTCACTACAAAATAGAGTACATTACAAGATTAGGCTATTTTTTTTAAGGGTACCTTATGTCTATTACCTTCCTCTATATATGCCCTATTTTCAAGGGCACTGAATGGCTGTGGAACCAGATCACAAAGCAGGTTAACCTTTTCCATCCCTTTTTTCAGGAAAACTTTTGGTCAAAGGTCTTTACTTTACAAAGCTCCTCAGTTGTTTAACACACTCCCATCTAATATAGTCAATTGCTCCACTGTTTATCTGTTTTAAAAAAATTACGACAGTGGCTCTATGACTCTGATAAATGTACCTGTTTTTAGGTCTTGAACTGTTCATAATGTAGTTATGTCTGTTGATATTATTGTCTTCTTTGTTGTATATTGTGCAATTAGCATGGAATGTTTTATTGTTTTTTGTACACTTGTCACATAGGAAAATGGGCAGACATGCTCATTGTGCTTACAAGTGTAAACAAGCTCTGGCAGAGCCACTACAACTGTGAATGCATTAACTAGATGAGGGCGTTTCATGGGCTTAAACATAAACATTTATTTATTTATTTAAAAAAATGTCAGATTTACAAACCTTTGAGTCAGAGACTCATTTACAAAGGCACCTCGTCAAAACTAATACAAAGACAGCACAGTTAACAAGTCCAAAAACAATTTTTATTTTCTCTGTGTATCAGGTCTAGCTAGCAGGAGTGTTTTAACATCAAAAACACAAATAATGAATTAGAGTTATTTAGCAGCTGTTTTCTTACAGAAACCCCAGTTAGATAGCTTTCAGGTATCTGCTAAACTAACTGTTGACATTTGTGCTCCCTGGATAAGAACAGTTACAAGGCTCTGCTGTTGCTAAACTAATTTTAAAGCAGTACACATGCTAAATCTAAGGGCATGGCTACATCACTGTCACATGAGACAGGGGGCATCGTAGGAGAAAGAAAGCCAATAAAGCTATTTGTTATGGAGATCCCCATGGGTGGTAAAACTACCATACAGCTAGCAGGTAATTTAGGAAAAACTCCAAATAGCAGACAGAGAGAAGAATATAGTAGGACTTAACATACATATCAAAACACTTTACATAACGCCGGCCCGCCGGCGCAGCGATAGGGTTACCACTCCGGCACTAGCAACCTGGGTTTGGGAATGGACTCAGGCAGCTGGAGGGCCAGCTGGGGGGAGGAGGATCGAGTGCCCAAAGGCTGCTCTCCTCCTCCTCCGGGTGTGGTGGGATGCAGGTCCCGCTGCGATATAGCCACCTGGGTGACCACGGGTGGAGGTGCAGTGAAGACTGCATGTAGCAGGAAGGGAGGACATCTGCTGGGAGCTGGAGTGTTAGCAAGTTGTGACATGCATCATTCCTAGGCTCTCCATGCATGCAGACGGCCTATGAGAGGGGTGAAACAGCAGGAAAAATACCTTCCCCCGCTGCTCCCTGTAGACGGAGCTTCAGGTCCCGATCCCAGGGCCCATGCCAGAGCGGGTGATGGATCCCTGATGAAACACAGATGCTCAGGGCGGAGGAAAGGGAGCCCCGCCTCGTACCCGCCTGGGGGTCAAACCAAGGCAGCATGGTGGGGATGACTGCACCCGAAGCTGACAGACGAGCAGGGGCGTACAAGGCCATAGGAGACTCCTGATGGTGAAGAAGTACCGGGGCTGAGAAGGCGGTGTAAAAAGAGAATATAAAAAACAAAACAAAAAAAAAAACACTCTACATAACATATGTTTCTTGCACATTCTGGGTGGACTACTCCTTTAAAACAATTTCAACCCCCCCATGACAGATTGCATTCTGGGAAGATTACCTTGGCTATATGCTATACAAAAAACCTGAAAAACAGGTTTAATGGAGTGAATGCTGACATCCTATTTCTAGTGTCCATGATAAAATAAAAAATAGTTCAGATTTTTTTTATGTCAGCTCTGATCAGAATAGCTTTTAAAATCACCAATTGTTTTCTCGATCAATGTTTTCTAATACATCTCAAACTTAAAAGAAAAATCACACTTTATCATCAAAGTCTGTTTTCAGCTTCCTACCATACACTTCATTTGTAAAAAAAAATTATCTTGTCACAGACCACAATCAGCACTAACTACTAACAGAATGATGATACCTACATTTACAATTTAGCAAATACTTGAAATCTAACTGAGTGGGGTTTCTGTAAGAAAACAGCTAGAGTTTGTTAATTATAGCATTTTATAGAATTGATGATCTGGGCAATTAGATCTTGGTTTGAATCCCACAGCCACCACAAAAAAAACAAAAAAATGAAAATTTCTTACACAGCTAGATGTGTGTCTAGGTCTCCTTCTGAGGCCCCAGGTGGCTCTGATAATCATTTGTTCCAAAGGATTTTTAAGTCAGTTTGAAGGCATTAAAAATCTTCTGTTCTGTTCTCCACTGTACAAGCATGTCTGTTGGTTGACAAGGTCTCAAACTAGTGTATCTGGTTACAGCATGTTAGAGCTATCTCATGCCCCTCCCACATGAATCAGAAAAAAGTCTGGGGTGGAGGCAGAGGTGGATCTTATTAAAAAATAAATAAATAAATAAATAAATAATGCTGCCTCCCACTACTCAGGTTCCAGTTCTTGTACCACCCATTTAAGAGAGAAAATAGTACCCTGCAACCATTGACTAACATGAAAGCGTATTGGTTTGAGGGTGGAAAACATTGCTTGGAGGAGGGTAAGGCGGAGGAGACTATTTACACCTTCAGTCAGTTCCACGGACAGAAAGCATGACATCACGCCTTTTGAACATGCAATACTCCTTTAGGCTCTGCCCACAGTCATAAAAATAAAATGAAATGAAGGTCTTTATCCTTCTCAATCTCCTGGATAGGGGATCTGTAGACAACTCCCACCAGGATAGGGTCCTTGTTAGTAGCTCCCAGAGTGATCCATAGGGCCTCTACATCACTGTGCAGTCCCTGGATTTCAATTGCAATGATCCCATCTCTGATATACATAGCCACACACCCCACCTTTCTTTGCCTTGTAGTCTCTCCTGAAGTGAATATATCCAGGGATAGCAACGTCCCAGGTGTGGTTCTCCGTAAACCAAGTCTCCGTGATAGCGACCCAGTCAAGGTGGACCTCTTCCATTATGGCAGTGAAGTCTGGGATTTTGTTTGTAAGGCTGTAAGCATCAATGTATATTGCCTTCCATCCCTGGTTAGTCTTGCTTGCTGCACGATTACTTTGTTTACATTTTGTGTCCTTAGTGCACTTTCCATTTCTAGTGCATTTGGAACATCTTTGTGAAATTCCCCAACCTTTGTAACATGTGGTGGTTGTGATGTAGCATCCTGATGCCATCAGCATGTTTGATGATGGAGGAGGGACATCAGCTGGTCCATAAGACTCGATGGTTGCTGGTGCTCCTTCCTCTCCTACTAGTTTAAAAGACTGATGAAGATGAATTTTTGACTGAGAACACGTGTTCCCTCATTTGTAAAGTGCAGGCCATCGAACTTAAAGAACTCCTTTTCCTAAAAGTTCTGCCAGTTCCCAATGTAGCCATGCCCCTTATCCTGATAGCAGTTTTTAAGCCAGGTATTAGGCATGCAGATGTCCCCTTCTCTGATCTTCGGCCTGCTGGTGCCCCTTTCCCACACAGGCAAAATCTCTGAGAAGGAGATGCTGGATGAAAGAAAAGTTAGTTTTTCTCCGAGTTTTGTTAGATTTTGCTTAGTCTCCTCCACAGATCAACTAGCTAGGTCATTTGTGCCAATATGGATCAGAATGTGTGTGTCCTGCTTTGCATTGTGCACAATGCCCTTGATGCGGTCTGTGTCCATCCATGTCGATGTTCTTGGGAGGCATCTTACTGCAATCTCCAATCATCCACTTTGGTGGATGTGAGACTCTACTCTATGTATCATAGAGTCTTCTATTATTAGTACATGCTTATTTTTGTCCTTAGTAACCTTTGATTTGGTTAGCTTCTCTGTTTGATGTTTGTGGTCCTCTTCCACTGGATTGCCTGCCTCGGCAGTAGGTATGGATGCCAGTGGGGAGAACCTATTTGACTTGTAAATTGGTTTTGGAGTCACTGTGGCACTTCTTTTTGGCTTAGCTTTGTGGTTTCTAACCAACTGCCATCCACCTGGTCTGCTAGTTCTCTGGGGGAGTGGCATTGGTAGTAGGTGGGCAAAGTTCAATGATGGCGAAGTGTTGTGATGTGTAGAGTGATTGAGTTGTGCCCTGAGGTAGCTTATCTTGGCCCATGCCACACGGATCTGAGATCGTAACTCCTTGAGGGCAGATCATGTACAGTAAGACAATACCCCACACGTATTGCACATGCTGTGGTGACTAGGGTCCCACAAAATCTGCAGTTCACAATGTCCATTTGTCTGCAGGTGTGGAGCTGGATGGAAAGGATCTGGCCTGTTCTTTGGATGGAAATAGAAAGGACATTTCAAAGAGTGGAGTCAGAAGAATAAGATCTGACCTGTATGTTGGACAGAAACAAAAGGTAAACCTTTTCTGAAGTAAACAGAAAGCCTGTGCCAAAGTCCTGTGCAAGAGTTGTTATCTATCACCCCCTCCTGCTGTTATGCAGGAAGTGTGGATGAACTAGAAAATATAATTCTCAAAAGAAGTAGAAAATATAATTCTAAATAGAAAATATCAACTCTTTTTTAAATATATAGCACTGCCTCCTGTTCTTAGGGAGGAGGTGGGATGACATACAGATAAAGTGTGGATGAAAGTAAATAGAAGGTCCTGTGCAAAAGAGGTTTGCAAAGCTTTGGAGAAGAGACAGCAGGTTTAGTATACCTAGTGTAGAATCCTTTGTGAGTACAAGGCAGTCATCAGCTTACAATTTGGTGCTAAAATCCTTGTGGCTCACCTTTATACCTCTTATGTCCAGATGTTGCCTAATGGCTGCTGCCAGTGGTCCTATATTGATTTCAAATAAGAGGGGAGATAGGGGGCAACCCTATCTTGTTTCTCTATGTATAGAGGAGGGGGAGGAGAGCATATTATTGGTGAGGAGTCGTGCTGTCAGCTTGTTATGTAAGGTCTGAATCCATGTAGTGAAGCCCTGGCCAAAATTTAAGTGATGCAGGACAGCGTGTAGCTATTCCCATTCCATGGAATCAGATGCCTTTTCAAAATCTGTTGCAATAGTTGCCACTGGAGTGGGAAGTTCTTGCGCAACCTGCATAAGAGAGATCAGTGCCCTTAAATGGTCAGAGCAGACTCTGCCTTTAATAAATCCTACTTGAGAGGGTTGTATAATGTCTGGTAGGATAGTTTCTAATCCATAGGCCAATATTTTAGCTATGATGTTCTCATCCAAGTTTATTAATGAAATTGATCTGTAGCTAGCAGGATATACTGGGTCTTTGCCTTCTTTTGGTAGGGTCTCCAGGAGGGATGAGTTGTGGTGTGTTTATATGATCATATGAAGTAGCAGTTGTGCAAGCTCCTTTAGGAGTATTTGGTAGAAGTCTATTGGGAAGCCATCATCACCTGGGGATTTGTGTAGGGACATGTCTCTTATGGCTTAGGTAACTTCTTTAGCTGTGATTGGAGCATCAAGTCTGCTTTTTTGTTGCTTGTTTATTTTGGGTAGGTTAAGGTCGTCTTAAACTCTGAGAATTGTTGCTCGTTCACCAAGGTATAAGACTTGTATAGATTTGTGTAAAATTGTTTCATTACTTTACTAAGGGATTTGGGGTTTGAGTGTATTTGGCCCTTTGTGTCCACTAATTTAGAGATATATCTTTCCATTTGCTGCTTCTGCAAAGGGTATGATAGTAGTTTCCCTACCTTTTCTCCCTGTGCCCAGTAATTGTGCTTGGTTCTACTGATTTGCAGCTCTGCTTTTCTGGTGGCCATAACGTTTAGCTGGATTTGAATAGATCTTATATCAGCCAATAGGGTTCTATTTTTCAGTTGATGGGGGGTCTTTCTTATATATTTCTTCTTTAGTTTTGAGTAAAACCCTCGAGTGTTTGGTAGTCTTTATCTTTCTGTTTCTGCTTGTGTGCTGCATAGCTTATAACCTTGCCCCTTATAGTGGCTTTAAAAGCCTCCCAGATTATGGATGTGGAAGCAACCCCAGGGGGGTTGTTTTCAAAGTAATTTGTAGTTTCTTGTTTGAGCTAATGTTGAAACTCTGTGTATTTTGTTAGCAAAGAATCCAACCTTCATGTCTGACATTTGCCCATATAGGAGTCAAGAGTTGTGGTTAGGGTCACTGGGGCATGATCAGAGATGTACAGAGGTAAGATGCTGACATTAGTGACCACTGGCCCCTATATGTGCAAATTTCAGACATGAAGGTTGGATCCTTTGCTAACTAAATCATCCCATTCCAATGCAAAAATATGGTACTTCAGAGGAGCTGACTTTGATAAGATGGCCAACAGAGTTAAGCTAGCCCTGGCAAAAAGAAATACAAGTGAAGGGGTACAGACAAAGTGGGCAAGCATTAAGGATGCAATACTTGAAGCAACATCCCATTGTGTCTGAGAGAAAAGGAAGTGCAAAAGAAGAAGGAAACCACTTTGGTTCTGAAAAACAGTAGCAGAAAAGGTCAGAGCCAAAAGGCTGGCCTTCAGGTAATATAAGGGAACACAGTGGGATGAAGATAGGGAGGCATACCAAACTTCCCTAAGGGAAGCAGGGAAGGCAGTAAGGCAGGCAAAGGCCCAAACCAAGGAAACACTAGCATGAACAGTAAAAGAAGGTGACAAGACTTTTTATAGATACATTAGTGAAAGGAGAAAGTCCAGAGGGGGTATCACTAAGATCAAAGGGGATAAGGGGGCATGTGAGGAGGAGGACCATGTAAAAGAATCTATCTGAAATAGATACTTCTGCTCAGTATTTACCGAAGAGAAGGTAGGTCAGGGCTCACAGCTCAGCACCATGGACATAGGGGGGAAGGAGGTGTGCACTAGTCCCTTCACAAAAGAAAGGGTCCTACAAGAGCTTGATAAGCTCAGGGTGGACAAGGCAATGGGACCTGATGGCATACATCCCAGGGTACTAAAGGAGCTAAGGGTGGCACTAGCAGAGTCATTATCATAACTGTTTAGTGAGTCTCTGAACACAGGAGAGGTCCCAGAAGACTGGAGAAGGGCTCATGTTATCCCGCTCCACAAGAGTGGGAGCAGGGAGGAGGCAGGGAACTACAGACCAGTCAGTCTTACCTCAGTAGTGGGCAAGATTATGGAGGCACTCCTTAAGGAAAGGATAGTGTTACACCTGGAATCCATAGGAGCACAGGATCCAAGACAGCATGGATTTACAACAGGAAGGTCCTGTCAAACTAATCTCATAGATTTCTTTGACTGGGTAACCAGAGTGATGGACCAAGGGAGAGCAGTTGATGTCGTCTACCTTGACTTCAGCAATGCTATCGAAACTGTTCCACATAGAAGATTGATTGATAAGCTGGATAGGCTCAGGGTGGGTCAGAAGTTGGTCAGCTGGGTGGTGAACTGGTTGACGGGCAGAAAACAGAAAGTGGTGGTAAACGGTGTACAGTCAGAAGAGATGCAAGTCACAAGTGGGGTTCCTCAGGGATCAGTCCTGGGGTCAGTCCTCTTCAATATCTTCATCAGTGACATTGCAGATGGACTGAAGGGTAAGGTCTGTCTGTTTGCAGATGACACCAAGATCTGCAACAGAGTAGATTATCCAGATGGGGTGGGCAGAATGAGAAGAGATCTGGATAAACTGGCAAAATGGTTGGAAGAGTGGCAACTAGGGTTTCATGCAAAGAGGTGCAAGATCATGCACATAGGGAAAAGAAACCCTGAAGCCACCTATAGGCTGGGAGTGGAGTTGCTGGCAGTCACAAGGGAAGAAAGAGACTTTGGGCATCATCATTACAGATGACCTGAAATCATCCAAGCAGACCACTAAAGCAGTAGGTAAGGCTAGGGGGATGTTGGGGTGTAATAGTAGGGGTATCACAAGTCATAAGAGGGAGGTAATAATCCCTCTTTACAAGACACTGGTTAGGCCCCATCTGGAGTACTGCGTGCAGTACCGGAGGTCACACCTTTACAAGGACATTAACCAAATTGAGGCAGTCCAGAGAAGGGCAACCAAAATGGTACAGAGACTGCATCAGAAAACATATGAGGACAGATTAATGGAGCTCAATATGTATACCCTAGAGCAAAGGAGGGAGAGAGGTGATATGATCGAAACATTTAAGCACCTTAAGGGCATTAACAAGGTGAAAGAGTCTAACATGTTTCAATATAAGAAAAATAGTAGGACAAGAGGACACAGCATGAGATTAGAAGGAGGCTGATTAAGGGGTAATGTGAGGAAGTTCTTTTTCACAGAAAGGGTGGTGGATGCATGGAACAGCCTGCCTCATGAAGTGGTGGCTATGAATACAATGCAGGGCTTCAAACAGGCATGGGATAGGCATAAGGAAGCATTACAGATGAGTATGAATATTGACAGAGCAAAGGCCAATGGCACATTCATAAGGTAGAAAAAGAAATGGGCAGACTGGATGGGCCTTGCGGTTCTTATCTGCCATCAACTTCTATGTTTCTATAGGAGTGAGATTTGGGGAAATGAGAAAGAAGTCCAGGTGACTCATCATGCTTAGGAGTCTGAGAAATAGGTGTAGTCTCTCTCAGCAGGATGCAGTGTTCTCCAAATGTCTGATAGTTGGTGTACATGTGCCAGTTCCTACAGTGCGCGAAGGGCCCTGGTGTGTGGTTCTGGTCTACTGTTTGATCAGTACAAGTAAAGATCCATCTCCAAATTGAAGTCCCCTCCCACCATTATATCTGGATTGTCAAATGCCATGTCTAGGAGTGCTTAGGATACAGTGTTATAGAATGTTGGGGTATCGTCATTAGTGGCGTAAAGGCTGGCTAGAATAGTGGGCCTCTTGGGGTATTATATTTCACAATAAGCCATCTCCCCTTGGTATAATTTTTTTGTAAGATTGGGGTCCATTTGATGCACTTGTGGAGCAGAATAGATACTCCATGCTTGGTTTTGCCTGAGTAGCTGTGTGTGTTTCTTACCCCACCTACTCCCTGGTTAATTTATGGGCCTCTTTCTGTGTTAATTTAGTTTCCTGGAGAAAAACAATGTGACAGTTCAGTTTCTTCAGGCAGGCCAATATTTGTTTATGCTTTACCGGGGAATTGGATCCCCATATGTTCCATGTGGTAACATTTAAGGGCATTGACATGGCCATATTTGGTATATATAGAAAATAGTTTTTTGGTGGAGGGGGGGTTTATTGTACGGTGGAATATAGTCTTCAGGATGGACAAAGGTTGTGGGATGTATGCTGCTGCACCTGTGGCCCAGCAGATGCTCTTGACCTGCACTCTTTTCTGTAATCTGGATATATTCTGGTACCTTGTTAGAGAGTGTCCCCTGTTGGGGATGTTTTTCCCTTGAAACCTAGATTTAACCTTTTTACTTTTAGCAAACATTTCAAACATTGTCATAAAGTAAAATTAAGTAAATTCTTTATACATCTTATGACTGTTCAAACACATACAAAGCAAGTGGTAGTAAGTGTACACACTAGAAAAGCTCTATTTTTCTGGTAAATATCTGTGTCACAGAATTTCTCTGGAGTGGGTATGCCTTTGGATCTGTGCTGGACTTTGTGGGGCTGTCCAAAGACCCTAGTATCCCCAGTCATGGGGAAGTGTGGTGCTACACTATTTGATTTATTTATATCCCTAAGACTTTAAGGATCAGGTACTGTTTGTCCTGGGGGTTTGTAGATACAGCCTGGTATTAAGTCATGACAAATTTTGCATTTATCAAATCTGTTATGAGTCTTATCTTTGACACTATGTGAGACTGTACCACTTGTGCTTATTTTGCCCTTCAGTCTGAGCCTCTCAGTCCGGTTTTTATAGGGTGGGGAAGAGATCGGGCTATGAAGATCATGCACATGCAGGGAGCCTGTATTGTTGGTGAACTCCAACCTCCATCTGCTATTTTGTACCTATGGCCAACAGCCTTGTGATGGCATTGCCAAAAGAAACAAACTCTGGCCAGAGCTGATACGGCTGTAGCTGAGCTAGCTGAGCTCACAGCAGAACACAGCACAGTCCACCATGTCCTAGATGACCACCAGAGCTCAATATGCATGCACAAGCAGTTGCGCATGCATGACTTCACTTCTGCAGCTGCGGTGAAGTTGCGCATGTGCACTGAGCTCCGGTGGCCATCTTGGGCTCAGCCGAATGTTCCACCATGAGCTCATTGTGCATGCGCAACTACACTGCAAGCACAGAATTGAAGTCATTCATGCACGATGGTGGGCCATGGTGGGTGACGGGGGGAGGGGAATGAGCATAGTGATTTGGAGTTATGGACCTATGTACTGCAACTCCAAATCTGTGCTTCGGTATCTTGTTTTTTCTAGCTACAACAAGATGGCTGCAGGCTCTGCCCACTGAAGCCATAAAAAGGAACTGCCCCCTCATTTTCATTCCAATCTCTATGCTGCAGTGTACCATTTTCGGGGATATCTAGTGCATGTTTCCCTATATAACCCTAGGAGTTATGCCACATAAGGACTGGGGCAGAGTTTGGGGGGCTAGCCTACCTTATGGGAGAGTATTGGCATTGAGCTGGATTTTCACCACAAGTGGTGGGGGAGCATTGGTAGGGAACTTGTAGTATTAAGATGCCATCTCTTCTGCGGGCAGTTGTCAGAGTTAAGCAGAGGCTCTGCTGTGTTATTATCTGAGACTGACAAGTTCTTACCAGAATTGCAGGGTATTAATGCTTGTTTCATTTGTGCCCCTCAGGTGTAATCATTGTGGGTATGAATGAGGGGACCCGCTGAAGTTTATTGTGCACAGAACTTGTCAGTTCTGAGTATGTCTCTCCCACCACTAACAGTGCAAAGGCTCCAAAACATTATGTGCCCCTGCTATAATGCACTGCAATTTATTGCAATTTGCTAGTCACTTGTGGGGCTCTGTATGTGGGGGAGATATTGAGAATAAAATCTGTTTGAGCAATAGAAGAAAGAGAAAAACAAAAAGTAAGATCTAAACCTTTCTACTCCTATGAGTGGCCAATCACCTAGTGACTGGGCCGTTTGCAAACTTTAAACTTTCCATGGAGGTATCAAACAAAGAACAAGCAGCAGGCTTTATACAGCTAACATGCTTTCAATGTGAGACAGTTTTAAACGAATATAACATTTATGTTTCTACTCCTGGCATATTGATATACTCCACCAGAGTCACTGGTTTGTACAGCGACCTCCAAACTACTTGCAGGAAGAGGGAGTTGGGGGGAGAATTGTACCACTGGGACCCTCCCTTTTCCACTGCCAGGTGTGTGTCAGGTATAATACCTTATATGTTTTTCTTACCACTTGAATGGTCCCCTCTTAAATTCACCAACCTCCTTGATGAGTTGTTTTTATTTTGTTCATGTCTGCACATTGGCTCGCTCTTTGGTGGAAGACCAGGATGGTTGTTCAGCTGGTAGATCTGGCATGGCTTCTTATATTCAAATAAGCTGTTAGCCCACTCCGAATAGATGAGTGCCCAGTCTGGTAGTGTCTGCGTTGTTTGGCCCCACGGTGGATTGCAGTTGGTGGCCCACTGGTGGTAGTAAGAGACCTGCGCTGTCATCTCTCTGAGGGGGTCATACCTATTTGTCTTCTTGATTGGAATGTTGTAGGTGGAACCACTGCTTGGTTCCGAAGCAGTATATGTTCTTTGGCGGCTCCTGGATCTGGCATGTTGCAGAGGTGTTTGTGTATTCTTCTTAATATTATCATTATTACTATTTTTGCACCTTTTTCTTCTGTTGTCCCCTTACAACCTGTTGCCATGATTCCATATTGGTGGCGCTCAAGTCTTTCAGGGGTTCAATTACTGCAGGTGCAGCCTGTGACAGATCCTTTGGCTGGGCCTCCATGCAGCGTGGGTTCAACAGAGGCTGGGCGGGGGTAGCATTTTCAAAATCAAATCCAACTGCTGTAGGTATTGTTTGACCTCTGCAGGAGAACGGACTATGCTAAATGCTCCATCAAGTTGTAATATCAGCAGGGCAGGACATCTTAAGGATGTGGGAATATTTCTTTTCTAGAATTGCTGTCTGACTCCAGTGTAGGCTCTTCTTCACCTGGACAGGTATGGTAAAAAGTCCCGAAATATCTGAAGTCTGTACCCTTCCAATTGTAATGGGCTGTGTTCTCGTGCCAGCCTCAGAACTGCTTCTTTTACTGGGTGCCTCAGCAGTTTGCATAAGATCGGTCTGGGTTTGTCTCCGACTTTAGGTTTAGGGGCCAGGGGCCAGTTAGCCCCATCTATGTCAGGTGTGGGGCAGTTAGTATGCAGTATGTCTGGCAATGTTGCTTATAGGAATGTTATCATGTCTCTGCTTTCTGCCCCTTCTGGAATGCCAATTATCCTAATATTATTTCACCTGGCACAGTTCTCCAGATCATTAACTTTCTCCATGAGGTACTGAATTTGCTGGTGGTGATCCTGGATTGTGTCCTGTTGCAAGTCCCTGATTTCTTGCTTTGCTTGTACTTTCTTTTCTGTTGTTGTCACCCTTGTGGTTAGCTCTGTTAAATCTTTACTTGTTTGGACAGTGAATGCTTTAAGTTCTGTCGTATCCTGTAAGATCTGTGTTAGCATCTTAGTAATGTGTGACATTTTAAGGATTGACCAGTTCTTTATTGAGGTCCATTGTAGTTGTAGATTTCATGGTTTGAATTTTCTGTAGTTGTAGTCGTGAATGTTGTCCGATGCCAGGGTGAAGCTGCCTAAAGCAGCAGTGGCTACCTTTTCCCTGCGGGTTGGCTGGAATTTGTTATTTCATTCCCAAATCTAGAGTTAAGTCTGCCAAGAAAGGTATTTATCTGTAGCTCTGAGATGTCTCTTTACAAAGGTTGAAGTTTGTGAAAGAAAAAAACTGTGGTTCTTGTCGGATGGCTGATAATTTTGCCACGGCTGTTCTCCCTCACTGATTAAGCTGCCACCATGATTATTCTAGTTTAAAGCTCAAATTATGCTAAAACAGGACCTGTTTGCTGGCCTAAGTGGGCAGTGGGTGCTACTTCCATATATAAGCCCCTATATTTCTGGGATCTTACTTTGCATTTGCTTCCACTCTTCTCTGTGCCCTCTCTTCCTTTCTTCACCCTCCAGTCCACTGATCTTGTAATCCTTGGGGCTAGAGTCACACAGCAGACTCACGCTCTTGAACCCAAGACTGTTTGTGGAGCTGAGACTGGGTAAAACAACACCATTGGGCATAAAGTACTGATTCCCTGACCTCTGGATGAGCAGACGGGTCAGGGAATGAGAAAAGTTGTTCAGTCAATATCAGCACTGCCATACCTGCTCAGTAGCCTGAGAACACAGCTGGATGCTTTGACTGGAACCCCACCTGTGTGCTTGCATTTAACTAGGATTTAGGCTCCAGGATGGCAGCAGAGCTGGGACTGTAGGTACTCAGCACCACTGGACACCCATAAAAGTGTTTCCTGTCCCAGGACAGGCAGTGGGCTGGGAACAAAACTGTAAGAGTGAGCATGCACACAGCACCAGGAGAGTGGCTCAACAAAGACCACCTACTGCCCTGGAGTCCTGATTGGCTGAATGGGTACATGCCCTAGTCTGTAAGTACAACACTGGCCCCAGGACAGGCTGCGGGACCAGGGCAACATAAAATCAGACCAACAGGGCTTAAATAATACAGCTGCAAGCTGCTTAAGATTGGCACAACAAATGAAAACAAACATGGTGGCATGTGATCTCCTCAGCCCTCTGACTCAGAAAAGACTGACAAGAAATGGAGCAGAGGTCAGCACATTGAATGCCTGTAAATTTTGGCCAGTCAGGAGCCTGCATTGCTTTCCAGCCTGCATGCTAGATCAGCATGGCTGTCTCAACATTCTAAAGGTACTTGCCTGGGATAAAGACTTATCAACAGGGTATCAAGGGTGTCAGGTTTCATCCCCTACAAAAAGGGCTGCTCAAAGTGATCCAGAACAGTTTCTGCCGGTGTGAGTCAGAGAGAGGAGGTGTGAGCCAGTGAGTCACTGTCTTCCAGGCTCTGCAGGCCTGGCAGGTCAAAGATAGCTGGAATCCCAGAAACTGACTCTTTTGTGAAGAAAACAACATTTTTATAAAAACTAACAATGTGCTGTGAGGATTGGAGCTGGGGCTTTTCCTGCCCCACCAGTGACTTTCCCTTCAGGGGGATGAGCTCCTTCGAAGATCAGCCACCAACTGAGAATTCCACTGCCTGTTTCAGGGTCTGTGGACTCCCTGCACCTGCAGCACTCGATCAACTGTGAGAAAATTGAGAACAGTAAGTCAACACCAAAAAATCCCAGGGAAGCCTACTCTCCAGCCGGAAACATGTCCATCTGTCTTGTGTGTGACTTCATCAGATACCATATCAGTGAAGCTAGAAAACAGTGAGAACCCATCTGGGGTTTGGCTTCACAACAAGGGAACGTTGTGATTGTGCTAGGACAGAGCCCTGGGCTATATTGCCACTTTGATAGGCCCAAGCAAAAGACCTGTGGATGCCATTGGGCCACCCATTTGCATGTGGATTACAAGTAGAGCACCTTTTCTGCAGTGTGCAATTTCTTTTTCCTTTTTTTTACTTGAAAGCAGCAGTGTAACAAAATTGGTCAAAACTTGGACCCTATCTTTTTTCACTATAACAAGTTTCAGGCATCTTCCAGTTTTAATTGGTGATACAATTTCCTAGTTCTACCAATATTTTAGTATTTTATAAATGTTTTATTTTAGTTTTATTTGTCAAGGAAAAAGATGGCCGCCACATTTGGTTTACAAATAGCACTGTAGACCTGGCAAGGGCTAGAACTGAGAAAATCCAAAAATCTTACAGTGGGCAGTGTAGAAGGTACTTAGAAAAGTAACAATTTTATTAACTGTAGTTGAAACTATCTTTTTAGAAAATAATTTTCTGTTGCACTGCTACTTTAAAGTTTACTAAGATCCAATAAGCACATAACAATAACACATAATTTCATTTCAATTCCTTGTGGGGGCATAGTCCCTTGGACAAACAAAGTATTACACTTTTGGTCTTATTTACATGTTAATCTAGGATTTAGCTTGATAACATCTTTAATTCAATTGCCCATTTGAAAAACAGTTACTTAGATATTTTGGATTTATATTCTCAAGCTTGCATATGTTTGAGGGATCAATATGAGTAGCTGAGCATGATGCTTGGAGAACAGATATAATTGCAGCCTTCTGGGGTTGGTCTGGACATACATGCTTTGGGTATCTTATTTAAGACTTACAGAATGCTTATTCTACATGGCTCCTACTGGGACTGATGTGATCTCACGATGTGGGGGAGGGACAGTTCATTTCAGTATTTAGTGCCTTGTCCACAATTCGCAGTGTCCATAAACAGAGTTCTGCCCCATTTCCAGAATTGAAGTCAATTGTTTATGACTCTGTCCCTGACACATTCTGCTGCACCAGAGTACAAATACTTGCTTGCCTCTTCCAACAACCAGGATTACCTGTTCTGTTCAATTTCCTCCCAAACTCTGCAAAGAAAGATAGGAAATTACTTCCCATATATGGCGTCAGACCTCCTACTTATCAGTCTCTCTTCCTTGCTGCTTTTCACAAGTGTGCGGCCCATGGCCCGGTTTGGGGGTGGCCAGTCCTAGTTTAGCCAGTGCCGCATACTTAAAGAACAAAAGAACTTATCCTCTACCATCTCTGTGGGCAGGTCACTAGAGCCTTCTGCCTCTCTCTCTGGCTCCTCTGAGACAAGAGCTTGAGGTGACTCACGGAGACCCTCAAGATGAAGATATAGATCTTCATCCCCCTCTTCCTTACTCAGGATCTAAGCCCAGGAGTGAGCAGATGTCCTCACTCCCGAGACAGTCCACTTCTTGCTCGGTGTGGAGGTAGACACCACCCAGTTCAGTGTCTCATGCAGTTCATCCTCCCTTACTAGGCTAGGACTTGGATCCTCCTTCCATGGGTCCATGGATCCTTCCGCTGCACTGTCCACCTAGGACACGAGTGTAGAAACCCTTCTTTGTTCCTGCCCTTGCAGTAGAACAACATTGCTCTTTCCTTCTGTGCCACACTCTATGGGGCTTCCCCCAACAGGTTTAACCTGATGCTGTGTGCTGCTACATGCAGAGTTTCCTACTCTGGTCCACATTGGAGACAAAAGAATTTGTGATGCCCTCTCTGGCACTGCACCCCTGCTCATACCATACTTCACAAGGTAATCCAAACAGTGAGGTATCAGAAACATATCCCTTCCAGCCTTGAGGCACATAATGCACAGTCTCACTGGATAGCAAGGGATTGCTATATCTGGAGGCAACCCTTCACCATCAAAATTTCTCTCTATTTCTCTTAGTGCTGCCACCTCCTCTGCGATCATAGCTCAGGCATGATCTGGATAGCGGGGATTTGCTGAAGCCATGTATGAAAGCAAACACATGCAAGTTGGTTGTTATTGAATTGTTTACTAGTCTCTTTACAGTCTCACCAAATGGCTTCCTGCTGCTGTGTTTACATTTGCTAACTCTGCACTGTAATGGCAGCGGTAGCTCTCCTCATGCATCAGATCTGTTTCTGACTCAAAACGGTGTTTCTGACCTTCTCTGGCTACTGATTTTGCTCAAAACCATAACTGATTTCACTGCTTGTATCTTTCAGCACATTCATATGATTTTAACTTAACTTTGAAATCAGCATCAAATAAAAGAACTAATTACACATGCTCAGAGTCACTTGCAAGCCTACAGCATTTATGTTGCACAGGGTTGCCTGTTTGCTGCCACCTAATATACAACTCACAGTCCCTCTCTTGCTTAGAAACATTTTACTGTTGCTGAACCCATTATAAATGCTCACAGTCTATGCTCAGAATTTTTGTTTGCAGTCCTGCTGTTACAACGCACAGTCCTTCTTGACAAAACAATCACGCTGCTTGCACAAAGATTCAGCTGGCTAGAACAAATTACAACAGGTTGATGCTCAGTTAGCTGGGTTTTACTCACTGAAATCAGTAGCTGACTTTCTCCGGTGGAAATTTTCGGCCTGGTGCCAATCCTGGAAGGCCTCTGGGGTGAAACGGGCTGGTGCTTCCACCGACTGTAGCCACGAATGCCACGTTCACTTTCCAGTCAGTCGGACAATGGGTTGAGCCTCAATTTATGCAACAAAAATCTGTTTTCTACAGATTAGAATGTTCACAAGCCCCTCGATGGTTGATCCTGGTCTGACCAGCTCACACACCACTCATTCTCTCCTCCTTGAATACTTGGCTACACCCAGAAGCTGGCTAGGGGGCGGGACTGACTGCAGTCACACCAATCACTCGAAGCCAGGCAAATGAGCCTCTCTCTGTCTGACTTGCTCACTTGCTCTTCCCTCACAGTGATCATCGAGCAGGAGCAAATTTAAACTGCAAACTGTAGCTTTTTTTCCAGCTGCAATTTCAGCAGCAGGAGCACCGTTTTGACCATTTTCTCCTCAGAGTCCGGCAATTTCTCTAGCAACTTCCCCAATTTGCATACAAAGCCCATGAAACTTTCAGGGCACATTTCTCAGTCTGTTTCCTAAAGTACTCACTACTTTTGGCATTTGAAAATTGCAAGTTAAAAAGTTCTGTAAACGTTCTGGATACAGAGACAAGGAAATACACTTCCAGGCTTTACTATCCATTGCAAGCTGACACACACACAGGTAGCACTCTGTTCTTTTCTGTACTTAGCAGGCACACAAGCAGCACATTCAGATGGCCTTTCCTGGGCAAAATCCTTTTGTGCAAAGCTTCCTTTTCTGTTTTGGGCTACCATGCTACCAGATAGACAAATACTAACCATGCCCTCAGCAAAAATCTCTAGTTCTCTCCCCAAAGTAAGCAACATCCCGGATGAGCCCCACATTTTTTATAACCACCTGCCTTGCTACTTTGCACAGTAAGCTACCCCTTGGCACCCTCAACTGGACACCAAACTACTTTGGACACTTTTTGTGGTACCATCCCTAGCTTTGGGAATGTATACCAGGCTCATTACTTCTAGAAGTCAGAAAGGGGTGGGGGTGTACAAAAGCAAATACACATAAATGACCAAAATACCCAGGTCCTGAAGAGAGAACTTTTGCCTAGGGCTATGCTAGGTCTGTACTTCTGAAGGGGTATCCAGTAATTCCACACAGGAAGCAGTAACAAGAATGTCCACAACCAAGTTGGGGTTCTAGAGTACG
This sequence comes from Neoceratodus forsteri, assembly GCA_016271365.2. NCBI lineage: Eukaryota > Metazoa > Chordata > Ceratodontiformes > Ceratodontidae > Neoceratodus > Neoceratodus forsteri. The sequence continues at coordinate 317,084,771 of CM057456.1, forward strand.
GCTTTATTCCAAAGATGGTACACTAAAGAAAAGGTGGACATCCAAGGGTTTACACTTTGTGGCACAAGGCAATGCAGAACAACAAAGGTCTGTAGCAGACATAAACTCTACACATTCCATATTGCATAGGATCTTGAATTCTCTTCAGTGGTAATGGCCTCAGCTGAAACACACATTTCTTCTAGTGGCACTGGCCACAACTGAGCACACATTTTCCATATGGCATAGGATTTAAACATTTCAATCTGGCAACTGGCCATGACAGAGCACACTGGTGCTCAAAATTAGCACAACCCACACCAGGGGGTAAACTTTCTCTTCAGGCATTGGCCTCCATGTCCTGAATTAACAGGTGCCCTTACGGAACCTGTAGTGCTGAACTGGTCACTTCAGATGAAGGGTTGCTCACCTTTTGCTTCCACATCCATACCCAGCCATTCTTTCAGAGTTACACCTCAAACTTTTATTAAAACAGTAGAACTATGCAGCCTGGAATGTCTGTCACATCCTGCATAAGAAACACATTACTAGAGTGAAAATTAAAGTCCTAAACAATGTTGCCAAGTCTCTCTGGGGACTCCACGATTGTCAGCCAACTCTGAAAGCATGAGAACAGTCTCAAAACAGAACAGAACTTGGTGTACATTTTCCTTTATCAGAGTACATCCCAAAAGAAAACAGGTACATTCCTCCTGGGACACCCAAAGCCAGATTACTCACGGTTGTACACAAAGAGGCAGCTTCAATGTCCTGGATCAAAGTCAGGGGATTGCCCCTCAGATCCATTCTGCAGTCCTTCTCATTTCACAGGGATGAGAAAAATCAGGAACTCCTGCTAGACAGTTTCCACCACTTCTATTGGCAGGCAGATGTTTCTCAGCACTAGGGTGAGAAAATAGTCTCTCCTCACAGAGCCCACACTGCAGCTCTACACTCCTCAAACTGCTCACTCTGGCTGCTGATACAGAAATAACTGACAATTCTAAAGTGCCCCACTCTCAGCTAGCTACAGTGGCTTATGCTGCTGTGAGAGTTCTAAATGACATCACCTCTCTCCTCTCAGCTGAGACCAAGTAAACAGAGAGTGAGCAGGTGAAAACCCATTTAACCAGTTATTCACCAGCTGCCTTCCCTACCTAGCACTGACACTGAAGGGATTCTAGCAACCCCAGGGGACTGGGTGGTTACATGATCATGCTACATAGGCAGTGAGTAGGGGCACTTCTTGTATAAGTCAATCCATATCCCTCATACATGTGCTGAGGCAGACACTGGTTATTGTGCGACACCAGAAGGAGGCAAGTGGAGATCATGGCTGTTTTGATCTTATGGATCACATGCTCCATGTGCTGGATACAAATACCCATGTATCTGGCGTTTTACAGTCGACTGACTTTGCAATCACCACCATGCTGGATCCACTCTACAAACGTGGCCTGCCTTCTATAACTGAAGGAAGTTATCAGTGAATACAAAAGTTGACAGAGAACCTCATTAGAATTGTACATGCTGCACACATGAAAAAGGCATGCACTGCAGCAAGAATTAATGTTGCTACCACCACCATCAATTCACAGTCACAGACAACCCAATCAGAGAAAATGGACAAGGCACAACAAAAAACAGCAAGCAGTCCCATTTGGGATGTTCACTTTCAGATGGGAGTGGAAGATATGGAGGAAAAGAAGGAGTAGACAGATGAGGCAACTGGACTTAGGGCAGCAGAACGAATGGTGGAGGCCTACATGGGGGACCCAAAGCACTTTGCCATTACTAATGAGCCACTGCTGTACTGGAGCAGCAAAATGACCGACTGGCCAGCACTAACATAGGTTGCTGTGAAATCCTTAAGCTGCCCATCATCCAGTGTAAGTGCGGAATGAGTGTTTAGTGCAGCTAGGGCCCTTGTGAGTTACTGTAGAACCAATTTGTCACCCAAGAATGTGTCCATACTAACATTCATCAAAATGAACGAGAGACACATTCCACACAACACAGTGATGTCAGTGGTGCTGCCACAGGAACTGTGTCTCGGTGATGAGGATAATGACAATCCCTTGACTAAGGTATCCACCAGCAGTGAGGTGGATGAAGCAGCAATGGTGAAAGAATTCCCACCTGGTGAGAACTCCAGTCTTGAAGACTGTGAGGGGTGCTTCTTGGATGATGAGGAAGTGGAAAAAGGCTGAGTTTACTCGAAGGCCACCCAACCACTTTCAACTCAGTATAGTGTTAGAACTTATTTTTAGCTATGCACCATTGGATTGGTTATTGGAATGTGTTATCTGCTGCAGTGTGAATCAGTTTCATTTGATCACCCTTTGCCATAATCTGTTGTTTGGTCCCCAACAGTCCCCCAGCCTATATAAAGCAGCAGCAATGAAATTACCGTAACCATAAAGATTTTCCATGATTACAGTTATAATGTTTTGCTGCCAGAAATAACAAGATACGGATTTTACTTTTCATGTCGACTATCAACCCCATCTTACAGCAAGATACGTTGTCATGATATCCTTAAAGTGCCCATGCTGGCACATGCTTCACCACCCACCTCCTCACCAACTGACACACCCATGCACTCCATGCGACCCAAAAAATATTTTCTGCCACTTTCTATTGGTGACATGTTGAAGAACCCTGGCTCCTAGTACAAGTAGCGTATGAATTTAACATGCTCATTCAACCATTAAAACAATTTGAACATATTTTGATAAATGAATGGTGGCCATCTTTAATGATGTGAGTCATTAATTACAAAAGTAATCATGAAAAGGCTTATCAACTTACAACATCCAATTCCTCCAAAAAGGTTACTTGCGCTATACTACCAGGTTAACGTTCTTGTACCGAAACTGTGATGGTTCCTGGGGGGGGGGGTCAGGGCAGGTGGAGGTGCTTGCTGTCCTCAGTTTGGATTCTAGAGTTTCATGATTACTGCATCTATGCCACCTCAAATGATCAGACAAGACATTAACCCCTTCCACCTAATTATTTACTAAACACCATCTTAACCATCCATTTCTACATAAAGTTCCTCCATGGATGTGGGTGGTGTTTACTCATTAATGGTATGGACACAGGTGGCCAACACTGCAGTTCAAGCAACACCCCCTGTCTTCCATGCAACACAGCTGTTGAAGGGCCTGGATGGATGTAGTCATCACACAGAGATAGGATGAAACTTCAACAGAGGAAAATGACCTAAGCAACACCAAAGAAGAAGAAAAGGATGAATACTCATTCATCTGCATGCCTGGTTTTAACAAGCAAATCAGAACAAGTATAGGAAAAAATGTATGCTTACCATACCCCGTGATGTCATTAAACTGTGGAAATTGCCCTCAGAAGGAACATACTGGGTGGGGCACATGATTCCAGACCATGATGAAGCACAGTAGCAGACATTCTCCTTCCCCTATCAGTACTGCATATCTGAAAATAAAAAGAAGAACACATTTTGAGGATTGTAAACAATTCCAGCCCCACTCCTCACCACCAACATCCTCCCCCACCACAGAAGACCATAAAAAATGAAGCAATACTTACCTCAGGGACTGTGAAAGTGGAACCATTGCACAATTAAATAAATCCCCCAGATCTGGTTGAGCGGCAGCAGCAGCAGGTGCAAGAGCTTACTTCGCAGGAATTACTGATGTTGACAAAAGCAAAAAAGAACACAATTACTATCAAACTCAGACATTCAGATGGCAGTAACAGATGTACACCACTAGTAATGAAAAATTAAATACTTACCGTCTGCCTTGGGATTGGAAATGTGGTGTGTTCCAACATCCCTAGATCCTAATCCCAGCCTGGCATGATGATGTCATCCACAGCACACTGAAAAATAATATAAAAGCATTACAAACATATTAGAACTCAAGACACCATAATACCAACCCACCAACACCCTTATCCTGCACAAGAAAAAAATAAAGACAGGTACTTACTTGTGCAGCAGCAGCAGTATGGCCTCTGTGAAGATGATCCAACATCAACCATCCAAAACAGTACTTCTTGTGGCAACTTGGCAAGTGGTAGTCAGAGACAGCAGCAGGCAACAAGTCACAGTGCCCTAAAATGTCATTCACTCCCTTCCCACCACCAAGCAAGTTACAACCAGAGTCAGTCAACAAAGCCAATCAGGGCAGCAGCATAGGGAAATGATATTTCTACATTTTTATCTCAAGCAATGGAAAAAGCAGCAGCAGGAGGAAACAACTGCAAGTAGCAACAGCATTTTGCAGGAGGAATTCATTTTCTCTCCATGGCACCCCTTTTCAGGTCTCTGAGGCAGTGGTGCAGCATTTAACATCAGGACTTCACACCAGATTTCAGTCTCAATTTGATGTAACATTTTTTTGGAAACATTTCTGGACATGTACAGCCTGTTTGGCACCAGCAGCACTGATATTCAGGCTGAAATCATTGCTAAACAGTGCCCAAAACAGCAATTTGTCTGGGTGGTGGTGGTGGTGGTGGTGAGGGCACCACATTACATCCTGACTCAGACCATACTTCTGTTTCAATTTCATGTACCATTTCTCCTGTAACATTTCTGGACATGCACAGCCTAGTCTGCACTTGCAGAAACAAGATTCAGCATGAGATTACTTGTAAACAGTGGACCAAAGACCATGTTCTGGTTCGGGTGGTGGCTTGGGTGCCATATAAGAAAATGGCTGAGACCTGATTTCTGTCTGAATTTACTGTAACATTTTTTGGGAAACATTTCTGGACTTGTAGGCCCTGTTTGGCACTAGCAGCATTGAGATTCAAGCTGAAATCATTGCTAAGCAGGGCCCAAAACAGCAATTTAATGTCTGGGTGGTGGTGGGGGGGGCACCACATCACAGCCTGACTCAGACCATATTTCTGTCTCAGTTTTATGTACCATTTCTCCTGTCATATTTCTCATGTTAGCATGCCTGCTCAGCACAGTATGGTGGCAAGAGACTGTGTTAAACTGTGGTCAAAGTGCACATTTTGGACCGAGTCACCTAGGTGGTGGTGGGGCATTAAACATCATCATGAATGGAGGGGAGGGACACAAAGTTAACATTTGTGGACAACAACACCAGGGGACATGTGTTGTTAAGCACAAAAAACATTTATATATAATGTTGCAATAAAAGTGATTATGTTTCTATGATTGCTGTGAATACACAAAATCACACATGGCCACACAATGCAAAGCATCATGGGCTGCATATGCAAATCACCACAGAATGTTATGCTGGTTCAACTTAAGCAGAATTGCATGGTGCCAAAAGGCCTCTCACACAGTTTGCAAAAGGTGCTAACAGATGAGATAGACACGTGTTTCGTCCTACCAGAACTCATCAGTATGCCTTGTCTGTTTGACACCCCAGTGGAATGAACCAGCTACCCTAAGACAGTCTGTCTGGGTTATGTTGTGGTGAACCCATTAAAATAAAAAACTAATTAAAAGACAAAGAACCTCTGTGCGCAAGCACTGAGGCAAGGGTTACCCCAAAGGGCATTTGGCTGGGAAGCCAAGTTTCAAGAAAATACAAAATCACACATGCCCACACAATGTAAAGCATCATGGGCTGCATATGCAAATCACCACAGAATGTTATGCTGGTTCAGCTTTAAGCAGAATTGCATGGTGCCAAAAGGCCTCTCACACAGTTTGCATATGATTGCTGTGTGCATATTCAGACTGATGCTGCACACAGACAAAACAACTGAAGCCCACAACATCAGTCTGAACCACATAGCTTTGGGAAAAATGTTTTGTTCATATGGGCACATTACAATATACTTGACATTTGTGGCTAGGAGGAGGAAATATAGAAGGAGTAACATAAAATAAGAAGAAAGGTACAGTGTATGGGTACAGAGTAGGACTGACAGTAAGTTAGAGTAATACACATGATGGGGGACATGAAGGGTAAGTGCAAGAATAGGGTACTCAAAAGATGGGGAAAGAGAGGGAGCATAAACATTACATAATAACATGCAAAATGCTGGATACGAAAAAGAAACACGAGGATATAGAAAGAGGAAGAGGACAGCAAAGAATTTTTCTTTTTTTTTATTTTGGTTGGTTTTTGCTGTTTTTTATGGGGTGTGTATGAGGGAAGAGTGACAGTAGCAAAGCAAGGACAGGAAAAAGAAAAGAGAAGAAAATTCAGGTGCTGCACTGCCTGCCTCACTTGCAAAATTAGCAAGCACATTTTTACAATTTCCAGTCTGTAATTAAACGGCACCGGAAACAGGCCCAGAATCTTCTGACCTGCCACCACCAATCCCCCCATGATGAAGTTCCACAAGGAGGTCCAACACTTTATGTTGCTCCTCCATTAGTTTCTGAGGTCCCCCCGACCTCCTGGCAGAACTCATCGAAATCACGGTGGAGAGCAGTCACCTCTGCTCGTACAACCACCAGGTCTTCATGGCTAACTGGAGGAGCAGCTGGGGCTGATGCAGGCTGTGATGGTTCACCACCGCCATGAACCCAGCACCACCGGTGGATGTGGGGTGAGGTGGATGGGAGTATTGCTGCATCCTGCTGCTGCGGCGCCTTCCAGGCTCCATCTGATTACTGGCCCCATCCTCCTGCTGGCCCTCTTCTTCTTGGGCCCCACTGCCTCCTGCTGCTGCCAACTTCTGTTGTTTCTGGAGCCACTCTGCAGTGTGGTAGTTCTGCAGATGGCTCCCCTGGCCACTAGTTCAAAAATGGCCCCCTTGTTTGCCCCTTCACAAGGATCTGCCACACAGCTTACAGATGACCACCATGCTTTCGCTGGTGTTTCACTCAGAGAAACACCATTTGGCTGACCCTTTATGCTGGGGGGAGGCTGGGGTGCATGCTCCTGCTGGGGGGGTGGGGGCCAAATGCTCCTGCTGCTGCTGCTGAGGGGCTAAGGGATTCTGTGGCTGACTGGTGCTGGGGGCCATATCATCCTCATGGTTATGCTGCTGTGGGGGGGGGGACAACAGCACCTTGCTGCTGCTGCTGGGGAGTGGAGGCCACATGCTTCTGTTGAGAGGGCACATGCTCCTTCTGGAACACCCACCTGTTAAGGCGAACAGTGGGTGCCTCACTCCCAGTCACCTTTCCCTGCTCCTTAGCATCCATCCTTTCTAGCTATGAAAAAACAAAACAAAAAAAACAAATATTCCTAACAGAAAGGGAGAGAGAGACACACACACACACACACACACACACACACATTAATCTACACTACAGACACCAAACAGAAACTATAAGCAAAGAACAGAAACACAATCTAATATGTTCTTTTTAAACAAAAAAGGGTGTAAAAAACACACACAACAGAACAGTGGCACACACAGACCAAGTAAAGATTTTAAAGTCTCTGTTGCTGGCTGCCTGTTTCTCCTCTCCAAGTCTCCAGCTACACAAAGGAAATGAATCACTCTCTCCCTGCCTGTATACAGTCACCCCATGTGACCTGCAGAGAGTAAGTCATGTGGAAAGCCCAATTTCACCTGATTTTGCCTGATTTTGCCAAATAGTAACACAAGGAGAAATTTACCATCGAAATTTCACCTTGCGTTCATAATTATGCAAAATATTTAGCACGGCGAAATTAGTGATTTCGCAAGAATTTCACTGATGAAATAACATTTTGCTGCATCCCTACCTGTGTACCTAACATGTCCAACAAGATATGATTAAATCTTTCAGGCTGTGGGTCACCTTGCAGATGGTAGGGTGTGGTGCAGGATTGCTGAATGCCATGAGCAACAAGAAATTCTTTCACTAGGTGGCTCTGGAAATCTATACCTTGGTCAGAGTGAATAAGCTGAGGTATACCATAATGGGTCACAAATTCTTCAAGCTTCTGTACAACTGTCTGGGCAGTCAGTTCTCTTTCTCTGGCAGAAGATCTCAACAGTTTTGTCACATTAGCTGTGGAGTCTAACTTTCTTGCACACAGCCGCAGATTCAAATCTCAGCAGCAGCTTTCCACTCTCAGCAACAATTTTACTCAGCTGCAGGTTCAAATCTCAGCAGCTACTTCCAAATTCTTAGCAGCAAACTCACTCAGCCGCAGGTTCAAATCTCACCCTGGGAAAGTTTCACTCAGTCCTGTTCCTTTCCCAGGGGCTATGATCTTTTCCAGGTGCTCTGCAGCTTGTCCAATACTGTGACCAGATGAGACCTTTGGCAGACAGGCAGGCATTCAGGGCTAGCAAGCCCACAGCAGTCTCTCTCCTCCTGAGCTCTCTGGCTACACACCCAGGAATCCTCCTGGTGGGCAAAAGAGTCCCTTTTATCCTCTCTCCAATACTTTCTTCTGATCCGCTGCAGCCATTGTCAAAATGAACAAATTAATATTCATTGAGTTCACTTGATGCCCTATCGGATCCTTGAATGGGCATCAAGAAAAATCCCTCATTTTCTCATCACAATCCTCTAATGCAGTCCCATAGAGCCCTCTGTACAAACCTTGGCTGCTGAGTGTCTGTGGTAGGGATTAAAGATTACCAAATATGGCTGTTAAACACACAGCCTCTATGGGGCCTCAACTTATAAAGTCCCTTTTAGCCACAAACCTCAATATTATTATACTATTTCCCCCACAGTCACATGATAGCCCCTCTGCTCTCTCACCCACATACAGAGTTAAATATTTTAATTCACTTTCCTGCCTGTCGTTGCAGCCCTTTTGTAATGTCCCTCTTGCAGCCGGCAGCTCCTCATTACTATTCATTCCCCCTATTTAATATTTATAGGGTACTTCAATACCACACATTGGCACTCTTTAAATAAATACTTTTGGGGTCCTTAACCCTCCTCCTTCATGCCTCAGGACCCTGCTTAGCCTATTTGGGGGGGGGGTTGGGAGCCAGTATTAAGCAGCAGCAGTTGAGCCAGCCCAGTGGCAATGAGGGTTGAGGTGCTGGACACCACACATCACGCCACACCAGCGACCCGGGTTCAGGAGCAAGCTCAGGTGCTGGGGGTCAGCAGGGAAGGGATAGGATGGAGCGCCCACTGGACTGCTCTCCTGTCCCGGGGGGAGGGTGGCTCAGAGCTCCAGCGACCCCCAGTGGAGATTGGGGGCGTCGCAGAGCGCTGAGCAGCACATACATCAGCATGACCCGATGCAGGGTTGCCATGTGCCATAGTCGGGAATGTGCACCACGCATGGGAGAGAGGGGACTAAGGGGCATAAAGGGAAAAATCCTCCCTGGCCAGATAGGCGATGGCTTCCTCCAGCGCCACCATCACACATCCAATGCCAGTCTCCCATCACTGCCCCCACAATCTCTCTGGGGATATTAGCCCCCCACGGCCCTGGGGAGGTCACAGCTACCTTGAAGATGACGGGAGGGACGGTGGACGGTAGAGCGGTTAGGCTAGTGGGGATAGCCTGAGAGAGTTCCAGACCAGCGAGTGAGAAAGAGAATTAAAAAAAAAAAAAAAAAAAAAAAAGGCAGCAACAGTTGTCTGAAAATGAAAATGCACAATTGTGCATGCACAGACCTCTGCCTTGCACATTTGCAAGGAAACCTTGTGGCGACTGCACGTCTTCACTCCTTTGGGCCCTATATAAAGGGAACAGCAGTACAGGGGCTGGATGGAGATTCATTGGCCACTCTGGACCCAAGAAACGTAGAGGTGTGGACCCGGGGGGAACCAGGAGCTACCACCAAGGTAAGCCCAACAGAGTTGGAGGGCTTACATACTCCCCCCCTCAAAATAACCATGGTATCCTCGGCAAGCCATTAAGATCCACACATTTTAACTTTAGGAACATTTCTAGCTAGACATTTCAGTTCCTCACTATTTAGGCAGTTCAGATATTACGTTACCTCAATACATTTTCTTACTAGACACTTGGTTCCTGTCTAACAAGACATGTCATATGGTCATCAACAGTTTCTAACTAAACATTAAGTATTAAGCATTAAGCATTCCCGGCCAAATGCCCTTTGGGGTAACCTTTGCCTCAGTGCTTGCGCACAGAGGTTCTTTGTCTTTTAAACATTAAGTAGCTGTCTAGACATCAATACACATAGGCAGACACATACACTTTGCTGCCAGTTTCATTTTTATTTTACATCACATGAGGGGGTATATTATTGGAATAATGTGCTTGGGAACCACTTGCAGGGGAATTTTGGTGAAGGCACCAAGTGGGTCTTAAGTTAATTTTAGTGGAGCCTTTACCACTCTACTAGACTTATGAGGAATTACTGCTTCTTCCATGGGAATAGGGTGTGCGCTACCTTCTTTTGGCACTGTGTCCAGCACAGGGCCCTGGTCTAGAATAACAGGGGTTCATTCAGTCGCTGCTGACCAGTGCTCCACTAAGGCCTCTACATCCATGTCTGCAAATGGTGTCTCATGATGTCCGACTGGTATGTCACTCATCTCTAGAGGTCCACCATTAGTCTATGCCATACAAGAAGTCTTTCTTCTCACTCTGGGGCATATGCAAGAAGCTAAAGTGGTGAGCCTAGCGGTGCATAGGGAGCATGCATAGGTGCCTACGTGCGAACCATGCACACAACCCAAAGGCGAGACATGCACAAAGGGCCCATAGGTACCCACATCGGCCTCTCACATGCAGCTTTGTAGCCACAATGCATGGCATGTACATGGGGGCATGGCCAGATACCACTGCATGCAGGCAGCAATAGCATGGTGGTTGGTGCAGACACATATGGCATGGGGAGAGCTGCCAAAGAAAGCCATGTAGCAGTGACAGCCAGCAAGACAGTGGCTGCAGGGCCCTATGCTGGAGCCCAAGGGTGAAACACTACATAGCCATCATGACCTCACAGAGGGACATGCACCAGAGCACCCTACAGGGGGCAACACATGGAAAGGGGTGTGCATATGGCGAGGGGCATTGGTGGATGCACCTGAACAGGATGCCAATATTCCTGCAAAAACAACCCCCAAAGCATGCACACAAATCATGCAGCATGGACTACACACAGACCATGCTGAATGTGCTGAGCTGACATGCGGTGCTGGCTATGGGTGTATGGCAGTGCAGGCCATAGCACACATATGGTAGGGAAGCAACGACGAGCAGTGATGTGTCCGGCTATGCCAATGTATGTGGTGTGGCACCACCACAGCCAACAACAAGGTGACTGAGGCCTGACTGGTGGGATGATACCAGCATGGTGGACTGTGGAAATGTCCCTGTCCTGGACTGGCTGTGGGCACAATGGCATGCTGTATGAATGTTAGTCCATGGCTCAGGCATGTGGGTATGCAGCCATGGCACACAGATGGTAAAGGTGCACAACTCCCTAGATGCACAGGATGGGCAGTGCACACCATACCAGGTGCATTCATGATGTCACTGGCAGGCATCCCTCCCCCACATGCACAATGGCTGCCCACAGGCAGGCAGGTATGTGAGTAAAGTGTGGCGCACACATGTCGCACATGCATGACATGTGCACAGGCTTCCCATGAGTCAAACCCCTCACGGTCACCTCCTGGGGTAGTGACAGTGGGACCACCATCAACAACCTGCACCCCACCGCCAACCCTTTAGGCCCATGAGTCAGTAAACACACAGGTGTGAAGTACAAAAGTCTTTAATGTTCATAATATTGGAAGTACACAGCAAAGCAAACAGATGAATGCTAAATATTTACGGCAATGCCTGATAAACATTACAGGGCACAGATCCAGTCCACAGCAGTTGCCCCCATTGCAGGAGATGCAATGCACACTGGCACAATGACAGCCAGCTCCAGTTGTCCTCCACATCCACCTATACCTCCTGATAATGGCTGGTGTTGGTGTCACTCATCAACGTCTCATAGACTGTGCCCAGTGACTTCAACATCATCTGGCATACGGTGCCCCTGTAGTGCCGAAATGGAAATGACAGGTAATGTAAGAGCACATGCCATGTGTAAGGAACTGACATGTGATGCTCAGACAGGAGCACTACCCCGCCTGTACACGATGACCAGTATTCACCATCGACGGCACTGCCACAAGCCACAGTAGCATTCCATTGGCCATGTAGCGCAACTCATCAAACTCCATCCACAGGGACATGTACCATGGGAAGTCCAGATGCCAACATCAGTGATGGTGGAGTGATGTCCACAACATGCAGGGTGTCCCGTCTGGCTGCTCCACCCTTGTCAGCTCCAGGTAGTAGGAAAAGCCCAGGTGGTCCTGTGTGGGATTAGAAATGGAACATCAGCTTAGTACTGTGCACAGCATCCACACCCACCAATGCCACCCATCACAGGCAGCAGGTATGGTACTCACCATCTCATGATTCTGCACCTGCCACAGGGTCCCCCCCAGCATGGTTATCACAATAGGTATCCTCAGACACCCTCCACAGCCTTGTTGGGTGCCATTCCATCCTATTGTCAGCAGCGGTAGCCATTGTAGACAGCAATATACATGACACATGATGCATGTCAGCACGGGGCAGTGTGCCTGCATGTGTCCTCTGCCCATGTCAGGGCATCTCACACGTGTACCATGCCATGCCCCCTTAAAGGTACACACAGGTGTGCATGACAGGATAAACTGGATGCACCAGGGCATGCACAGGATGACCAGAAATGGAACGGAGGGAGAGGTTGTGTCCCAGACTAATGATGTACATACACCTGTTCCAAGAGGAGATGGTGCAGTGGAGGCATGCCAGTCCATGGCCAAGGGTATTCAGACCATGACTGAATGCTACCATGCTGCTCAAAACACACTGCATTGAGGGATTCTGGTTTCCATAGGTCATGATCAAACAGCTGTGTGACATGATCTGTGATGACATCACCCCACGGACACGCCAGTCCTGGGCAATGTCTGTGGAGGCAAAGATGCTATACATCCTGACATACTATGCTACAGGGTCCTTCCAACGGGTGACTGGTGATTCGGTTGGTGTATGCCCAGCACCGGTGTCACAGGCTGTGGTGCAGGTGATGGATGCCCTGCTGGCACATGTGCAGACCCACATCAGGTTCCTGATGGGGGAGGCCAATGTCTGAGCCATGAAACAGGTCTTCTGTGACATGCATGGCATGCCGAATGTGTACGGTGTGACTGACTGCACCCATATAGCCATACTGGCACCGCCCATGCAGGTGGAGGCATACAGGAACAGAAAGGGGTTTTCACAGTGTAAGCTGTCAGGTTATGTGTGATGCAGGTGGACTGTTTACCAATGTACATGCAAGGTACCCTGGATCGTGCCATGACGTGTACATTCTGGATGCATCACACCTTGGTGCCATGCTCTGTGCAGGGCACATTGATGGATGGCTGTTGGGTGAGTGCGTAGTGTCATCATGTGTAGTATCCCAATATTGTGGCATGGTGACCCATATGTGACACTGTTCTTTGTCTCCTGTACAGGTGACAGTGGATACCTGCTGTGGCTGTACCAAATGACACCGATCCTGGCACCCACCTGTGCAGTGGAGGAGGCCTACAACCATGCACAGAGGAATACGCAGAACATCATGGAAAGGACCATCGGCCTGTTGAAGATGTGATTCCTTTGCCAGGTCCATACCGGGGGACAATCATGCTGTTCCCAGGAAGGGCCTGCAGGGTGTTCACCACATGTGCCATGCTACATAATATGGCCCTGTGCCATAATGTGCCCATACTGGAGCCACAACAGCAGGATGGACTCCGGGAGGTTGTTGTGGTGGAGGTGTGCTGGGAACAGGAGACAGTGGGTGGTCATGCAGCTATGGCGGCCATTGTACAGGGCACATTCCAACAGTAGTAGGATGGTCTAGCATGACTGTGGGACAGACTGACGTGAGGATGTGCGTTGTCACAGATGTGTGTGCGCCTGCAACGCATGTCCTCCTGAGTCTGTGCCTGTTGTAGATCTCACAGCATTCCTGCATGTGTGGGCCATGTCCATCATGGGTGGTGGGTGCTCCATAATGATACCCTGCACTAATCACACCCATCTGATGGGTGGCCGCAAGTCTGGCACGGATGTGCATGCAGCTCATGTGGATCACTGTACTGTCCAGGGGTGTGTGAGGCAAGGGGTGTGTCATGCAGTGGTGGCCATGTTCAGGGGACTGCCCTGCAGTGTGCATGTGTCCTGCTCATCAGCAGTATGGACCTGAAATGCTGTGGTGGTGTGTGCCATACAGGATGTGTGGCAGGGGCTGTCCCATGGTAACAAACTGTGAGGGTGGGCCATGTGCAGGGGAAAGGTAGTGTTCAGTGTGTGCCTGTGCTGTACATAGGGATGTCTGTGTGATATACAGTGTCACTGTCCATGTGTGTCAGTTGGCTTCTCCTGCAGCTAGGTGGAGGACCATGTGCTCAGCATCCGGACAGTGGCCTGTTGCCTATTGGCTGTCTGCTAGTGCCTGCTGGCATGGGGCCACTTGGTGTGCTCACCCACCATACTATCATCATCTTCATGCTGTCATCATCCTCTGGGTCATGGCTGCTGTCTTATCCTGCCATGTCCCTCTCTGTGCTGTCAGTGCAATGTCCCTGCACCACCATGCTGTGTGCACCGGTGGGGTGTACGGGTGCTGGTCTATGGGTGCTGGTCATGTGCCCTGAGACTTAGCCACCTTTGTGCTATCTGACTCACATGGTTGTGTCCCTGCATCCTGCTGTGGGCTGGTCATGCTGTGGGACATCTGTGTGTGGATGTGTGCAGCATGGGTGGTGTGTGGCACATGCCATCTGGCAAGGTGTTCAACCAGCTACTCATGGGCATCAGCAATGTGGTCGATGGCACAACACATGCCCCACACCTTGGAGGTCAAGGCCACCCTTGTCTCTGTGTTGCATTGCTGTGCCTCCAGCCTGCCCACTTCCAGCTGAAGCAGCTCGCTGTACTGCTTGGACATAGTTGCATGTCTGTGTGCTGTGTGTCTCCGTCCTAGTGGCCGGCACAACAGTCCTTCTTCTCCACTGTCCTCGGTACAAGGCAGTGCCTGACCAGCATGGGCTGTGCTATCCAGGCACCACCATCCAGGCACAGGATCTGTTGTTCTGCTACTAGCTCCTTCATGGCCCTGCTGTGCATGTCCTCCAGGGGCATGCAGGTGTTCACTGGAGTTGTGCCCTCTATCCTACTCCTTGATGGCCTCCTGTGTTCCCTTGTCCACTGCCTCAGGTGTGCCATCCACCTCTGTGCCCAACTCCAACTGGATCTCCATCTTATTCTCTGTACCTGTGGGGGAGAGGGGCATGTTTGACTGGCTATGTTTGTGCCTTGCAGTGGCCACTCGCAGGGATACGTGGGGCATGGTGTCCCACCTGTGCCATCCTCCCTCTGTCTGGTATCCTCACCTACACCTTACATTGCTGGTGTGTCCTGGTTCTGCAATGCTGTCGTGTCTGTCCTGCATCCCTCACTGGCAGGCTTTGTGGGTGGAACACATGGCTGTTAGTACATGCTTGGTGCCGCAGCCCAGGGGTACCCGTGCCCTGCCACTACAAGTGTACCTTCAATGGTGTCGACCCTTCCACCTCACCATGGACGCCAATGTCTGTGAGGGTGGCCGCCACCATCCTCTCCACCAGTGTCAGTTGGCTGTCTGTACTGGGGAACAGCCTCTGGTGGCCAGGCATGCCTGTGCGACCACGACAACCTTTTTTTTCACCACGGCATGCATGTCGCACCATTTATGTTTTATTACCACCAGTGTCTGGGATTCGGGACTGATAGCATTCACCATGTTCTGGATTACGAGCCACAGCCATGCCTTTATCTCCAGGGCAGTGCTCAGGGACTGTGCCCCATATAGTGTTCAGTGGCACTGGATCCAAACAGTGCTGACAACAGAGTCGGCATGGTGAGCATGGTACAAATTGTGCCGAAGCAGGGGGCTCTGCACCCCACACCCCCATCTTTAGAATTTTCATTACAAGGGGGTGTTGATCCTGGGAAAGGTTAAAATTTGTGGGGCCAGGACTTCCGGTTGGGACATGGTGGCATGAAGACACAGGGGAATCGAGCTCTTACCCCACCGCAGCCATTTCAGGCCTCTCCTGCCCAAAACTACCTTGATTTAATATAAAACCTGCAATATCTATCGTAGACAATGTGGGGAGGAGAATTAAACACCAAAACGTAAAGTACAAAGCTTTATCTAAAACATACCTTTGCGGTATGGCACGCCACAACCGAAATCGCTATCAGCTATTAGGGGACTTACCAAACAATGAGGAGAGCAGCCTGCAGAGTTCCAATGCCACCTTGCCTGCTCCCCCACTTCCGGACACCAAACAGGGGAAATGGGACAAAGAAAAGGAAAAAAAGAAACAAATGCCAGAAATATCCAATTCAAAGGCAATCCTGTTGGCAATCTCCAAATTTCACACGGAAATGAGAGATGCCTCAAAAAAATTAGCTCCGCTCTCACCGAGCTGCAGTCAAGGGCCACAGAAGCAGACATTCAAATAACTGAAACACTAACAAAATCTTGGCCCTAGAGACAGCAGTGCAGGAATTAACTGAGGAACAACTTTACATGTCAATGAGGTTGGAGGATATGGAGAATCGGGGAAGACGTAAGAACATCAGGGTGTATGGCATCACCTAGGGGAATGACCCAGCAGCATCTGCAGATTACTTGTTTGTGCCAGGCCCTGGATTTGGGTCCAGACTTCCAAATAGATATTGAAAGGGCACATAGGGCACTGGGCCCCCACTCTTCAAGACCTGATGCATGTCCAAGATCATTTGTCATGCGCTTTGAAAGCTTCTACCAGAAAGATCAGTTGCTATTAAATGGCACAAACAGAAGGTGATGTGGGAAGAACAGCGTATTCTATTCGATAATGATTATGCATATGACTGCTTCTAGAGGGGGTTTCCCTCTAGGGTGGGTCTATACCCACCTACCGGTGGGTGGTGCCCCACATTCCTAGGGCAAGGGGATCCTAGGACCAGGGTGAGAGATGGTCTTTTCTCCCCCACAAATGGAAGTACGAATGTACAAAATTTTCTCCTTTAGGAGTTAGGTTACTGTTCAAAGGTTTTGGAGGTTATTTAGATGGTTTGGTTTAATAGTTTTGATAATTTAAAAAAAAAAGGATGGTGACACAACTTTAATTTGGAGATTTCACCCCCGTAATGGCTGGATGGGCTGTAGATCGAAGGGCTGTTAAGTTGGAGGTTTCCCCTCACTCTGAAAGTGCTGTGTTTGGTCTTAAAAGACCACCTGTGTCGGGGATGGATACTAGCAAAGGTGCACAACCTAAGTTTTTAAACCCTTCGTGGATCGGACAAAGTGCCAGTCTGACCAAGATAACTCTCTCCGTCTGTGCCAATGGTTATTGTTCTGGTAAATATTTTCTCTCAAAATGTGAATGGTTTACACTCCCCTGTTAAACAATACAAGATAATGCAACATGTAGAAAAACAGAAAGCGGATTTATATTTTATACAGGAATCCCAACTTTCTTCCCTGGAACACTCAAAATTACACTAGGAGGGATGATATAAGGGAATGGTCTCCTCTCACCCAAGAGGACATAAAAGGGGTACAGTAATTTTGATCACCTCCGCAACCCAATTGTACGTGCAGGACACCTATCAGGATTCACAAGGCAGATATGTGATTTTAACAGACAAACTATATTCTCAGACAATAACTCTGGTAAATACCTACCTCCCTCCATAAACATCTCTTCTGGTGGTACAGGCCTTTTTGCACCGTGTGATAAAGAGGCTTAAAGGGATCTTGATTATGGGGGGGACTTTAATTTTGCCTTTAATCTACATTTCGTCTCGTCTAACCCTAAACTGAACAGGTTACCTAAAGCCGGTAAATATTTTAAAGGGAACCTGGCTTTTATGGGTGTAGAGGATGTTTGGCGTAGATTATTTCCCTCTGTCCCAGGCTACACTTTTTTCTCTGGATGCCATAGAAAGTATTCTAAGCTGGATTATTTTTTTGTTACTGGGGAACACCTTACATTAGTTCAAGATATTTTAATTGAACCCAAGATATTATCAGATCATAACCCGTTAATCCTTAAAATAGACTTGGGTAAACAAAAGTAGTTCAGGTTCTGGAGACTTAATTTGTCCTTTCTCAAAGATTCGGAATTCCTGGAATCCATGAGGGAAAGTATCCCACAGGTAATTCAGGATAATTTAACTTCAGAAGTATCTTTACCGATTCAGTGGGATACATTGAAAACTGTCCTGAGAGGAGAGATCTTAGAATATGCCTCTCAGAAACAAAAAAAGCAAAATGCTAGCCTTAATTTTTTAATGAACCAATTGGCTTCATACCAGCTGTTATATAGAAAGGGTGACACTGCCCTCCAGAAGCAGATTAGAGGTTTAAAACAAGACATCCAAAAAATGTTGGATTATAGGACTCTCCAGAGCCTGGACTACCTACGTCAATATAATTATGAGGGGGGAGCAAGGAGGGGCACGATTACTGGCTCGGAAGCTGAGGGTTAATAAAAGGGCACCTACAATTTTAAAAATAAAATCTACCACTTTAGGCAATACTACCTATAAGAAGGACCAACTGAAACAAGTTATTACTCACTTTTATTAGACCCTATATGCAGCCCCCAAACCATCCCAAGAACAAAATACCTGGATATCTAATTGAAAAGGCTCCCCTTACCTGGATTATCTGATCTCCAGATTAACCAGCTGGAATGCCCCATCAGATCCGAAGAGATCCTTCAACAGGTAAAACATATCAAATCCCAGAAATGCCCTGGCCCGGATGGCTTTAGCCCCGAATGGTATAAAACCTTTATTCCCCAGTTGCTCCCTAGCTTTCTACCACCATGTAAAGCAGTGATTGAGGGTGAAGGCTCCCCCCTTGGAATTATGCTGTCCTCACCCTCTTACTTAAACCAGACAAAGATCCTACTCTTCCATCATCATATCGCCCAATTTCAGTTTTAAATGTGGACTATAAAATATTTATGGCCATGTGGGCCAAAAGATGAGAGCCCATACTTCTTCAGTTAATACACCATGACCAATCCAGCTTCATAAAGCAGAGAAATACTTCTGATAACTTACGTCATATTTTATTACTTATTGAATATATTCATGCCAGAAAGATCCCTTCCACAATCATAAATCTAGATGCCAATAAAGTATTTGACAAGGTGGGGTAGGAATTCCTATGGACCACCCTTTCTAAATTTTCCTTTCCAGACTCTTTTCTTACTTGCCTGAGAAACATCTATACATCCCCTAAAGCATATATTTGAATAAATGGATTCCTATCTCAACAAATAGCTATACAAAATGTCACGAGACAGGGGTGCCCCTTATCCCCACTACTATTTGCCCTTTACATCAACCCCCTGGCAGAGGCTATCCGGAGTAACACCCAGATAGAGGGAGTCCCCATAGGCCAGAGATAACATAAGGTGGCCCTTTTTGCGGATGATAGTCTGGTGACGGCCCTCTCCCCGGAGATTTCCCTTCTAGCTGTATGGGAAACCTTGGAACATTTTACTGAGGTTTCGGGTTTTCAACTCAATGTAGCCAAAGCAGACCTTCTCCCATTATATTTTACCCCACCTCAATCTCTTAAAAATAAATGCCTTATAAAATGGTGTCAAACAAAGTTTAAATATTTGTGCATTATTATCCCCAAGAACCTGGACAATCTGGAGCTACTGAATTATGAACCCCTGTCGGTGCAAATTCAGTCGGACTTATCTATCAGGTCTAAATTACCTTTAAATTTCTTCCAAAGAATAGAGTCTATCCAAATGATCATTCTGCCAGAATTATTGTACTTATTTCAGAATATCCCTACTTTTCCCTCCACCTTTTATTTTAAATCATTGGATAAAATTATCTCAAACTTTATTTGGCATGGTCAGAGACCTTGGATCAGTATGTCATTGCTGCAACTCCCGCTCTCTCAGAGTGGAGCCAACCTACCAAACCTAAAATGTTATGCTCTTGTGACCTTTTTTTAAATATTAACCCTTTGGTTGGCTCCAACTTTTGAGGCGCCCTGGAAAAACCTGGAATTTGCTTTAAATGATTTGTACGACATAACAAAGATAATCTTGGCTCTGGTAGCTAAGATTCCTTGCACGCGGGACTTTACACCCTTTTCTGACCAAATCTTAAAGCAATGGTACTGGTTGAAAAAACAACAGGGTTTTAGGGAATTTTTTTTCTTCCATACACTAATCTCAGAGGATGATAAGGTTTTCCCTGTTACTACAGACCATACTTTTGCAAAATGGAGAAGGGTGGGACTCCAATATTTTAGGCAGTTCCTTTCCCAGGAGGGTATTGTCTCATTTGAAAACCTCTGATCGACTTATGGTTTACTAGATAGTGACCTTTACAGATATACTCAGGTTAAAAATTACCTTTTGAGACAGAGGGATATGATGCCTAAATTGCCAGACCCTATCCCAATGTTCTGGAAATATCTTGAAGATACTATGTCTGGTCATATATGGGGACATGAGGTGGGACATTTATACCATATCCTCAGGGATGGGATGGGTGATTCGTTCCTTTCAATTTTAAAAAAACTGGTGTAGGGATCTTGAAATAGAAATTTCAGAACAAAATAGGATACAAGCTTTCCCATTGGCATGCAGGATAACTCATTCTACTATATGGCATGAATTCGCCTGGAAGTACAGAGTTAGGTTCTTTCATTCCCTGGTCATTCTTACCAAATATCTCCCCTCCTCATATGGTAGGTGTTGGAGAAATTGTAAGTGTTCACATGCCAACCTTGGTCATATCTTTTGGATGTGCCCACGGTTGGCACCTTATTGGTGTATATTACAACAAGAGATATCAGACTGTCTGGGTGAGAGGATAGAGTTAACTGCTGAGATGGTTTTATTGGCTTTATTTCCCCCCATTACCCATCTTGGTATCGAATAGTGATGGGCGAAGTGGCTGATTTGCTCTGTGAAGTGATTCACGAATGAAGGCAAATTCTTGGAGTGCTCCGTAGCGAAGCGGAGTACTTGTTATTAATGGGTAATGCAAAGTCCATTGAAAACAATGACTTCACATTACTCCGCCTTCCCAAACCACTACTACAATAATTCTTAAGGCGAAGTACATTGAAAACAATGTACTTCACCTCACTTTGCCTTGTTTTTAAGCTCCAAAGGCGAATTTTGCAGTGATTCATGGGATTTCAGGTCACATGGGCTCTAGATTGTTCTGCACAGCCTCAGTTTGGGGAAGTGTGTGTAGGAAGCTGTAGGAGACAGTCTGATCTGAGAGCTCTCTGTGATTCAGGCCTTCAAAAAGCTGTTAAAAAAGCCTTTTTGAGTCATTTTTTTTGCTGAAACTTTAGTTCGTCGATTATAGGAAACACTCCTGTGCTCATATCATTGAGCGTTTATTGTTTGTGTATGGATTTTGAATGTTAATGTACAACATTCAGTCTGAATACTGAGAGACAGTGGAAGTGTTCTTTGGGGAGGGGCATATCTGTGGTGTAGGTAGATTAACTTGGAGAAAAGACAGTGCTTTCTATTTTGGTGATATTTTTCTTGTGTAACTGTGTTAATGTACACACAGTAATATTTTCAATTATTCTTGCCATTTTTTTGCTGATTGTTGTGGTGCAGTAGTGCATAATTTTAGTTTGTTTAAAATATGTGGTTAAATTACTGAAGTTTTCAATTTGCTATGCATTACTTAGTGTGTGTGTGTGTGTGAGTATGTGTGTGATGCGTGTCATCAAATCAGACAACTTTTATTGTGCCAGAGAATAATTTCAGCAATGTGAAGCTGCTATTCACTGCAGCTGTGTGATTTTTGTACTTCTTTGTGGTATCTTTACTGGTACTAGTACTAGTGACAGTTACTGCAGCAGTGCAGTACACTGCCCCCCACGGCCCCTCCAATTGGCAAAGGTATTCTTTTCCGCATTTGAATTTCTGATGGTGAGCACTGGTTAGGTGTTGTGCCTTTGTGTCTGCATCTCTTCAGTGCACAGCACGATCTTAATCTGTCTGTGCATTTGCATCTCTTTAGGGCCCAATCTCCATCTGTAACTTAAGTCACAGTTGTTTCTGTGGCTACCCTTCAGAGTACTGGACAGGTATGGTGCTTAATTCTGCATGAACATTGTACTCATTAATATGCGTTTTTAAGTCAGGATGATCATCACGAGTCACTCGTGATACAAATCACATTCTTCATCATCACGGTCACAAATGCAGTAACAAATCACGATTCACGATCATTCAGGTTACGAATCACAACATAATTTTTTTTTCTAGTTACTTGGGTGTATTGTAAGCCTGTTTTGTAGTATCTCTCCAGGCTTCACCACCCACCATTGCACTCATTGATATGTGTTTTTAAGTCTGGGAGTTTTAAGCTACAGCTCATTGAGGAAGTATAGCCGTAGGCATTCACGTTTCTTCATCATCACAGTCACAAATGCAGTCACAAATCATGATTCACGATCACGTCACGAATCACATTATTTTTTCTTAATAGTTACTTGGATGTTTTGTAAGCCTGTTTTGTAGTATCTCTCCATGCTTCACCACCCCACCATTGTACTCATTAATGTTTGTTTTTAAGTCAGGGAGTTGGAAAGTGTTTGTAGTACATACACAGACTGGAGAGAAGACTGACTGCACACATGCAGTTTAGTACAGTATACTTGCACTGCTCAGAATACAAAGTGTCACGCATATAGGAGACAACAAAAAAAGAGCATAATTGCATACAAGGGTCAGGGATGATAGAGGAATGCATTTTATAGCACAACAAGAAAGGAGTGGGGGGGCACATGATGTGGGGAAAAAAAAAATAATGTGGAATCCCATGGTGATCCAGTAGCAGTTCCGGCATGGATATAATTTGCAACTGATGTCCCTCTATGTGATCCAGCCGCTGCTCCACAGCACTCATCCTCTCGTTGTTATCCTCAACAGCACTCTAGAGAACTGCCAAGTCAGCCTGTGTTACACACAGTTCTCTGGGGTCCACAAGTTCTACAGGCTGACCTGCTGGTGGTGGTGGTGGGGGGGTGCTGGTGGAGCAGTAGGTGCTGCTGCAGTCCTCCTCCTCTTCTTGGGGATGCCGCAATGCACAGCTGCACCCTCTGCCACAGAATGGCCAGTAGGTGCAGGCATGGTCCGCTCTGTGGCAGCCTGCCACTCCAACTGCTGGTGATTGAGCATATGGGTGTGCTGGCCCCCAGTCCCCAGGTGAGTCCCCAAGGGGCCACGGCGCACCTTCCACCTCACATAGGCAGCACTTGACCACACTGCTGTCCCCCCGACACAGTCAAAAAACTGCCAAACAACGGAGGTGTGGGGAGGACCAGGCACAGGCAGGGGATGGCCAGATGAACTGGCAGCCAGCTGGTCACAGTGCTGAACAGGGATGGGATCCACACCTGGGCCTGGGAGAACAGGCACATCCTGCTCCAGAGGACCTGGTGCTGGACTTAGTGGTGGTGGTGGTTCAACTGCCTCAGAGTCAGGACAGGAGGTGGTGCTGGTTCTGCTTCTGGGGGGGGGAGGACACTCACAAGTTTTGAGCGGTCCAACAGGAATGGGTGCCCATACCCTCCACACATGCGCATGGTACGACACTTACCACTACCATGCTCCCAGAGCTGCCCCGACCCCAGACATTCCATCACCCTGGTCCATCTCTCCTACTGAGCTCCCTCAGTCTGAGCAATCACGACTCACACTGTCACACAACACACACACACAGTCACACAGACACAGACAAACAACTAACTACTTATAAAGGTAAGAAAAATAAAATTTACAGAAAGAACAAATTAAGTAAAAAGAGTGCAGAAAAGACAAAAAAATGTAGCTTTTAAAAAAGCCGTTGGGTCTAAATCAAAGTTTAAATCTCCTCCTCGCTCTGATCTCAAAGTATCAGCAGTCATAAAACACACTACTCGCTCTCTGTCTGTACAGGAGAAAGTAAAAGTGTCTGCTTGTATGACTTACTTTCTTCCTGCCTAGCTAAAGAGCATGTGACTTGCAGTACTGTAAGCCATGTGATGTGTGGGGCTGCCAAATCTGAAACACCAAGTGGATCACTTAGAATCATAATGAGGGATGCGAAGTCCATTAAAAACAATGACCTCACCTTATTTCACATTGCCATTCCGCCTTAACGCGAAGTGGTAATGACAAGGTGGAGTGAGCACTTTGCATTGCCCGCTCGCGGAGTGGCAACGTGAAGTGCCCACTCGCGTTCATTCCGCCGTCGGAATTTAAATTCGCTGCATCTCTAGTACCGAACCTTATTACCTATTTATACTTTAGCAGCCAAAAAGGCTGTAACAAGAAGATGGATGTCACCAGATGTACCCACTGTAAAGGACTGGAGAGGGTGTGGTCTCTAATATATATTACATGGAATCCCTTACGGCTACACTACATAACAAAAATTCAGTGCATGAGGTGTTCTGGAGGACATGGGTGATATATATATATATATATATATATGAGGACATGATCCTGATTTTATTTCTTGAGGTGTCATTATATAGCAGTTTTTAAAGGCCTGAGGAAACTCGGGTCGGAGTACAATATACAGGGGCAACCTTCACATAGATAATACAAGCTGTTGTCACAGGAAAGACCATTTAGGACATAGTACAGCAGTGGGTGAAATGTTTGTGAAATAATAAGTACAGTTATATTGTAAACATGTCACTTTATTCAGAAAAAATGGCTTAGATTCATAATCGTCAATTACATATAAAAGCAATGTAAAGGAGTTTTATGCTGGAAGCTAATACTGTTAACTGTAACTGATTTGTGGTCACATCCATTAAATAAAAAGAAATTAGAAAAAAAAAAAACATTTGTAGGGCCATTATGGCCCCATGTAAAAAAGAATATCAAGTCCCAAGGTAGCTAAAAAGGTTGGAGACCAGGATTAGAATCCTGGTTTCTACTGTTGTTGGCTGAACCATTTGATGACCCAGCCCTCCACACCACAGGAGCAGATTAGCCAGCATCCTGAATTCTGGAGCCCTTGTCTTTCTTCGGTACCATGGACAGTGACCAGGGGAGCTCTTACAGGAAGAGCTGTAAATCCTCCCTTGCTGTCCATGTGAAGGCTTACCAGACTAGCCCTGTATAGTGTGGCGCTATTATGGTAGTGTTCACTTGACAGGGTACCATATTGGGTAGTACATCCTGATGTCGGTGACCAAGGATGCCACCTGGCCAACTGTGAAGTTTGGGTGATGAACATATGAACATATGAAATTTGCCAGCAGATAAAGGCCTAGTGGTCTACCAAGTCAGTTTGAATGTGCAGCTAGCACCCCTTATTCTGCAGCTGCCCCTCCCTTCCACCCGTCCCTTCCCTTGACCCTCCCCCTTGCCCTGTCACAGTCCCTTTTGAAGCAGTCCACTGTTCTACTGGATACCACTTTCACCAGTAAAGCATTCCACCCAGCTACCACCCTTTCCGTAAAAAAACTGTCATCTTCCTCCTGAACCTTTCTCCCTCCAGTCTCATATCATGGCACTGAGTGTCCCTCCCTTCCCCTCCCTTACTTTGAACAGCCCCTCCATCCCTGTCTTGTTTATTCCTTTCATATGCTTGAAGGTTTCAGTCATATCCCCCCTGTCCCTCCTCTCCTCCAGCGAGTACATATTCGGCTCCCTCAGCCTACTCTTATATGGTAAGTCCCCTAGCTCCTTGATCATCTTTGTTGCCCTGCGCTGCACCCCTTCCAGTAACTTAATGTCCCTCTTTAGATATGGGCATCAGGACTGCATTCAGTATTCTAGGAGTGGTCTAACTAATGATCTATACAGTGGCAGAATCACCTCCCCCCTCCTCGAGGATATACTCCTTGCAATGCAACCCAGCATTTTGTTGGCTTTTGCAGCTGCCTTCCTACACTGTGCTGAGTTGTTCATTGACCCTGTAATGAGCACCCCCAGTTCCTTCTCCTCCTCTGTCTCAGCTAGCTGCACTGCCCCTAGCTGGTAACTCCTTCTTGGGTTTTTCACCCCAAAATGCAGCACGTTGCACTTTTTGGCATTGAACCCCAGTTGCCAGGTGTCCAACCAGGTTTCCAGCTTTTCCAGATCATCCTTCAACCCCTGTAATCCCCCTAGGTCATCCACCACAGCTCCCATCTTGGTGTCATCAGCAAACAGACTTGTCTTGCTCTGGATGCCCAATGATATGTCTGCAATAAATATCTCAAACAACACTGGTCCCAGCACCGAGCCCTGCGGAACACCACTCATCACTACCCTTGGGGATGAAAGCTCCCCACTCACCACCACCCTCTGTTGCCTTCCCTAAAGCCAGTTGCCTACCCATCTCATCAGTTTTGCACCCACCCCTGTGCCTTCTAACCTACTTCCCAGCCTCCCATGTGGCACTGAGTCGAATGCCTTACTGAAGTCTAGGTATAGGACATCCACTTCATGGTCCCCATCCAATTGCCCTGTTAACCAGTCATAGAACTCTACCAGGTTGGTTTGGCAGGATTTGAAACTTACAAAGCCATGCTGTCTGCTATCCTGTAGCCCTTTGGCCTCTAGGAGGGCCACCAGCCTCTCCTTCAGGATAGTCTCCATCAGTTTACCCATGACAGATGTGAGGCCTACCGGCCTGAAGTTCCTCAGTTCATCCTTGGGGCCACTGTTGTGAAGGGGCACCACATAAGCCATCCTCCAATCCTGAGGTACACACCCTGAGTGTAGTGAGGCATTGAACAGGTCTGCCAAAGTTCCCGCCAGGACCTCTGCCAGCTCCTTCAGTACCCTTGGGTGGGTGCCATCTGGGCCTGGTGCCTTGTCCACCCTCAGTGTCCTTAAACCCTCTAGAACACTGCTCTCCATGATTTCCCCATCCGTCACCCCCTTCCCCTCTGTTTCTGCCCTCCCTCCCCCTTGGGTATCACCCCCTCTCTTCTCTTTAATAAAGACCGAGCAGAAGTAATCATTTAGTGCTTCTGCCATATCACCCCCTTGCTTCTACCTAACCCCCCCTTCCTAATCCTTACTATATGATCCTTACAGCTCCTTTTCTCCCTGATGTACCTGACAAAGTCCTTCTCCCACTTCTTAATGCCCTGCACCAGCCTGAGGCCCGTAGCCACTTTGGCTGCCCTTACTACCCTTGTCACCTCCTTTGATTCCTTCAGGCACTCCTCCCTGTCTTCCCACCTCCCTGTTTTTTTTTTTGTACCTCCTAAAGGCAGCTCTTTTCCTCCTTACCTTTTCCATGACCTCCTTGCACACCCAGCTAGGTTTCTTTGCCCTAGCCTTCTTGCTCTGGGCCTTGCTGCAGGTTCTGGTTATCCCCAGCTTTATGAGCTCCCACCTCTGGTTAGTGCCCATACTAGGTTGAATTCTGGCCAGGTAACCTTTTACCACTTCCCCCATCCTCCTGAAGTTGGCCCTCCTGAAGTCCAGCACCCTTGTGCCAGATTCCACTCCTTCCTTACTCATATCCAATGTGAACCATACTGAGTGGAGGTCACTCCCTGCCAGTGGTTCTTGCACCCTCAGTTCCCTCACAAACTCCCCATTTGCCAGCACAAGGTTAAGGATATTCCCTAATCTGGGTGGTTCACTGACCATTTGCATAGGGAAGCTGTCCTGGAAGTCATCCAGTAATATCTTCTCCCTTCAATTCCTGGTTGTTTGGGTTCTCCAAGCAACTCCTGGCATGTTAAAGTCCCCCACAATCACCACACTGCCCTTCTCAAAGGTTCTCCTGATCTGTTCTACTAGTTTCCTAACTCCTCTGTCTGAGAGGGCGGCTTGTACACCACTCCTATCCTGAGAGTCTTATTCTTGGAGTCCTGGATTTGCATCCATAATGACTCTGTACTACCCACCTCCTGTACACACTTCAGTCCTTCCCTCACATACAGTGTCATCCCCCCTCCTTTCCCAATCACTCTATCCCTACGAAATATCCTGTAAACTGGTATCAAAAGGTCCCAGTCATTGTATTGGGTGGCCCATGTTTCGATGATGGCTGCCATGTCCACTTCCCCCTCTGCCATGAGAGTCTGTAGCTCTGCATTTTTTTCCCAAGGCTCCTAGCACTGAGTGTGACCACCTTCCACCCCTTCCCACCTCCCCTTCTGCCCTCCTTTACTAGCATCACCACTAGTACTTGCCCTTTGTCCTTTATAACTGTTATGGGGGGGTAAGCTCATATGGTTCCCCAACCTGTGGTCTCTGCATTTCCCTTGCCCACTTGCCACCCCCTGCTCCTAGGTTAAATTCCCAACTGCCTGGGCTCTGCCTTGCATCTGCACATGGCTGTGGCACAGGCCACCTGCACAGACTGTCCATTCGGGCTGCTCTGGTAATGTGCTGCACCCATCTGTACCTTTTTCGTTCTTCACCATTCCCTGTGCAGTCATCCCTTGCACAGTATTCACTAACATGCCTTTATGAGGGGCAGAGACAGTGTCCATATATGGTGGGGTCAAGGGGCAATTCCACATATCTCTGGCACACCTCTGTGCACTGTGCAGACCACTATGCATTTCTCCCATCCCTCCCCCGGTGTCCACATGTCTCACTTGGGAATTCATGCATGCCACATTACGGGAGTGCCTTGAGTGACACGTAGCTGTGCACCAGGGATACAACATTTTTGGCATGTACTTTCCACAACTTAGAGCAAAGAGACCCCTGTGTGAGTGGCCAGTCCATAGGAGGCACTGTTACTTGGGATACTTCTTCAGAAGGTTGGTACCAATACACTTCCTGATCCTCATCAGTATTTGCATGGTCTGTACATCTGGTTTATCACTCAGTACTGAAACAGGAATATTAATGGTCATCGTATTTTCTGCCTTTAGTCTGGTTTCTAGTTCTGGCATGTCTCAGCCCAGGCTCTGGTACAGTCTCTGGTACGAGCTTGAGCTGGTCAGTTGGCAAAAGGTGGTTTCTGTGAACAATCTTAACAATTCCATGGCCTTTTTCCTGTCTAATGTGGTGCACTGGCAAATCAGTCAACTTTTCAGCCATAGCATAAAGCTCTGAGTACCAGTGGTCAGCTATCTTGTGCTTTCCATGAAGTCCCAGATTCCTAAGAGAACTCTGTCTTGAACTTGTAACACTTGTTTTCATAGTTTTTGGTCATTGTGGAGTTTCTTTGCAGCACTGACTTTTCCAGCAGCTTCAGCAGCCAATTTATAAGCATCTCTCAGCTGTTTTTTCAGACATTTAGTGTACTCCAGGTAAGATTCAGCTGAGGTTCTGTCAGCAGATACAATGAATGCTAAGACAAATGGCAGACAGGTTTCTCGACCAAACATGAGCAGGCAAGGTGAGGCATTGGCAGCACTGTTACGAGTACTATTGTAGGCATGCACCAACTTGGGGACATGCTGGCTCTGATTTCTTTTCTGTGAAGGAGTCTGTGTACCTAACATGTCCAACAAGATACGATTAAATCTTTCAGGTTGTGGGTCCCCTTGTGGATGGCAGGATATGGTGTGGGATTGCTGAATGCCATGAGCTGCAAGTTTCACTAGGTGGCTCTGGAAGTCAATACCTTGGTCAGAGTGAATAAGCTGAGGTACAGTACAAGTCACATTAAACTGTTGTTCCAACTCACTGGTTTAGCATTTTTCAGTGAGTTGCTTAATGTGTGCACTTCTCACTGCAATGAATTAATAAACATTTCCTAATAGTTTGTCTCCAGCTGCTATACAGCTTCACCTTGCTTTGCAGCTCTATAGAAACTTTTATTAATGCAGCGCAACACATTAAGCAACCCATAAAAATGTTAACCACTGAGTTGGAGCCTGATTTCAGTACTGCAGTGTGTGACAAGGTTGAATAGGACCCTGTCCTAGTTGTTATGGAGAGTTTGAATTCAGGGATCTGTTCTGTTCTTTCCTTTCCTGTCTCTTGTCTGTCTGGTTGCACAACCAAATTTTCCTGTGAGACCTAGGATTTGGTCATCCCGACAGTCTCGCAATTGTTTGCCTCTCACTGTTTCTCAGCCTTCCCTTGCTGTTCTGTCTTTTTCCTCCTATGCATATATGCTGGTATAAAAATATATGCAAACCATTATGTGGAAATGTAACTGATATTGGGATCCCTTTGTTTAGAAGTTATATAGTGTTACTGTTGAAATGCATATAATTATACTTTGAGATGATTGCAGAAAGCTATTGGGAATTCAAGGGGTTAACCTGAAATGCAATTTTTATGCCTCTTGCAGAAGCTGTGGAAAGGGGGCCTCAGTTCTGGGACATTGTGTTTCTGCCTGCACCTGCCTGAAAAACACAAGAACATTTTAGAAAAAAACAGAATGCTTGCTAAGAAGGGAGGTTGCAAGGACTTATAAAAACAAAGCTGCAATTTCTTGCAATAGACACAGAGATTAAAGGAAAACTCAGATGAATCTTCTCTATTTATTCTGCCTTTGTAAATAGTTATACGGAACAAGTTTATTTTTTTATGTTACTGCTAGTACAAATAAATACTTTTTACAAATTCTGCAACTGTCCTGGTTTTCCTATTCTTCCTGACCTGTGCCTCGATCGATGACAGATGGTATCAGCCTAAATGGGATTTACGCCATGGGTAAGCCAGGAGTTTTTGTGTATGGGTACTGGGCCTAGCATCAGGGAAGCATAGAGAAAGGTATGGATTCTGAAGCAGCAAGTCCAGGAGTGGTTACCAGGAGAATGGCAACCAAACTAGCAGAGACAGAAGTCCAAGCTGAGATTGTACAGCCAGCAACATTTATGGATAAAGAACAGGCAGTGACAGAACCTGAAAGCCTAATGGATTTTTTTCAAATGGTGGGCTATACAACAAAAAAAGGTGGAGAAACAGGCGGAAAAGATGCAGCAACAGGAGCAGCAGAGGAGAGAAGAGATGTAGTGACAGGAACAGCGATGGCTGGATGTTTTGCAAGCTATCAAAGGCAGAGGATCTGGCACAGATCAATATGAGCAACAAAACACAAGCAATTTAAAAGCCATTAAACTTACAAAGTCATGTCCCTTGGATGATATTGAAGCATTCCTGACAACTTTTGAAAGGGTTGACGCAATCTGCCAGTGGCCAAAGCAGCAATGGGCAATCAGACTGGTACCTTACCTGCCAGGTAAAGCCCAACATGCCTACAGCAATATGGACACTGCACAATCAGAAAACTATGACCTGGTGAAAAGCGAAATCCTGGAAAAGTATGACATCTCAGGAGAGACGTACAGGCAGAGATTTCAATCTATGAAGTATTGGCCAGCAGTATAGCCTAGAGATTAGAGTAATGAGCTGTGGACAACCTTGGTACATGCAACAGACTGGACCTGGGTTTGATTCTCACAACCTCCACTTGCATACTGTGGGACTCTGAACAAGTCACTTAACTGCCCAGTTCTCCCAAGTCACCCCGAAAACAGGCACTTGTGCCTAGTGGGCCTTACTCGGTTACCAAAGACTAATAAATAAAAAAAAAATACAACTCAGTCGACAATCCTCAAGAAGCCTTCACTTGACTCAAAGAACTCCTGATAAAATGGCTCCAGGCAGAGGGCAAAACAGTCCCACAGATCACTGACACATTTGCAATGGAGCAATTCATCAACATCCCGCCTATACATGTGCAGCTTTGGGTAAAGGAACACTGACCAGAAAGTGAGGAAAAGACTGTTTCTTTAACCAAAGACTACCAAATGGCCAGACACAGACCACAGCAGTGAGGTAACAGCCAAGCACTGGCAAGACTCTCTTTTTCCCATTTAAACTCCAAGCCTGATAAGAACTCTGGTGGGGGTAACAAATCTGTGCCCAAAGACATTATTTGCTATAACTGTAACAAGCCAGGCCATATGGCAAGAAACTGTAACAGTAAGGAGAGCAGCACTAGAGCAGATTTGTACTTGGCAAACTGGGGCAAGTACTTAACAGATGTGAAGGTGGGAGATAAGACTGTAAAGGGACTCATTGATTTGGGAAGCAGACAGACCCTAGTGCATGCTCAAGAGCTGGGAAAACATTGTTAAGGGACCAGGTACTGGTGTCATCTGCATCCACGTGAACACTCGATACTATCCCATGACCAAAGTGACTCTGACCATTAAGGGTGTGTCGCACAAAATGAAAGTGGGGGTAGCTGGTCTGGAGGAGCTGAGGGCTGAGGTGCTGGTTGCCTTACCTCACACCATGCCAGTGACCCGTGTTCGGGAATGACCATGGGCCTCCAGGGGTTGGCAGGGGAGGAGAAGGATTGAGCATCCAAGGAACTGCTCTCCTTCTCTGCAGAGGGGGGAAGACAGTGGTCAGTTCTTGTCTGGCCCCTGGTGGCGGCTGGAGGCCAGTGCACCGACACTGTAGGAAAGGGGTGGAGTTGGGGCTGACACCGGGAGGGAGAGCGTGTGGACACGTACGCACTCCCTCCATTGGCTTCATTGCACGCCTCCTCCAGGGGACTGGAAGAGTGGAAAAGTGTTTCGATCCGGGTGAGCATGGGCTTCCTACCTCTGCAGCCTGACTTGAATGGCACTTTCTTGTCTGGATCCATCTCAGTGAGTTGAGCTATGGGGGAGCTCCTCACTACCCTGCCCATGGGGGGTAATCCATGGGGGAATTGAGGAAATATAGAAGCATAGAATTTGATGGCAGATAAGGACTGCTTGGCCCATCGAGTCTGCCCATTTCCCTACCTAACAGGTAAGCTGCAGATCCTAGTTAACCAACAGCCTAATTCCTCCTACCCCCCACTAGAATTGCCTTGTGTCTGTCCCATGCATTCTTGAATTGCCCCACTGTTTTTGACTCTATGACCTCCTCAGGAAGGCTGTTCCATGTATCCACAACCCTCTCTATGAAGAAATACTTCCTCACATTACCTCTGAGCCACCCTCTATCTTCAAATTGTGCCCCCTTGTTTTTGCACATCTCTTTTTCTGAAAGATGCTACCCTCTTGGACTTTATTGATTCCCTTGAGGTATTTGAAAGTTTCTATCATGTCACACATTCATCCTCCTTTCCTTGAGGCTATATATCTTTAGTTCCTTTAGTCTTTCTTCATATGTCTTCTGATACAGACCCTGCAACATTTTGGTTGCCCTCCTCTGGACAGCCTTCTCCCTGTCTATGTCTTTGCAGAGATGAGTTCTCCAGAGCTGTACACAGTACTCCAAATGTGGTCTTACCAACTGTCTGTACAGAGAGCCAACAACTTCTTGTTTTCTACTGGTGATGCCTCTCCCTATGCATCGCAGTATTCCCCAGCCCTCCTTACTGCCTTCTCACATTGCTGGCCCACCTTTAGGTCATCTGATACGACTACCCCCAGGTCCCTTTCCATTTTTGTTGTTGTCAGTATCTCACCCCCCACTGTGTACTCTTTCCCTGGGTTTTTCTTTCCCAGGTGCATTACTTTGCACTTCTTTGCATTGAATCTAAGCTGCCATACATTTGACCGTTCCTCCAACCTTACCAAGTCCCTTTTCATCCTCTTACCCTGTTGCAGATCTTAGTGTCATCTGCAAAGAGACATACTTTCCCTTCCAGTCCTTCTGCAATGTCACTTATAAAGACATTAAAAAGGACCGTCCCAAGTACTGAACCCTGCGGCACCCTACTAGTAACCCTCCTTTCTTCATTGTGGACTCCATTTACTATTACCCGCTGTGTCCTGTTGTCCAACCAATGTTTTACTCAGGCTACCACCCTGGGACCAACTCCCAGGCTGGCTAATCTGTTTATTAATCTTTTGTGCAGGACTGTGTCAAATGCCTTGCTAAAGTCTAAATAGGCCATGTCCACAGCCCCTCTCTGGTCTACTGCTTTGGTCACCCAGTCAAAGAAATCAATTAGATTTGTCTGACATGATCTTCCCGCTGTGAATCCATGCTGCCTTAGGTCCTGTGCTCCACTGGCCTCTAGGAACTCAACAATTCTTTCCTTCAGAAGTGATTCCATCATTTTCCCTACCACTGAGGTCAAACTGACAGGTCTATAGTTTCCTGCCTCTGTCTTGCTCCCACTTTTGGGAAGGGGAATCACATCCACCCTCCTCCAGTCCTCAGGTACCACACCATCCTCCCATGATTTATTAAAAAGGGTAGTCAGTGGTGTTACTAGTTCTTCCCTTAGTTCTGTTAGAATTCTGGGGTGAATCCCATCAGGCCCCATTGCTTTATCCACCTTCAGTTTTAAGAGTTCTTTCAGAACCCTTTCTTCTGTAAAAGGACTAATATCAATCCCCCTATCCAGAATGCTTCTATTGACCAGATTAAGTATTTCCCCCCTGCTTTTCCATTGTAAATACTGAGCAGAAGTATTCGTTCAGTATCCCTGCTTTTTCACTGTCGCTCTCTGCCCAACCACCTTCCTCTTTGTTCAACCTCAGTATCCCTGCCTTACTCTTTCTTTGCTCCCTAATGTACCTATAAAAGGTTTTATCCCCGTTCTTAACTGAGTTGGCTATCTTTTCCTCGGTTTGGGCCATTGCTATTTTGACTGTCTTACCCACTTCTTTCTGCTTTAACTGGTACAGTTCTCTGTCCTGCTCCTTCTGTGTTTCCTTATATTTCTTGAATGCTATCTTTTTCTCCATTACCTTCCCCGCCACTTCTTTTGAGAACCATAGTGTTTTTTTCTTCCATTTTGATTTGATTATTTGCTTCACACAAAGGCTTGTTGCCTCTGTGATGGCAGTTTTGATGTTTCCCCCATTGTTGCTCCACCCCACTTTCTTGCCTGTTTGCTAGTGCTTTTCTGAGGCACTCTCCCATTTTGACAAAATCAGCCCTTCTGAAGTCCAGTACCTTCACTTTTGTGTGGCTTGACTCTACAGCTAAGTTTATCGTGAACCACACTGTTTGGTGGTTGCTTGTTCCCAGATGGCTACCCACTTCAAGATCAGAGATCCTCCCTCTGTCCCCATTTGAGAGTACCAGGTCTAAGATTGCTCTCTCCCGAGTGGGCTTCAAAACTAGCTGTCTGAGGCATGCCCCCTGTAGGACATCGAGAATGGCCCTGCTCTTGGATGTGGCTGCAGCAAAGCTGCTCCAGTCAACATCTGGCATATTCAGGTCCCCAATCAGCAATATCTTCCTATTTCGTGCCATCCCAAGGATGCCTTATATCATTTCCTTGTCCATTTCCTCCCCCTGAGATGGGGGTCTGTATACAACCCCTGTGCAGATTGTGGAGTCATTTTCAGTCTCCAGGGTGACCCACAGTGCCACCTCTTCTCCCTGTTTACCCTTTAGTTCTGTTGCTTTGATCCCTTCCCTTACATAGAGAGCTACTCCTCCTCCTCCTTTTCTTCCCTCCCTGTCCCTTCTGTAGATTGTGTACCCTGGTATATTGACATCCCAATCATGGTTCTCTGTGTACCATGTTTCTGTGACTGCTACAATATCCAGGCATCCCTCTTCCATCAAGGCCACCATTTCAGGGAGCTTTTTACCTAGACTACGGGAATTGGTACTCATTTACCCTCCATTTTTTTCTGGCTTTATTTCTTTTTGCTCCACCCCTGTCTCTACTGCCTTCATCTTTTTCTCCATTTACCCCTGCCCTTCTCCCTATCAACTGCTCTATCTTGGTGTTTACCTCACTAATTACCCTGATTTTTGTGGGGGCTAGGATTTCCCTTCTCCTCTTCAGTGTCTTCCTCCTTGGCTAGTTTAAATGCTTACCATTGAAGCATTTAAACCTATCACCTAGGATTCTGGTTCCCCTCCAGGACAGATGCAGACCATCGCACCTGTATAGGCCTGCATCCCTCCAGGTGGAGCCCCAGTCCCCAATGAAGCCAAATCCCCGAGCACTGCACCAGCTTTTCAACCAGTCATTGAATCCCATGGTGCAGAGTACCCTAGCCTCATCCATTCCATAGACAGGTAGCACTTCCGAGAAAGTTACCATGTGTGCAACTTGTCTAAGGCCCTTCCCCAACTCCACAAACTCCTGTTGCACTGCTCTGATCCCATTCTCAGCCAGGTCATTCGTCCCTAGGTGGATAATGACATCCAGCTCCCTCCCCCTTGCTGCTGCTCCCATGATCCTGAGGATTCATTTCCTGTCCCTCCAAGCCTTGGCACCAGGCAGGCACCTTACCTCCCTTTCCTCTCCCTCCCAGTTCTACCCCCTAACAATTGAGTCCCCAACCAGGAGTTGTTTCATTCCCCTGTGGGGTTCTGAGCCACCCTCCTATGGGTCTCCATTGTGGAGGTTCCCAGCATCCTCCTTGGTCTCTACTGCAGATGCCTCCATAGAGGAACCATGCTTCACCACAGTGGTGAATGAATTGTGGAGAGGCACAACTGGAGGGATGCACCTATGTTCCACCACCCTCACCCTCCCTGAACCTACTGTGGTGCAACCACTTCTCTTTCTTGGCAACCTCTGAGGTAGTGGTGAAGGCCTGGGTAGTCCCTGGGTGGGGGAGCAGGTTTACCAAATCCTTGCCAGGTCAGCATGGAGATGAACAACCTCCTCCCTCAGACCTGAGAGGTGCCTGCAAATAGAGCAGCAATGCAGTCTCTAGAATGTCTCCTGGAAGACTGCTGCTCCACAGCCAGTGCATTGCACCACTCCCCACATGTCTGTGTCCCTTCCAGTTACAGATGCTTTTTTGGTTTTTTGTTCTTGTTTTAGTGTGTGCAAGCTTGTGAGTGGCTCTATCTACTATTCAGTGTACTGTGCCTTTAAGGATATGAACAGGTGTATGTTGTTAGCAGTTTTGAGGAAATGATGTCAGAACCCCTGCTATAAAGGGAGAGTTACGTGCTTGGGGTGGGTGGGGTGAGGGAAGGGTAGGTGGGAGTAAACCTATGCTGTCCTGAAACAATCACCTACAACTCTTACCCTCCACCCCGGGGAGTGCCTTCCTTCCTTTCAGACACCTATTTCACAGAGGCTAAGTAACAGGTCTAGTCACAACTGACTGCAAATATCTCCCAGCTACAGTTCGTCCTTGGTAAATTAAAGTTAAAACTAAGAAAAGTCCACCCCAAAAACGGAATCAATACTAGTTACTTACACAGGTCCAAAAAGTAATAATTCAGTTCAGTGTAGTCTAGAAAATAACCTCTCTGATTCAAGGAAGTTGTGGCTGATTTCTCACTCTCTCAGGAGGTGTCCTGATGTCGGGTGTCTGGGCTGGGAGGTTGGTCGGGATGTCCCAGCTGACTGGAGTCCCAGGGGTGAGAAAATACTAGCAAAAAAAAAGAGAAAAGAAAGTGGGGTTAGTGCCTAAGTTACCTATACCTGTGATTATTGGAAATGACTTTCCATAATTAACTGAGTTAATCAAAGGAGCAAATCCTGATGTTCCAGTAGCTGTGGTGACAAGAGTTCAAGTTCAAGTTCAAGTTTATTGCAGGAAATCTCCGTTGAGCAAGCTCATTCACAAGGAGGTCCTGGGACAGGTATACAGACAAGTATACAATACATAAAGAAAATTACATAACAATACATAGCATACATAAAGGGTTCCACCGGGTGCAAAATGTTCATGATGAAAAGTTACACTG
Source organism: Neoceratodus forsteri (assembly GCA_016271365.2). Taxonomy (NCBI): domain Eukaryota; kingdom Metazoa; phylum Chordata; order Ceratodontiformes; family Ceratodontidae; genus Neoceratodus; species Neoceratodus forsteri. The sequence continues at coordinate 317,122,209 of CM057456.1, forward strand.
ATGATATAGAGAGCGAGACCCTATGGTATCATGTGGTAGCTGCATGGGAACCACGATAAAGGCGACAAGTTTAATGACAGCTACAAGTGTCTTTTATTTTATCAATAGCTGTCCTTTTGAAAAAGTTAACAGGGACAATAATGGATAATTTCAGTGAGGATTGTAATTGATTCCAAATAGTTGGCAGGGAGCACGAGATAGCGTGTTTGCCAAAGGAGGTACAGATCCTGGGTACATCGAGGAGGAGAAAATCAGACTTCCTGAGGAAGTAGACACTGCAAGATATGTGTGCTGGGGAGGTTAGATATTGTGGAAGTTTATTCAGAAGAAGTTTTAGAGTCCAGATACCAGCATGGAGTGACCGTCTAATGGTCAGCGTGGACCAGCCAACTGTGGCATATAGATCACAGTGATGGGTTCAGGGCAAGGAGTTTGTGATGAAATGAAGGGCAAGGTGGTAGAGAATATCTAGCTTATGAAGGTTGGTAAGTGCGAAGGAGTTGTAGATTATATCACCATAATCAAGAAGGGGGAGGAATGTGGCCTGTACCAGCCTGGTTCTGATCTCCGTTGGAAAGAAGGACCTGTTACGGAAGAAAAAGCCTCACCTGGCTTTTAGTCTCTTGGACAGGTCATCAAGATGATCATTGAAGGAAAGCTTGTTATCAAGCCAGAAGCCAAGATATTTGAACTTTGAGACGATTTCCAACTGTTTTCCTAGGGAGGTAATAATAAAGTCTTTAGGTAAGAAAGAAGTAGCAGTGGGGGAAGTACATGGGGAGAGAATCATGGCTTTTGTTTTCCTGGCATTTAGGAGCAGCTTTGCATTAATTAGATTATTTTCTAATTGTGCAAAGTCAGCTTGGAGAGTGTCCCTAACTCCTGCCAATGAGGGGCCAGATGTGTATAGGACCGTGTCATCTGCAAAGAAGTGCAGGTGTGACTTGGTAATCTGATGGTCAAAATTGTTTATATATAAAGAAAAAAGAATAGGGCCTAGGATGGAGCCCTGTGGAACTCCCCTAGCAGTAGGTAAAGAGGATGAAAACAAATCTCCTGCTTTAACTTTCTGAGTCCTTCCGGTTAAGTAACTGTTGAACCACTGAGTGGTGGATGGGGTAAAGCCTAATTTAATAAGGCTGCTTACTAATAAATTGTGATCTACAGTGTCAAAGACTTTACTAAGATCTAAGAATACTGCTTCTGTTGTTTTCCTAGAATCCATTGCAGAGACCCAGTCATTAGTAACCTTGGCCAGAGCTGTAGTGGTGCTGTGGTTGGGGCAAAAGCCAGACTGAAAAGGATTTAAGAGAGTGGGTTTCAATGTGGTTTTTCAATTGTGCATAGATCAGTATTTTGAAGGCTTTTGAAAGGATGGGCAAAATTGAGATGGGCCTATAATTATTGAGATCACAGGGATCACCCGACTTGAATAGGGGAAGAATATGAGCAGATTTCCAACACAAGGAAACTGTGGCAGTGAAAATAGAAAGGATGAATATATGAAGATTTGGGGCAGTAAGGTAAGCATGACCAAGTTTTAAGAATAATGATTCTAGTCTATCTTCTCTGGCACTTTTTTTGGTGTCTAGGTTAATAAGCGAATCTTCAACTTCTTTAAAGTTAAGGGGGAGCAGCTCAAATGAGCAGGCTGAGGTAGACGGCGATGCGTTCAAGCTGTCTTGGTTCTTTACTTGGGTAGCATACAGAGAAGAGTCGAATGCTAAGCTGGCAGTAATGAAGTGGGAATTAAGTTCTTCTAGTATTTGGTGAGTACTTTCCATAACCGAGCCATTGCTGTGCATCTTAAGTGGAATGGAGGGGACAGTTGATCAACCTTCAATTGACTTGAGGGTCCTCCAGATTTTGTAAGAGTTCCCATTAGCCTGCTCTAGGGTAGAAACGTAGAAGTTTGATTTGGTTGTGCGAATACATTTGACACATGCATTTCTAGCTGCTCTAAATGCCTGCCAATCTAGATGGCTCTTGGTATGCTTAGCCTGAGCCCATAGTTTATCACAGTTTGTCAGTGCATTCTTGAGTTCTGGTGTAAACCAAGGGTGCGAGTTTTTGCGCATCTGAACCTTGCTAACGGGAGCATGTCTATTAACTGGTGAAGTAATGTTGCCATTGAGAACATTAACAGCCTCATCTACTGACTTTGCAAGGAAGAGGTCTTGCCATCTGACCTTACTTAGGTTGGTCAAATAATTTGCAGCATTGAACTTACGGAATGACCGTTTGGTGATGAATTTAGGCAGGAGGTGGACTTTGGCTTGTGATCTAGTACAGACTACAATACTAAGGTCACTCATATCATTGTGGAAGACCACTGTATGTAATATTTTATGTGGGTGAGTAGTTAGTATAACATCTAGGAGTGAACTATTAGCTCAGGCAAAGAAAATCTCAAATGGTGGGGACTCTTTTCCTTTCACTGATTTTGATTCAGACTTGTTTGAGCACAGCTCCAAGATTTGGACATCCAGGAAAGAAAGACGATGCTTGAAGAAACTGTGGCAACAAATGACTGATAAGGGGTTAACATATGAAAATGCTGAAACTAAACTGATCACTGATTGTGATTTTCTTTCAGAGCAAACTAACAATGTTTCTCTCCAGGGTTATTTCAAGCAGCTGGGGGTGAAACCAAAACAGGGTGGACCAGTGTCTAAAAAATGTAATGGGTTGCTGTACAGAGTTTGGGTTAAACCTCAGACACAGGAACAGACAGAACAATTGGTTACCACAGAAGTATAGAACAGAGTTGTTACAGATAGCACATGATAGTCCTATGGCTGGTCATTCAGGGAGGGATCACACCCTTGCCAGGTTGCTGTACAGCTTTTACTGGCCTGAAATTCATGAAGATGTTGCTACCTATTGTAATTCTTGTGCTGAGTGTCAAAAAGTAGCCCCAGTCACTAGAAAAGACAAGGTGCCCCTGGTGCCCCTACCCTTGATTGAAGTGCCTTTTGAGAGAATTGCAATGGATGTGGTTGGTCCTTTAGACAAAAGTAAAAAGGGTAATAGATTTATCCTGGTAGTATGCGACTATGCTACTCGATACCCAGAAGCAGTTCCAATGCATACTGTCACAGCTTCAAAAGTGGCAGCAGAGTTTGCAACAATTTTCAGCAGAGTGGGCATGCCTAAAGAAATCTTTGATAATCAGGGTAGTAATTTTGGTGCTTCATTACTTAAGGAGCTGTACAGACTACTAGGTATCAATGCCATAAGAACCTCCCCCATCATCCTCAGACAGACAGTCTTTTTGAGCTTTTTAACCAAACTCTGAAACGCATGTTAAAAAGGTTTATAAAAAGGGAAGGGAAAGACTTGGAACCAATACTTGCCTTACATATTTTTTTGCTTACAGAGAAGTGCCACAGGCACCAGCAGGGTTTTCACCATTTGAAATGATGTATAGTAGGCAGCCAAGAGGGCCACTGGATTTGATAAAAGAAATGTGGGAAGATAACCCCACTCAGAAACAATCTATAATGTCTTATATTTGTGCCCTAAGAAAGAAGCTGGCAAAATATGTTGAAATTGTCCATAGTAATCAGGAAGAGGCTCAAAACCAGCAGAAGGTATATTACGACCATGGGGTAAAAGAAAAGGTTTTTGAGCCAGGTGAAAAGGTTTTGCTACTGTTACCCACAACAGAAAAGAAACTGTTAATGAAGTGGCAAGTGCCTTATATAGTGCTTAGACATACTGGCACTGTTAACTATGAGACTGAGACCCCTGACAGGAAAAATCCTACCAAGATATACCATGCGAACCTCCTCAAGAAATAGGTTGAAACAATGCCAAAAAATGCTTTGCTAGTTTTATCAGAAACTAATAAAGAAGATATTGATGTAGCTTATGATAGACTGGAACAAACTGTAACTGCTGATGCTATAAAGGTGAATGTTTCCTCAACCTCTGAACAAACTGCAGAAATTTTTAATGTGCTAAAGACATTTAACAGTACTTTTACCACAGTACCAGGCCGAGCAAAAGGGGTCGAGCATGTGATAGTGCCAAGGAATGCTCGCCCTATTAGGCAAAAGAAATACAGGTTACCAGAGTGGTTAAGAGCTGACGTGGTTAAGGAAATACAAAAAATGAAAGAATTGGGTATCATAGAAGAGTCGAGGAATGCTTGGTCATCTCCAATGGTAATTATAAACAAAAAAGAAGGGGGTGTTAGAATCTGCCTTGTTTTTAGGAAACTTAATCAAGTGTCAGAATTTGACAGTTATACTATGCCCAGACTTGATGATTTGGTGGACAGACTGGGGAGTGCAAAATATATCAATACCCTCGATCTCACCAAGGGTTACTGGTAAATCCCTTTAGCTAAAGAATCCAGAGACAAAACTGCATTTGCCACTCCTGTTGGATTCTACCAGTTCACCACCGTCCATTTGGTTTACATGGTGTGCCAGCTACATTCCAGCGATACATGGATGTAATTTTATCCCCCCAAACTGGTTATTTTGCTGCATACCTGGATGATGTCATGGTGTTCAGTCCAGACTGGAAAAGCCACCTGGAATACCAACAAGCAGTTGTCCAAGCTATCAAAAATGCAGGTCTGACTATTAATCCTACCAAATGTGCATTGGGCATGCAGGAAACCAGATATTTGGGCTATGTTTTGGGAAATGGAGAAGTCAAGCCAGAGGTTTCTAAGATAGAAGCTGTAGCTAACAGCCCTATCTCGAAAACCATGAAACATGTCAGATCATTTTTAGGGCTGGCTGGTTATTATCAGAGATTTGCCCCCAACTTTGCAGAGTTAGCTACTCCACGCACTAAACTCATAAAGAAATGGTACCCAAATAATGTGAAATGGACTCCAGAGTGTAATGAAGCTTTTCAAGCCATTAAGGCTGCATTATCTTCAGCCCCAGTTTTAAGAAGCCCAGATTTTGAGAAAACAGTTTGTTACAAACAGATGCATCAGAGGTAGGCCTTGGTGCATTTCTGAGTCAAAATATAGATGGGAAAGAACTATTCTGTACTTAAGTAGGAAGCTGCATGGCAGAGAGAAAATGTACTCCACCACTAGAAAGGAATGTTTAGCAGCAAAGAGGGCCATGGAGTCCCTTAAATTTTATTTGCTAGGAACTAACTTTGTACTTAAAACAGATCACAATCCTCTCTGTTGGCTTAACCAAATGAACGACAACAATTGCAGAATCACAAGGTGGTACCTGACACTACAGCTTTTTAAATTCAATGTGATGCACAAATCTGGTAAAGAGAATAGCAGTGCTGATTTTCTGTCAAGATATGAATCAGGAATTGAGGGTTCTGAAGGTTGAAAAACAAATGTATGAGTTTAAACTTTACTGTTTGCTGTACTGTTATAGAAAAAAAGGATACTGCACGTGTTTAATTTCTGAAAGTTAGAAGCTAATATTATTACAGAATTAATAGAAAGTTTTGGAAACCTGTTTGATAAAACAGGTTCCCTCTTAAGGAGGGGGTGTATGTGACAGGGTTGAATAGAAACCTGTCCCAGTTTTTATGAACAGTTTGAATGCAGGAATCTGTTCTGTTCTTTCCTTTCCTGTCTCTTGTTTGTCTGGTTGCGCAACCAAATTTTCCTGTGAGACTTAGGATTTGGACACCCCAACAGTCTTGCAGTTCTTTGCCTCTCACTGTCTCTCAACCTTCCCTTGTTGTTCTGTCTTTTTCCTCCTTTGCATATCTTCTGGTATAAAAATATATACAAATCATTATGTGGAAATGTAACTGCTATTGGGATCCCTTTGTTTATAAATTATATAGTGTTACTATTGAAATTTAGAAAATGGCAAGAATCAAATCTTAAAGCTGATTGGCTGACACAGGCTCCAAGCTGGGCATTTATTTTTCGATAGATGCCCAGCTAAAAATAAAAGCCAGCCCAAGTGCCATTTCACCAAGTAGCATTTTCCTGTGTTGCCAGCCTGTTTTGTCATTGGCTGAAAGCACCCGGTGAAATCTGAAATCCCCGCCATGTTTTTCTGTCACTTAACGAGAGCTACTGGTCTTCACCCCCCCCGCTCAACACTCGTCCACTCTGCACTTCTTAGTACAGCTGCCTCTTAATAAAAAGGCACTGCATACAGTTTCCACCCCAAACAGTACAAGCAAGGGATCCCACTTGCTTCTGTGTCAGTGAGTTTATCCGTGAGCGCTCAGCCCGTTTAAAAATATTGAAGTGTCACAGTCAGCTTTCCCTTCTGTTTAAACACACTGGTATTTGTGTGCCTGTAATACAAATCCGTACTCACATTTTGTCCCTATATGGTTAAAACTCCATAGCGTGCCTTTTTAATTTCACTTTCTTGCAAAAAATGACATTTACTCGTCCAACTGAAATACCGCAGTCCGCTCTCCCCTACATGTCCCCGACATTGCCAGGACAGTAAATAACGTGGACTTGTGTATGGAGATGCTCACAATTCTGGAGCAGCATAAAACAACAGTCAGTCTGGATACTATTACCAATACCGAGTTCAGTGATCAAATTCTTTTAAAAAACCGAGGGCTACTTTATATATAATTTACATTTGAAAAACTAAAACAGTGCGCATGGGTGGAGTCCCAGTTCCAGTTTTTCAAATGCAAATTTTATATAAAGTAGCCCTCGGTTTTTTGAAAGAATTTGATCACTGAACTTGGTATTGGTAATAGTATCCAGACTGACTGTTGTTTTATGCTGCTCCCGAATTGACTAGCATCTCCACAAGCTGACAACACGCAGGTAACTTGCACTTCAGAAAGTGCAAAAATGGGGCAGAACTTAAAAAGAATGCTGAGAGTCTGCTAGGTGGATGTGTGTGTGTGTTGGGAGGGGGGCAGAAAATTGATCAGAATGGCCTTTGTAGGAAGGATAAACAGCAGCTGGAACAGCCTTAAAAAAATATGGACTATTTTATCAGTAATGATTTTTACTAATTCTATTCATTTTTTCTGCCCATTTTCTCTCTTCTTTCAGCATTTTATTAAAACTTACTAAGATAGCCATTTTCTAAGCGCAATAATACCCTCCAGGGTGGGCATTATTGGGAAATACTGGACCTTCCAGGGCTATAAGGCCCTCCGCCTGTGGCTTCAGGCCTCATTACCCCTCTGGGTGGTCCAGTATTTCCCAATAATGCCCACCCTGTTGGGTATTATTGCTTACGTATATAATTATACTTTGAGATGACTGCAAAACACTATTGGGAACTCAAGGGGTTAACCTGAAATGCAATTTTAAGCCTTTTATAGAAGCTGTGGAAAAGGGGCCTCAGTTCTGGGACATTGTGTTCCTACCTGAAATATACAAGAGCATTTTAGAAAAAAACAGAATGCTTGTTAAGAAGGGGGGTTGCAAGGACTTATAAAAACAATTTCTTGCAAGACACACAGAGATTGAAGGAAAAATCTGATGGATCTTCTCTATTTATTCTGCCTTTGTAAATAGTTATATGGAACAAGTTTATTTCTTTTATGTTACTGCTAGTACAAATAAATACTTTTTGCGAATTCTACAACTGCTCCTGATTTTCCTATGCTCCCTGGTCTGTGTCTTGATGACACAGTGTGCAGTACAACTTGATTGACATTTTTTTCTACCCAATCCACGAGGAAGCTCCAACCCAGTTCTACCCAACAGCGATCCTACATTCAGACTGAAAACCCCACCCCCGCTGCCATGTTGCCTTCCCCGCTTTGGAGGACTCCACTTGCTGCTGTTTTTTTCTTTTCAGTAAGTTAAAAGTATTCCAGGTCCAGATTTTAATGACCTGCCCTATAGAAACAAATAAATACAGTACCAATGCCCATGACACATAATGACATGCTGAAGGGAGACTTGAGTTACTGTAGAATGTACTGTATTGCTCCCTCTGTTGCCAATAAATCTGTCCTGCAGCCCTTGCTGTGTGTACTGTAATTGTAGTCTTTTTTAGTTGTGTACTTCCTTTTACCATAGCCCAAACTTTTTTACCTGCTATGAACTGTGCTTTCTATAGATAATAAGGCTTTAAAAATGATAATACTTTAGAAAACAGTTATGTGACTGCTGGAGCGCTGTGTGTATTAAAGCAGATAAGAAGCCAAGAGTGCTGTGAGACCCTAGGGTAATGTGAGACAGCTGAGACTTTGAGTACCTAACTGCTGGAGTGCTGTGTATTAACTCCTTCACAACTGAATTAAATACAGTAAAATGTAATGCAAAATGAGCCAAAAAAGTAGAGCATACTGTTGGTGGGGGTTTAAGCTAAATAGGAAGCACGGGTGACTGCTTTGAGACTCTGCTGTGAGATCGTTGTGATTTGGTACTGCAGCAGCTGAAGAAAAGCATTGCTACAGTACTTGCTGTATTAGGGACAAAAAGTAAAGAAAGTGAGGAAAACACCCACAGTGTACAAACGGGTACTGGAATTAATTGTTCCCAATATAAAATGACAAATACTGTACACTGCAGTGCTGTATGAATTGGGTTAGGCAAATTTGGGGCCATTTATAAACTGAATGTCAGTAACTACTGCACTGCAAATGCATTTGAAAATGCATTGCATGACCGTTGGATGGGAGCTGAAGGGAGTTTACAGTGGCTGAAAGTGCAACACATGTGGATTGCATGTGAGCTGATGATTAGTTGAAAAAGAGTTTGCATTTTAAGAATTTAGAATTGCCACTGCATTGTCAGCACAAAAAAAAAAAACAATACCAGAGCAGTGAGCTGAGGAACAGTTTAGTGTGATTTGTACTGTATACCATAATGGGTGTTTACTCACCTGGTAAAGGTGATTATGTTGGTTGACATCCATGGCACTCCAGGCAATTACATCATGGGTTTTAGTCCACCTGATAGGGTAACGATGCACATGACCTAGGATAAAATTTCTAGATCCCCAGTCCCAGCAGCCCATGCTCTCCAGTTCAAATCTTCCATAGCTGAAAATTAAGGTTAGTGACATCAGAAATACTCTGAGAATAACACACTGAGATGCTAATAAGCCTTAAGCACTGGGCCGGAGGCCCATTTTATTTCCTATTAATACAATACTAAAACTAGTCCTACTAAAAGGAAAAAAGGCCGACAGCGGCATCCTAGATGCTTGTACTTCTGTTAAGGATAGCTTTCCTTCCCCTTTTTGTTCTATGCTGTTCTATACAAGTCTATTCCCATCACTCTGACAGCTCTGTAGGGTGGGACATGGATTGCCATGGATGTCAACCAACACAATCACCTTTACCAGATGAGTAAACACCCATTGTGATTGGTTGACCATCCATGGCACTCCAGGCAATTACATCATGGGTAGTTAAGCAGCAGTAGAGTGTCCCCCGGGTGGGACAGAGTGGTCTGAGAGTGAGGAGAGGGAATGTGAGCTGGCCGCTGAGAGGACCTGAGTAGCAAAGGGAGCCTGGACTTTGTACAGGTGGTCCAATCTGTAGTGCCTGGCAAAGGTGTGGATAGATGTCAAAGTGGCCACCCTGCAGATGTCATCTGTGGCCACGTTGGCTCTTTCTGCCCAGGAGGTAGACACTGCACTGGTAGAGTGGGCCCAGATGCCCTCAGGAGGTGTTAAGTCTCTTGCCTTGTAAGCCTCTTGGATGGTACTCTTGAGCCAGCCCGCTATAGTAGTCTTGGATGCTGCTCTGCCCTGGCGTTGCCCCTTTGAAATTATGAATAACCTTTCAGTTTTGCATATTAACCATGTTCTGGCTATGTATTTTGCTAAGGTACCCCCAACATCTAGATGATGGGGAACTGTGGTCTCACCTGCCCATGAAAGGGTGGGTAGTTCAATGGTTTGGTCCCTGTGGAAGGGTGAAGTGATCTTTGGCCTGAAGGCTGGGACCGTGCGTAACTGGACACCTTGGGAGGTGAATATGGTGTAGGGCTCTGTGTATGACAGTGCCCCAAGTTGGCTGATCCTTCTAGTGGAGCAAATGGCCACAAGAAGCAGGTCTTCAACTCTGCCCAGTATAGGTCAGCGTCCTGGAACGGTTCGAATGGGGCTGTGCTGAGGGCATCTAACACCAGAGTTAGGTCCCAGGGAACGATAAGGGGTTTGGTCCTCAGGCGGAGTGCTTCTACTGCCCTGAGGAAGCATATTGCATCTGGGTGTGCTCCAGGGGTGTGATGTCCTATGGGACCAATGGCGGCCCCAATGGCTGAAAGCTGGACTCTAAGAGAGGAATGGGAGAGTCCTTTTTCTACCCCTTGTTGCAAGTAGAGTAGGATGGTGGAGATGTCCCCCTGCTCTGCGACCTTATTCCTGTCTCTGCACCATGTGTCAAACAGTGACCATTGCCTGCCATAGGTAGTGTTGGTCGACTGTCGCCTGGCTTGAAGTAGTGTGGCTATGACTGAAGCATCATATCCAGTCTTCTGCAGTCTCTGCCTTCCAGGAGCCAAACCATTAGTTTTAGAGTCCCTGGTGCAGGGTGTATTAGCGGTCCCTGGGTTAGCATGTCAGGTCTGTGTGGGAGCCTGTATTTATCCAGTGCCATGGCTATGACTGAGGAGAACCAGGCTCTCCTGGGCCAATAGGGTGCCACCAGGATAATGGTCCAATGTGACTGTTGTATCTTTGCCAGAACCTGCGGTAGCACTGGGATGAGAGGAAACACATACGACCGGTCGAGGGACCAGGCCTGTGTTAGTGTGTTGACCCCCTGCGATCGGTGTTTCCTGTACCAGGACAAGAACCCCTGTAAATGGGTGTTGTCTGCCATCACCATGAGGTCCATCGGGATAGGTCCCCAAGACTCCTGAATCAGTCTGAAGATGTCGACGTGTAGGTACCACTCTCCTGGGTGTACCTGCTGGTGGCTGAGCCAGTCCGCACGAATGTTGAGCTTTCCGGCTAGGTGGATCACCCCAATGTGGACGAGGTGGGTCTGGGCCCAGTCCAGCACCCTCATCAACTCTCTCTCTCTCTGCATGGCTCTGTTCTTGGTTCCCCCCTGTTTGGCAATGTAGGCCACAGTTACCTGGTTGTCTGAGCGAATAAACACTGATTGTCTGGCGATGATCTTCTGGAAGGCCATGAGGGCATGATAGACCGCCCTCATTTCCAGTACATTTATGGACAGTTTGGCCTCTAAAACAGTCCAGCTGTCCTGGGCTGACTTGGTGCCAAGGCATGCTCCCCACCCGAGAAGGCTTGCTTTGGTTTTGATGGTGACATCATGTGTCGCTTCTAGTGGAACCCCTAGTAGGAGGGATAGATGGTTTGTCCACCAGGTCAGAGAGCGTCTAACCGTGGGGGGTAGAGGTATTCTGACCAAGTTCTGATCATTGGGCAAACCGTATGACAGCATGTAGTTTTGTAGGGGTCTCATATGCTACCTGGCCCAGGGGACCAGATCAATGCAGGAAGCCATGCAGCCTAGCATCTGGGCTATCTGACCGATAGACGGCATTTTGGTGTCCATTAGTTGGTGTGCCAGTGACATCACTGTTTGCACCCTGTTCGGGGATGGTCTGGCCCATCCCTGGGCTGTGTTTATCTGTGTCCCCAGGTGTTCTAGCTGCTGCATTGGCACAAGGTAGCTCTTGGCTTGGTTGACGACCCAGACGTGGTGTTCCAGTGTCCTTAATGCTGTCATGGTGTCGGTACGGGATTGCTCCCTGGATCGAGCCCGAATCAGCCAGTTGTCTAGATAGGGAACTGTTTCAATTCCCTGTTCTCTCAGCTTGGCCACAAGGACTATGGACACCTTGGTGAAGACCCTTGGTGCTGAGGTAAGACTGAAGGGTAGGGCCTGGTACTGAAAATGCTGGCCTAAGGTGCGAGAATGCAGATACCTTCTGTGGCAGTGATGGATGGGAATGTGTAGGTATGCATCTTTTAGATCTATGGAGGTGAGGTAGTTGCCTCTGCAGATGTTGCAGAGGGCTGACCTCAGAGTCTCCATCTTGAATCTCTGGTTGGCCACAAACTTGTTGAGGTATTTGAGGTCCAGGATGGGGCTGAGTTTCCCAGTCTTTTTGGGGATGAGGAAGAATATGGAGTTAACTCCTTGCTCCTGCTTGGCTGGAGGAACTGGTTGAATTGCTTTGTTGTGTATCAGGTCCAACAGGATCTGCTTCACCTGGTGGGGGGAGGCCCTTCTCTTCGCTATGGGGGAGCTCACAAACCTGTCTGGTAATTGAGGGCTGGACAGTTCTATGGAGTACCCTTTTGTGACTACCTCTAGGACTCATCTGTCTGTGGTGGAGTGGCACCACTGGCAAAAAAATAGCTGAGGTCTTTTCCCCACTGGTGCGTAGGAACCCTGTGAGGGTGTCATTCCAAGGGAGGATGGTGGTCTGTAGTCATTGTTTGTTTCTACCTCCTCTTCCTCCAAACTTGGAGCCACGGGCTCTGAAGTTCGAGGTCTGGTAGGTAGAGGTGAATGGTGAGCGGTGTCTTCCTTGGTTTCCTCTTTCTCGAAATGAGTTGCTTTGGTAGTATGTCTCTGCACGCCTGATGCTTGTAACTCCCCCAAAACCTTCTTCGCCCAGTGGGCAGATAAGTTGGTCTATGCTTGTTCTTGAGTAAGTCCTTTTCCTCTTCCTTTTGCTTTAGGTAGTCTTGAAGGCCTTCGCCGAAGACATGTTTCCCTTTCATGGGCAGATTCTAGAGTAACGTCTTGGACTCATTGTCTGCTTCCCATAGCTTTAACCATAGTACCCTTCTTGCTTGGTTGGTGAGGGCCGTGGCCCTTGCGTTCAGTTTTAGGGAGTCAACTGCCATATTTGCCATGTATCTGGCAGAGTCTTGTGTGCATTCTGAGTTTGGCCTCTCTAGTATTGGGAGCTGCTTTTTCTAGGAGCTTCTCCAGCCAGCGAATCTGGGCATGTTCGGTATATATAGCAGTTGTAGAGGCCTTTGTGGCTGTGCCCTCGATTTTGAATAACTTTTTTAACATGTCTTCTAACTTTTTGTCTGCTGGGTCCTTCAGAGATATCGTTCCGCATGGTAAAACTGTCTTTTTACTAAGAGCGGCTACCTGTGGATCAATTGTGGGGGTGGTGCACCATAAGCTGGCTTTGTCTTCCAGGACTGGGTACATGCGTTCTAGGTTTCTCTTGTCCAACATCCTCCCTGGTTCTGTAGATCCCCATTCCTTACTGAATATGTCTTCAATCGTGGGGCAGATTGGGAAGGTTTCCTTAGAGGCTTTTCTTTGTTGAATGAGGAGGTGGAGCTTCGACTCGGGGGAATCCTCCTCGGATTCGAACCATATAGTGGACTTAATTATTCCCATGAGCCCAGGGATTAATTCAAAAGAGCACAATTTTGACGTGAGAGATGGAGCCGATTGCATTTCCATCTGCTCCTCGTCGGATGGTACAGGTTCCTCATCATCGAGGTGTTCCTTGTCTCCAATGTCATCCCCATTGGAAGGTGCAGCTGGGCTCCGGGGTGGGGCAGGCAGTTCCGAGTGGTTCCCGGAAGCCCCACCATGGTTGGTTGGTTCTGGCAGGGGACTCGGGTATGGAGCCAAACTAGATTGTGTCATAGCCTCTAATTTCTTCATGATCTTCAGCATAAAGTTTTGTTTGCTCTCCATCATGGCCACTGCTGCTTGCTGGTTTTGTTGGAGAAGTGCCCCTGGATTCATCCAGGAGTTACCGCTGGGTCCTGCGGTCTCTGGCCTCAACACTGGGGAGGGGTCCAGGGAAGAGTCTTCCTCATCGTGAGTACACACGGGCATAATGGGCCCGAGTTGTGGGGCATTAGGATGATGCTGCATGTAGTACATTTTCTCGACTTGACCATCTGGGGGGAGAGAGAGAGAGAAGAATGTTGTGATTAGAGCTGGAAGAGATGGGCTGTATTAGATTCTGGATGGCCCCAAAACAACTGAGAGGTACAAAATGAGAAGGAGTAGTAATGCTGAGCAGAGAGGAGGTGGGGCGAGCGGGGAACTGGGGCTGACTTCTGGCTGTTCCCCCTAAAAAGAGAAGAAGGAAAGCATGAGCCTGTGTGGGACATCTCTAATGAAGGGCCACTATGGAGAGGTGCTCCCTAAGAGGATGGAGAAAGTCTTTTTCAATTAATGCCCTCCCCTTCCGGGTCGTGGTGGTAGGGCCAGGCAAATATCTGCTTGATAGGGGAGAAGAACTGGGTCCTGATGGGCCACTCTTCGTCTTGTGGTGTGTTCCAGAAGTAAGGGGACCAGAAGAGTAAACCAGAATAACTTGTCCCAATTGGAGTAGGCCGGCCGCTATGGGAGAGGCCTAGGCCTGGTAAACAGGGACCACAAGGAGCTCATATGTGTTATTTTATCAAGGTATCCACTTGGGAGGGGATCCCCTGAGGTCCGAAAAGGCCTCTGAAACTGTTTGTGTGAGTTTTGCGATTCAAACACAAAATAACTAATGCCCGAGGAGAATAGCGCCTTTTAGTCCCCCCACTACCTGAGATGCACCTCGGGGGGGATAAACAAACAAAAAGAGGGGCTCTCGGCCTGTAGAGAAAGGCTAGACTCCTGGCTCCTGGACAATGACTCTCTCTCTCTCACTCTCTCAGGCCAGCGAAGAAGAGGCCTTAGCTTGTAGGCACTCCCGTGGGGACCGAGTGAAGAAAAGTGAGATGACGAGAAGGATGGCCACCACACTCTGCGGCCAAGCCGTAGAACTGCATCAGGAGCAGCTGCATGGTAGACCATGCCGCCATGTGGGTCGGCGAGAAGCATAAGGGTCCAGCACGATTAAACGCACAGTAGCCGATAGACGCCAGTAGTAGGAGGAGCGGGCATCTCAGGATAAGTGGAGTCTTGAGAGAGGAGGGGTTTGGGGGGGCGCACAGTCTAAGCCACGCTGCGCGGCAGGTAGGGACAGCATTTGGAGCACAACAAGAAAACAAAGATTCACACGCTGACTCTTGAAAAAAATTAGATTTCTATTCCTCACACACATATACAGTGAAACAGGGGCATGTAACAGCCATGCTTACAGGGGCCAGGCGTCCGAATGAGTGTAGACTCTCTGGCATGTATTAGGCCATGTGGGTCCCCTGTTTTCAATTTTAAGTTTTCAACTCGAGAGAATACAGACAAAAATTTAGAGATTATGAGTTGTTTTAACCAAAGACAACACCTAGTAGCCTAGCAATCAACTAGAAATAAATAAACCAATTCAACAATATTTTGGCCAGTTGGGGCCTGGATAATGTAACAACTACAGAAGCACATAAACTGCTGAACAAGATAATGTTCCAAAAACCAGATATTTAAACATTACAGATGTAGGTAGGCTCAGCAGTATTCTTTTTTTTTTTTTTTGAGATTTCTATTTTTCTCCCTCCACTGAGCCGAACCCCTCGGGAGCACCATGAAGCCCCACCCTGCCAGCCCCCGTTCCCCAGTCCCATCATTGCCCGAAGAATACCCCAGGCGGTCGGGTCAGGGAACCCCCGAATCTTGGGTACTTATCTGATCCTGGGTTCGCGGGTGGGTGCTGGCACATTAGGGCCCTTGGCTTGGTGCTCCTTCATCTAGGCTCCATGGAGGTACTTTTTCCTCCCATATTCCCCCATGGTACGTTACGTGCCTAAGCGTCAGAGCATCCTCTGGCGTCCGCAACATCACCCCCCCCCTTCCGCGAAGGAGTTGCCTCTGGGGTTGATTGGCTGCCGGCTTCTGCCTGTAGCCAATTATACCCCCTGAGACTTGGCTTGCCATCGCTCTCCCCAGTCTCCACCAGGGGTCGCCACTTGTCGGTATAGAGGTCCCTCCCTCCCCCGGAGAAGGTGAGCTGTCTCCGGACGCTCCAGCCTGTCTCCCCCCGGCCAACCCCCGACGACCCGAGCTCGCTCCCGAACCCGGGACGACAGCGTGGTGCGAGGTGTGGCTTCCAGCCCCTCAACCCTCAGTGCCACTGGGCCAGCCTCAGCAGTATTCTAGCCAGTGATAAAGATTTTCATTTTCTGTGGAATCCACAGCCTAGCTTTCTTGCACGGTACAGGGACTCCTGGAGTGCTTGTTGCCTTATCAGATGCACATTCAGAACTGGAGAGCAGGGGCTGCTGGGACTGAGGCTCTAGAAATTTGATCCTAGGTCATGTGCATCATTAACCTATCAGGTGGGCTAAAACCCATGATGTAATTGCCTGGCGTGCCATGGATGGTCAACCAATCACAATGGGTCACAGATTCTTCAAGCTTCTGTACAACAGTCTGGGCAGTCTCGTTCTTCATCGGGTATGATTCGACATACCTGGTACAATGGACAGTGATTACTAGGATGTGAGTATATCCTTTACTGTCAGGCTTCAGTGACAACAAGTCTATATATACCAATTCTAAGGGTTCCGTCATTTAGCATTGACAAGCGGTGCCACTCTCTTGGGCAAAGTCTTTCTCTGAATACATTGGGCACAGTACGTACAGAGCTTCTCCACATCAGATACCATTCTGTGCCATTAAAATCTGCTCCACATGACGTTGAGGGTGTGCTCAAACCCAAGGTATCCCATGTTGTCATGAGGGGCTCTTCCATGGCAGTACCAAATGATGACAGGCCACCATCATTTTGGGGTCTTGCACAGTTCGGTACAAAAGGCAATCTCTTAAGGACAACTTGTTCCATTCTCTTAACAAATTAGGAACATCAGAATTGTCTTTTGACACTTTCTCTGGGCATTCTCCCTTTTCTAACACTGAAATGACTCCTTTAAGTCCATAATCTTGCCTCTGCGACCACCTTTGTACTCACCTTTTTGGCCAGGGTAAATTGCTAATGTTCAAGCTCTCCAAGTTGCAATTGGCTTCAGGTATTGCATCAGGGTGAGCTCCCATCGCATCAATAGCTCTTGAGGGACAATCACACATCTCGCTATCAGTGCCTGCAAAATTTTGTACATAAAGCTTTCACAACTGAAGGAGTCATTCGTGTCCACTGTGTCTCATTTTGAGGGTGAGATCTGCGAGATAGGGCATCAGCACCTGTATTATTCATGTCCTTACGGTACTCTTGGGGGAAGTCATATGTGGGAAGGGATACAACCAGCAGTGACTAGCTGCATCCAGCTTAGCTGTAGTGTTCACATAGGAGCAGATTGTTGTCCGTTCTCACTGTAAACTTAACTCTGTAGAGGTAATCATGAAACTGGCCAGTGACAGTGCATTTTAAAACTAAAAGCTCCAGCTTATGCACTAGGTAGTTCTTTTCAATGGATGTCAGGCTTCTACTAGTGAATGCCATGGGTCTTAATCCTTCAAGGTACTCTTAGTACAGTACGGCTCCCAGACGATCCATGCTGGTATCCGTGTGCAAGAAGTAATGCTTGGTGGGATCGGCAAAGGTCAGTTCAGGTGCTTCAGTTAGTATCTTAATTATTTCCCTGAATGCATTTTCACAGTTCTGAGTCCACCTGATTGAATGGTTCATTAGGTTTGTAAAATGTCTGCTTGGATGTTTCTTTCCCCTTCCACTTCTTGTAGTAGGTAGGGGTACTCTTGCAGTAAGTTCGTCAGTGGCCAGACCGCCTTGTAGAAATCCTGAATGAATCTTCAGTGGTAACCACAGAACCCAAGAAAAGATTGTAAAATCTTCAGGTCATGTGGCCTAGGCCAAGTAGTGAGGGCCTTAATCTTGTCATGATCAGTTTGGATGTCTTCTGTGCAAACAATGTGCCCAACGTATTTTACAGAGGACTGACAGAATTGGCACTTATCAGTTGACACTTTGAGTCCAAATTCTTTGAATCTGTCCAAAACTTTCATCAGACACTCCTCATGCTCTTCTAGGGTGAGCCTGAAGACCATCAGATAGTGCAGATAAACTATTACCTGCAGCAGATTCATGTCTCCTATGGATTTTTCCATCAGCCACTGGAAAGTGGCTGGTGCCCCCAAGATACCCTGTGGCATCTGTTCAAACTGATAGAATCCCAGGGTGCAAATGAAAGCTGATTTTTCCTTGTCTTCTTCAGCCATGGATATTTGATAGTATCTGCTCCATAAATCCAAAACTGAAAACCATTTACTGCCAGTGAGGCATGCCAGAGCATCCTCCACGTGCGATACTATATATTTATCTGTTATGGTACGCTTGCTCAGAGTCTGGTAGTCGATGCATAAGCATACAGCCCCATTCTTTATGCAGGCTACCACTATGGGGGATGAATGAAGGCTTCGGATTCAGTTATAATACTGGTGGCTAGCAGGTCTTGCAAATGCTAGCGGATGATCCTCCACATTAGCTGGGGCTAGTCATCTGGACCTCTTGCGAAAAGGTTGGTATCACTTAGACATATGTGATGCTCTTCACCAAGGGTGCATCCAACATCAAGGTCACTTGTAGAAAAAACAATAGCTCTGTCAGCTGATGTCTGCCTCAAATTCCTCTTGTATGATTCCAGTATGGGAGAGCCTCCAAAGTCGAACAAGTTAGGGTCAAGTTTTTTCTCCCTGTGGCTTTGGTAGGCACAGTAAGGCGCTTTGTCTCTGCTCAGTAGACATGTGCTAAAGTCCTCCCTTTTCAGACAGTCACTTCCTTGTCAGTTTCATTTTTCACCAGCACACTAACCTTGTTAGTTCCGATGGGGATACCTGGGGAATGTGTCACTTCTCTCTGTACTAACAGGCTATTTGGCTCTTCATTGGTGGGCATGTCCAGAATGTAACCATGGCTTTTCTGGCAGTTGACTCAAACTCTGTCTCCCCCATCACTGGGCACTCAGCACTAGAACAGGAGGGGCAACACCAAAGGCCAGGCATCCTTTCTTTGTATCACACCAACACGGTAATCTTCAGCATCTGCTTTACCAGAAGTGAGCCACTTCATGTAAACATTTTGGATCAGGGTGTGTATTCCTTAGCTGTGGATGGACTGTGGACCCTTCAACTCTTGGCATAACTGTGCCAGTCTCTGAAACATATTGGCATTGGTCCCAATCAACACTGGAGTCTCTTCTTCCATCCTGGTATTAGGGCATACCAGGGCATGTACTTCTATGGGTGTTTGCACTCCTGCCACTCTGGAGAAATTCTGTTTGTATGACAGTGTACCCCCAATGTGGGTAAGGCTTTTCACTTACCCCCCAAACATCCAGTCCTTCCAATGGTTGTAAGTGGACATGAGTCAAATACTTCTGGTACTAATCTTCAAAGACAACAGTTACTTGGGCCCCACTGTCAAGCGGCACCATACAATCCATCCCTTCACTCTTGGCTGGGCCCTTGCAGACAGTCATATAATCTTGGGGCCTTTAACATTAACAGGTTGTGTCTCTTTCATAGAACAGGTCTGGTATGGGACCTCCGTTTGCTCCTTCATTGAGTCCCACCAATGTCTTTCTGACATATGCTTCTTTTTCAATAACATCTGTACTATCAAATCTGAATTTTCAGGCCTTTTGCAATCTCGTCTTTAGTCCCCATCTTCACTGCACCTGTAACAGAAAAATCCATCACCAATAGCAGTAGTTATTTTCTCAGGCTCTGTTAGGGCTAGCTTCCAGCCAGTGTTATATCTCCAACCACCTAAGGAATAAGTTGTCTCTCTCAGACTTTAGTTATTAGTAGTTCATAGCACGGCTACCTGTTCAGTCAACTCCTATTTTTCTCTTTAAATCCTCTGTTTCACTATTGTCCCACCTGGACGGGTCTTAACTTTCAGGAGTCTCTATTTTTTTCTGAGGGGCTGCCTTTAGTCCTTGCTGCACAGCTCTATCCTCCTTTTCTTTAACTTCATGTATCAATTCACTATAGGAAGGAGGATTACTCAACTGCTCCTCCAATCGCAACTTCATTCACAACATTTCGGAGTGCCCAGCTCCCTCTAAACCTTGCTCTAACCACAGCCTATTAATATCTTGGGCAGTAACTGCGCCCATATGGTAGGCTGTCTGTATTAACTGCTCAAGATGGATCAAGTATTTGGACAGCTTTTCACCTTCTCTTTGCACTGTACCTTGCAACTTTCTCAGAACACGGGTGCCACTGTTGGTACTCCCAAACATACTTTCTAAGGTGTTGAGGTACATCTGGGCAGTAGCTTCAGGTGGAATAGCCTGCAAAGTTCCAATACAATCCATGGCTGGCCCTCTCAAATTCTCCCACAGCCGTTGCCTTTTCTCAGCATTGGGACCCTGGGGATCTTGCACCATGGAAGTGGCCTGACCTATCAAAGTTTCAAAATCTTCCTCAGGCAGCACAGGTTTCCTCCCTAATCTTGGGTAGGACCCAGTCACTCTCCCCAGCACCCAGGTAGCTAACCATGCATGAGGTTGACCAGGTTGGGTGACACTGTCACACTGTCAGCTTTGTACAGTCCATGTACATCCTGGGGAGTTTTCCCCTCTGACTTCAACCACATTTCAAATTTCACTTTAAAATCATCATCATCTGAAGGAGCCTTAGGCATTTTCTTATCGCTGGCATATGACACTATGGTCCTGGTGGACCTGTGCCCCCATGGAGAGATAGTAGCAAGAAGCTTGGCAATATCAATTTCATTATTACTCTTTATCAAAGCAAGCACACTTTACTGTTTTGGTCATACCTTAGTCCTTGTACCTTTAAGCTGTTAAAGCAATTCAGTGTCAACAGTTCATCAACAATTTTAGATCTATCGAAGTTTTCTGAAATACCATTCACTAGAACTGCCTTTTTACAATCCAATTTCTCCCCTTGGCACCAATAATTATGGAGAGCCATAGCGACTTTTCACAAATGGGGGGGGCAAACTTTCTCTTTTTTCAGAAATGCAAATTTGTGGGATGGCCACTAGGGAACTCAAATCCCAGTGGTGCCTCCACTTGTAACAGCCCCTTTTGGACTCACCTCAGCTGTTTCCAGGGCCCCCAGGTCTTCCCTGGACACATCTTGAGGGGGCCAGCCTAGGATCTTTGGCAGACAAGTGGTACTGGAACAACAGTTGCACGTGGTGTCACCACTTGGGGTACTGATAGAGTATACCTGTAGATAAATTGCAGGTTAACACCCCCAAGGAAAATACAGTAACTGCCCCCATTATACCTTTACAAAACAGCAATGATTCCCACTTTTCACAATCAGTTGAAATATCAGAATATAATATTAACAATGAACACTTTTTATTTGGGGAGAAGGGAGAAAAAATAGTACAACAGCATTAACAACTGTTGCAACACTTTAACCCCATACAATCACCACCTCCCACCTATGGGTGCACCTGGCTTTCTAGTAAAGTAAAGTAAGTAAAAGTTTATTTTTAAGCGCTTTTCGAAATCAAAGCGCTGTACAATAATTAAATACATATAAAACATACATATAGCGTAACAAACAACAATAAAATATAATTTCAATTTCAATTCAGTGCAGTAGCTACTCCCCATAAGCCTTTTGAAATAAATAGGTTTTCAGCTCTGATTTAAAGCTTTCAACGGTCAGGCAGCTTCGTATCCGACGAGGTAGAGAATTCCACAGGGTAGGGGCAGCATAAGAAAACGCTCGTGCCCCAGATGTTTTTAAACGAACCCTGGGAACCTCTAGCAATCCCTCGTCGATGGATCGGAATGAGTGGGAGGGACGGTAGGGAACAAGCAGATCTTGCAGATATCGCGGTCCCTGTTCGTGTAGGGCTTTATAGGTCAGTAAACCGACCTTAAAGGTGATCTGCCACTGAACCGGCAGTCAGTGCAGTTCGCGCAGCACAGGCGTAATATGATTCCTCATTGATGTCCCCATCAAAAGCCTGGCTGCAGCGTTCTGCACCAGCTGCAAGTGGCGGATATCAACCCCCGGCATCCCTAGGTACAGGGCATTGCAGTAGTCAAGGCGAGAAGTAACAAAGGCATGGACTAATGTCGGGAGGTCAGCCGGAGGAACAAGGTGTTTCACCCGAGCAATATTCCTCAGATGGTAAAAAGAGGATTTGATGGCAGATGACACCTGGAATTTCAGCGTCAAACTGTCGTCAATAATAATGCCCAGGTTACGCACCAGGTCTGAGGTCAAGAGCTGAGCCCCATCGATCCATATGCCCGAGGGAAGACCAGCCCTACAACCCGCCTCATGACAACCTGGGTCCACCACCAACACCTCAGTCTTATCCGGGTTTAACCTTAGCCAGCTGGCACTCATCCAATCACTGATCTCAGATAGACAGTTGTTAAGTTTAGAGACTGCATCTTCTTGCCCGGGGCTAAAGGACAAATATAGCTGGGTGTCATCTGCATAGCAGTGAAAACCCAGGCCATATTGCCTAATAATGTCTCCCAATGGCAGCATGTAGACAGCGAACAACATGGGTGCCAAAATGGAACCCTACGGAACCCCACAAGGCAAGGAGACGGCATCAGAGGAATAAATTCCAGTGATAACCCTATGTCTCCGCCCTGTGAGAAAAGATTGAAACCATTGTAGGACTGTACCAGACAGTTCACAATGGAACCGCAGGCATTCCAGAAGCCCACCATGGTCCACAGTGTCGAAAGCTGCAGAGAGATCAAGAAGGACTAGAATAGTACAAGCCTTTTGATCCCTCGCTATCAGGAGATCATTTAGAACCCGGACAAGAGCAGTCTCAGTACTATGTCTTTTCCTAAATCCTGATTGAAGAGTATCATAGACATCATGATTTGTAAGATGGTCGTCCAGTTGCAGTGCAACCACCTTTTCAATAACCTTACCCAAGAAGGGAGGTTAGAGATAGGTCTGTAGTTAGCTGGACAGTCCGGATTCAGTGAAGGTTTTTAGAGTGGTCGAACGACCCTCCTTTAGGGGTTCAGGAAAGATCCCTGCTTCAAGGATTTCAGATGATTTCAGCAATGATCGGACAGATAATATCTACGCAACCTAATAAAAGTGGCGTAGGGCCCGGATCCAAACTACAACTGGTTGGACGTACAGTCTGGACAATCCTCATAATGTCCATGAATTCCAGCCTACCAAAGTCAGACCAGGTAACACAGGTGTTTGCTTCCCTTCGCCGACCACTGCAAGCCCTTGTAGAGTGAACCTGGCTGAGATCCGCCCTAATGCCGGCAATCTTATCAGCGAAAAATCGAGCAAGCTCATCACACTTTATTTATGGTCTTTCCAGACTGTAGACAGAGTGGATTGCACAATCTGTCAACAGTCCGAAAGAGTTGAGCCGGTCGATTTCTTGCAGCAGCAATCTCCCTGGACAGGAATTCTGACTTCTTATGGGATATTGCCAATTGATAGATAACATAATGATCCATCAATCTAAGTTTGTCGGCATCCCGACAAGATTTCCGCCATGCTCTCTCTAGCCTTCGCCCCACTCTCCTCAGCTCCTTCAAAGACTCATCAAACCAGGGAGTCTTTGGGCGCTGAGTGAGTGGGCAAACACGAACAGGAGCAATCCGATCCAGGGCACTGGTCACCGCCTTATTATAGGCAATAACCATGTCCCCTGAATCCATGCTCTCATCCGAAATACCCGATAGGTCCAGTACCGCCATTAGCGCTCTCTGGATTTAATCCCCTTAAAGGGCGATACTGGACCATCTCCGTAGGGATAGGCCTATTAGGGGGTGCCCCAAAACTGAATCCTATGGTGTGATGGTCTGTCCACGCATTTGGTTCCACCTCCAAATGCGAGACATCCAAATCCAGTAGGAACACCAGGTCCAATGAGTGTCCACCTATATGGGTAGCAGAGGTAACTACCTGAGACAGGCCCAACTTAGACATAAGTTGGAGGAAGTTCTTTCCAAAGTGTGAGAGTTCATCGTCAACCCAGGCATTGAAGTCACCCAGAATTAACCATCTAGGTGACTCCAGTGCCATGTCAACGATGAAGTCTGCGAACTCCTTCAGGAATTCACCACCATCACCGGGTGGACGGTAAATGAGGAGAATCCTGAGCTCTGCACCTGCTGCCAGGATACACTCAAAGGATCTGGTGTTACCCACTGGCACCTCCACAAGACTCAGCTGTGATCTAAAAAAGATGGCCATTCCCCCGCCCCTACGATCCAATCTCGGACGGTGCATCACCGAGAACCCAGTTGGAGCAGCAGAGTCTAAGATAGGACCTGCATTTTCATCCAGCCAAGTCTCGGTAATACATGCCAGGTCAGATGTTGCAACAAGATCTGCAATAATAGCAGTCTTGTTCCTAATCGACCTGGCATTACATAACACCGTCGAGTTGGATGAGTTTTAGGAAGGATCGCAGTACCTGCCCACGATCTGTGGAGCCCTTGGATGGAAATCAGGCAAGGAGGACCCTCTCCTGACTCCATTTCGCCCCAGGGCGCTCCTTGTCCCAACTATCCCTATCCGCCCACTGTTCTCTCATTCTCCCACTTGCCTAGTCCATCGATTCCTAAATGCCTTCTCATATCCCAGCTCTCCGGCAGTTGTCAAGGCAATATCAGGTAATCGAGGACAATAGAAGGGACGGAGGTCCCGAGCAGAGCGGAGAATAGCGCCAATCGTCTTAAGCCCCATCAAACACATTATTGATGGCAAAACAACCTATCTTAAATGAGAATAGAATAAAATAAAATCATAAAATCAAATCAAGACCCATACAAGATCAAATACTTATAAATAAAAATAAAATAATAAACAAAGTAAAATAAAATAAACAAAGCGAAGGAAATAAAAACTCTCTACCCAAAAATATTAGCACTTTCACTATATAAACATAAAAACACATATAAACACAATTTAAACCCTGCCTAAAAGTCCGTAAGCTTAATAAAGTCTGATCATAAGCCCATATAGCAAAGTTCATCCTGTTAACGGAGTCAATCTTCATATGCCTGGCGTGAACTGCCAGGAGGAAGCACTCTTCAACTAGTGAAAACCTAGTTAGACACGCGGGAGGGTGCGGAGAAAATGCTGTCTCCCTATATGGGATGCCAGACATAGCCCGGCCTCTGCCAGGTTATTCCAGCATCCCCCGGAGCCCCAAGAAACATCAACCCTCCGGCAGATGCTCCCAGCTCCCCCAGGTACAAACAGCAACACCCCGCACCCACCCTAGGAATACCTAGGCTAGTTCCTTAAGTCCTGCAACTCGACACTTCCAAGGGAACAGCCAACAAACAGAGTGCTTGTCCAGTTTCTAGCTGCACAACCTTATTCAGCAGCAAAGCAATAGATCCTCCTTTTGTCGTCACGCCACAACCAGACTCCCAAAAGAATCAAACAGACATTCTAATGGCAGCTGCCTAAATGTCCATTAAGTCCCTTGGGTGGGTACCACACCACTGTGAAGAAATCACTGGGGACCTTTCATTGGGGCCCAATAACTTTAAACAGATGCAGAACTTTAACCTTTTGCCTGGGTGCAGCTTTAATCTTGGCACAGTCCTGCCCAGGACTTAACCCCCTTAATTCCCTAACTAGCTAGCTAGATTAAAGACTTCCCCAAAGCCGCAGCCCAGGTTGCTTACAGTTCAGCAGTTCAAAGTGGATAGCAGACACTTGGTTCATGGTACTGCACTGGAATCCTGAGTTGCTGGTGCACCACAGCAGCAGTGGGCTGAAGAAATGATGGAAGCTGGTCTTCCCTTGCCAGATCTTTCCAGTCTTCACTCCTGGGGCCTTTGTATGTGGTGTTCACCTACTCGAAGTCTTCTTCTCTGGTGGTCGTCTCTCAGTCTGGGTACAGAACAGACTGGTGGTTACCCAGACTGATGCTTGGCACACACTTTTCTCCACTGCAGACACTGTGAGATTAGGCTGCAACCTTTACAGTTTCCACTTTTTACTGCCAAACTCTGCTGGCTGTTTCTGCACTGCAGGACAGTAAGTTCTCTCTCTCTATCTCTCTCTCTCTCTCTCTCTCTCTCTCTCTCTCTCTCCTCTCAACCTCAACCAGCTAGCTGCAATGTCTAACTTTCTTGCACACAACTACATGTTCATATCTCAGCAGCAGCTTTCCACTTTCAACAACAAATTCACTCAGCCACAGGTTCTAATCTCACCCTGGGAACTCCTCACTCAATCCAGTTCCTTTCCCAGGGGCTATGCTCTTTTCCAGGTGTTCTGCAGCTTGTCCAATACTGTGGCCAGAAAAGGCATTTGCAGACAGGCAGGCCATCAAGGATAGCAAGCCACAGCAGTCTCTCTCCTCCTCCACTCTCTGGCTACACACCTAGGAATCCCCCCTGGTGGACAAAACAGTCTCTTTTATCCTCTCATCAGTCCCTTCTTCTGATTGGCTGCAGCCATTGTCAAAATGAACAAATTAATATTCATTGAGTTCACTTGATGTCCTATTGGTTCCTTGAATGGGCACCAAGAAAAGTCCCTCATCTTCTACCCACAATCCTCTAATGCAGTCCCATAGTGTCCTCTGTATAATCTTTGACTCCTGATTGGCTGCGGTAGGGGTTAAAGATTCCGAAATATGGCTGCTGAACACACAGTCTGTATGGGGCCTCAACTTATAAAGTCCCTTTTAGCCACAAAGCTCAATGTTCTTATATTATTTTCACCACAGACCCATGATAGCCCCTCTGTTCTCTCACCAACATGCAGAGTTGAACATTTTAATTCACTTTCCTGACTGTCACTGCTGCTGTTTTGCAATGTTCCCCCAGCAGCCATCAAGTTCTCATTAATATTCATTCCCCCTATTTAATATTAATAGAGTGCCCCTAGAGCACTCATTGGCACTCTTTAAAAAAATACTTTTATGGTCTCTCACTCCTTCTCTTGTGCCTGTGGTTCATACCAACTGATTCCATTTAGTTAGCTTGGGTCCAGTGGGGTCCAGCGTGCAGCAAAGAAGGAATTTATATATCAAACTACTTTACAGGGGCCCCTTCTGTCCTTTGTCCAGTAGTATATCTATTGTATTGTAGCTACTTGTTGTGTAAGTTGGGCCCAGTCCCACTCAAAAGGCATGCCTCAGTTGGAAGTATCACCAATATAAATCTGGGACCCCTTTTACACCCTGGGTGGGATATTCAGACATGTGGCAGAGGCACGTGCGGGAGCGGTGCAGCGCAAGCCAACTGCGCCGTGGTGCACTGAACGTGATATTCAAAGGTTGCACCTGATGGCAAGCACCAGTGCAACACAGCTGAATATCACAGGGATGCATCATACTGCAACCAGGGCCGTGTCAGGGAGCAAATCAACATGCGCCATAGCGCAACCAGGGCTGTGCAAGGGGCAGAGGTGCATGCGTCAGGATACAGGACAACAGGCACAGCAAGAAGCATGCCACCAGGGCGGGATACACCACCACCAGGGTGCAGAGGATGCCAGAAGGGAGGCATGGCAGGCACACGGCAGCAGATCCTGACCATGCACACTACAGTGGTGCACGGAGGCTGGGTGGCATCAATGGCCACTGGCAAACAGTCACTGACAACCCCCACAGGAAGGCATGTGACATGCCACCTGGACCACAGCTGGTAACACACAGGCCAACTACACACAATGCACATGCCACACAACACAAACGGAGAACCCACAGCCACCCCAGGGCACAACCACCAGCCAATGGGCAGAGACCACCAGGCACAACCCCCAGTCCACTCCAGATGTACCACTCAGCCACCATGCACAACACTGCAGCATGGCTCCACACGCCAGCCACAAAGCAGACACAGACACAGATGGCTAACTATAGAAATTTGTATTAAAACAGGCATAAAACAACTATATACATATTAACAGGTAACTGGTTACAGGGAGCAAGGAATGGGGAGGTCACATACAAACTGGGAGGCTGGGGAAGGGAGACAGAGGGACAGGGGACATGGCTAGACAAGGGTACATGGGAGGGCAAGGGAAGAGGGACAGGGAAAGGAAACAGTAGCAGGCCAATGGGCCCTATGGGTGTCCATGCCCCACCGGTGCCTGACCCCGACGTCTGTGCTGCGGCCTGCACAATGTCTGTTGTAGCAGCCGTGCCACCTAGAGCATGACAGTGGTGACCCGGAGGATCCACCTCAGGAGCCTGGTGTTGACATCAGGATGACGGACACCTAGGGCAAAGGAGAGGACATGGTATGAGTGCATGGCTGTATGACCATAGCCAACCCACTGTGTGCAGCGGACAGTGGTGACATGTACCCCCTAAGATGGCACACAGCCTCCTGCAGTGTGTGCGTCCCCACAAGCCACCAACCTGACTATCCACAGCCATGCAGAACACTGCACACCAACTCCACCCATGTGCCACACACCACAACCATGGCAGCCAGGCAACGGGGCTAAGCAGTGGGATGGCAGTGGCACAGCTGAAATCTGGGTGCACCCACAGCCCACCTGCAGCAGCCACACACATGTGCGATAGCCATGGCATGGTGCAATGGACACTGCGGGTGGTGCACAGCTGGAATGGCCATGTGCACAGGGGGCTGTGGCCCACCCCCACCCTGCACAACATCATATCTTGGAACAGTGCCTACCTGCATGATGCAGTGCACCCTGTGCCTGTCTGGCAGCACCGCCCATGCAGAATGCATCCTGCACCCGAGACCCTGTGGTGGCCCATCCTGGCCCACTCACAGCGCCAGCCAGCTGTGCCCTCCTTCTATTCTCAGGGCCTAGTAGGGAAACATGGAGAAAGACACATCAGTACCTGGCAACACCACATGCCCCCCCAGCACAACATGCCCCCTGGCCCAGTGCAGTGGCACAGTGCACCCATGGTGCGCTGCCACGGCCAACAAAATGCACAGCCCCAGCCACCCCCCCACAGCATGGTGTGCCACCCTGCTGGCCCCCACAGAACACTGGATGGGCACGGACATGGGCGTAGTGCACTTACCTGGACGTAGCACGGTACCCCTCTGGACACATGCCAGTAGTGCCTGTAGCCTCTCAGGGTCCCTCCGCTGCAGGTCCCTGTAGCGGTGGCAGCATTGCTCACTGCTGAACTGTGCCCCTGTGGCCTCCTCCAGCCCCTCAGTCACCTTCTGCCACACCTCCATCCATGGCCGATTCAGGGGCACCTGGCTGAACAGACTGCCTGTATGTGGCTCCACAAGGGCCACAAGGTTGACCAGCTTCACTTGCAACCAGTTAGGTGCCCTGGCACTGCTGCGGTGAGGCATGGTTGTATCAGCAGTAGCATAACAAAAATGGCACCCAGTAGTGCACGAACCACACGTGCTGAGGGTGTGCGACTCGTTCGGTGATGCCCTGCCATCACCAATCGCGCAGCCAGCCACTGTTGCACAGCAGCTGGAGGGGCAGCAGTGGCTGCCAGACAATTTTTATTTATTTAGTTTTTGTTGACCGGGTAAGTGCACTAGACAAATCCTGCCTGTTTTCAGGCACGACCCGGGGGAGGGGGATACAGATGAATGCCAACTGGCCTTGAACCAGATTAAGCTGCTGGTGGTATTTTTAGTAAATGAGGGAAATTTGGCCAGGACACCAGGGAAATTCCCCTACTCTTTCCAATAAGTGCCAGATCTTTAACATCCACCTGAACTACCACTTATCCAGGCAGATGGGACCTCGGTTTAACGTCTCATCTGAAAGACGGCACCTCAGAAATGCAACACCCCTCTCATGCTGCACTACAGTGTCAGTACTGGGATATTAACCCATGTGCCAGATGTGGGAACTGAACTCACAGCCCTCTGATCTCCCGGCCTCAGAGGCGAGTGTGCTACCTACTGAGCCACTGACACTACAATGTCAAAGGGGGCCGGAAGAAGTGGCTGCCGATAGTGCACTGCAGAATTAGCAGCCCCAAGAGGGCCCCGCTGTGCAGCCCCCACCAGTGTGGGAGGCTGGGCTGCAGGGTCAAGCACGAAGCTTGGGTCGGCGCAATACTAATGCCCCTCAGGGCGCTGACCCCTTGACCGAGCATACCCATCTGCTACGGGCCTCCATGGAGCAACAGGTGCTGGTTGTGGCAGGGGTGCATGCACTCCGTGCACAGCTGCACCAGACCACAGGGAGGCGTGACAGGGACTATGAACAGCTCCTGGCCGGGACCACACATATGCGGGAGGACATGACTGCAGCCCTGGATCAGCTTACCGTTGTGGACACGTCTGGCCTAGAACCACTGACCACCCTGGTGCATGGCCGTCCGCCGCAGAACCTGTGGAGTGCATTCTCCACCCCTCGGTCATGGCGTCATGCGACTCCCTCTGTGTCGATGCCAGAATCCGCTGTGGGCATTCCGGGGCATGCAGGGAGTGGGCATGTTCGGGAGCCTGCAGACACCTGCAAGGGACCAGTTGCATTCCTGCAGTGACACACCTGGGGAACCATCAGAGACACCCCCTATGGTCGTCGCACAACCTGCATCTGCTGGACAGTCTTGTTGGGGCCATCCATGTGGCTGCTCCAGCTGTGCGACCACATGGCAGTCCTGAGCCATCATCCTCCCTGTCCGCTGTCTGCCGCAGCCCTGTGTGCACATTGCTGTGGCATGTGCATGTGAATTCCAGGGATGTGGCATCCATGGTTGACGCTGCACACAGGCCTTTGTGCACACAAACCCGGCCACTGGCCACTGTGGCATGTGCATGATGAGGCCAGCACAATGCCAGCGGCAGCCTCTGGGCATGCGCATGTAGGTGCCTGTATGCATGCACGTGTGTGTGCAGGTGTGTGGGGGTGGGTGGTGTGCAGAACTATGTGGGGTGTTTCCACAGAGTCCAGTCCCATGCCTGGTCATGCTCCCCTCCAGCTGTTACCATCATGAGGCCCGCCTTTGCATGCCTAAATGCTGTGCCTTGGTCCCTGGGACGTTCGTGTTGTCATGTTCACCTACCTGCATGCACCGTAGTGTTCCTCTGCAATTGTGTCCCGGTGCTGCTGGGCCATCCTGTTCAGCCGGTGTTCCTTTCATCTGGGGGGGCTGCTCACCACCCTCTGGCCCAGTGGCTGCATCATCCCCACTGCTGTTCCCCTCTTCAACCTCGACAGCTATCCCACGGTCGGTGGCCATGTTCTGTAGTATACAGCAGGCCAGGAATAGGCCGCAGGCCTTTGAGGGGCTGTACTGTAGGGCACCGCCAGACCTGTCCAGGCAATGGAACCAGGCCTTCAGCAGCCTAAACACATGCTCGATGATATTCCATGTGCTGGCGTGTGCCTCATTGTAACCCTCCTGCACTGGGGTCGACAGGTGCCGGTATGGGGTGAGCAGCCAGGGCCGGAGTGGGTATCTGCTGTCACCTGTGTGTTGACATGTGTGGTTAACATGGTGGTCTGTGTAGCTGCACCCCCCTGCCTTCCCGGCAAAACCCTCTGATGCCCCTGGCCTAGCATCCCCCACACCCTGCCCTGTTGTGCCAGGCTGCCCATTCCAACAGCATACTCACCTACTAGGTGGCCGGTGGGGATGTCCCCACTCTCGAACCTGTATCACAGTGCTGACTTGTGCCAGATGAAGGCATTGTGTGCTCCACCAAGGTGTGTGGCACAGACATGGATTATGCGCCCCCTGGCGTCGCACACCACCTGGCAGTTGATGCTGGGGTAGCCCTTCCTGTTAATGTAGACTACCCTCTCCAGACCAGGTGGTGTGTGGATGCCTACATGGGTGCAGTCGATGGCCCCTAGCATGCTAGGCATACATGCCACCCTGTGGAACTCCTGCATGTTTGCTGTATGCTCTGCCTGTGTGCTGGGGAAATGGATGTATTCCACAGCATGCGGCAGCAGTGAATTGAGGAACTGTGTGAGGAGCTGTGACGCGGCCAACTGGGTTATGCCTGTGGTGTCCTCTGTTGGTCTCTAGAAGGTGCTCATGGCGAGCAGACATATGATGGCCGTGACCTTGGTCTCCACCGACAAGAGTGGCTCCATCTTGTGGGTGCCTGCATCTCATCACTGCACAGCTCACAGAGCTGCCTCAGAATTGCCTGGTTCAGGCGGTACTGGCCCACAATCTCTGTATCACTGTACTGTTCAAAAGTTGTGCGGGCACAGTACCACCTGTTCTGGGCATACTGCCGACGGGCCCTTCCACAGCTGCGCCACTCTGCCTCCTTCCTCCTCACACCCCTCATTACTGCCTCCATCTGGAAGATGGCACTGGCCATGGCCTTGGCTGTCCTGCCCCCGCGGCGGCTGTCTCCCCAGGCACCCCTGGCTGTGTGCCACTGCATGTGCCCCAACGCTGGGCATACACCTGTGTTCGGTGTTCCCAGCTGGCAGCCTGTTGGCTGTAGCCTCTGCCTCCCACCCATCTGAGCACTTTGCTGCCCCTCCTATGCCAGGTGTTGCAGACGCACGCTGCTGATGTTGCCCCTACACCTGTCTCACATGCACTCACGCAGTCACTCACACACACAGGCACAATCAGTGTCACATGCCCAGTCCCACACTCTGTTGCACTCCCTGCCCTCCTCTGTCTCTGTCTTGCACCCTTTCTGCTGTCCTGCCTACCCACTCACTCCCCCTCTCTATTGCTCCCCTGTGGCGCAAGCCCACGTCCCTCGCTTGCTCCCTCTTTTTATGTGCTAAAGTGTGCTCCGCCCATTTCCCTGTTGCTCCGCGCTTGCACCGTTTGCTTGCTGTTGAATATCGCACTACGCCGTTTATTCATGGCTTCGCCCCTTGCACTTGCACATACATTCATTAGGGTTGTGCATTGGCGTACTGCAAATTGCGCAGCTCAATGGCTCCTGCTGAATATTGCTTTTTGGCACATTTCTGCACTTGCGCAGGTGCATCTCAGTTGTGCCATGCGCACTTGCTTTGAATATCCTACCCCTTATATACTATGTAAACAATAAGGTTTGATCCCGCTGAGATAGACATATTATCCCAATTTCTGGTGCTGTGCAAGGAAAAAGAGGGAGGGGTAGGAAGGAAGGTTTATGGGGTGGTTGGGGGGAAGGAATAATGGGAGGGAGTGGGTGAGGGGAGAACAGATATTACCATGTTTTGCTATAATTATTATCGCATCACAAATGTGACTGTTCTCTGCATGATAAAACTTTTCAATAAAGATTGAATTGGGAAAAAAGAAAGGAAGTATCTTTAATGCTGTTGGCTAGGTATGTGGAGCGCCATCTGGATTTATGTAAAGGATTTCAGGACTTTGTCTTAGCATTGAGAAGGTCTGCTAGTGGTTTAACCCTATTATATTCCCAGGCATGCCAGTAGAAAGGCCTGGAGTCTATGCTCAGGAGGGGTTATTGAAATCGGTAAGTGAGGAGAGTGCCAAGGGGACCAGTCAGTGGTCTTGGCAATCCATGTCCACACTGTCTTGGTATGTTGGATAGTGGGGTGTAGTGGAAAGTGTCTTTAGATTGACCAAAACAGGATACTCTTGTGTGTGAGGTCTCCCAGTACCTGCTGCCCACAGCCCACCAACTTCAGCCGATGAGCTGGCGATGTCATGGGTGCTGCTACTGAAGCTGTAGTAAGGCATGGCTCTATACTTCAGGGCAAAGTTTAGAAGGTCATCCCTTCCAGGGATGGGTTTTGTTGGAGCTTTTTTTGCACTTAACCATCTATCATCTTTTCCCCTGAAAAAGTAAGCAGTTGTTTTTGTATCTGGGCAAATATTCGATAGGAGACTCTGACTATGAGGTATATTGGATTTTGCAGGCAGCCATCATCTTATAGGCATGGGCTCTGCCCCAGTGTGAGAGGTGTAGATGGCCATATCTCACTAAGTCCCCTTCTATAGCTTTGACAGGGTTGAGGTTCAGAGCACCAAGGCTTACTATGCCCTTGAGAAGTCAATTCTAAAATACCTGAGGTATTGTTCTGCCAGCATGAGTCCCCAGAGGTAGCTCTGCAGGTGTATCATGTCACCGTGCAAGATCGGGAGTACTAATTTGGAGACATTTCATTTGAAGCCCAATATGGTGTTAAATTCCTGGAGCAATTCCAGCTGGGTAGGGAATGACTCCTGAGGCTGTGTGAGGGTTTGCACAATGTCATCAACTTAATGAATTAAATTCAGGGGAAACGTGAGAAAGTACTTCATCACTGAGAGGGTGGTGGACAAGTGGAATAGCCTGCCAGCAGAGGTGGTGGGGGCAGAAACAATAACAGGTTTTAAGAATGCTTGGGATAGGCATAGAGGACTACTGGAACTTGGAGAAGGGGGGAACAACCTCATTCTGGCAGAGCTTGAAAGAGCTCAGTTATTGGAGGTATTGTGACAGACTTGGTTGGCCGAAGGCCCTTATCTGCTGACAAATTTCTATGTTTCTGTGTTTGATCTTGCACTTTATGCTCCTCACCCATGATGAGGCCATGCAGTTGGGTGTACTGCCTTTGTGCCTGTAGAAGGGGCTCCAATGCCAGCATGAATAGTAAGCGATATAGTGGGCAGCCTTGGCAGGTAACTATTCAATGGGGAAGCATCTGAGATTGTACCATTAGTATTACTGGCTGCTGATGCTCTGTTGTAGAGGGTCCAGACCCCTCTATGAAATTCTTTCTATAGCCTCAGTGTTGGAGGGTTTGGAACAGGTAATGCCACTCCACACAGTACAATTCCTTTTTGGCATTGAGAGCTGACAGGGCTGTGGCTTTTTTATTGGTTTTGGCATGCTAGATCAGTCTAATTAGCCTCCTTGTGTATCTCCCTGAGGTGAAACCCACCTGATCATTGGAGATTAGTGGGGGGAGGATGTCTTTCAGACTTTGTGCCCATATATTTGCATATATAGTATTTTAGAGTCTACTGTCATCAATGACAGGGGATGGTAATTGCTGCAAGATAAGGGGTCTTTGCCTGTCTTAGGGATCAGGGTAATCACAGCTGTGTGCATTGATGGTGGCAGTGTTCTTTGTTCCCATGCTTCTATGAGCACAGAGGAAAGGATGCCTACGAGCTCCTGCTGGAAAGTGGCATAACATTCTGCTGGGAAGCCATTCATGCCAGGTGCTTTCCCATGTGGCTGACTACCAGCAGTTCAGCCTCCTGACAGGGCTCTTCCAGAAAGTGCCTGTGTTCTTGTGATGGGGGAGATGTAGTCTTGATAGGAATGTTTACATTTCAGGCTTAGTAGCCTGGGTCTCTGTGGTATAGAGTTTCTTATGAAAACTGAGGAAGGCATTGTTTATGTGTTTGTTGTACTATTTACGCATACTGTTTCCGGAGTAGCAGAGAAATATGTTAACTTTCTTGCCCACCATTCCATTCCTAAAGCTATGACGCTTGAAGATATCTGGCATGAGACCGAGGCTGATCCAACTCTCCTGCTTTTAACCCAAAGTTCCAGTCAGGCTCATGACCTACATCATCATCAGCCTTTCAAACCACAGTGTCCCAATTTAAGCCATCTTTTTCCATTTAGGCATGAACTGACAGTACTTCCATCATCTGACTTCATTCTGAGTGGTGCAAAGATTGTAATTCCAGCTTCTATACATGATAACATTTTAACCATAGCCCATGAAGAAAATCAAGGCATTGTAAAGATGAAACAGTTTCTATTGGAGAAAACATGGTTCCTGGTATTGAGAGATGCGTGGAGTGTATGGTTCAGTCCTGTATTCCCTGCAAAGCTGTGCTGCAGTCTGTTACAACACCTCTAGATATGTCCCCAATGCTTCCAGGGCCTTGGCTTCATCAAAGTGTGGATTTCTTTGGGCCTTTTCCTTCTTGGGAATACCTCTTTGTAGTCCTGGATGAGCACTCTTTCTATCCCGTTTATTGAGATAGTCAAGTCAACCTCAACATCAGCCACTATTCTACATCTCAAGATTTTTTCAACATTTGGGATCCCTCTAGTCAGACAATGGTCCACCGTTTAGCAGTAAAGAATTTTGATGGTTTGCTCAATACCCTTAGATTTCAACACCAACAAATCACACCATAATGACCTCAAGACAGTGCCAATGTGGAACAATGATAACCTTGCAAAAGGCCATATCTGCATTTTCTATTCCTGGCAGGCCCAGAAAAAGAGAGTTCTTCAGAACTATCATGCTACTCCTTGTAACAGCACTGGCAATCCTCTATCTCATCTCCTTTTTGGCAGATCTCTCGACATTGAGTTGCCAGTAAGCACATCAACCTCTATTGACCCAGCTCTCTGTGCTGCTGACACTCAGGCCAAGCAACAGATGAAAACCGAAGTAGACAAGCACTCTCAAGCCAGCCCTTCCCTGATCAAACCACATGGCTCAGTGCCCCTTTGAAATCATTATGATGGAAAACTCATTCCTTCTTTTCATCCTACATCTTACAGTGTGACTCCAGTCAAATGTGCAATGGACTGTTCTTGCAACCACCCATCTGACTCACCTCAGCTATTTCTGGGGCCCTCTGGTATTTCTGCACACACCTCTGAGGGTGCCAGCCTGTATTCACAAGTGGACATTAGTGGGTGAGGTGTCTCCACCTTGGGCAATGGCAGGGAATACCTGTAAACAGATTGTAGGTTACCACCCCCCAGGAAATATACGCTAGCTACCCCTAAAGACCCCCACAGTAATAATTCCCACTTCTTGCAATGATTCACAGTACGAGAATGTAACATTAACAATTACCAGTACTTAGGGAAGAAGAGGGAGGAAAACAGCACAACAACATTAACAACTATAGCAATAGAGTCAAGTCATACAACGGTAAAAGTACTGGACTTTAGGAGGGCTGACTTTGCCAAAATGGGTGAGTGCCTAAGGAATGCACTAGCAAATGGGCAGGAAGGAGGGGTGGAAGAACAATGGGGAATAATAAAAACTGCCATCACAGAGGTAACAAGCCTTTGTGTGAAGCAAATAAACAAAACGAAATGATGTAAGAAATCATTATGGTTCTCAAAGGAAGTGGCAGTGAAGGTTCAAGAGAAAAAGAAAGCATTCAAGAAGTACAAGGAATCACAGAAGGAGCAGGACAGAGAACTGTATCAGTTAAAGCAAAAGAAAGCTGGGAAGGCAGTCAGAACAGCAAAGGCCCAAACCGAGGAAAGATAGCCAACTTGGTTAAGAAGGGGATAAAACCTTTTATAGGTACATCAGGGAGCAAAGGAAGACCAAGGGAGGGATAGTGAGGCTTAATAAAGGGAGGAGGGTGGGCAGAGGGTGACTGTGAAAAGGCAGAGATACTAAACAAATATTTTTGCTCAGTATTTACAAAGGAAGAGGGGGAGGTACCTAAAACAATCAGTAGAAACACTCTAGCAACAGAAGTTGATACCAGCACATTTACAGAAGAAAGGGTTCTGAAAGAACTCTTAAAACTGAAGGTGGACAAAGCAATGGGGCCTGATGGATTCATCCCAGAATTCTAAAAGAACTAAGGGTAGAACTAGTGACACCACTGACTACCTCTTTAACAAATCATGGGAGGATGGGGTGGTACCCAAGGACTGGAGGAGGGCAGATGTGATTCCCCTTCACAAAAGTGGGAGCAAGGCAGAAGCAGAAAACTACAGACCTGTTAGTTTAACCTCAGTGATAGGGAAAATGATGGAATCACTTCTGAAGGAAAGAATTGTCGAGTATCTAGAGGCCAGAGGGGCACAGGACCCAAGGCAGCATGGATTTACAGCGGGAATGTCATGCCAGATGAATCTGATAGATTTCTTTGACTGGGTGACCAAAGTGGTAGATCAGGGAGGGGCTGTGGACATGGCCTACCTAGACTTTAGCAAGGCATTTGACACAGTCCCACACAAAAGATTAATATACAAGTTAGCCAGCCTGGGAGTGGGTCCCAAGATGACAACCTGGGTAAAGAATTGGCTGGAGAATAGGACACAGAGAGTAATAGTAAATGGAGTCCACTCTGAAGAAAGGGGGGTTACTAGTGGGTACCGCAGGGTTCAGTATTAGATCGGTCCCTTCAATGTCTTTATAAGCGTACATTGCAGAGGGACTGGAAGGAAAGTATGTCTCTTTGCAGATGACACAAAGATCTGCAACAGAGTTGATGCACAAGGTGGGGTGGAAAAGATGAGAAGGGACTTGGCAAGGTTAGATGAATGGTCAAATGTATGGCAGCTTAGATTCAATGCTAAGAAGTGCAAGGTAATGCACCTGGGAAACAAAAACCCAGGGGAAGAGTACACAATGGGGGGTGAGATACTAACAACAAAAATGGAAAGGGACCTAGGGGTAGTCATATCAGATGACCTAAAGGTGGGCAAGCAATGTGAGAGGGCAGCAAGTAGGGCTGGGGGGATACTGGGATGCATAGGGAGAGGCATCACCAGTAGAAAACAGGAAGTTATTATCCCTCTGTACAGACAGCTGGTCAGACCCCATCTGGAGTACTGCATGCAGTTCTGGAGACCCAATCTCCGCAAAGACATAGACAGGATGGGAGCTGTCCAGAGGAGGGCAACTAAAATGGTGCAGGGTCTGCACCGGAAGACATATGAAGAGAGACTTAAGGAGCTTAATATGTATAGCCTCGAGGAAAGGAGGGAGAGGGGGGACATGATAGAAACTTTCAAGTACCTCAAGGGAATCAACAAAGTCCAAGAGGGTAGCATCTTTCAAAAAAAGAGGTGTGCAAGAACAAGAGGGCACAATTTGAAGATAGAGGCGGCTCAGAGGTAATTTAAGGAAGTGTTTTTCACAGAGAGGGTTGTGGATGCATGGAACGGCCTTCCAGAGGAGGTTGGAGTCAAAAACAGTGGTGGAATTCAAGCATTCATGGGACAGACATAAGGCAATTCTAGGGGTTGGGGGCAGGAAGAAGTAGGCTGCTGGTTAACTAGGATCTGCAGCTTATCCATTAGGTAGGGAAATGGGCAGACTGGGTGGGCAAATCGGTCCTTATCTGCTGTCAAATTCTATGTTTCTATGTTTCTATGCAACTGGCTGAAACAATTTCACCCACACCATCCCCACCTCCCAACTCCCCCCTTTTGTGCACCTGGCTTCCCAATGGCAGTTGCCCAAAATGTCTCTAAAGTCCCTTTGGTGGGTACCACACCACGGTGGACAAGTCAGTGGGGATCTTTTTGTTGGGGCACAATAACATTAGGCAGTAGAAAACAATGGAACTTCAGGTCTGGATACAGTTTTCTGACAGAGTCCTGCCCAGGACATAACCCCCTTATTCTAACTAGCTACTGTGGTTTCTACCTAAAATAGGAACTCCCCTGGGATGCAACTCATGGGTACTTACAGTTTGTAGATTCACGGGGGGTTTTCAGATGCAGATTTCTTGGTTCCGTGCTTGTATAGGAATGTTGGTGGTGCACCACAATAACAGGTTACAGATGAATAGCAACTGGGAGAAGAGATAACGGACACAGATTGTCACCTTCCTGGCCTTTTAAATCTTCTCTTCTGAGGCCTTTATATACAGTCCTCACACAGGCAGGCCTTTTGACATCTTCCCCACTGATCCTCTTCTCCAGTAGTATGGGGGACAGGGCAGGTTGGATGTTCTCTAGACTTGGCGCTTGGCAGATACTTTTCTCTGCTGGTGCAGAGAGATAGCTGAGCTTTTTTTCAGTCTCTAGCCCCCAGCACATAGAGGTACTCTGGCATGCAGCAGCAAGAGTCTCCAACACACTAGTCCCCACCAAGGGGAAAACACAATTTGCTAGTCACTTTGTTCTTAGCTGCAGACACCACTTGTTTTAAGGCTCCAGCCTTACAGTTCTGCATGCCAGCTGCAAACTCTGATGCTTCTTTCCAGGCAGCAAGGCATCCAGCTTACTATCTGTGGCAGCAGATCTCAACAGTCTCTGTCTCAGGCTCTGGAGTCTCAAGTGGCTACCCAATGCTACAGTTTCAGATCTCACCCACAGATTCCACTGTCCTCAGTAGGCACAATCCTCTTCCCGCTACCACTTGGTTTCCTCAGATGCTGTGCACCTTGATTCACATCTAGGGCCAGCAAGGCCAGGGCAAACAAACAGGCCTTGGGCAAACAGTCCAAAGCAGTCACTTTCCTCTGCTCACTATCTGGATCCTCCTGGAAAACTCTGGCCAATCTCTCTTTTGGCAGACAAACAGCCCCTTTTATATTTTTTTGCAGCTCCCACACTGATTGGCTGCCTGCTTCCTGGGCTGTCAGAATGCCCTCTGACATTTTCCCAGTGGCCCCCATTCTACCAGTATCTCATGGGGGCCACCATATTTATTTACAATTTTGACCCAGCCACAAAGCCCCAATACTTTTGTGAAAAGCATTTTCAGGGGTTGAAAATTATAGGTCCTGGCTCCACTTGCCTTCTGGGGGCCAAGACACCTTTTAAATTATTTATGGGAGCCCCCAATGGCCCAGAGGGGCTCCTGACACATAATCCCTCCCTTTTTTAAGCCCTTTGAGGTGCTTGCAGGAATGGAGCTGTGGATCCTTTAAATTTTACAGTCCGACGACTGCGCATGCTTACAAGGTGCATGGCTACCATCTTTTTAATTTTATTTTTGCTCGGTCCCTTTCTTGCTGCTCCTGGGACCTAGTAGGCACTCAAAACAGTGCCTGTGTTTGCAGAAACACCCAATGGAGCTCAGCCCCCTTCACAACATGGGGCCAACACATGGAATTCTGGTGGCCACAGCCATGAAGCTACAATGGGCGCTCCAGGCCTGAGCCACCCCTGAGCCACTCGAGGACCTCTCGGGGCTGTAGCTTCGCAAAGATAAGCCCAACAAGGGTTGAGGGGGTTACATTCACTACAGAGTCACTGTCAGGTCATCAAGTTACAAGAAATGTCTCCTTCTGCAAACTCCTTCTTCAGTCTTCCACATCACGGGTTCATTCTAAAGAAAGAGGAGAAGAAGAGGGTGATGATCTCACTGCTATGACTCCAATAGGGCTGCTGCCCTGTTCAGCACCAAGAGTACCTCCAGCACCCATGAGATGATACCCAGAGGGAGGGACCAGCCACCTGCTAAGTTTACTGATGGAGTGCTATGAACCTTTTCCACACTAAGAACTTTTTATAAACAGATACTTCTGTCTCATGTTGAAGAACACTGCTTCATTATTTTTAAAATTATTCAAAGTTTAAATGGTGTCATATTCTGTCAGTCTTTTTGACACCTATGTTTAGAAGTTAAAATTTGTAGTTTTCAAAAAAAAAAACTAATCTGTGTAACCAGGTCACTGTGGATGTTGTGGTTATCACCCCTACCTTGTGGGCCTATCGAGATTGACGGGCCTGAGTTCTGATTTTCCTGATTGGGACTTTTGAATTCAGACACAGTAAAATTCAAGTGGGCTGTCATCAGAGTGGTACAAACTCCTGTGATGCAGTACCTACCCACCTCACCACAGTGTCCTCCTATATATGCAAAATCATAGTGCAACCTTAAATTCAGCAAAACTGTAATGAGTGTTTTCCAGTAGTAATATACTGAAGAAACAAAATGTAAAATATCAACAAAATATTTATTGGGGGAGATTCACAAGGTATGGGGAATGCAAAGCAAAACTGTTTTTAAACAAATCTCATGAACTGAGTGTGGCAGTGTTGAAGTTAAGTGCCTGACTAGGCTCAGCCTGTAAAGCACTTTGAACAGTAACAGTGACCACCACCCACCAGGCTAGACAATACAGTAGCAAGTAAACTGTAAAACATTCTGAATTACCAACCCACTTGTGACGCAGGCACTACGCACTGGTACCCGTTTTAACCCTGAAACCATAAAGGGAGTTCCTGGTGCTTCACTGGTTTCCCAGACATAGGAACGGTGCAGGCCTGATGACATTGCAGCTGATTGGCCAGCGGTGGTGCACATTAAAGCAAGCAGAACAGTTAAACCCCAAACTCTACAGGCTAGTCAGCTGCTTAAATGGCAGAACCTCCAAATGAGGTATTTGTAACTCCTGACCCATTGGCCAAATCTGAAGATTTGGTGGCAACTTTTTTGTACAAACGTCCTCAGTTGCAGGGCAAGCCCTGAGAGTACTCATGGTTCTGTTGTGCCACTTCCCTGTCAGCTGGGCTCCTTCTTCTCCTCCTCTGCAGATGACGTTTCTCTCATGCTGATGGTTCAGTTGTTGCAGTTGTGGGGGCAGCTTGAAGATGCTTCAAGTCACAGGTGTCTCTGGATGTACAGTTACTCAGGATCTCTGCATCCACAGACTTCTGGACTTCTTGGACTTTTCCTTCTTCCTCCTCCTCTACAGTACATACACGTTTAGGCAGCAGGGACCACATGCCTTAACACCCATATCCAGGCTTCAGAACCCTAGTGTGGAGCGTTAGATAGTACCCGGTGTTAGCACACACATTTTGTCTCCCAGACTGTCTGCTGGATTGATGCAGGTATTTGTCTTGATGCAGGCTTTCTCACAGTTCTACTAAAGCAGTTTCTGTCTGGTGCCCACAGGCGGGCAGCTGTGGCACACACTTGCCTCCTTGTCTCTTAAGGCAGGTTACAGTCTGTCTCACAGGAACATGTTATCCTGATACTTTCAGTAGGCACATGCTTCAGTCATTCTATACACAGGCTGTGGACACCTTTGATGTCAATCCCTAACGACTGGCTGTGGAAGCTCAGGCAGGCTTCCTAGAAAGGCTGTAGCTAGTAGCACTCTAATCCCTCTCTCTCTCTCTGAGACATAACTGCTGACTCCCCTCTTCTGTAACTGTCCTCAACATTTTTTAGTTAAAAGACTACTTGATGCCCTAATGGTCAGCAGAAAGGGTACCAGGTATACAGAAAGTCATTCAACCATAAGGCTGTTGGGATCAGATACTGCGATGGCAGTTGCAAAGTCAGGGGCTGACAAGACGGTGGCTGTTCACAGAAGAAAACAGTTACTTTACTTTGAAGTTCTTTTGTTTGAGCTGTTGCCCAGATTTTGTTTTCATGGTGCCACTGGTTTGATAGCACCCCTGTGTATAATTATCCAGTGGTGATTTTGTGGCTGGTGGAGCTTTTGTTAGCTCATTGGGAGTTCTGTTTTGTGCCCCCCCCCCATGCTGAGCAGTGCTCTCCCTGTGTGCTGAATGTGGCTGTGATTCACGTTGTATCTTGAAGGTGCAGTGGCACCAAACACGTGTTTTTACATTCCTTTCTCCCCTTCCTAGTGCCTCTTTACTCCTTGGTGCCCACTGAAGTCCCTGGAGCCAGAGCACACTAGAGAGCTGTACTGTGCTGCCCGAGAGGTTGCGGCATCAATGTTCAGTGTGGTAGGTTGGGCATACTTAAGTGCTGAGCAGCAGTGTGCAAGGAGATAGCTCTCACATTCAAGCAGGCAGCTGCTCGAACATGCGCAAGGAGCTGAGCAGGGAAAATCATGTAGGAGCAGCACGAATGTTCCAGCAGTGCTCCTCCGGTACTCCAATAGGCTGCAGTTCTGCAGTTGGAGAGCATAAGACGAAGTATGTCAGGCAGTTCTTATCAGGGCACAAGGAGTCAAGGTAATCTCCTACCATTTCGGGGGGTTACACTTGCAAACTTAAGGAAGGAGGTAATGTATTGGAAGTATTAGTATTCTAGCCCACAGTCTGTGAGTTCAAGTTAAGACCTCTAGGGGAATTCTGAGAGTGAAATGTCAGCATTTTATCAATAGTTCGGTATAATCAGCACTGAGAGCAATGCATGTAACCTTCTCTGATAACCAAGCAAAATATCTGGTACAACTCAAGCAATGTGTCTCAATATTTAGAAACTACCAATATTGGAACCCAGACACATGGTTACCCTTATCCCCATCTCCCCACCCCTTTTCTACACCTCATAACACCCTCTCCCATTACATCCACAATATTGTATTATTAAATTGTTTCATCAAATGATGGATGACCAGCACACTCACCCATCCCCACATCCAGCTGCCATCTTCAAAGCGCTTGTCTATGCTAGCACACATTATCCTGTCAGTCTTCCCCATCCCCCCACCCTGGTGCCACACTTATCTCTCCACCTCCCAGTACCCAATTTCTTAGCTTCAGAGGTGAATGGCACAACCCGCCGTCCTCCATGGGTGGCTATCTTCTAATGAATGAATGCTCTTACACTCACAGTAATAGTAAAACTAGCTGATCATGTCACCAGCTTGTTTTACTATTACAGACAGCACAAACAAGTTCATTCATTAGAAGGTAGCTACA
Source organism: Neoceratodus forsteri (assembly GCA_016271365.2). NCBI lineage: Eukaryota > Metazoa > Chordata > Ceratodontiformes > Ceratodontidae > Neoceratodus > Neoceratodus forsteri. Next base: position 317,166,041 of record CM057456.1, read on the forward strand.
TGCCTCATTTGTAGTGTGCCTGCTTTTTGTATAAACCTGCTGTAACCCCTTGGGTCATGCCTGAAAATAGGCAGTTCTTGTCTATTGCATCTACCCAGTAAATGAAAACTAAACAAACAAGCAAATAAACGAATAGCTATGGAAAAGGACGGATAGTGCCAGTCACCCTTTATGGTACGAAATTGGTGTTGGGGGGAGGACGGTGGGATTAGGGTGCTACCAGACATGGAGGAGAGGGGCTAAACTAACAGGATACTGTATGTTAGTGCAAACAAGCATTGTTTTAGATGGTGGCCAGATGAGGAGATGGGTGTTTTTGCTGGCCATCCACTGTGGGATGAAACTATTTAATAATGCAATACTGTGGGTACTGGGGAGGGATGAGGGTAGTATGTGGTTCAGACAGTGAGTGGGGTGGGAGTATGGTTACTGTGTGCTTGACAGACCATATCAAAGGCCCTGGAGAAGTCAATGTAGACAGCCCCTGCAAGGTGGCCTTTGTCAAGGGTTTCTTGAAGGAAGTTTGAAAACTCCACAAAAGCAGTGGCAGTACTATGACCTGGACGGAAGCCATGCTACCCTCTGCATAGTAGATTGTGGGAGGCAAGATATTCAGATAATTGGTCTGCCGCTATTTCTTCCAGGGCTTTAGAGAGAGGGGGAAGAATAGAGATTGTCCTATAGTTGCCGTGTCCGACAGTTGCCAGCCGAGGAAGTGTCACCACTTTTGAAAATGGGGGTGATCACAGCCTTTTTCCAAGCTAAGGGGAGCTGGTCCAGGCAATGACAGTGGTTGAGTAAATCAGTCAGGGGGTTAAGTACTACATCTAGGACCTGCCATAGGATCCTAGCATCCAGGGGGTCAGAAGAGGGTCTGGCAACATTGAGGGCTTTTGTTAGGTAGTGCCAGGAGTTTTGTGGTGAGATGGTCCTCAGGTAGAAAGGTGGGCGAGGGAAGGGCTGTGGCTGGGGGAGGGAGGTAGGGTCAAAGAAGTTACTAGGGAGAACTGCGCTGAGATCTGAGAAGGTGGCGTTAAGGCAGTCAGCAACATTAGCGGGGTCAGTGATAGTGGTCCCATTAAAGTTGAGTAGAGAAGGGGGCACAGAGCGAGACTTCCCATTTAACTCCTTTAAGTTGTCCCAGAAGTTCCAGGTGGACCCCCAGGAGGAGGCTAGTGAGGATCTGTAGTACTCTGCTTTAGCCTTATGAATAACCTATGTAAATCTGTTGTGCTCAGCACTGTAGGCCTGCCTGTCCCCAGACTTGCCTGAGGAAATGGCTCTATGCCAGAGATTTTCTCTGTGGTGGAGCTGTTTGAGCAGCAATGGTGTGATCCATGGTGCACTATGTTACTTAGTACGGGTTTTGACCAGCAGGGTAAAGATGTCGCAAGCCTTATTGAAGGAGTGGGTAAAGTAGTTGAGTGCTTTGTCAATACTAGGGGCCCGGTTGATTGGTGACCAGTCCCACTGGGTGAGGTACTGCTTAAGTCTAGCGAGGTTACCTGGTCAGATTAGTTGGTGGGAGACCATGTTGGGCACAGGTTTTGGTATCCAGCAGGACCATGTGAAAGTTACTGGCGAGTGATCGCTCAGGGAGTTAAGATGAACAGCGATGTCCACAATTCTGTGTGGGTGGTTGGTAAGGATGATGTCCAGTAACGTGTGAGAGCCATTAGATGGGTTCAGATGGATAGACTGGGTTACCAGCTGTGTTTGGTCCAGGACTGCAAAAGCATCCTTGGCATGGGTAGATGAACTGGCAAGTCAGTTGGTGTTGAGGTCACCCACTAGTATCTGCTCGACCTTATGCGGGAGGCTGGAAAGGTAGTCAGTTAGGGATTAGATTGCTTGGGCTTGTTTCTGGGGGGGGGAATGTAGGCTACCAATATAATCAGAGGGGCCCTGGAGGGGTCTGAGGTTATCTTAAGTGAAATGGCTTGGGTACCATGGTCAAGCTTGGGGATTGGTAGAGCGCTGCTCATTAAGCAGTCATGCATATAGATGGCACAGCCGCCCCCATGCTTACCCACTCTATCTTCCCTAAAAAAGGAGTAGCCAGGGAGAGAGACGGCAGAGTCAGGGGTAGACTTAGACAGACAGGTTTCCATGATTGCCAGTATGTCAGGCTGATGTTGCACCATCCAGCACTGGAGGGCAGTGTTTTCTTTTTCAAAAGGCTACAGATGTTCACAGAGGCTATGCGTAACCCCAATGTAGGGGGGTCTGAGTTTGGCAGGGAGAAGACAGGCCTGGGTTAGGATGGATGTTGCCGGGTAGGGGTAGAAGCAGGGAAACAAACCTGAGGAGAGAGGACATACATCATTTGTGTGAGCTGTGGTGGTAAAAAGCTGAGCTAACAAGAAGAAAGAATGGGATGGGCAAAGCACGAGTGGTGGGGATTGCAAGGTAAAGCATTGGCAACGGTGGGTTGTGGGTGACCAGATACAGATGGAGCTGGGCAGGACGGGGTGAGGGGACAGTGATGGTGGTGAACAGGGTGAGGGGTGGGAGAGTGGATAGAGGGGTGGGGGAGAACCCCAGTGTTATTAGCAGTTGATGTTGATGACGGACATAGGTTGGGAATAATGATTGCTAGGACCAGTAGAGGGACTGATAAATTTGGTCTTAAGGAGAGACCCATGGTTGTCAGTGGGTGATGTGAGTTCATAAGGTATAAGGTTAGCTGAAAGCCAACCAGATACTCCCCTACTAGCAAAGAAGCCAGTCAGAGAAGAGCAGCGGTGGAGCCACAGAGTATTTAATAAAGGAAAGGGGTGAGGGATGTGTGGGTGGGTGCAAAAATGAAGCAGGCAGGAGCTGACACAAGAAGCTCCCTGATTTAAATTAAAGTGGTGCCTGAAAAAGGCACTAAGATTTAAAATGAGAATGTCTTGTTTGCAGTCTGATGCTCTGATTCCCATACCTTGTGATATGGCAGTTTTTGGCAACTTGCAGCAAGGGGTTTGGGACAGCTGTATCACATCAAGCCCTCAGACCCTGGAATGTAAAAGAAACAACAAGGTCAGCATTAAAGTAAGCCGGGAAAACAATCTGGAAGCAGGGATCTGCAAGGGGAGGGATTTAGAAAAATTGGGAGGGGACACTAGGGGAAGGGAGAGGGACAAGCCAAGCTGAGCTGCTGCACTACAGCACAGATTACAAAGCAAGGAGGAGCCCCAAACAAATAAAAAACAGAAATTCTGTTAAATACTACAAACAAGGTCAATAGGAGTGGGTTATAAAATCTATTTTACTGAAAAATCAAGCAGACAGGAGCTTGAACAAGAAGCTCCCTGATTTCAATTAAAGCGCTGCCTGAAAAAGGCACCAAGATTTAAAATGAGAATGTCTCATTTGCAGTCTGATGCTCCTATTCCCATACCTTGCAATATGGCAGTTTTCGGTGGCTTGCAGCAAGGGGCTGGGGAAAGCCGTATCACATCAAGCCCTCAGACCTTTGCAATGTGGCAGTTTTCAGCAGCTTACAGTGAGGGGCTGGGGAGGGCTGTATTACATCAAGCCTTCAGACCCTTGTAATGTGGCAGTTTTCGGTGGCTTGCAGCGAGGGGCTGGGAAGGGCTATATTACATCAAGCCTTCAGACCCTGGAATGGCTCCTGCAGTGCCCCACTGCCCCTGCTGTCTCCCATTTCCCCCTTTCTGTGCCCCTTCTCTCTCTGCTGCTGTTTGTGGCCATAGCTTGGTCTTTTTGCCTTGTAGCTGTGTCTACCCCACCCATGCAGCCCACCCCCTCGTTTTGTTGCCGCTTGTGCCACGGCTCTCCTTGTCCCCTTCCTCTCTTAATCCCTTCCCATACCTTGTGTGTCAATCCCAACTCCATCTCCTTTCATCCTGGGTAGAGATGCAGCAAATTTAAATTCCACCAGAGAAGTGAACGCGGAGTGGGCACTTTGCATTGCCCACTCTGCTACGTGGAGTGGGCAATGCAAAGTGCTCACTCCGCCTTGTCATTACCACTTCACGTTAAGGCGGAATGGCAATGCAAAGTAAGGCGAAGTCATTGTTTTTAATGGACTTCGCGTTCCTCATTATGATTCTAAGTGATCCACTTGGTGTTTCAGATTTGGCAGCCCCCCCACACATCACATGGTTTACATTACTGTAAGTCACATGCTGTTTAGCTAGGCACGAAGAAAGTGAATCATACAAGCAGACACTTTTATTTTCTGCTGTGCAGATGGAGAGAGAGAGAGAGATGAGTGTGTTTTGTGACTGCTGATGCTTTCAGATCAGAACGAGGAGATTTAAACTTTGATTTAGACCCAACAGCTTTTTTAAAAGCTAAATTTTTTTGTCTTTTCTGTCTGTACTCTTTTTTACTTAATTTGTCCTTTCTGTAAATTTTATTTTTCTTACATAGAGGGACATCAGTTGCAAATTATGTCCATGCTGGAACTGCTGCTGGATCACCATGGGATCCCACATTAGTTTTTTTTTCCTCACACCATGTGCCCCCCCACACCTTCTTTGCTGTGTTATAAAATGTATTCCTCCACTATCTCTGACCCTTGTATGTAATTATGCCCTTTCTTTGCTGTTTTCCATATGTATTCTTAGCAGTGGAAGTATACTGTGCTAAACTGCATGGGTGCAGTTTTCTTTACAGTCTGTGTATGTACTGCAGACACTGTTCAACTCCCTGACTTAAAAACACTTATTAATGAGTACAATGGTGGGGTGGTGAAGCCTGGAGAGATACTAAAAAACAGGCTTACAATACATCCAAGTAACTAGTAAAAATATTAATGTTGTGATTCGTGACGTAATCGTAAATCATGATTTGTGACTGCATTTGTGACAGTGATGATAAAGAAACGCAAATGCCTATGGCTGTATTTCCCCAGGCCCCGATGAGGTGTGGCACAAAACTCCCTGACTTAAAAACACTCATTAATGAGTACAATGGTGGGGGTGTTGAAGCATAGAGAGATACTACAAAACAGGCTTACAATACATCCAAGTAACTAGGAAAAAAAAAATTACTGTTGTGATTCGTGACGTGATCGTAAATCGTAATTTGTGACTACATTTGTGACCGTGATGATGAAGAACGTGATTTTTATCACGAGTGGCTCCTCATGATGGTCCTGACTTAAAAATGCATATTAATGAGTACAATGTTCATGCTGAATGATACACCCCACCTGTCCAGTACTCTGAAGGAAAGCCAAAGAAACAACTGTGACTTAAGTTAGAGATGGAGATTGGGCCCTAAAGAGATGCTAATGTACAGACTGATTAAGATTGCGCTGCACACTGATGAGATGCAGATGCAAAGGCACAACATCTAACCAGTGCTCACCATCAGAAATTCTAATCTGGAAAAGAATATCTTTGCCGGCTGGGGCGGGCCGGGGGCGGCAGTGTACTGCACTGCTGCAGTAAGAGTCACTAGTATGAGTACCAGTAAAGATACCACAAAGAAGTACAAAAAATTACACAGCTGCAGTGGATAGCAGGTTCACATTGCTGAAATTATTTGGCACAATAAAAGGTGTCTGATTTGATGACATGCATCACACACATACTCACACACACACTAAGTAATGTGTAGCAAATTGAAAACTTCAGTAATATAACCACATATTTTAAACAAACTAAAATTATGCACTGCTGCACCACAACAATCAGCAAAAAATGGCAAGAACTATTGAAAATATTACTGTGTGTACATTAACACAGTTGTACAAGAAATATCACCAAAACAGAAAGCACTGTCTTTTTCTCCAAGTTAATCTACCTACACCACAGATACGCCCCTCCCCAAAGCACACTTCCACTGTCTCTCAGTACATAGACTGAATGTTGTACATTAACATTGAAAATATGCAGATGAACAATAAACGCTCAATAATATGAGCACAGGAGGGTTTCCTATAATCGATGAACTAAAGTTTCAGCAAAAAAATGACTCAAAAAGGCTTTAACAGTTTTTAGAAGGTTTGAATCACAGAGAGCTCTGAGAACAGATTGCTTCCTACAGCTTCCTACACACACTACCCCAAACTGAGGCTGTGCAGAACAATCTAGAGCCCATGTGACCTGAAATCCCATGAATCACTGCAAAATTCACCTTTGGAGCTTAAAATTAAGGCGAAGTAAGGCAAAGTATATTGTTTTCAATGTACTTCGCCTGAAGAATTAGTGGAGTAGTGGTTTGGGAAAGCGGAGTAATGTGAAGTCATTGTTTTCAATGGACTTCGCTTTACTCATTAATAACGCGAAGTACTCTGCTTCACGTTGAGGAGCACTCGGCGAATTCGCTTTCACTCCACGTTTCACTTTGCGGAGCGAACTGGGGCCACTTCACCCATCTCTAATCCTGGTGAGCATCTTCTGGGGGGGTATTCAGCTCATTGCCCTCTGCTCCTTCTCCCACTGGCGCTCCTAGGTGTGTTGTCATCGCAGGGCACCCCATCACGAGTGCTGGTTTGCTGCTCTTTTACCTGCAGCTTGCCCTGGGCTTTCCTTGCTTCCTCATCATCACCCCATGGCTCATGCCTTTCAGCTTCTGTCTTCTGCACTCTGGCTGGTATGCCTTCTTTTCTCCTTCTCTATTTTCCACCATTGCTCCCATCACTGTTTCTTTGCTCTGATGCTGCCTGTACCTCACCCTGTTTGCTCGCCTTTCGGTGCACTCCACATATCTCTCAACCTCCTGCCTTTTCAATCAGGGACAAGATTTGCAAAAACTTGGGGATAAAAGACCACAATCAGGGACACATTTTCAATATTGGTGATCTCTGATCAGGAAGCGTTTAGACTACAGGGCTTAGTGTACAGTACATTTTCTGACTAAGAATTGATCTGTAACTTTCCTGTCTGTCATTATTTTGTGCTCACAATCCCCATTGTTCAGTCCCAGAATCAGAACTTTTAGGAAGGACTAAGGACATTTCTGAGGCATTTCAGGGACATCCCTGAAACTCAGGGACATTTGATGGTTTGGGACGCAGCTTCCCATCTCTCCCTAGCAGTTTTGGGGGTCACTTCTAGCACATCTTTGATTACTTTATCTCCCTTCTGACTCCCCACCTGGGTGGCAGCCATGACTTTCCTTGCTCATCTGCCTCTGCTTATTTGGCCAGGAGCCATGCTCATGTTGGTCTCAGGCTTCCAGTATCCTGGGATATGAATCCGCCCTGACTCTGTCTTCGCCTTGCACCTTGGGAATTTTTGGTAGCAGTGTCACAACCGTTTGCTATTGCACATTTTCTCCTCCTCTGCTTTCTCCATTGTCCTTGTCCTCAGCTTCGACTCTCTGCATTTATTTTCTATTCTCTGCTCCTGTCACTTTTCCAGGGTTTGTCTACCATCTCTGGCTGCTGGCCTTTCCTCTCTCCCTCCCTCATTCCTGGCCCTGCTTCTCATTGACCTGGTGCCTAGCTCATGCCACTATTTTTTCCCTCATGGGACCTGTCGGGTCCTGGTGGACACCCTTCCTCATCCTGTGCCTTCTCTTTTTTTGGGTGCTTCTCTATCCTGCTATCATCATACCTATTTGTATCCTCCTCTTACCCTAGTCCTATATTCTGGACCACTCAACTCGTATATCCTCTGCTCTTTGTCAACCTCAATTATTTCCGAACCTCATCCTTCCCATACCCTATTTGTCATCTTACCTACCCTTAAGACATTAGCATATATCATCCATTTCATATCTCACCTTCACTGTACTGGCTTTCCAGACTTCATTTCATCCTCGTACATCATCCATTTCATTTCTTACTTTACACCATTCAGGCCTTCAAGGCTTTCCACCCACCATAATCTATTGTTCATTGGTTCTCGACCAGTCTGTCCTCCTGCATCAACTTCCCCACTCATTGTATGTTGCAGGCTTTGCCCAACCATCCTCATCTCTCCCTTTCACATCCTTCATTCCCATTTTCCAGTCCATACCAACCTTCTAAGCTTTTCTGCATCAGTGAATTTTCTATATTCATCTCGATCCTCCACTCATCTATTTCTGACTTCATAGCTCCTATCTCACTACTCCTGGTACTTTAAACCTCCCCTGTCAGCTGCTGGCTTCACCTGGCCTTTCTTTTCTCTACCTTCATACAGTTCAACCCACTCCTAATTTGGCTTTTCAATGGACCCAGCTGGCATGTACTTCTGTGGTTACTAACCACATCCAGCCTCCTCCTGACCCAAATCTGGGTCTCCTTCACTCAGTCTGACCTCTCTGTAGGTCTACTCATTCACATCGACTACTCAAGCTTCCCCTCAAATGAGTCTCAAACTACCTTGACTAGACCTGCTCTCCACTTGGAGACATACCTTCCATGTCCATTGCTCCATGGTTCTGGGCTAGCCTGTAGCTGACGGTCTCACTCTGCACCCACGAAGTCCACATCTGGAGCATATGAAGCTTGGAGTGGGGTCCTTCTCCCTGGCTCAAAGTGAGAATGTCTTCTCCCCGGGTGGACCTTCAGTAATCCCTCATTTTAGCAACACCTCTGGATGTAGAAGTAATGACTTCAAGCTGTGAGGGGTGGGGCTCTCATCATCAGGGCCCCTTTGGCTGCCCAAGAGAGTTCAGAGGCACCCTCTGTGCTATTCTCCATCAAGACTACCTATTGGTTCACCTGGTCTGTTCATAGGCTAGTGTAGGCTGGCTGAGTGCCTCAGTGGTCTTTCCTCTCCTCCTTCACTTTTGGGTTTCTAGTTGCAGAGACATTGCTTGCTACCCTCAACAGCATTCCTGTTAAAAGGACAGAGCGAGAGCTTCACCTAAATTGGAATCTTTTCCTCTTCCCTCAGTATCGACCCTAAATTCCAGTAGCTGAGCCATTACTAACCAAAACATCCTTCAGCCTGGAGGGAAGGTAACCTAGGCCTTGGATCCCCAGAGGTTTCCTCCTCAAAGGGCTTTTTCCTCTCCTCTGTGCCAATGGCCATAATATTAGACAGGGTTAGTGCTTTCATAGGTTCCGCAGCTAAGTTCTGCTGTTGGATGGAGTCGGATGGTGGTGCCAGCTGTTCCCTCTCTCCTTAGGTAGTCCACCTTTCTGAATCTTGTCAGATTTCCTTTCATTCATCGTCTTCGTCATATCTTGTTCTTTTCCTGTCCTTCCCATCTCCATCTATCACCTTAATTTCCAGTCTCAATATATTCTGATTTCTCACCTCTTCGATGCTTGACACACTTTAGGATATTCTTTATAGGCTTCTTCCTAAGCTATCTTTAGACAAGGAAATAATTCCCAGGCACCTGTAGGGGTGGAACCCTTCTCTAGGGTTTCTCACCATCTTTCCCCTATAGGGTGGTATATCCAACGGATAGAGAGGTGAACAGCCACAATGTATCTAAGTCACACAAGCATACATCATATCAAGTTGCATAAGCACATTGAATTGTAAAGGCTATGCCTGTGGTTCAATGGGCAGAGCAAAAACGTCACTCCCTAATCAGGCCTTAAAAGGCCACTCCTCCTTGACTCATTTCTTCATTGCCCCACCGTTCTCCCCTTCTCTTCTAGTGGTACATCTCTTTTTTCTGTGGGCTTCTTCCTAAGCCACCTTTAGCCAAAATAATCATTCCCATGGCACTTATAAGGGTGGAACCCTCCTCTAGGGTTCCTTGCCATTTTACCCTTATAGGGTGGTATGTCCCATGGATAGAGAGGTGAACAGCCACAATGTAGCTAAGTCACACAAACATACATCACATCAAGTTGCATAAGCACATTGCAATATGTTTTTAAAAAGCTTTATTATAAGCTAGTTACATAGCAAAAGAATAAAATGTTTGCCTGTCGCATTTTTGGTCAAACTTAACCCTTTCTCAAAGGCTAAAGCAATAATAAAACACAGCATCTTTTATAGTGCAAATAATGCTTGTGACATCGTAATAACATATTTAAAAAACACCAATCAGAAATATCACATCATTTCACTTCTTTGCAGCAAATCCATTAAAGAATAAAATTCCATGGAAACTCATCAAAACGTCACAGACACATCAACAATTAGGAAACTGAAAATAAAAAAGTGAAGAGGTAACTCAAAGCAAATCTTTAGAATAATCACAAAAAGGGGGAGCACAATCACATGAGGGACAAAATAGGTTTATTTATACAATATCAAAGGTGGGGGCAAAACTAGTACTACAAACTCCATAATGCAGATTCATGCTTTTTATCTTCCAGGTAAGGTTTAATTTCAAAACCATAATTTAATCCTGGATATGTGTTCACTTTTAACTGCAGTATCCAAATGGTTTCCCTTTTGAGGACCAAATTATTATAATTCCCCCTACGTGGATTAGGATTCACTTTGTCAACAGCCATGTATTTAAATTTATGAATCTGGCCATTAATCTTTTTTCTTTTACATGTAATGCAGTAGCATAAGTTACATCCTCCTGAGAGATAGCTCTTTCATGTTCCCCATCCTTATTTTAAAAGCCCTCATAGTTTTTCCGACATAAAAAGCTGTACAGCTGCATGTGGCCAAATATATAACCCCACTAGTGCTGAAGGTAGTCAGAAATGCATCAGGCAAGCATTTTAATCTTTTGTTATGTAACTAGCTTATAATAAAGCTTTTTAAAAACATATTGTGGTGTCAGCATTAATATGTGGTGGGGTGTGCACAAGTTTATTTGTTTTTATGTACTTTTCACTGTGTGCACCACAGCCTAGTGCAAACTCACCTGGTTTTTGTATTTTTTTATTTTGATACAGTAATAGTTTTTGTCATTCAGGGTCTGTTGCAAATTAATCTATGTGATAATGGTGATCTCAGAAAGGCGATCACCGTTAGGGCAAATGTACATCAGCGAAAATCCATTTTGCTGATGTACACTCCTGGCAAACAACAAAAGGGCACTGGAGACTTGCATTTTCTTATTTATGCAGGGAGCTGTGCCCCCCTCACACACCCCCATGGGAGACTTTGACTCCCACACCCTCCTACTAAAGGATTCTTAACTCCAGGGGGATGCAGGTTGGGGGGGGTGGAAAAAATTTAATTTCTTGGACTGGCACAAAAATCCTGACATGCCCAGCACCGAACCCAACACCTTCCAACCATAGTCTGCCATGAACCCACCACATTACATGGCCAGCTCTGCAACTCACCATCATGATACACCTCACATACCCTCCTTCCCCTTCCACTCATTGCAAGGTGTGCTCACTCCCCTGCACATATACATATAGCAACAGGATGTTGCTATACCAGTATTCGCCCCCCATCTACAAGCCCTGAGAATAGGTGCCACTATTGAGTCACCTTTTTGGTAAGTGCTCAATAACGGTCGCCTTCAAATGGGATACCATTACAACTGATGCCTTCATTCAGCCAATTATTGATCTGTAAGGCTGCTTGGCATTGCCAAAATCAAGCTTTTTGTTTCTACTTGGAGTAAGTGGACTTGACTAAAACTGCAATGAGATAAATACTCAGTGATTCACATCAACAGTATGGACCTCAGCTGGGTGTAATCTGTATAACAGGGTCAGTGGCTCAGTAGGTAGCACACTCGCCTCTGAGGTTGGGAGATCAGAGGACTGTGGGTTCAGTTCCCACATCTGGCACTCGGGTTAATATCCCAGTACTGACAATGTAGTGCAGCATGAGAGGGGTACTGCACTTCTGAGGTGCCATCTTTCGGATGAGACATTAAACCGAGGTCTCATCTGCCTGGATTGGTGCTAGTTCAGGTGGATGTTAAAGATCCCATGGTACTTATCGAAAAGAGTAGGGGAATTTTTTATTAAGACTGGAAAGCAAACCATATACACGAAAGTGTTACAGCATACAAAATCATAATGCAAAAATAAAGACAAACATAAACAAGTATTACAACATCCAGTCAAAAAAAAATATCAATGTTTTTAGAAACCCAAAAAAAAGAATAAATAACAAATGCTGAAACCCCCCCAAACTAAAAAAAAAAATAGGGGATATTTGTATGAAAAACCTAAAAGCAAAACATATAATAGTCTTACTGGACAGTAAATTATAATGCAAAAGCAAATAATAAACATAAATAAGTATTTCAGCAGACATGTAACACAAAAATCTCTGTCATTAGAGTCCTGGAAATCGAGTAATATATGCTGAACATCCTCCCCCCTCCCGCTTAAAGGAGTAGGGGAATATTTTGTTGAATACTTCAAAACAAAATAAACAAAATTGTATTCCAACATACACATCAAAAGAAAAAGTAAGATAAGTATATAACATACATTTGTCCCTTGCAAACCTAAAAGAGACAAATGTGAAATAAGATGAAAACATTAACATAGTAATACCTCATACATATAATGCATAGTAAGCCAAAACAAAAACTCCCCCCTTGCACATACATATCACTACATAGCAGCATGTTTTCCCATACCTAGAGAACCCCATATGAATTTAACTAGTATCAACAACATACAAAATCCATAATATCAGATTCCTCATGTTCCTATTCTAATTAATTTAAAACATACTCAAAACCAAAAATATGTCTCACCTTGAACAATATTTTCTAGCAGAAACATTCACTTCTCACAAAGTAAGACCAAAAAGAAATAATAGTGGAATTATACAAAAAAAACACTCAGTACTATATACTACCAACTCACCACTTTTGCTATCCATAAATAATAGTGGAATTATGCAGTTTATTAAACAGTAACTCAAAATATGCCCTATCAACTCATAGCCAATCTATACTGTGCCACCAAGACTGGAAGATTTCAGATGGCACTGACTTCCTTTCTGTATTTTTATGGCTAAAAATTGCAGTAGTGAGCATATGAAATAATTGCTCCTCTGTATATACTAATTGTTGCAGTGTAAGCCTACACTGCATATGCCATATGTAGAATTTAAAACATACCAAAAATAACCAGAGTGTAACCCTATCATGTTTAGTCCATTTAAATGGAAGAATGCCCAAATATAAAATCTCAGGGGTTAAATTATAAAAGGTTGATGTAGGCCATTTCCCCCATAGAAAGTTCCAAAATCGTTGTATAAAGGGACAAAATAAAAACAAATGGTCCATAGATGCTACCACCTCAAAACAAGTCTCCCTGGGGCAGTAACGATGTTCTACACTTTTATGCTTTAAGTTTCCTTTGACATTGAGCTTCCCATGTAGGGAAAGCCATATAACATCCCACATATAAGCCGGTATACGGGTAGATGTCAACATTTTCCCAATCAATATTTTATCAAAAATGGGTTTAGAGTCAAAACAGGCTGTATCATGAAAAAAAGTAGATAGAAGATGGGCATATAGTGTTTTCCGGCCCTGTTGAGAAAAATGTTCTGGTACTAAACCTCAAAGTTTTATTTTCCCAAAACATACCCTTAAAGTTTTGGGAATATTATACAAAGAGTGCTGTTTTGGAATGCATGAATGAGGAAGCCAAAAGGGGAGTATCCTTGTCAATGAGTCCAAATCCCATGGGATCCAAATACCCTCAGACTTTAACAGTACTGGTTTCAAGTTTATATTAGCAATGATTGTAAAAAAACAAAAAAAAAATAGGATTAATCATTTTAATACCTCCCCATTTTTTTGTCTCTAAACAGTAAACACCTCTTAACTGGATTCAGTCTGCTACCCCAAATGCCTGAAAAAAAACAACCATACATTCGAGTCTCCAGCTTAGGGGGCAGACAGAAAACTGCTGCTAAATACAAAAAAATTGGGAGTAAGAAGGTCTTAACCATGTATACCCATTTTAATTTGGACAGTCTCCACTTATTCCACTGTAAAATTTTTCCATATGCAATGTCCAATTTGGAGGACCAATTTAAGAAGGCCAAATCTCCAGGACAAAAAAAAAGTCCAAGTATTGTGCAGGTCCCTGTCACAACAGGGATCCCAATTACCGTGGATTCTAAAAAATGTTCTACGCCAAAAGGAAGGCATTTACTTTCATATAATTAACTCTGGCTCCCGTGGATTCTGTAAATTCCGAAACTGTTTGTCCCACTAAACATGCCGATGGTAAATCCCCTACAAGAAAGCAGATATCATCTGCATGTGCAATACTTTTAATTTCTTCTGAGGTACTAGAAAAGGAAACCCCCTGAATAGCAATATTATCATTAATGTGACAAATTAAAGGATCAAGTGTAAAAAGATACAGAAGGGGACTCAGGGGACATCCCTGTTGAACTCCCTGGGTGACCTTGCATGCCCTCCCAATCCATCCATTACAATATGCTAGGGCTTTAGCATCAGAATAACAAGATTTTATCCAGAAAATAAAAGTACACGGAATCTCGTAACTAGCCAAGCAGTTTCAAAGATATTCGTGGTTTACCCTGTCAAAAGCTTTAGCCTGATCTAAGAATGAACCCAGTCAATTCTCCAGTCTCCCCTCTGGACAAAATTTATCTTAATAAAATTAATCCATCCGCTATACTCCGATCGGGTATAGTACAAGTCTGGGAAGGATGTATCAGTGTAGATGCTCAAAGCAACAACCTGTTATTTAACAATTTAGTATATAATTTAAAATCAGTATTTAATAATGTGATGAGGCGCCAGTTTGAAAGATCGGTCCTATCCCCAGATTTGTACATAAAAACAACCAACGCATTACCCATTGAATCAGGCAGTTTCCCTGAAAAAATCATGTCCTGAAACAATTCTAGGAATTCAGGTAACAAAAATTGCAGTTTCACACTATACAATTCATATGGAATCCCATCTGTTCCTGGTGCGGAATTCTTTTTCACCATTGCAAAAGTGGCCAATATTTCAGATTGGGTAAGTGGTGACATCAGTACCTGTTGATCTGATGACAAAGCTTGTGGTAAAACACATTTCTCCAACCAAACCTTATGACCATCAAGTGAGGATTCCTGATGACTAAACAGAGACTGCACATACTCCTCTACGGCTGTCATAATATCATGACTATTGGTACAAAGAAAACCCTTAGCATCCTGAATTAAAGACATTCGCTTTTGGTATTGTTGTTGAGCACAGAATTGACATGGATTCAGAAAATCCTGTGATCCCTGGGTTCCAAATTTCCATTCCTGTTCTAAAGACTTAAGTCTATTATATTGTAGATCATACATTTTTCTCCTGGTTTCTGCTAACTCTGCAAGAATTGTTTCATCTCCTTGGGAGGCTTGAAACACTAAATTCTGGAACTGTGTCTTATAAACACAATATTGGTCCCTTTTAAATTTCCCATTTAATCTACCAATGTGTTGAAAATATCTTTTAATATCTGTCTTTGTATCCTCCCACCATTCCTGTGAAGTGTCATATAAAATTTCAACTGATTTATGTGCTTCTAATAAGGAGATAAAACCATCCTTAATAGTTGGAATAGGCAACAGTTCCAAGTTCAACCTCCAATACCCAGGCCCTTGCTGCATACCATCATAATTGGAGACCGTCAGTTCTATGATAGCGTGGTCAGATGGAGCAACAGGAAGGGTCCTGGAATTTTTAATCTCCAAGGCAGGAGATACAAACCAAAAATCAATCCTGGTAGCTAGGTTACCTCTGAAACAGGTCTTATCTGGCCGTTCAAAAAACCCACAAGCATCAACCAAACCAGTTTGGGAAATCAAAGCAGCCAGGCAATTGGTGTCACAATATAGTTTTTGGGTTTGAGGACCTCTATCCTTTAAATTCAACCTGCAGTTAAAATCTCCTCCCCAAAAAACATAATGAGAGGTAAACAAATATGGCTGTATAGTGTGGAAAAGCTCAATTCTAGCCTTCTTTGTTTGTGGAGCATATACATTAATAAACCAACAGTGTAAATTATTTAACGTAACATCCAATAACAAAGCATGGCCTGGGGCTATGTCCACTACCTGTGTAGATTGTGCTAAAGGGGAATTCAAGCAAATTCCAACTCCGCAACAAAGATCCTCTCCAATAGACCAATGGGCCACCCCCCATTTCCACCCCAAAGAGGCTCTATCCATCTCTTGTCTACTATATAGTCTAGTATCCTGAAAAAACACCACATCATAAAAAATGGAATCAAATAAAGCATAAACCAAGAGTTGTTTTCTATCAGACTGAATATTGTTAGTATTTAAGGAGGCCACAGTAATACTAAATAACATATCCATTGCGTTTGGAAACAAAAAACACCATTAAAATCTTTAATAAGGAGATCTAATTAAACCCTGAGAGAGATTGAAAAACAGGATTTTTTCCTAACCCATTTACGGAAACCCATTCTGGATTTATTTTTTGAAGGGGAGGTCAAATCTTCTGTAGAATGTTCAGTGTCCAATCCTCCATCAGCTTGGGAGGAGTGAACAGAGACTGAGTCTGATTCTGTACCTACATCAGGATCTTCAACCTGCAAAGTGGAAAAGGTGTTTTCACTGGCAGTTGGAAGATTTCTGAAGCAGATGCCACACCTTTCTTCCGCAAACTCCTTCGGTTATTAACTACAGTGAAGGCACCTTCTGGTGGGAGGGGGGAGGCATAGAACCTACATCACTAGATACCTGTAGTACTAAAGGTTCCACCTCGGATGGAGGTATGTGAGAAACAGAGACCATTGTAGATAAAACCTCAGAAGGGGGATCAAAATGCCTTTCAGGAGGTGCCCTTTTAGGTGGGGGGGGGGCCCATATTGTTTCAAAGTCATTTTTAATGCTATGTTCAAATAAAACTCTTGAGTAGTATAATTTTTGTCCGCAGTATTATGGGCTGTCCAAGGACAGTCCATAAAGGAATGCTGTTCCTCACAAAGACTACACTTGGGAGGATGATGGCAGTCAGTCATAACATGCCCTAGTTCCCCACATTGAGCACATTTCAGCATATCACAAGTTCTACTCAAATACCTACTGGAACCACATTTATAGCAATGGCGTGGCTGTTCGGGATAAAAAATAAAGCCCTTATTGTGACCCAAATAAAAACAACTTGGTAGATGTTAAAGTTCATCCTCCATTTGTGGTAAAGTCACCTTATACCTCCATCCTCCATTCCAAAAACCTTCAGAATCTAAAATTGGTTCTGGATTCCTGTGTATTTGACATCGTTTCTCAAACCAATAAGAAATGTCCATAATATTCACCCCTTCATTCCTAAATAAGACAGTGATTACTTTAAAAGTTTGCTTTGTTAAGGGTATGGCTTGAAAGTGGGCCCAAGCTGGATTAGTTTTAAACAGGGCGTACTTCATCCAGAAATGATTAAGGATGTCAGGGGAGTGGAAACTAATGTCATACATAGATTCTCCCGGTGTATGAATCAAAGCATACACTTCAGAGGGAGAAAACCAACATCTGCTTCAGTAAAACTTTCCCCTACATAGAAGCAGTCCAAGCATATTATCTGCTGGCTTCTAAAACTGCAGCTGAACTGTATTTAGGTGCTTAGCTAAAGAGACAGGTTTTTGAAATAAACTGGCAAAAGTGGGAGCAGTTAGGGCTGGGGGTACTGACTTATTGTCAGGAGATACTGCAGGAAGAGATCCCAATGCTTCTTCCAACTGGGGGGAATCATTAGCCACAATAATATTTTCCAAAGGCTCCTGCTGTACGGGAGACAGTATAGGGGGAAAAGGAAATAGAATCTGATTGTGAACTAGGCAAATCCATCATAACCATCTCTGCGTCTGTATTAGTAGGAGACGGTAAAGCGTGCCCTGAAACAGGGTCTAAGGCTAGCTCATGTGTTGTAGTAGACAGAGCTGTATCAGGCCTGTGCATATTGTGGAGGAGACCATCCACAGTTCCCCCCAGTACCTCCGTGACACCTCCCAAACCCAGAAATGGAATATCGGGATCCGCACCCACTGACCTGTCTCCATTTAGATCCAGCCTGCTCATTCCAGTGCCCATTCCGGGGACCATGCAGAATCATGCTGTGTGTAATCATCTAGTCCTGAGTCTTTCCGTGGTGCTTCCAAAGATGTATTATCCTCTACCAGATGGCCCGCTGCAAAACCTTTGCCAGATGCCGCGAGAAGATGACAGCGAACATGAATTGGGCTGCCTTTTTTTTCTTCAGCATGCAGCTTAGCTGCTCTATAATCAGCCTCTGCTCTGTGCTAAGAGGTCCTGCTTCACTTGGACCACAGCTGCTGATATTCTCATCACCTCCACAGGCAAGAGGCTCTCCGGGACTTCTTGTAACACCTAGTGTCACCGCAGTAGAGGGTTTCAAAAAACTCCATTTTTGGTGGATCCTCCACCCGTTTCTACCACAGCATGCAGCGGGGGCTGAGGTACAATATGCTGGCCACCTTGAGGGTGCATTCCAGCCATACCATGTTCCCTGCTGAACCTTGCAGGCTCACCAGCCACAGCACGTCCTCCTCCGCTGTCCTCCTCCATCCGACTGAGGGATTCCCCGTAGACGCAGCACCACTCGTCTACACAGCAGGGGAATTTCCTCGGTGTCTTGGCCAAATTTCCCTCATTCACTAAAAATACCACCAGCAGCTTAATCTGGCAGGATTTGTCTGGTGTACTTACCCAGTCAGCAAAAACTAAATAAATAAATAACAGCCTTAACACAATCCTGTAGATTGCAGAGGGATATATTGGATTGCATTAAGAAGGTCCCTCTTCCCCAGCACACTGCACAGATCCACTTTCCAACACAAAAAGTCTCTGGTGTCTAGCACTTCCTCTCCCTCTCACTGGGCCCATGCTGTAAGTCCCGGATGGCTAGCAGCTGCGGGATACACCAACAGTCCAAACTGGAGCCAAGCTCTCAGGGAATGGAAATGGTGCAGAAGCAAGGTAGAGCTTTCTCCCCAGTAACTGGAAACTATAAACAACACCTCTGCACACTCTGTGGAGTGAAACAAAAGGCCCAAATGCAAAAAAGCTGTAATTCAGCATGATATTTATTGAAGTACACCAAGCTCCAAAGTCTGTGCTGTGCTATAATGTGCAAAATGGTACATTCAGGCACGTTCACAAGCAATTGTAAGGCAAATTGCCACATTCATGTCTATGATGTGCCGGCTACCTCTCACCAGTCTGCCCCAAGTGCCTTGACAACTGCTGGTCTTCATCAGGTGGTGGGCTCATAGAGGATTAGCTAGGATTAGCCTTCCTTACTTATTCAGAAATTTAAAGACACTAGGCCTGATTCACAAAGATCCCAGGGGCAGCGCAAGGGGCTTGCATCCAAAAGAGTGGTGCAAAGTGCCCCTTGCACCAAACGATGCCCCAGGAGCAATTCACAAAGGCAGGCTGCATTGACCGCATACAGCCTGCACCTAGCTGTCATTGAGCCCCCCTTGCACCATACACTTGTGCTGCTGCATGGCACCAGGGGCTTGCAGCAGAAGCAGGCTGCCACTACCCCTGGATCACAGTTAACAAAACTCACCTGGTGGTGACATTTCCGAGTACCCTTAGATCAGCACTGTCTGGCATAAGGGTATTTAGAATTTTACCAATGGGGGAGTTACCCAGGTAGTGGCAATATGCAGTGGTCTCCCCTCCCTGATGTCCCCTATCATTACATAGCGTGGCAGCCCCTTTCCCTGGTAGTCTAGTGGCCCCCCTCCCCAAACCCCTATCCTTATGAAATAAGAAATTATATTTTCCCCTTCGGTCTGTTAGTCCAGTGGCCCCCTCCCCGAACCCCGATCTCTGTGAAATAATAAAATATATTGTCCCCTTTACCCTGGTAGTCTAGTGGGTTCCCCACCCAGCAGTGCCCTACCACCCCACTCCCCACAAACCCATAAAGAGGCTGGCGACTGGCACAACCCACCTCTCACCACCACTGCCAGCCACTGACTGAGCTCTGAATGTGTGTGTACTGTGCATAGTACACGTTCTTTTTTGGGAAATTAGCCTTTCATTGACTTTTATCACTTACAAAGGACATGACACTGGTACCAAATGAGAAGGCTACAAAGTTACACAAAATACAGTACAAGGACAACAGTGACATGTCCCCCCTCCCTCCACCCTCCTCCCTTTACCTAAGCCCTCCCGTTTACAATCCCAAAAATATCTACCAACCCTCCCCCTTACCACCCCACCTCGGCTTAGATGCATGTTAGAACAATCCATACAGGAATCAAGGGGCTACACAAAGAGGAACATTATACTGATTCAAACAAAAAGGGGTATTCATACATATACAATAAGAAAAGGTACAATCCTGAGACTCGCTAAGCTAAGGGAAAACCAGTTTGAAGCATGTAAATTGAATGCTTGCCAGCCCAAATTTTTTTGTATCTGGAAGAAGAATACCCCGGAGCTACTTTGAACTGCTCCACACTCAAGTTAAACAAAAGGTCTTGAAGCCAATCTGCATAAGTGAGCTTTAGTGTGTCAATCCAGTGCCTTAATACAAGCTTCTTCAATGTCATTGCAATCATTGCTATATGATATCTACGCACTCTAACCTTAACCTTGGAGTAGTCCTCAATAAGGCATATCTCTGGAGTAAAAAGGTCTTCCAGACTTAGCAAAGAATCAGCTTTATCCCGAATTTCTACCCAAAGGTTCTGAACAGGGGGGCAGTCCCAAAAAATATGCCAGAGAGAACCCTCTCCCTGATTACATCTGTTACAGATTGGAGTAGAGGTCTTACCAATCTTGAAAAGTTTTAGGAGTGTCCAATATAAGTTATGTAAAAATTGAAATTGTGTAAGACTCAATCTGTCTTGGGATATATAAATATAAGTCTCCTCCCAAATCTTATTCCAGTTGATGCTAAGGTCTAGAAATTGACCAGCCCAGTATTTGGGGCCATTCTCCTGGCTGGTAGAAGAAAAATCTAAAAAGGAATCATACACCCGGGCAATTGCATGAGGAAGATGTACTTCTTCCACCATGGAGTTTAAAAAATCATAGAACTTTTCCTCTGTGAAAGGTTGTCTATTGAATTGGCCTAACAAATGAGATATTTGGAATGTCTTAAACATCTGTCCTGAACCTAGGAAGTAATTATTAACAACAGTAGAGACAGGAATAAGTTTCCCCATCGAATCTAGAAAGTCCTTAATCTTGGTATTCTGGAGCTGGGGGATCCATGATTTAGGAATCTTTCTGTCACCTATTTTAAAGTTTGGATTATCCATCAAAGGTTGGTTCCATCCTTGGGTATGTTTATATTTTAAAAACACACACAACTGAGTATGGGCTCTTACCAAAATCCCTATAGGAGAATGGGAAATACTGACCAGTAAATTTTTAACTGTGCTATATAGTAACATTGATGCGGATAAATGCTCCATAGCCAACATTCTCTTCTCCAGTATTAACCATTGTGGTACATATGGCTGTCAGGATAGCATTTCTTCACTGGACATCCATTTCATGTATTTAGACATCTGACTGGCCCAATAATAGCCCCCAATATGTGGCAGTCTCAAACCACCGTTGGTCTTAGTTGCCGCCAATTTTAAATAAGCTCTTCTCAGGGGTTTGGCAGCCCAAATAAAGGAAGAAATGATGGAGTGGACTTTCCTGAACCAACAAATGGATAGCCAAACATTAAGCACATTCAACGGGTAGAATATCCTAGGCAGGATATTCATTTTGACTATATTGCTGTGCCCCCAAAGAGAAATAGAGAGGGATAACCATCTAGAAAAATCTTGCTGAATAACATGGAGGGTATCATCAAGGTTAGGTTTTTTCATCAGGGAGTCTAATTTAGTAAGATAAATGCCTAAGTATTTCAAGTATTTAGGAGTCCACTGAAACCCCAAGTGTGAAATATCATTTTTCAGTAACCTATAATTTAAGGGAAAAACCATGCTCTTGTCCAAATTAATTTTACAATTCGAGTAAGAACCAAATTCTAAGATAATTTGCAGAGAGGCCTTAAACGCCACAACAGGATTAATGGAATGCAGCAAAATGTCATCTGGATAGGCAGACAGTTTG
This sequence comes from Neoceratodus forsteri, assembly GCA_016271365.2. Taxonomy (NCBI): domain Eukaryota; kingdom Metazoa; phylum Chordata; order Ceratodontiformes; family Ceratodontidae; genus Neoceratodus; species Neoceratodus forsteri. The sequence continues at coordinate 317,187,889 of CM057456.1, forward strand.
AAATCAAAACCATGCATAGAAATTCCTGGAATTGAGGGGGTACTCCAAAGTTTAAGGAGTAAAGGCTCCAAATAGATATTAAAAAGAAGTGGAGACAGTGGACACCCTTGATGCATTCCCGAGTGGAGAAGGAATCTCTTTGAGAAATCTCCATTACAGTAAATATGGGCCTTGGGATTCTTGTAGAGAAAGGCAACCCAACCAATAAATACCTTTAGAAACCCAAATTTGCCCATTGTGGAGAATAGGAATTCCTAATTTACCCTATCAAACGCTTTCTCCGCATCTAGGGACAGCAACCCAGCTGGGACCTCTGAGTCCCTACACACGGAGAAAATATGTGATAGTTTCCTCAAGTGATCTGAGGAACTCCTACCCTTCATGAAGCCTACCTGATCTAGATGGATTATGGAGGGCAAAACCACCACCAATCTATTTCCTAACAGTTTGGCAATAATTTTCATATCATAATTTAATAGGGAGATAGCTCTATAGTTAGTTACCATTTCTGGATCCCTTCCCAATTTATGTAAAACAATGATATGGGCTTCTAGAAAACTGTCATCCACTTCTTTCCCCTCCAGAAACCACTTAAACAACCGATTTATCAGGGAGTTAATTGCTTCTTAAAGGATTTGTAAAAGTTGGGAGAAAACCCATCAGGTCCCGGAGCTTTATCAGAAGGAAGAGATCCCACTATGTTCTCCACATCTGCCTCAGTTATGGTAGCCACTAACCCTAATTTCTGTTCTTCCAATAACTGCAGCAATGGGAGGGCATCCAAATAACTATCCAGATTTTGTTTCTTGGGGGGATTAGACATAGGGCCGTAGAGGTCTTGGTAGTAAGTAACAAACTCCTGAGCTATTCTTTTAGGGTTTACCTGTATCTTATTATCCTGCCTGGATGGAATACCTTTAATAATTCTGGAGGCTTCCTGAGATTTCATCTGTAGGGCCAACAACTTGCCAGATTTTTCCTCTTGATCCACATAATTAATTTTAGTGCACATTATAGCATACTCAGCTTTGCCAAGTAAAAGGGAGCTATATTGGGCCCTTAAGCCCAGTAGTTTGATTCTATCATCTTCTGGGATAGAAGGTGATAACCCCTTTTCTAATTGACGAATCTGGTTTAATAAAGTAAGGGCTTTTTGTTGTTTAGCTTTCTTCTTATAGGAGGCTATTTTAATCATTTCCCCATGTATGATGCACTTCAAGGCACACCATTCCAGATTGGTTCTGCCTATCGAGCCAAGATTAAATTCGGTATAATGGTCAATCACCTTTGAAATATCCTTAATAACTGCCTCTTCATGCAATAGTTGATTGTTCATCTTCCAATTGGTTTCTTTGGAAATGTTGGGGGTCAGATTTAATGAGCACCACACTACTGCGTGATCTGAGATAACTCCCAGTTCTATGGCACTATCGATGAGCCCAGGTAAAAAACTATGACTAAGTAAAAAATAATCAATTCTAGTAGAGGTTCCATGGACAGCCAATCGGAATATATATTCTCTCAAAGAGGGATATAACACCCTCCAGGGATCAATCAGTCCCAACTGGTCAGACAGGTCCTGGAGAGCTCTCTGAGCTGGAGAAAGACCAGATCTTTTCATTCCTGACCTATCCTGGTTAGGAGTGAAGGGCAGGTTCCAATCCCCTCCTATGATCAGAGGAAAGGAAACATAGGGAAGTAGGTCCGTAAGTAACTTAGAATAAAAAGCCAGACAATCAGTATTGGGACCATATATACAGCATAACACCACGTCTGTGCGGTCCAATAAACCCTTCAAAATTAAATATCTACCTCCTGGGTCTTGTATACAGAGCTCACAAGTAAAGGGTACGTTACAGGAAAATAATATAACTACCCCTCTACTTTGAGTACTGTCCCCTGCATTAAAAACCTGCCCTATAAATTGCCTTCTAAGAAGTGAGCCCTCTGAAACTAATAAGTGAGTTTCTTGTAGAAATGTGACAACCCCTTTTAGACAATTAACATGCTTCAATATCTGATAGCGTTTAACTTTTTTTCTTGCGTCCCCTAACATTCCACGTAAGCAATTTTATACTACACACCATCTGATATTGCCTGTACCCTAGCAATATAGATCAGTATACAGGAACAGTCACCCATCATTAATGACATCAAGCTGAGGTCACCCACCCCGCCCTCTCCCCCAATACCCATATTTTTAATCCCATTAGAAAATACAAAGCATGACCCAAAAACTGTGTGTAAAACTTGAAACACATTTTTGTCCAATTTTGTTATAATAAAACAAAAAGCCAAGTACCCTCCCACCACCCTACAAATCTCCAGGTATGTGATAAACAGAGATAACAATTGCTGCTCCCCCAACTCACTCATGCCCTTACTAAAAATTGAACTACTTTAGCCCTAAATTCTAAGCTTAGAACTCTACAGCAACTAAACATAAAATAACAAGTATTATAATGTCTTCTACCAATTAGGGAAACAAAGCTTAACTTATTTTTAACCTGTCAAGATTTTCCCTAGGACTAAACATTACCAGATATGAGAACAGTTTAGTCATGGACAAACTTAAATAGTTTTGACAACAAACACAAATTTCCTATGAAGGGGCGACCCCATGTGTCCATAATAAGTATAACTTCTTAACAAAATCAACCTGGATTTTGACAGGCTAATACGTAAATCCTGAAAAAATAAATTGCCTAGTCCCCTATTCTTCAATACTGCTGAACAGAAAAATCCCCTATGAGCATTAACATCGCTAGGAGTCTGACTTCATGCAGCCATTTAATAAGAATGCACAAACAAGTCTTGTAAAACCTTTACTGGGAAAGTCATTAGGCGAGCTTGTCTTCTCTTCACTTCAGGTCCGTTACAGAACTGAAACAAACCATTTACGAGCAATCAAAAGACTGCTAACAGACCAACAGCTGCTAACAACTTCACAGAAAAAGATATGATTTAAATCTCTCCTGAGTCAGCAATCCTTGAACAAATTTGGGATTGTGGTTCTCAAAGTGGTTTCCTCGATCTTCAGGTCTTCAAAGCTGGTCCAGGCATCTTCAATCAAGACTTGGAACTTTGAAGGATACAGCATCTTAAACGTTATCCCTGCCAGAATGAGCTTATTAGCAAGGGGATGAAATAAGGCTCTGGGTTGCCTAACTGAAACCGGAAGGTCTTGAGTCATTCGTAGTTGAGCTTCTCCCCATTTAACTTGGTCCAGGCTCCAAATCTTAGACATAAAATTCTGCTTTTCTAAGAAATTCAGGAAGCGGGCAATTAAAGGTCTGGGGGGAGCATCTGCTTTATCAGTAGGTCGCAGAGAGCGGTAAGCTCTTTCAATCGAATAAGAAGCATCATATGGAGAGGGACCCGCCAGATTAGCAACTAGCTTTTGCACAAAGAGGACTGCATCCACTCCTTCTTTCTCAGGCAGACCGATGAGGACAATATTGTTGCACCTACTGCACCCCTCCAAATCTTCAACTTTAGATTCAAGACAAGCCTTCTTCTGTCTAACCTACACCAACTCTGGATCTATTCTGGTGTTTTTCTAGAGATACAATATACACTTCATTATCACTTACTTTTGTTGAGACACTTTCCATCGCTGCCGACATAGATTTGAACTCCGCAGTTAGCGAACGGAGTTCCTCACGAAACGGTTTAAACTCCATTAAAAACCGTTCCATAGTTAGGACATTCAGGTCTTGTGTTGGGGAGGTACATTTGTCTGAAGTAGCCTGCGGTCTTGTTTTTTTGCTGGGCTTTTCCGGCCTTGTAGGAGGCGTGCGTTTCAGCAGTGCCTGCCTCATCTCTGCATCCATACTAATTCGGCAAACTGCAGAAATGTGTTGTAGAGCTGTCCTACTCTAGAAAAAGGCTTGTTTACTGAAGGTTGAAGTAAAGGTAGCAAAGTTTAATGAAGATTAAGACACAGAGCGAGCAGGAGACATATGGAGAGCTGCTACTCGTGATCCTGCATCATGTGATCTCTGTGCATAGTACACGTTCAATGACTGACAGCTCATTGAGCGTGTACCAGGTAAGGTAGACACTCATGCAGAGCTCAGTCGGTGGCTGGCTGCGATGGTGAGAGGTGGGCTGTGCCAATCACCAGCCCCTTTATGGGTTGGGGAGCGAGGTGGTAGGGCACTGTTGAATGGGGGGCCCACTAGACTACCAGTGTAACGGGGACAATATATTTTATTATTGCATACAGATTGGTGTTCAGGGAGGGGGCCACTAGACTATCAGGGAACATGGGTCAAAATATTTTTTTATTTCATAGGGTCAGGGTTCAGGGAGGTGGTGGCCACTAGACTGCCAGGGAACAGGGACTATGACAAGGATTGGGGATGGAATGCAGGTGTGCATATGCACATTGCCACAGGCTTGCAGGACCCTGTCCAGGTGCAACCTCTGTTTTGCACACTGCTAGGTTTGCCACAAGCCATGGGACTTTGCTACTGGGACCCCACCCGTTAGTGAATCGGGCTCAAGGTCCATGATGCATGGGCGATTGGCACAAGCTGCCTTTGGTGCAGCTTTCACTGAGTTTTGTAAATTGGGCCCACTGCCTCTGTTTGTAACGAACTGAATATCAGCTGCCTGAGCTTATGCAGTTCACTATGTGTAATGCATCACAGCAGTGCAAAATCCCACAATTTTTTTGCCCACCCATAATCCTGGCACTAATGAAGAACATAGCGACAATTATAACAATATCATCACCAGGACTGGCACTAAATGTCCTCCTGAACCAAAAAAGCATGTTACCAAGGAAATTATAGTAGAGTTTCAGAAAGAACTGACAAGAGTTTCTTGTAGAGATACGGAACATTTTGCCATATGTGCCAGGAAACTTCAAGCTGCTGAAGCAGCATGCAAGGAGTGGGAGGCATCCTCCTCAAATATAACCTCAGATGCTGAGGCAGCAAATGCTGATAAAAATGGTGGTGATAATGAGGATTGGTAATGGTATAGCCCAAGCTATGTCCTACCTGATGATGACAGCACTCCCAGTTCTGAATCTTGTGCCAATGAGGTCGATACTAGTTTTCATGAGGGGGTTGGAGAGGATGCTACTGTAGGGTATGAGAGACAAGTGCAGAAAAAAAAATCATATGCTAAATGTGAGAATAAGATGATGACCATGAATGGGAAAAATTCATGTGAAGAAGGAAATGGCCATATAGGGTTTCCTCCAGGTCCCTTGACTGTACAAGAAATAGTGCCAGGCACCGTATTACAAAGCACAAAGAGTAAATCTTTGGTGTGGAATTTATTTTATATTGTCCTTGCAGACAACTCTCAAGCTGTATGCCATCTGTGCAAAAAGACTGTCAGTCGTGGTGCCAAAGTGGGGCATTTTGGAACATCAGTAATGATATGATATGCAAAGGCAAAACACCCAATCGAGTGGGGCAGGGCAAGGGACAGTGTGGTTGGTATGGGAGGTAGTGGAGGTGATGGTGGCAGTGACCATAGTGACAATGAACTGGAAGCAGGAACTGACACTGAATCACTTGATGTGTCCTTGCAGTCTTCCTAGACAAATGTAGATTGTATTCTTCTGACACCATCAAGTACTGCAGAGTCCTACAGTAGTACTCCACCTGAAAAATGTGTGAAAAGTACAGTTCCCACAAATTCAAAATATCTTCTCATCAATCTCATCAACTAACATTAAAAGAAAGTGTTGCGAGGACATCAAAATTTACCCGCAAGCATCCAACATGCCACCTGTTAAACAGAGCCATTGCAGAGCTGCTGGCCAATTGACAGCTCCCTTTTGCTTTTGTTGCCCAGAAAGATTTCCTCAAGTTCATGAACTAGACTGAACCACAGTACACCATTCCCTCTTGAACATATTTCTCAAAAAAGGTTGTTCCACAGTTGAATGACTTGGTGTGTAGTGAGGTCACTGAACAGTTGAAACTCTCTGAGGTGAAGCAGGTTCACATAACCACGGGTATTTGGACCAGCAACCAAACAATTGAATACATGACTGTTATAGCTCATTGGGCCAGTTTTCAGTTAGTAAGTAATAATCCCTGCTCTACTGTAAGCAGTAGGAAGTAGGCTGTATTATTTGTCACCACTTTTGAAGAAAACCACACTGTTGTGAATGTTTTGCAGGAGCTGCAAAATCAATTCCAGAAATGGCTTACTCCATATTCCTTATCTCCAGGGTTCTTAGTATCAGATAATGGTGCCAACATAGTCAAGGCTGTTAGAGATGGCAACTACCAACACACACCTTGTTTTGCACATTGTTGAAATCTTCTCATCCATGGTTTCTTACATGGAAACAAAAATGCTGAAAACCTGTTAGATCTTGCTTAGAAAATATGTGGGCAATTTAGCCACTCTGTGAAAGCTCAAAAAATCATGAAAGCAGGGGTGCACGAGTGATGAATATTGAATGCAGAATACCATGAATAATATTGTATTTGATATTTGGGAGCCGAATACCAAATAGCACAGTTATTCAATGATATTCTGTATTTGTCGTTCCCATGGGATTTCAAGATCTCGCAGGATTTGCTGGCCCGTTGCTGAGCATTTGCCAAAGCCAAATCATGTGACACTTTGACATTGCTGCATACTGGAGAGTGAAGAGAACTCTGAGTCATCAGAGATTAGGAATTGCAAAAACTTATATTTTCATTACAAAACCTTTATTTTCTTTGTTCTGTAACATGTGTCTTTAGTGCCTAGTACTAGTGGGAGCACTGGGAGTTTTTTTTTTTAATGGATCAATCATCTGATGTAGTGACTTTATTTTGCTAGGACTTGAAGAGAGAAAGTAGTATACCTTCATTTCAGAGACCTCTCGTAGTGGAGGTGACCTCGTACTGAAGAAATCTCTGAGTCACCAGAGATTAGGAATTGCAAAGAAACTAAGATTTTCATCACAAAAGCTTTGTTTTCTTGTTCTGTACCATGTGTCTTTAGTGCCTAGTACTAGTGGGAGCACTGGGAGGGTTTTTTCATGGATAAATTGTCTGATGTAGTGATTTTTTTGCTAGGAGCTGCAGAGAGAAACTAGTATACCTTAATTTCATGGGCCTCTGTGCTGTGCTCTGGAAGTGAAGGAGTAGTGTTTCTTCTTCTTTTCTTGGTGCCTGCCTGCCTGATAGTGGTGTGAGGCTTTTGTGCTGCTTGCAATAAATTTTCTGTGTGAAAATAAAGCAGTACGGCTGCTTGCAACCATTTTTTTGTACTGAAACACAGCTGAAGTTTTGTGTATTTACAAATTAAAAAAAGTGAATTGCAGAGTTCTGTGTAAGAAATATTGGTGGTGTAATCTGAGTTTGGGCTGGGGTTTCACAAAAGTCAATTGCCACCAGCAGTCTCGGAGGGCAATTGGCTTGCTGCACTCCCACCCCCACAGTTTAGGAATAGGTTGTGACACTTGCAGCGTGCGCAAACCGTCGCCCTCCCTATGTGTGTACTGCTTGCAATAATTTTTCTGTGTGAAAGTAAAGCTGCTGCTTGTAACTATTTTTTTATACTGAAATACAGCAGAACGTTTGTGCATTTACAAATAAAAAAAGTGAATTGTATTACATCTGCTGTAGAAATCTCTGTGTAAGAGATATTTGTGGTGTAACCAGAGTTTGAGTTTGGGGTTTGGCAAAAGTCAATAGTCCCAAGCAGTCTCCGGGGCCAGTCGGCTGACTGCACTCCCACCTCCCATGCTTTAGGGCTAGGTAGTGATGCTTGCAGTGTGTGCACACCCTCGCCTGCCCTGCATGTGTACTGCTTGTAATAATTTTTCTGTGTGAAAATAAATCAGTACTACTGCTTGCAATCATTTTCTGTACTGAAATATAGCAGAGCTTTTGTGCATTTACAAATAAAAAAAAGTTAATTGCAGTAGTTCTGCCTTAGAAATCTTTGTGCAAGAAATATTTGTGGTGTGATCTGAGGTTGGGCTGGAGTTTCACGAAAGTCAGTAGCTGCCAGCAGTCTCAGAGGGCTTGCAATAATTTTTCTGCGCTAAAATAAAGCAGTACTGCAGCAGGTGCTGCTTGCAATAATTTTTTTATCCGAAAATAAAGCAGTACTTTTGCACATTTACAAAGTATTAAGTAAGTGAGAGTGTTTAGAACCTGTTGGCATAGACAAAGACAATGATAGGTAGAGGTGGAACAAAAACATACTTTGTCCAGCCCAAGCAAATCTACAATGGAGGAGCAGGTTAGTGATGCTTAACCTGAATGTGAGTGATGGTCAACCCATATTCGATGCCCAAAATTATTCTTTACCCCTTCCAAGCCTATGTCTTCCAGCAACAGTAGTACTGTGGCTGGCAAAGGACAAAGTGATACAAGAAGCACAAGTGGAAGGACACTGTTCTAGACTCCCACCACAAACCACCAATGTGTCCCCCATCTCTCACCAGTACCATCACATCTGTCATTACCACCACTATCACTATAGAGATCCTGTCTTCCTCTTCCACAACAATGGGCAGCATGACTACTATAGCCAGTCCTGCAACTGTGACTGTCACTCCAGCCACTTCTGACACTATGAACCCTGACACTACTGTAACACTATCACCACAGTCTGGTATCCCTGCCATGATGCATATTACTAGTATGAGCACTACAGTTGATACAGTTATGCCTCCTGCTTCTCAGCTTCTCAGTACTCTTGAAAAAGTTGCAGAGGATGGCCAGTTATCTGGTTCTGAGTATTTCCCTCCACATAATGAATTGTGCAGTGACATGTCATCTTCTTCATCAGAGGCACATGTGAGTGACTTTGAAAATGAGGCAGATTATACTATGTACCTTGAGGGCAGAAAAAATAAATGTGGCTTGCAAAACAGCCTTTAGGTGTAAAACCAGTAGCAAGGGTAGTAGAAGTAGTAGTAGTAAGGGTAAGGGTCCCTGTCCCTCTAAGAAGACCCAACAAGCAACACTAACATTTCTTCGGCAGGCTCCATCACACCCTGAAGGACAGCCAAGTGATGGCAGCACTGGCATGGCACCATCAGGGCCAGTGGTCACAGGGCAAGAATATGAGGACAAGACAAGCACATCTGTTGAAAACAGAACTGGGGATGTGGTGCTAGCAGAATCACTGGTGACCACCATGTTAAAAGTACTGTGTAGCTGCATTTCACTGTGTTAAAGGAGGACACAAGGAAGGTAGCCTGTTCTTTTTGCAATGCCACTATAAGCTGAGAGAAATCACTCTGTAACTTAACCACAACATCATTACAGAACCACTTGAAGCTTAAGCACCCTCAAGTGTATCGAAGCTCATCTGGGTCTGGATCTGGATCCTTGGTTTCACCAAGATCAAACCCCTCTGCTGGACAGGCTTGCACAGTTGGCAGTGGTGGTGGTACTGACAGATCTGATTTCCAGCAACCCAGTCATCATGGCACTCCTTCCCCCTCACCAACACAGAGTCCAGCCTCTACTCTGGTGATCACTTCTGACTCCAGTGATACTACAAGGCAGAGACAGTCATCAGCAGTACTCACACCACCGTTGTTGAAGCGGTCCACATCGATGTCTCCAGTGGCAGTTCCAATAATGGATGCTCTGTATGCATGAACAAAATGTCATGCCTCACATCCAAACAGCACAGCAAATCACACAGCTGATTGCTGAGATAATGGCGTTGGATCTCCAGCCTATGTCAGTTGTGGAAGATACTGGCTTCCAATGGCTTCTCAACTATTTTCATCCATCCCATCTTGTACTACTGTACATTTTCTTGAACTGTATTGCCACGACTGCATGATGGCGTGCAATCTGTTGTTGCTGCTCTGCTTGCAGAGGCTGTTGGTGGTGTTTTTCATTGCACATCAGATATCTGGACTAGTGATAATTTCCTGCATGCCTATCTCTCCTTAACTGCATGCTGGGATGTCCAAAACCCTGCTGCTCCTCTTTCTAAAGCATCACCTTGTGGCTTAACCTTGGCCTCCCCCACAATCTGGTAGTCTCATTAGGTCAGATTTGCTGAACATCGGACTGATGGAGGAAGACCACAGAGCATATAATAATCTCACATTCCTGCAAGACATGTTGCTGTCTTGGACTAGACACCAATTTAAAAGTTGTGTTTTTTGTTACCGACAATGCCACAAACATGGTAAAAGCCATCACTGATGGCTATTTTGTGAGTATTCATTGCTTTGCACACACACTAAATTTAGTGGTGACTCATGCACTGTGTAGCAATACTAGGATCAACAACATATTATCCACAGCCTGTTCCATCTGCAGCCATTTCCATCACTCTGTAAAAGTCACTAACAAATTACGAGACGTTCAGGAATGCCTTAGTCTGCCCCAACATCGTGTAATACATGTTAGCACTCAGTGAAATTATTCATACCTGATGCTTTCATGACTCTTGGAGCAACAGCAGGGACTACATGAAAGGTATATGGAGGCAGAAATTGAAGGGGTCCTAGGACATCATGATTGGCTAGTTCTTGAGGGCATGGTGAAGGTTCTGGCACCATTTGAGAGGAATACACATGAACTAAGTGCTTACACAGCCTTATTTAGTCAGGTTATCCCAGCTGTGCATATTCTCAAAAGATTGTTACAATGGTTTTTGGCTGACAATACATTCAGTGCACAAGAGGTCACTGACCTTGTTATTCATCTTGATGCAGAACTTGATGCAAGGTTCGCCACAGTTATGGATACCTGCCATTACATGTTTACTGCCATGTTGTACCCTAGGTTCAAATGTGAGATCCTTCATATAGCCATGGACAGCCACAGGGTGACTCATTTTAGGCAACAGCTAAGTGAAGAGTTAAATAGTGCCATACAGGCAAGTAGGAAGCTTTAGCTTCCTACTTGCTATAGCCCATTGCTCCCTCTCTGATGGTATACTTATCCACCCCCTCTGCTTCCCCCCTCTCAGATAGTATTCTTACCCATCCTCCCTCTGCTTCCCCCTCCTACTTACCCATTATCCTTATATTCCTACATGCCCATCATCTAGACCCACGATTTTCCACCCCATAACTCCTCCACTCAGTAAGTCCCCCCCCCCACTTGAATCCCCTTCTTCTATTGAATGCACTTATTCATTAGGTCCTAAATGCCTAACCTGTACTTGTCACAGTCCTGCACTTATGGCAAATAACTGCTAATTCATGTTATGCCTCTAATTCTATTGAGTATGTAACTGTCAACACTGCTTGTACATTCATGGTGTACTGATAAGAATTGATCTGTGTACCACTCTAGTATTGTACAGAAGTTTACCTTTCAATTTTGTTTGATACCTCAATATTTCTTTGTAGTCCCTAAAGCTCTATATTTTGTTTCCTGTATTTGCTATAATGTACTAATTTTCCTAATGTGGAACCTCTGTAAATGAGCCTCTGGCTCAAAGGTATTTCCGATTCTTGAAATAAAGAAATAAAGAAATAAATAAAAAGACACTCAGAAGGGGTGGAGCATGGTCATGTTCAGGTTCCTGAGGGAGACAGACAGGCATGTGGTTTTTTGTAATTGGATGATACTGGTAGAGATGGGGAAAGATGGCATAGTGGCAGTGTAGAGGAGAGTGTCTGGGCATTACTCAGCACATCATTGCATCAACGGCAACAAAAATGCTCACAGTCTCAGCCTCTCTATACAGTAAATTTACTTAATGGCTACTTTGCAGAATCAATTGAGCCATTTGATGTTGATCCACTGGGCTACTGGGTTCAGAAAATTAACTCCTCTCCTCACCTAGCACATCTTGCTTTAAAATATCTAAGCTGGCCTCCTACAAGTGTGCCATCTGAAAGAATGTTTAGCACTGCTGGTGATGTTGAGCCACACTGTACCAAGCTGGACTCTCAACATGTTGAACAGCTAGTGCTCCTTAAGCAAAACTTACCAGTAATTGGCTACAAATATGATTTGCCCACATAAAATTGGTGCTGCAGTACAAGCTCTCAATCTGCCTTTGTTACAAAAGTGTAATGATATGTTTTTTTTGGCTCACCCTTTCTTTTTTTCTATCATGTTAAATATTTAATTAAAAGGGTAACTGATTCTCCACTCCCTGGCATATAACTGCAGGACCACCATGAGGCCTCTGTTAAATTAGAAACATTTAAATAATGTATCATGTTTTAGTGATCTTACTATTGTGTACTTTAGGTTACTAATTATCTGTTGGAAAAGGACCGCTTGGCCCAAACAGTCAGCCCAGATTGTCCATCCCTGCATTATTGGTCTCATCTGTAGACCATAAAGCAACTCTGCTGCCTCCCTGCCTGTTTTCAAATACACCCCAGCCCAATGCCTATCTCACACATGCTTGAAGTCACACACTGTTTTCGGCATCATCACTTATGCCTGCAGTCCCTGTCAGTCATTTACCATGCCTTGCATGAATATTTCTTCACATCTGTCTTGAACTCCCCTTTCAGCTTCATCACATGCCCCCATTGCCCCTGGCACTTTTGCTCTTTCTCATTTGAAAGAGACAACTCCCCTTGTGTGCCCTGTCTTCACCCCTTGATGTACTTGTATAGGTCTCTATCATGGCACATCTTGGTCTCCTCTCTTCCAATGTCGACATACAATGCACTTATGCCAGTGCCATTTTAGTTGCCCTAGACAAGACACAAGACATCACCTCATCTGCTGACCTTGTTCAATCTACAATGACTGAGTATCACCTGACGACTGACCATGCAGTAGTTTGTTGCCTTTTTGGGTACCTGAAAGGCTGTTGGGGAGTGTCTATGGCAAAATTGCCTAGTGTACTTCAAAAGGGAAGGAAGTGGTGTAGTTTAACAGTGTTACAATGTCTTTAAAAAAAAACACTTATCTGGGGGGATCAAATAATAAATATCTGGCACTCCAAATATGGATATTCATCCAAATATTTGAATTAAGGTATTCGCACACCCCTACCTGAAAGGGCTGCAGAGGTCAAACAAATTACCCTTGCATACATTAAAGCAGAAAGCTCCAACCCGCTGGTTTTCAACATGTCACATGTTGGAAAGGTTTCTTGACCAGAAAAAAAAGCTGTACATGACTGCACCATGTAGAATCAAATAGGCAAAGCAGACATCATGTTCAGTTGCAGCAGCTGGACTCTGCTGGAATCTTTGTTCACCCTATTGGAGCCATTTGAGGCTGCCACATGTGATGTCAGTGCAGACAGTGCAACTCTGAGTCAAATTCTCCTCAAATCAGATTTCTTCATATTTTCCTTGATGGCATAAAGAAAGTCTTTTAGTCAAAAGACAACATCACTGCTGTTATGCTGGCAGATGACTTGAGTTTCAGACTGTTGACTGATCAGAGAATAAATGTCATGTTTAAGAATGACACCTATGTGTTGGCTATGTTGCTAGATCTCCGCATTAAGTGGAACATTGAAGCCATTCTTCCTTTAGGGGAAGACATTGAGTACTGGAGTGATCTTCTGTTAACCAAATGTGGCATTACCCTACAAACATCATTAACTGATGTACAGCAGTTAAACCCTGCCAAACCATCACAGTGCACCTCTGGTGCAGACAATAGTGCATATATCAATTCTTCACAGTCAGCAGTGTCATCAGTGAGGGAAAGGATATGTACAGTTACTCCTCGGGCATCCAATGTTTAGGGTCAGAAAGGCAAACTACTTCTGAGTCACTTGCAACAACATGGACTGGTGTCCTGTAAAGAAAGTACAGCTGGTTCATCTGCCAGACTGGTAACTTTCTCATGCAGCACAATGATCCTGGAGTACTTTGTAGACCATACTATGATTATTCAAATTTGTTTTTCATTTTTATTTTTTATGCTTGATAACTTGTTGAGCATTACTGACCATTTTCACAAGAGGCAAGTCTAAACAAAATTACAAATACATGAAATAAAAAAAAAAGACATGCAATATAAATAAAAGTTACAAACAATACCAGTAATTTCTGGTTTTGCCTGTAAAACATGCATATGGTAGAACTGTCTAACCAGGTTTTTAACCTAACTTTAAAAGTGGTAGGGGATAGACAGTTGCTAAGAGATGCGGGAATAGAGTTAAAGAAGACCGACGATCTAAATTGAAAAGATTTCTGTCCATATGTTGTTGTTTTTTTACCTGGGGGATCTTAAACATGAATTTGCTCTGTGACCTGGTTCCAAAAGAATTAGTTATTCTGGGGAATAGAGAAAGTGTAGTAACAGGAAGGAAACCCCTAATAACATTGAAGAGAAATATACCCAGTTTTAACTTAATTCTGTTGTCTAAGGAAAGAATATCAGCAGTCCTTTGGAGATCACATTTATTGGTCCTGTGGGGTAAATCAGTCATAAATCTCAATACATTGTTATATGTAACCTTGAGTTTAGAAAGAAACTTTTCACTGGTGGTTGAATATATAAGTATACCATAGTCAAGTACCCCAAGAAGAAAGCAGTGGGTTAATAGTGTCTTAGATAAGGGAGTCAATTGTTTAATCATGTATAATCCCCCTAATCTGTGATGTATGGCTTTTATGATTGTTTCTATATGAATTTTGAAAATTAATCTGCAGTACAGAATGATCCGTAAGTACCTAAAATTTTCAACTTTCTCTACCAGGTCCCCATTCAAATCAACAAATAAGGGTATATCCACAGCCTTCTTCTTAGAGCCTGAAAGAAAACATAAATGTGTTTTTTTAACGTTAAGTATCATTTGTTTGGACATAAGCCATTTTTGGAACAGCAGAAAGTCCTTTTGAATGATATGTACTGCATCTATTGGATCAGCACTGGAATAATAGATTACTGTATCATAGGCAAATAAGATAATTTGAGGTGTGCAACAAGTTTCAGGGGCAGAATTCACATAAAGAAAAAAAAATAGTGGCCCAAGGGTGGAGCCCTGTGGGACTCAACACTTGGTTTCTTTAGGTTGAGATAGTACCCCATTAATGATAATTGTATGGGCCCTATTGGAAATATAGTTTGCAAACCAGTTGGAAACCTCAGTTGAAAAATTAACCTCAGAGAGTGCACAGTTTAAGAGATCATGATTAACAAGGTCTAAGGCCCTGGTGAGGTAAACAAAAACAGTGGCAATGGAGTCCCCTTTATCAAGTGAACCCTGTATGCAGCTGGTGAACCCCACCAAGGCCGTCTCTGTACTATATTTTGTCTGGAATCTATGTTGGGATTTTGAAAGTAAGTAATATTTTTCCAAAAGTTCCATAGATTGATCTTATATAAATCTTTCCAAAATTTTGGACAGTGGCGGTAGCAAGGAAATTGATCTGTAATTTCACAGACTATCCCTGCCACCATTTTTAAAGATTGGTCTTATTATAGCCATTTTCCACAGTTTAGGAAATATCCCTGAACAAAGGGAAAAATTGAACAAATCTGAGATTGGTTGTGCCAGGGTATCTACTGTATACCTAATTTAATAAACCTAAAATCCACATCGTCATAACCGAGCTTGGGCCTTGGATCATATTTAGCAACATAGTCCCTAATTATAGTTGGGGGTAACCACCTTAAAATAAAATTTTCCTTCACATCTGTTTGTACCTAATTCACTGTGTAGTGTGGCTAGACTATCTTTGCTCCAATATCTTTCCAAATCATCAACTAACTTATTAAATAATTCTGCCAGTACAGTATCAAAGATTCCTTAATTAAATTATCACCATCCCTGACTACCAATTCAGTTTCTCTATAACCTTTACCCATTAACTCATTGAGCAATTACTATGTCTTTTTTGGGTTTTTGGAATTTCTTAACTGTTCAGAAAAAAATATTGTCTTTTGGATTTATGGACCTCGGTTTTGCATTGATTCCTAAGTTGCTTATAGGTTATTAGACAGGGGATCACAATATTTTTGTACATGTCCCAGAATCTATCTCTAAGGCTCATTAATTTTAACAACTCCTGACTAATCCATTTATTCTTATTGGCCCTGATACGCATTCATTTTTTTGGTGCAATCCCATCCAGTATTGAGTTAACCAACTTAGAAAATAAATCAATATATTCACCTGCCTCTTTAATGCTCTGAAGAATTGTCCAATCAATGTTATTACATTCGGCATAAACCATGCCTGAATTAAAATTTTTAAAGTTCCTTGTCTCAATTTATACTGGATGATTCTTTCCAAGTTTTGTTGACTAATTACATTGCACAGCACATTGGTCACTTAATGCATCAACTAATACATGTGATGAAACAATTTTGTCAGGATGCATGACCACTGTCTGATCCAGGACTGACCCTACCCCAGTTTTGTAATTATGCCTTGTTGTTTCATTAAAGGGGAAGGTAACCATGCTGGGCCCCTCATATAATGGAAGTCAATGGAAAGAGCTTTCAAATGAGGTACTCTGCTTACCTGTAGCTGTTGGCAGTCCTGAGATACAGACATCTAAATCAGCTGTCAGTTAAAACATGGGAGCAGCCATTTCATGGAATCTTAACACAGAAAATGATGTCACTGAGGGCCAAGCTATATGTTGTTAATTATAGCTTGCCCCTCAGTGACATCACTTTCTGTGTCAAGATTCCATGAAATGACTGCTCTCTTTTTTTAACTGATAGCTGATTTATAGGTTTATATCTCAGGACTGCTAACAGCTACAGGTAAGCCCAGTATCTCATTTGAAAACTCTTTTCATGGCCTTTCAGAATCTGAGAGACCAAGCATTGCTACATTCCCCTTTAATAATCTGGTGTACCCATATTTCTAACAAGCTCTTCTTAATTGATATATTAGATTCTGACTCCCAATTACAATTAAAGTCCTCCAGTAGCATGCACTCTTTATCCAAAAAACACCTATTTTTACTCCAGATAGAAGCTCTAATCCCTCTTTAATATATCCTGAACTGATTACAAGATATTTTTTCTGACCAACAATTAACTCCACTGAGATCAGGTCACATCTTGTGTTTTCTCCTGAGAGGTCTATTGTTAAACAATTAAATTTAGATTTAGTGTAAATTAAAGTACCCCCTCCTCTTTTACCCTTTCTATCATGTCTGGAGATGTTATAACCTAGTAGCTGTACTTTTGAATTGTCATTTCTGCTTGTTAACCAATTTCCGAGATGGTGATTATTTCGAAGTTGTGTTGTTAAACCCACACCTCCAATAAGCACCACTTGGCCTGGAGACTTTGGATGTTTAGATGTACTATTTTCAGAGATGAATTTACATTACTTATTCCCCCGATTAGAGTGAATAGTGACTTCAGGATTGCAGCTGAAGGATTTCTCAGGGCCTGCGTGTGGATGGACCGAGCCTGAAATTAACAACAGTACTGTTATCAATTTTCTAATAGCAGATTTATTATGAAAATTATTTTTATCTTTTAACCTGGTTATTCTTTTGGAAAGACTAACTTTACTGTGAAAATGGTAACTGATTAAATTTGGGAAATCAGTACAAATCATTTGGGGCTGGTCCTTCTACCTAGGGTCACTGAACTTACCCCATTTACTATTCATCACAGTGTAGGAGCCCCTGAATTCAAACAGCAGATTCATGTGTGTGGAAGCTGCATTAGTTTCAGTGTCAATTGATTCTATACCACTACTTTTAAGTAAAAAGCTCAACATCAATAAATAGAGCAACCCAATAAGAATAGGTCTTCCCGATTATAAAATTAAAATTACACAATAAAATCCTAACCTAAATATAAAACAGAGTCTTATCCTGTATTGAAAAAGTATGTAATATAACCACAGAGCTAGTTACTAAAAAAATATTTCTGTGACCGGGTGGTGCTTGTGCCACTCACACTCATGCTATGCTTGGGCTTGCGTGCGGTGCGAGCTTTTAAATGCTAAGCCCCCAATCCCTTCAGTGACGTGTTCAGCTGCTGCCTTCCCTGAGCCCCCTACACACTGAACAGTTACTGGGAGTCCTGTTGATGCTGTCCAGAGGCACCTGACAGTTGCAGGCTGCTGCTGTGGGTATCTTCTCTCTGGCAGATAAGCAGACAGAGATGCGGCTAATAGTTCAGATGGCACTGTACCTCTGCTGTTAGGTGCAGGTGGTGCGGAACATCCTGGAAAGTTATTTCTGGAAACTGGGTGGTGAGAGCTTTTAAATGATTATCCCCTGCACCCTTCGCTGATGTATTCAGCTGCTGGCTCCCCTGAGCCTCCTACACACTGAACAGTTACTGGGAGTCCTGTTGATTCTGTCCAGAGGCACCAGACAGTTGCAGGCTCGAGGCCTCAAGGAAGATCCATTACTCTGTTGGAAACTAAAGAACAATATGGCTAGATCTAGGAAATCTTGCAATAATGTACATCAGTTGCCCATCTTCATGCATATATTCAGAATGCATATTGTGTTCAGCTGGAGGAATAGTCAGTGACTACAGAACACTGCTTAATTTTGCAAATTTGGAATGGCTTACACTTCTTATAATGAATGCTGACAATTTCCCAGTTGTCTCAAACACTGATTTATGTGAGTCTGACCCTGAAAATGAACAACAACTGCAAACATTGATACTGAATATAATGACTAGGTCATGTACAAAACAAATGGAACCATCACCACTGCCACCATGCCAGCCACATGTGCCACACTAGTACTACTCTTAGGTTTCTTCTGTCAGTCATCAGTTTGTAAGTTTGATCGATGCCCACCATGGGTATAATTTTTTTGAAACAGCAGCAGGCTCACTCAGAGTAGTTGCTCCTCTCGTACCTACCTCAGCAATGCCCACCATGGGTAAAATGTTTTAAAACAACAGCAGGCTCACTCAGAGCAGCTGTGCATCTCATACCTACCTCAGCAATGCTTGCAATGGGTATAATTTTTGGAAACCACAGCAGGCTCACTAAGAAGAGCTGCTCCTCTCATACTTACCTCAGCAATGCTCGCCATGGGTATAATTTATGGAAACAGCAGCAGGCTCACTCAGAGCAGCTGTGCCTCTCATACCTGCTTCATTAATGCCTGTCATAGGTATAATTTTTGGAAACAGCAGCCGGCTCACTCACAGCAGCTGCACCTCTCGCACCTGCCTCAACAAGGCCTGCCATGGGTATACTTTTTTGGAAACAGCAGCAGGTTCACTAAGACAGTCTGTGCCTCTTGTCCCTGCCTCAGCAATGCCCCCATGGGTATAACAGATTGGGACACCTAACAGACAGTGTAATAGTCCTCAAAAAGCAGTCTTTACATGATTTTTGTTATGGTCAGGGTTGGGTAATTAGGTTGTAGAATGGGTCACGTAGTGACTACCCGACTCGACCCAATTACTTGGTTTTCATCTGTTTTTTTTGGGGTACTTTTGGTGTACCTGCGGGTTGTCTTGGTGGTCGGGTATTTTAGTACCCCATTCTCTAATGGAAATTGGTCCACCGTGTACTGGTCCTTGAAAAATGCATACCTAAACTTGTCAGTAGCTGTAGACTATTATCACTCTACTTGTGCTAAATAAAGTACTAGAAAAACTGGTAGCCAATCAATTGACTGACTGTATCAATGTGCATATTATATGTACTGCCTCACATGACTTTAGGTGTGAACATACTGTAGCATCACAACTGCACTATTAACCCTCACTAATAGTATTGCTAATGCATTGGATGATGGCAGATTTGCTGGAGCCATAACTATTGATCTAAATAAGGCCTTAGACCTTGTTGATCATACTCCATTATGCGCTCTCATCCTTCATGCTTTCCTTGTTCACAGACAGCATTGTGAACAAAGGAAATATTGTCAAACAGACCTCACCTAATCAAGTCTGAGTCAGTTTGTTCTGAGTTTACCTGCAATTCTGCACTGTAGGTATGCTATGAGGTCCATTCTTGGGCCACTGCTTTTCTCCCTCCATATTTATAACCTCCTTCTTTGCCTGTTCTATAACTTGCCTCTCCTGTATGCTGATGACATCATTCTCCTGCACAGGTCTAAGAGTATGGCCAGCCTAAACAAACATCCCACTTCTGATCTTCTCTCTATCCAGCGCTGGCTGCGCCATAATAAACTTATCCTGAATACTTTCAAAACTCAAGCGATCTTCTTTGGCTATCATTATAGATGATGATTATTGCAGATAAATAAATAAAATAAATGACATGGAGACCAAGACTTCTCAGTCAAAACATAGTGGTGCATCAGGACAGGTACACTAGCTGAGCTACAAATGGTGGACTAGAGGTCCTTATGTATTTTTATTATTTTATGCTGACAGTAAAATGTTTTGGAAAAACTGCAGACTATGGGCTCAATTCTCAAAGGGCCCTTATACTGATGCAAGTGGTGGAAAAAGTCAGCTTGTGTCAAAGCCTGGTGCACAGGGACCCTACACCTGATTTCTCTATTGGGCATGTCCCAGTGGCATAGTCCCATGGCTTGTGACAGCCATGGCCATGGGCAAAACAGACGGCATCAGGAGGGTTTGTTGCAAAGCCATGGGTTGGCAGTGCACCATGCTAGGACATCCATGGTGGTCTAGTCAAAGCCACAGTCCCCTTATAATTACATCAATCAGTCCCTGGTGGTCTAGCAGATCCCTGCAAGCCACGATCCCCATATTATTATAGTAACCATTCCCTGGTGATCTAGAAGACATCCCCAGCTGTGATCCCTTTATTATTAAATTACTCAGTCCCTGCTGGTCTAGTGGACCCCCTTCCCTATCCCTGATGTGTCCATAAAGTAAAATGTTAATAGTAATCATTACCTGGTGATCTAGCAGTGCCCCCTGGCCCAATCTGCCCTTAAATAAAATATTGACACAATCTTTCCCTGGTGGTCTAGTGGACTCCCACCTCAGCATAGAGTGCCTACCCCCCACTCCACACCCATCCTGAACCCTGAGCCAGTAACTAGCACAGCCCTCTTCTTATCACCATGGCTGGCCTATGACTGAGCTGTCACTGAGAATACACTGTACAGAGTACACGCTCATTGATTGACAGCTCAGAGTGAGCTGTCAGTCAGTGAGTGCATACTATATACAGTATGCACTCTGTGACAGTTCAGTCACTGGCTGGCTGTGGTGGTGAGAGGAGGTCTGTGCCTGTCATCGGCTTGGGGTTTGGGATGGGGAAGAGCAGTGTGGTGGGCACTCTCTACCAGGGTGGGGGTCCACTAGACCACCAGACAAAGATTGTAGCAACATTTCAATTTATAGGCAGATCAGAGCTGGAGGGGCACTAGATCACCAGGGGATGATTTCTATTAACTTTTTTCTTTACAGGCACATTGGAGATGGGTGGGGGTCTGCTAAACCACCAGGGACTGATTAATTTAATAATAAGAGTATTGAGGCTGGGGGCCCCAGACCACCAGGGAATTATTTTATAAACATTTTAAAATATGGGTACATCGGAGCTGGGAAGGGACTGCGGCAAATGGTGAGGGAGGGTTCAAGAGTAGCGCAAGTGAGTCAACCAACTCTCATGGTGAAATTCTAAGTACTCTTCAGACCAGCCCTGGCTGGTCTAAGGGTACTTAGAATTTCACCCTCTGGGAGGGTTTTGAGAATCCCAATTTAGGGGATGAGGCAGCCTGCATCTGCCGCATGCCCCCTCATGCCATGCTGCACCCCATTTTGTGATGCATGGATGGTGAAAGCCTCATTTGGTGCACACAGCCTGTGGTTGATGCAGGCTGCATTTGTGAATCACTCCTAACATATCTTTTGGTGCAAGTGGTACTTTGCACCATACTTTGTGGTGCAAGCCCCTTGCACCATGCTGGGAGCTTTGAGAATTGAGTCCTATGTATCTGAGTCTCCTTCCTGTGTGGGGTGCACCTAGCATTAATCTTTCTTTTTTTCATTTTAGATTTGCTTTAATCTAAGCATTTAGAATATGTAAGACCTGCAGCCATGTACCTAACATCACTTCCGGCCTAGCCCTGAGACCATCTTGGAAATTAGATGTTGTACCTAAATGAAGCTGTGCCTGTGTGAAATTTCTTAATCAATAACTCTCCAGATTTAACAACATCCCATGCAAGAACATAAAATTAAGAGCATGAAGCAAATACAATGTAACAAGGGGGTTAGACTGTGAGAAGAGTAACAATACATACTATTTAGTGACCTTGAGAATTGTATTTGGAAAAAAAAAGCTAATATGGTCTGACAGAGGAAACCTTGAGGTTGTATCTTAAAATAGGATACATATAGCAGGATGAAATGCTCTAAGGAAGACATAACATCAAAAGTTCATGATCACAGTGAAACCTTATTTTTATTCATAACTGGTTCCCAAAGTCTGCAGTACAGCAGTCATGCATTGAAGGTTTTATAATGCTTTTGACAGATTCCCCACCATAGCAACTTGTCTTCAGTTATAATTTTCAGAAGTGTTTCTATCAATAGAAGCTACCACATCTGCATGATAAAGCTATATATTAAAGCACCTATCAAATGAAAAGCACTTGTCAAAACAGTGAGTCATTGAAATGTACCAACAAAGTTGAGGGAATTATGAAACTTTGTTCAATCCAAACCCAAACAATTATGGTTTTGACCTGGGATTCATGCACATTAATACAAAACTCAGCCAATCATTCTCCAGATGTTCTCAGATTAATGGTAAATTCGACCAAAACAAAACACAAAAAATTATTCTCCAAATAGATGTTCTCAAAGTAATAATAAATCTGACCAGTTCCTACCCAGTGGATTTCCCCTCTCATCCAGGCCATTTCAGGGTCTAATTTGGTTCCAAACTGGAAAGTTCCATCTGCTCAGAAGACTGATATTTGGTCACTGAATCTGACAGCCTTGTTTCCCAAAGCAATTGTCTGACATCAAAAAAGTGTGACACAGTTGCACTGCCATTTGAGAGACTTGGGTTACTGTGTATGTCAAGGGGTAGGATTTTCAGACCCCTGCAAATCAGTGCAGGTGCCGGAAAAAACTGCCACATGTGAGGCTTCACATGCAGAGCCACAGTTTTCCCCACATGCACCATATTTTAAAAGCGGGAGCAGGTTTATGACTGGCTCCCCAATTTACGACAGCTTGCGGTTGTTTTCTTGGTGCAGCTGCACCAAATTGTTAAACCTAGTGGGACCAAGTGTAACATCTCCTGCAGCAGTGTGGGCTGAAAATTGCAAAGTTCATAGGTACTGAGAATTCGATCTGCATCATTCGGTTGCAGAGTGGGACTTAGTCCCTGAAGGGGGCAGAATATTCAGCCCCTGAAATCCTACACTTGAGCTGGCTGGATACTCATTGTTGGATACTATGCCCTCTAGTGATTTTTCTGATTGCTTTTAGTTAATTATTTCAAGGAGATCTGTATACTTGCATAACATTTATATTATCTATTTCCTTGTCATCAATCATCTACATTTCTATAGCTATTGGGCACAATTACTTTTATTTTAGTAGTAATTTCCTGTACCTATCCTTGGTGCCTCCATTTTCTGATTCAAGAAATCTTGTTTGTTCCTGAGATCAGCATTTGCAGTGAGAATATGATATCAAAATGGGCCTTATTTTCATGCATGGGCCACAAAATCACCTTTCAGGACAGATTTGTCTAATGCCAGTGCAATTGGTCATGAGGAGGGGTCCCAAAAAGGCATGTTGAATATCTGGGCCAAAAATATAAAAAAAATGGCCAAGTTATGCCACTAAGTTCAAAACACCATTAAAATACATTGAACCGCATAACTGTTTCTTCAGTTCGCAGTCCGGCTTTGAAGAGTAAAGACATGTCTGTGGTCCAAAGAGGATTATGGTGTTGGACCCCCGATGAGTAGGTAACTGGGGGGGGTTATGGATGGTGGATGCTGAATGGGAGGCTCAGGTGGGGGGAGTGCAATGGCCACAAAAGACATTGATGGACTTTCCTTTCTTGGTAAAAATAAAACAAAAACAAATGAGGATTCATGCTCTGGGTTTGGGCACCCCAGTGCCACTGTTATGTTTCTGGGAGTGGAGTGGGGTGGTGGGTGCTGATAGGGAGGGTTGGGTGGGAAACAATTTATATATGTATATATATATATATACACACACACACATATGCTGTTAGGGTTGAGCCCCTAACCCCACCTCCCCATCCACCACAGACTGACTAATACCAGGGTGTGCCATGGGGTTGTGAGTCCCAACTCTCACCCCATTCCATGTGTAAACAGGTTGACATGCCACAGTAAAGGAGAATGGGGTGTGAGTTAAGGCTCATGACCACATGTCACACCCCGGCATCTGTCGGTCTGTAGAGGATGGGAGGTGGGGTGGTGGGCAGTTTAGGGGTTCAATCCTAACATCTTATTTCTCCACTTTTATTGCTTTAACCCTAACTGAAGCATTAATGAAGTTTTTTGCAATTAATATCCTTACTTTTTGAAAAAGTGTAATATCACTAGTAAATGGTATGTGCTGGTCCCCGTGCTCCTACCAAGATGCCCATTTGTGCATAATGATATGCACCTGTGGTGGTGCTAGCACTCTGGGAGCTGCACTCCCACGTACACAGAACTACGGAACCATACAGCAGCCCTTTAGGGCAAGGAACATTTGTAACTCTAATTTGCCAATATCTCAGCAACCATAGCAGCTATGAAAAAAATCCAGTGCCATTGTAATAATGACAGTGAGACCTCCATGCAAGACATGTTGACAAAATCTGTATCTCACACTGTTTCTGAGATATGGGCACCGAAAGGCGCTGTGGGTGCAGCAGTGTTATCCTATGGGAAATATCTCAACTTTGTAATGGCATATCTATTGAACCAATAACATTTTTTACACCAAAATAGCATAAGTCACATCTCTGGGACACCCCCTTAATACCCTGCAAATTCAAGTCAAAACACAAAACCATTTATTTACAGTGTGACATACCTGGTGACTGGTATGTGTTGGTGGGACCCCTGGCCCTCCGGGTCCCACGCCCCCCCAGACTGCCCATTTGTGCATAATGATATGCATCTGTAGGAGCATGGACCCTCTGGGCCCTGCACTCCCACTTACACATAACTACAGAGCCATACAGTGGCCCAATAGGCCTGAAAAGGAACCATATTAACACTAATTTGCCAATATCTTAGTAACTATACAACCTAGGGGAAAAAAATCCAGTGCAGGTGTAAACTATGATTCCCAATTTTTTGTGTGTGTGGCTTAGATCACCTAAAGGTGATCTAAACCATGAGTAGCAAAAAATCTGTATCTCGCTTCATTTTCGAGATACGGCCACTGAAAATCATTATGGGAGCTGCAATGTTATCCTATGGGAAAAATCTAAACTTTGTGATAGCATATCTATGGAACTGATTAACTTTTCAACACCTAAATAGCATAATTCACATCTCTGTGGCATACCCTTAATACCCTGCAAATTTCAAGTCAAAAGACCAAACCATTAATTTACAATGCAGTGGGAAAGTTTTTAAAAGTTTAAAAATTCCTAGTTCATGAGGTAGCAAAGTCCCTGACAGCCAGGTCAATCCCCATTCGCTAGCTGTTAAAATCACCATCAGTGAGAAATCCTTGACCATCATATTTTGGCCATCTGGTCACTAAGTGACGGTCAAGGATTTTGCTACCTCAGAAAAGGGGATTGCTGGTGGACGGGAATTTTGTCAGCTCATGAAAGGGGATTCAAAAACCCAATCCCCTTTTGTGAGATGACAAAATCCCTGTCCGCCAGCCAATCACCTTTTGTGAGGCAGAAAAATCCTTGACCGTCATTCAATCCTCGTCCGTGAGAAGGGCCATCTGGTCCAAAGTGACGGTCAAGGATTTTGCTACTTCACGAAAGGGGAATGCTCATGGACTGGGATTTTGTCAGCTCACAAAAAGGGATTCAAAAACCCAATCCCCTTTCTCAAGCTGACAAAATCCCAGTCTGAGTATCCCTTTTTGCTAGGTCAGCAAAATCCTTGACTGTCAGTCAGTCCTCATCTGCGAGAAGGGCCATCTGGTCACAAAGTGAAGGTCAAGGATTTTACTACCTCTCAAAAGGGGATTGGCTTGCGGACTGTGATTTTGTCAGCTCATGAAAGTGGATCGAAAGCTAGTCGCGGACAAAGAATTTCAAAATTTGAAACGGACATTTTTTTGGCCAAAACAAAGCAAACCAAAGGTATAGGTTTGTAGAGGGCATCACCCTGAACAAAACCCATGCTTTATTACAACCAGAAGTCACCTGAAGAGGAAGCTACAACATTTTGTTTTGGGGAAAAAATTAAAACAAAATGGCAGCTTGTGGACAAGGAAATTTTCCTGACAGTCAAGGACTTTTTAAATCTCCAATCACAAGATGACAAAATCCTTGACTGTAAGCCCAATCCCCTTTCACAAAAAATATATATTAATCTTGGAGTGAACTGAGCATGCTCAGAACCCAACAATTAAAAATTAAATAACTTTGGAATCCATTAATATTTTTTAACCAAACCAAAGTTGGATTGTTCCTTGATGCAAACACTTTCAATGCTCCATATTTCAGACCAAAACATCAAATGGTGTGGTCGCAGCATGATGGGCAAAAAATGCATCAAAAGTGGAAAAAAATGCATTTGTCAGTGCTTTGCTGTGTAAAACCCATACATCCAACCAAAACGCAACTTGTCAGATCAAGAGATTTACCACTCCAAACAGTGCATTCCAAATTTTGTGCAAATCCGTTGAATGGTTGCAAAGTTATTAACATGCACAATTTGGGGTTTAACATTAAAGTGCCTACTTAACTCTAACTATACTGGTGCAACCGTGCCAGGAGAATAAATATATATATATATATATATATTCTATGCAAAAAACTTCATTAATGCATCAATTAGGGTCCTTCTACAGTGAAAAAAGTGAGAAAATTCAATTTTAGGGTTTCCCACCCTTGCACCCCACCCCAGCCCACCCAGACCAACAGGCTTCAGGGTGTGTGTTGGGGTCATTGGTTCAACTCTCACCCCATCCCATGTGTAAACAAGCTGAGGTGGTACAGTGTAGGAGAATGGGTGAGAGTTAGGCCAATGACCCCAATGCACACCCGATGCCTGTTGGTGGGGCGGCTGGGGTGGGATGGCAAGGGGAAACCCTAAAATCAAATTTCCTCACTTTTTTGCTGTAGAAGAACCCTAAACTGATGCATTAACAAAGCTTTTTGCATAGAATTTCCTTACTTTTTAAGAAAGAATAAAAAGTAGAAAGTTGCGCAAGTTGGTGAAAGTGTGGCTCCCACCAACTTGTAAGTGTTGGGCCTCATTACACAGCTGATGACTAAAAAGTACAGTGACAACAGCACAACCAGCCACTAAACAAATATGAATGTAGTAAAACAATAGAAAATGCTAGCCGCAAAACATTAAGTGCGCCACGCAATCTCTTCGCAAAAAATAAATTGTCTGGGATGTAAACTCCACCATTCACATCTACAGGACATCCCGTCAACACTCTCCAAATTTCAAGTGAAAAGACCAAACCGTCTCCGAGATATAACATGTTACAGTTTGAAACTGTCATTCATCAGACCGGCACAGTTCCACACCTGTTGACATTTAACACACACAACTGGCAACTACAAACATGACACTAAGGCTAGGTATCCTATCAATTTCAAGGCACCACCACAAGCAAAAAGCTGTCCGCAGAACATAAACTGCATCACGCCATATCTCCAACAAAACATTTTTTCCCCTACACGTAATCAGTGTAATTTACATGCACAGGACATGCCGTAAACACCCTCCAAATTTCAAGTAAAAGACCAAGCTGTTTCCGAGATATTCAATCTTAAAGTTTGGTAAAATTTCCTTATCTATGCCATTATAAAAAATCTGGCCATCTTGTCCTGCCCTCACGATCAAAGATGGCGATCAAACAATCTCACGATCAAAGAATTTGCAGGCTCACTATCAAAGAATTTGCAGGCTGACGAACAAAGAATAAAAACTTTTGTAATTTACAAAATTGAAGAAATTGTGGTAAACCACCACCATGTTTCAACAGAACAAAGCCCCCCCTGAGCAAATCCCACCCTCATTTGACTTCCTAGGTCACCCCTGGGCTGAGAAAATTGATTTTTTAATCCGGCCATCTTGTCCTACCCTTACGATGCACGATCACGATCAAAGAATCTTGCGATCAAAGAATTTGCAGGCTTGTGATCAAAGAATTTGCAGGGTCAGGACCAAAGAATAAAAACTTGTATAATTTACAAAATTCAAAGACTTGCAGTAAACCACCGCCATGGTTCATCAGAACGAACCCCCCGAGTAAAACCCACCCTCATGTGTCTTCCTAGGACACCCCATAGTTGAGAAAATTGATTTTTTTATCTGGCCATCTCGTCCCTCACTCGTGATGCATGATCACGATCAAAGAATCTCGTGATCAAAGAATTTGCAGGCTCGCGATCAAAGAAATTGCTCGCTTATGAACAAAGAGCGAGGGACGAGATGGCCAGATTTCAAAATAGTTTTTTGCAGCCCGGGGTGCCCTATAAAGTTATATAAGGGTGGATTTTGCTCAGGGCACTTTGTTCTGCCCCATCTGAATAAAAAAAAAACATTACTTTTCATCATCCCTGGTAGTCTAGCGGTCCCCTCCCCATCATGGCTACCACAGATAAAAAAACATATTAATAAGATACTCCTTGGGGGGCCACTAGACTACCAGGGATACAGGCATCGTTATGTACATTACCATGATGAGGAGGGGGCTGCTAGACTATGAGGGATAATGACAAGTAATTTTTTTTTTATTCGGATGGGGCAGAACGAAGCCCCTGAGCAAAACCCACCCTTATATAACTTTATAGGGCACCCCGGGCTACAAAAATGCATTTTAAAATCTGGTCATCTCGTCCCTCACTCGCTATGCACGATCGTGATCAAAGAATCTCGCGATCAAAGAATTTGCAGGCTCGCGATCAAAGATTGTTAGCGAGCTGTGAACAAAGATTTTAAAAGCTAATAACTCCATTTTTAGACCAATTTGAATGGAATCAAAGGCATAGCTCAATGGATTGGGGCCCCCTGAGTAAAAACCATCCATGTTTTACTTCAGAAGTGACCCCTGAGCTGAGATATTTGTGTTTTTACAATCGGAAATTAAAAACCAAGATGGCGGACCTTGTGATCAAAGAATGTTGAAAATCCTCAGGCACAAAGATTCTTGAACTGTGAGGCTGCAAATTCTTTGATCGCCAGGTGGGACCAGATGGCTAAAACCCCATTCTTTGTTAGCAAAATAGACATATAAATTTTCCCATTGACTTATAATAGGAACTTAAGAGTGGCATAACTTTTGAGTGCCTTAATATTTTTTCACCAAATGAAAAGCGACATGTTTGGCCACCAAAGCTATTTCAAACAAGTCATCTCGCAGAACAGCACACCACACAACAGCCATGCAAGGCCACATCCAAAATCCCAAAAGCTGCCTCCAAAAATTGATAATTTTGCATTTTTCAGTGCTTTTGTACACAAAGACCATACGTCTGACCAAAACACAATTTGGAAAATCAAGAGATCTACCATGCCCCACCATGCATACCAAATTTCAGGCAAATCCGTTGAACGTGTCCAAAGTTATTAACACCCAAACTTTTGACTTTAGTATGTAACTGACCACTGAATCCTAACTATAGTGGCGCCACAGCACCACTATAATATATATATATATATCTATATATATATATATAGATATATATATATATATATGGCATAAATAATCACACATGCATGATAGTGCACAGGGGGGCAGTAAGAGGATTTTGTGATCAGGGCACTTGAGGATCGGGCACCCCAGTGTCACTATTATGTTTCTGGGATAGGGTATGAGGTGGTGGGTGCTTAGAGGGAGGGTCGGTGGGGGGATATGTATAATTTAAAAAGGAGAAATCGATGGTCACAGTGGAACACAGCACAGTCTGCTCTGACGAAGAGGACTGCCGCAATGTACTGCATGTGTGTCTGTAATCGTGCATGCGCAATACTGTTTGGTGGCCATCTTGGACATGGCAGATTGTGCTGTGCTGTGACCACCAACAGTAAAAATAATGCAGTGCAACTGCCTATAGAGGCAGAATGGAGTGCTTCGCAGATGCAGAGACTACCATGTTGGAACTCCAACATGTTGTTTGGTTGGAAGGAATGGAGGAGTCCTTTTCTTATAGCAAAAGGTCTGCAGGGCTATGTCCACTGTAGCTCTTAAAAGGCTATAGATCAGACCCAGCTAATTATAGACCTATAGAATTACAATGTGTTTCAGCAAAATTTTTTACACTTTTTTTTACTAAATTAAATGAGTGGATACAAGAAAAATAATATTCTGAGTACTGAATAATTTTGATTTAGAGAACCTTTTTCAACGCTAGATAATACATAGAATAATGGTGGGGCAGGGAGTTATAATTAGATGTTTACACACAACCAAGATGTGGGATGCCACATAAACCCCGGGAGCTAAGCTCGAGGGGTTCATTAAGGCATCCCGCACTGAGGGTGTATGTAAAATTCAAATTTTACATACCTACCCAGCCTCTATTTTATATAATTGCTGGGGAGCATTTTTTTGCTGCAGCAATTATATAAAATAAACTGACAGAGCTGCGGACCTGTCAGATTTCATCATGGTCTGCAGTGGGTTGCAGAAAATAACTGTTCCCTTTACTGTTCCTTTCTTTTTTTTAGTTTAAATGTACCAGGAGAAAGACTCTTTTTTTTTTTTTAAAGTAACTTACTGCCGAGATCAAGGGCTGCTGAAATCACCATCGAGAAGGGATGGCTCTTGGAAATGGCACTGAGGAAGGTAAGACCAGAGGCTGGTGCACGCGTGGAGCGTGGGAAACCCAAAGTGTGTTTGCCATTATAACCAGCTGGTTATAATGGCAAATTATGACAGGGTTTCCCTATGGGAAAAATGCAACTCAGTAATTAGATATTTATATTAGGTAATATTATAATAAAGACAAAGTGACTGATTCCAAAAGGGTTCCGCTGGATGCAAGGTGCTTGTGTCAAACTGCAATGATGCAAGTTGCACCTTGCATCATTTGTTGCAGCACTCTCTATTCTGGTACATGGTCTGCACCAGTAACGGAAGCCACTGCATCAAAGGGGCACTGCACCACCCTTGCAACCTGCATCTAGGTATGCCAGGTCACAAGGGAGCTTGAACCATAGTGAGGTTGCAACATCGCCATATTTTGGAGTACAAAAGTCGCGCCATGGCCATCACAAGGGGCTCCATTTAGACCTGCCAGAAGATGGTCTAAGGCCCTTGCGACAGAGTGGGACACTGTTGCAGGAGGGTTACATGTGGTGTCAGTGGGCAGGAGGGGCAGAGAAGGGCACAAGGAGGGTTGGTGTGTCAGTGGGGAAGTAAGTAATTTCTATGGTGCCCAATGAGGTGTATATGCCTCCGTATATGTTATACATAGACATATGCATCCTGGCTGGTTCTAACACATTCTCGTATTTCTCCATTGTCACAACAACTTACCTTATGCCCTCCATGCCCCTCCTTCCCTCTGCCCACTGATCCCCTCCTGGCATGGGTTACCCCCCTCACCAACACCACCACAAATGCTGGCCCGCCCTGTGTTACTCCAGCTGGAGGGGAGCCAGATCCTTGCGACATGTGCTGCTGCTGCACAGCTGGTTAGGCGCTGTTCTGCAATTGTGCCAATCCCAGGGATTTTTGTGCTGGGACATTGCTTTTTTACAGCATATGGTGCAGGTTCCCTGGCTCACTCGTGTATTGCTGCAGCCCTGGAGGGACGTAACTTGCATCATTCCAAGGGCTCTTTTCAGAATTGAGCCCAAAAGCTCTAGCTAAAAGGGGTCTTTAGGGGGCATTTATTGATATCAGTGCAGCCTTTAATAATGATAATCATACCATTTTATGGGATAATTTGAAAAATAGGAACATTGCTAATAAATTATTGGAGTTAATACAAAGACTACAGGACCCATTTTCGAAAGGTTAGTGTGGCACAAACTGGGTTTGTGCTGCTCTAAACTGGAATAGTGCCTGCTGTCGGTGGCATGCCCATATTTAAAGGACACATATGTGGGGCACACCCTGACAGTGCTGTCACTCTAAATATTGTGCTGCGCCTGTGCAAATGAGGGTTCCCTCATGCATATGAGATGCAGCACAGTATTGAAAGTTGTCAGAAGTGTTAAATGGCCACCAGCAGTGGTGCCATTTAATGCTTCTGAAACCCAGCCCTTAACAGTGCACAGACCCACCTGTGTACTGTCAATGGCTGGGTACCCTGGTTATTTGGTGGTCCCTCCCCTGCCCCAATCCCTGCCCCCATACATAAATAAAAAATTGGTGTTTCAGTAGTCCACCCCATGCCCCGATCCCTCCTCATACATAAATATAAAAATTGGTGGCTTAGTGTTCCCACCCCTGCCCCTGTCCCTTTCTCCATACATAAATATAAAAACTGGTGGTCCAGTAATCCCTCCTCCTCCCCCATTCCCTGATCACCACCCCATGTCATACAAACAATTCCCAGTTGTCCAGTGGTCCCTCTCCTCTCCCCTCCCCTGTTCTCCGATCACTATCCCAATCCAAAGGAATAATTTCCCTGGTAGTCAAATGACCCCCCACCCCACCACCCTGGCAGGTAGTGACCACCACACCCAACTCCAGCCTGGCACAGTTCTCACATCACACAGCTAGTTAACAACTGAACTGTCAACCAACGAGCACATACTATGTAATGAACATGCTCATTGACAGTTCAGTTGGCAGCTGGCTTTAGTGGTGTGATGAGGGCTGTGCCAGTCACCAGCATGGTTTGTGTAGGGATGAGGCGGGATGGTGGGTCACCACCTGCCAGGATGGGGGCCACTAGAATACCAGGGAAATTTTTCCTTTGGGTCAGGATGGCAATTGCAGAATGGGGAAGGGGAAGGACCACTGGACCACCAATTATTTTACTTATGTACGGGGACAGGGATCTGGGCTTGGGGGACCTGACCCTGCACACTTGGGCCTGGTGATCACATGCAAATGAGCCCATAATGGGCATGAAGATGGCCCATTAGTGCCGTGAATGCCCAATCAGCTCATTTGCCTGTATGAGATGAATATCACCCATGTGGGCTGTTGTGCTCACCAGAGTGCACTGCACTTTGCCCCTATGAGTGGTCTTCAGCCATGCCCTCTGGTGGTGCTGCATCAAACATGGTGACTGCATGCTGTGTACTGTGCTACCAGGGTCTGACATTCAAACAGATAGTGCAGTCAGTTTGGATCATGCTATCAGTTTGAATATGGCACCTGAGCCAGCTGGCCTTATTTCTTCATGCGGCGCACCTGTTTGTGTGCAGTCATCCAGCTCTGAAAATCGGGCCCTACATATTAACACTTTAATTAAAATTAGGTTCAGTAGTGATGGCAGAGTGACAAATTCTATTCATACAAGCACAGTAAAGGAGTAAAACAAGGTTGTCTTCTAGCTCCAGCTTTGTTTAATATATACATTAATTGGATTGTACACAAACTAGAAAACATTGACACTGATGCACCTATGCTATTTGGTAATAAAATTAATGCCCTGTTGTATGCAGATGATGCAATACTTATTTCTAATTCAACCAAGGGCCTACAACTTGCACTATATTCAATTATGGAAACTTTAAACAGTTTGCAACTTAATATAAATATTGATAACACAAAGATCATGATTATAAATAAACCTAAGACATTAAACTTTGAATGGAAAATAAAAGGTAAAATCTTAGAGGAGGTTCAAAAATACAAATTTGTAGGAGTATATATTAGTACTATGAATGTCTGGAAGACACAAATGGATGATAATAAAAAAAAATGCATGACAAGCAGTCTTAGCAGTCAACAGATTTTCTAACCAGAATGGCAATAATTCTTCTGATGCAATGCTACAAATTTACAAAGTGAAAGTGAATTCTGCAGTATTATATGCAGCTGAAATTTGAGAAAGCTCCAAACTCATAGAGAATTTGGAGGCAATCCAGAATTTATATATAAGGTTAATCCTGGGATTGCCCCAGTTTATGCCTCCAAAGTTTGTAAGAAAAGAAACTGGCTTATTAGCATTAAAAGCACATTGTGAGATAAGGCAAACAAGCTATTTTTTGAAGATTTTCAAAAACAAAGCAATAAATATATTATTATATGGATGCTGGTTGGACTCCTTAAATGAATCAGACTTAAGAGTGATACAATTGGTAAAAAAACTGGTCTTGGTTCAAAAAACTGGATAGTGATCTAAGAAAGAAAGGACTGGAAAAAATACTTAAACAATGGAATATTATAGAGCTTCAAAATTATATGAAAGCTGCAAAATTAAGAATCATGGATACCTCTGTTCCTCTCCCTCAGCATGTGTTCAATGCACTTAGATGCATTCTACACCCTTCACCTTAAGACAGGGCACTCGTCAGGGCTGCCCCATCTCACCCTATTTGTTCAACCTTTTCCTAGAACCTCTCATAAGAAAAATAACTCCCTCTCTGTTAATTTCGAGCATTATAATAGGGAACTCAGGATATAAACTATCCACGTATGCAGATGATATTCTATTGCATATCGCATCCCCTTCTCAATCTCTCCCTGCAGCACTTACCATAATTTCCCAATTTAGTAATATCTCTAATTATAAATTGAACCTTGATAAAATAGAAATTTTCCCTCTCAATCAATACTTTCAGAGATCAGAGATAGCTAATATGGGCCTACATTGGAGATCAGATAAACTTAAGTATCTGAGTATCTTTCTTCATTCCTCTCCCAAGACAGTGAAAAACAACCTTAATACCATTGTAAGTACTATAAAGGATGATATCAAACTCTGGTCTCTGCTTCCTCTCTCTTTGTGGGGTTGCATGATTATAGTAAAAGTGAACATATTACCCCGTATACTATACCCTTTGCAAATGTACAGCTGGCCCTACCAAGTGCCTGGTTTGCTCAGGTTCACAAAACCATTAATTCCTTTTTGTGGGCTGGGAAAAAATCAAGAAGAAACTACTGTAAGCTCACCTGTCAGAAAATTGATGGTGGCCTACAAGTTCCTAACTTTTATTTGTGCTATCTGGCTATCCATCTAATTAGGATGAGGCACTGGATAATCCCTTCAGATTACCACTTTGACTCCCTCTAATCTCCTCTCTGGCTGGAAATTGAGAAGTCTCTATGCCTCACACAAGGTGTAGATCCGAAGGTCCTCCCCTTCTTTTTAATTAGGAAGAACCTCCCTAAAAAGCTGAAAGATTCCCTGTTAGACTCCCTTATGCTCACACAACACCAATTCAACACCTTTCTTAAGACTACAGGTATAGAGATGTAACACAACCCCTCTTTAATAATCCTAATTTTTTAATCTTGGGTAAGCCACTTAAGTCTAACCTTTTTTGGCCCAACATGGGAATTGAGAGAGTGGATGAGTTGGTCAGAAACCGCAAACTAATGTGATTCCAGGAGGCCTGTACTCTTTATCATTGGAATCTTACCCATGTTTTCAAATACTTGTAGATTTCCCACCTGTTACTGCAACATTTTGGCACTGGATTGTGGACTAAGACCGTATCAGCTGTCCTGACCCCCCTATGTTAACTCCCTTCCATCAGCTCACTTAATTTCATATGCTTACAGATTTTTACAAACAACAGCTGCTGGACTAGAAGGACAAAGAAGTTATTGGTGGGACCATTCTTTACCAACTCCACTACCTCCTAGATGCTGGTCAAGGATCTGGAAGCATTTATATAGATACATTAAATAGGATAGACATAGATACATGCAGTTTCAGAATAACCATAATTTGTACTATATCCCAGTTAAATTACATCGGATGGGGTCTCTGTCATCTAATCTTTGTGCCAAATGTTCACAGTTCCCAGGGGATATGTTGCATATGTTATGGTCCTGTCACAAGGTTTCCCCATTCTGGAATTGTATTAAATCTTGCTTGGATCTGCTACTATCTCTTTCAGACACGTTTACCCCTGAGATCTGCATTTTAGGAGATTATGCAAATCTCCAAGGTTGTACTCAAAGGCCCAGATATTCAAAAGGGTTGCACAAGGAGCAACAGTGTTGCACCATGCACAACCCACTGATGCACCCCAGTGCAATATTCAAAAGGGAAAAGTGAGCGGCACAAATCCTGATGTGCTGGAGCACATCAGTAATGTATGCAGGTGCAGGTGGGGGGGTGTGCCCATGCATACCCTGCACAGCCTGATATTCAGCCTGGGATGTGCAGAGCCATGCATGCACAACCTCTACCTGCTCCAACACAAAGTTGATCCAAAAAAAAAGCAACAATGGATGGCCACCCACAGGTGAGCTGCCACCTTGCAGGGTGCAACACGGCAGCTGCCACCTGTGGGTGGCCATCTGAGCTCCCGCTGCACCTGGCAGCACCCCCCATGCCTGATTGTGGGCATTTGTTAAAAAAGGTAGTATTCTGTCCAATATCCCTGGTGGTCCAGTGGACCGCTGTGTGCCTGATCGTGGGCATTTGCAATAAATAAAGAAATAGATCCCCAAACTCCCTGGTGGTCCAGTGGACTGCTGTGTGCCCGATCGCGGGCATTTGTAATAAAGAATGAAATAGATCCCCAAACTCCCTGGCGGTCCAGTGGACCATTGTGTGCCCGACAGAGAGCCAGTAATAATAATGAATAGATCTCGTTTTCTGGTGGTTCACGGATTGACTGCTCGATTGAGGTATTTATTGTGTCAGATCATCGTTCATTATTCAGGTCCAGTGATCGCTGATCGTTCGATTGGTATTTGTACAGTACACACATCTGGCGGTTCAGGGGTATTTCTTCCTTACTATTCAATTGAGCCATTTCACTGGCTTTCCCTGGGGTCAGTCAAGGGCGGTAGCACTACCTATTTGCCACTTCACTACTCATCAACTGACAATTGTCGATAGACGCTTTCATTGGTCTTACAGCATGAGCCACGGGCATGCAGCCTATAACAGATTACATTCCAGATATCACATATCTGGAATGCGTAGTATGGTACAGGTTGCACGCCCATTGGCTCAGCGCTGTGGACCAATGGGTGTACAGCACTACTGATGGTGTCAGTCAGCGGGCGGCGGGCGGCAGGCGGTGGGATGCTGCTCTGCTGGCTCACCGGAGGAGCGGGGCGGGGCCCAGTGGTGGTGGGTGCGGAGGGGTACCTAGACCACCAGGGATATTGGTATTATTACTTTTTTTTAATACAAATGCCCACGATTGGGCAGTCATAGGTCCACTGGACCACCAGGGATATTGGACATAGGTCTGTTTTTTTAATACAAATGCCTGCGATCGGGCAGTCAGTGGTCCACTGGACCACCAGGGAGTTTGGGGATCTATTTCATTATTTATTGAGTTTGGGGATCTATTTCATTATTTATTGCATATGCCCACGATCGGGCACACAGCGGTCCACTGGACCACCATGGATATTGGAGTGTACTCTATTTTACTTCAGCCTGCGATCAGGCTGTGGAACACATTGCCG
Source organism: Neoceratodus forsteri (assembly GCA_016271365.2). Lineage (NCBI taxonomy): Eukaryota > Metazoa > Chordata > Ceratodontiformes > Ceratodontidae > Neoceratodus > Neoceratodus forsteri. Next base: position 317,225,328 of record CM057456.1, read on the forward strand.
GCTGCAGGGGGCAACGGTCCCCAATGGCTGCTGCCTGGCAGGACGTCAGGCGCAAGTCGTCGGGGATAGGCGCACCTGCATGCAAATGGGGCCATAATGACATGCAAATGGCCCCATTTGCACCTTGCATAGATTATGGCCCCATTTGCGTGTCAAGTTTTGAATATCGCGGTTGCTGTGCATAGCGCAATGGAACTTGCGCTAGTGCATCCCCATGCTCCACTCTGGCCACTTGCTCTGGTGCAGTGCCACTGTGCCATGCACACTGTGGGTGGCCAGGGTGCGATATTCAATGCTGCTGAGCCATGGCACAGCTCTGTTGCATATCGCCCAGTCCACACCCCTGCACAGCCAAGTTGAGCTGCGCCCAAGCTTTCGCCACAGCCTGGTGCAGTTTGAATATCTGGCCAAAGAGTTTATATGGCACTAATCTCAGCGTGTGCTAAAAAAGTACTGCTTAGACACTGGATGGATGCAGTTATACCTTCTCACACAGAATGGTACAAAGAAATCATGTTTTCTATACAGGCAGAACGGGTTATTGCTGGGATTACCCATAGAATGGAAAAATATATAAAAAAAGTTTGGGATCCTCTTTATAATCTGTTGTTAATTCAGCCTAGTCCAGCAACTTCTAGTACAAGTGCCCCTCCATAAACTAACCTTTCCTTTTCTTTAAGGTATGTTTAAGAATACACCCATAAATTATATATGGCTCTAATCTTGTGGAGGGGTTGGAGGGAGGTGGTGTTGGAAGAGGGGTGGGTTGGGAGGATTGAGGTAGGAGTGAGGGGATACAAGCATTACTCCATAATTTGTTTGACAATTGCTGTATTTTCATGTCTCTAGAAATTGTCTTATGTATATACATTCAGCAACGTATGGCTTGCTTCTTTAATAATGCCTGTATATTAGTCAAGAAAACTCAATAAAGCATATTTAATATTAAAAAAAGAATCATGGATACATCTAAACAAAAAGATTTTGAAAGATTGACAATTTTTTAGACATTTCATGTGATATAGTAAAATTAAGAAACTGCATCCTAAACATCCTTATATCGTAAAGTGCCAAGATAATTTACATGTCAAAACAATTGCAAGATTGTGCTGTCAATGTTAATACAGGTTCTGCAGCAAACTCCTTTAATTGGCATATATTCCTAGAAGGCTTAGATTGTAAGCGCTGCCATTCAGGGTGTTGGAACACAAAACACATATTTTAATAGAATATCCAAAATTACATGATCTTAGGAAAAATGGCTAGCTAAATATACTGTACATCTGGCTGGAAATTCCATAGAGAAACAAATAGATTATTTGTTAAATTTCAATGAGTTTTCATTGGTCAGGTTTGCAATTGCAGCCTCTGGTGTAAAATCAAACAAATAAAGTATTTTTTTTTTTAGTTGTTTAACCAGGAGTAGCACACTAAGCTGAAAGCTTTTTTACAGGAGTGACCTGGGAGCACAGGGAAGTTAAGTGACTTGCTCAGAGTCACACAGTATGCAAATAGAAGCTGTGGGATTCAAACCCAGGTCTGGTCTGCTGGATGTCACCAGATTTGCAGCTCAGAGCCTTAAACCACTGCTCTATACTGCCTCCTTAGTTGTATAGTATATAAAAATTCTACCTTTATATAGTATTGTTTTTATTATATATGCATCATCATTTATCTTTTAAATTCTTGATTGCCTTTTTCTGTATGTGAAACAATGTGTCATACATACATGTATTGAATAAACTTGAAACTTGAAAAAACAATAGAAAAAAAAGCTTTTGATTAAGATAATCAAAATCCAGGTCTTGTGTGAACTGAATTAAATTATTGTCCTTTAGCTTGATTTCCTCCTTTAATTCATCTTCAGTTTTCATACAGACAAAGTCAAGTTGATTAATTAGAGTGAGGCTTCATGCAGTATATGTCTCCATTTTCTCAGGAAGTTCTGTCTATCTTGGTGTTGCATTGGTGTTTAATTAATCTTAGTCCTCTTGGGACACATGAGACTTGTATATAAGCTTCAAGCTTACTGAATTCCAATGTAGCTTCTGGGCTATTAAGGTAACTTTTTCCATGTCTCTAAATGCCTGTTGGATAGGGCTAGGTGAATCAGAGCTTCCAGGTTGTGAATCTCTGATTTCTTGAAGCAATGTATTTATGTTGTTGCTGTTAGCATGCAAGGCCTTCCGGGTCAACAAAATTCAATAAATAAATAAATAATATAGTGGAGCTGCTGTTTGTGCATACAGATCTGGCATGGCTTTCAAAGATATGTTATGTAGGTCTCAGAAGCAGTTAAAACTTCTATCCAAAAGACTTCTGCCTAAAATATGTTTTCATTCTCAAGGCAACCCTGTGTGATGTCTGGTAAACAGTGTAGCAGGACAGAGAAGGAGACTGCACAAGTGAGATGAGTGTTACCAAAGAAAAACTTTGCAAGAGAAAATGATTTGTAGCTCTCACAACCTGAGACAACTAGAGGCTGATTGTGGGTGCAGTATTCTTTATTTAGCAGTTTCAGGATACAAAAATTTAAAAAACAGGCTCCACCAGAAAAGCTGCCTGATACATTTCAAACTATGACGTAGTGCTACTCATACCACACAGTCACGAACACACCAAAAGTTCAGTATCTCCATCTTGGGGAGATTGTAGCACAAACAAAGCTTTTAATCACAGCACTACTGATTTGAAGAAAGGTTCTCAGACACAGGGTATTCTCAGGACAATATCAGCATAGCAGAGTGATTTGCAAGGAGCCAAAATAGGGTGGACCTTCTTTTTTGGAAAAATGCACCCAGGGAACAGCAGGAAAGAATACATTTTTAACCACCTTTTTTGCACTCAAAAGAAGCAGAAGCAATTATTAAATAAAAAAAAAAACACTGGTCTGTACTTAAGGGAGATAAAATATTGGAAGCATATGTTTCCCAACCCCCAGAATGGTGCATAGAAAGGCCACCACATTACATGATAAATTGGTCAAAGGTAAATAACTTAAGGACTGTGGAACCACCACATGGCTTCCTAGTCACAATACTGGAGGTTTTGTATGTTAATTGTCATGTCAGCTGGCAAGGCAAAGATTTTGCCAATCTTAGAACTGACTGCACTATAGTTATTAAAGATCTCAGAGCCTATGATACCAGTGGGGCCATTTATTTAGGGATGTGTACCTGTAGAGCCTACTACATAGGTAAGACAGTGAGAAAGGTATGTGTAAGGGTGGAGGAGCACTGCTGTGCCATTTAGCAACAATGTCCTAAGTATGCCATGGCCCCATGTGTGCACACATCAAGGGGTGATCATCAATGCAATTTTGAGTTTAAAGGCATTGAAAACAGCTCAACATATTCAAAGCGGATGGAAGACTTTGACCATAAATTCTTACAAATGGAGGCCTATTGGATTTCTTCCTTGGGAGATAGTGAGTGGCCAGTACTGACTTTGTGTTTTGCTCTGGCCCCATTTTTAAAAAATTGACATGTTCATGGCTTACTAATACTGTATCATGTTTTGCCTTTTCTTCTTAGTTTTCCTGAATATCCACCTTTTATTTTTCAGAGGAGAGGTTCCATGTATTATATGTGATGAAGCCCAAAACACAAGTATATTTCTGAACTCTCCATATCTAATTTGTTTGTTTAGTAAGCAGGGTCTTCTATCCAATGTCATAGTGAACTTGAACACTTATAAACTAGAATTGTTAAAATCAATATAAATTGCATCGTGATATAGATGATCATATTTGCTATTTTAATGGTCTATATTAGGTGTTTTCTGTTATCTTGCATTTTTTTGTGAATACTGTGTTACTTGGGTGTTTTGAGCATTATTAGTGTATGCCTCTTTAAACACAGATACTATATATGCTGTCATCATCGTAGCATGTGTCTTTGAAAAAGTATTATGTTCTAGTCTGAAACACATCAGGTAGCTTTCCTGGTGAAGGCTGGCTTTTAATTCTTGTATCATGATACCGCCAAATAAAGAATACTGCACCAGCAATCAGCATCTCCAGCAGTCTGTTTCTGGAAGTGAATGCTACAAACCATTTTCCCCCAGCAAAGTTTTTCTTAGATGACACATATCTCCCAGGGGCGATCTGTCCTGATACTTGAAAATTTGTATCCATAACCTTCTTGCAAGGGTCTTAGAAATTATCAAATATGGGTTGATGTGCTTAGTTAAATTTTAAGGTACTTGGGATAATAATTTTGCAATTAAATTTTTCATGAAATTATGTGAACATTTTGCAACTATGTGGACATTTACAGCTCCACAGATGTGGACAATGGTAAGCTTCTCACTCCAGATGCAGTGCTTGGTTATGAATCACACTCATTTGATCTGTACAGCAGGTAGAGAATTCTCCTTATCTGCACTACCCGTACTGGCCTGCAATTCCCCTTCAGCTCTCTTTATTTATTTATTTGCTTTTATTAACCAGGTAAGCACACTAGACAGTAAAGTGCCTATTTTCAGGTGCTATTTTCATAGTGGAGTTGTCTATGAATCCAGTCTTATTACTATTCTAACCATCCATCTCTTTTCTCCTCAGTGTAGGTTCAGGTGTATGGCTGTGCAAAATGTAACACTTTGACTGCACAAAATTATCACAAAACTGAGCAACTGTCAATAAAACTCATGAAATTCGACTTTTAAGTACTTATATTACTTTGCAGTTTTGGGTTGCTTATAGCATGGTCATCCATTACACAAGAGACAGAAAAGTTGTCAAACACAGTCTTCTTTTCAGGGTCTATGAACCTGGTGATACAGTATTGTGTTCCACAGTTTTTAAGTTAAAGAGTCTTATAATATTGCAATTTAAATACCCAAAAACTGTAATTAAAAAATGTGTGCATAGTTAGCAGCTTATAACTCAGCCCTCTGTAAAGTTAGAGATCTGAAGCGCACACACACACACACACACACACACACACACACACACGTGGGGGTAGAAGTGATAAGATAAAAGTTTTATATTGGTTAGTAACATCATTAACAGTAACATATCAAAAATATGCCATTACTTTTGTCACAATGGATATTTTGAAGGTTACCATCATCACAATGGAATAGTGAACCAATCAGAGATCAGCTTTAACAATACTGACCTCACAATTTTCTAGTGTAGCACCAGCTGTTGAAATCAAAGAAAAACATCATCTTTAAACACAAAGCATATTTAAAAGCTATTATGATTTATTTATTTATTAAAATTGGTGACCAGGAGAGGCACACTGAGCCAAGGCTTGTTGCTGGGTGTAACACGAGGGTGGTGGGAGGGGAGAAGCACAATTACAAACAAAATACAGGTAGTCAGGTGGTATGGTTACAATGAGAATGACATGAAAAGCAAAAGTTGAGTGCAATACAGACAAAAGGGCAAAACACTGCATACAGAGGGCAAATAAATCAGCAAACAATATAACTGCAAATTAGGCAAACTCAAAAAAGTGCATCATGCCAGAGTGAAGGGAAGCTGAGCTGGTGCTGAAAGTAGGAATCAAAACAGGTTGATAAACTTCAATGAGGTTTCCAGAAATATGAGATTAGGGTGGAGGGAGAGGTGAGCGGTGGCCAAATGCTAGTAAGGAAACATTTGGGAAGAGGATTGGCAGGAGTGTGGGGGTGGGGTTTAGCTGACATCTAATGGAGGTTTGGGAGAGAGAGAGATGGATGGAGGAGGGTAGCTCGTTCCAGATGAGGGGGGGGTGCAGTATGAGATAACAGTTTCCCATCTGAGAAATGTGGGTAGGGAAGGGAGAATATGTGTGGGTCCCTTGAGTGCAGGGAGTAGGAAGAGGAGGGGATGGGTGAGAGGAGATTGGATAGGTATGAAGGAAGGAATCCAAACCAATATTTAGAAATGAGGGAAGCACAGCGGGACTGGTGGAGTGAGGAGAGAGGGAAGATGGAAAGAGAGCAGTAAAGGGAGCAGTGGTGAATATGAGAGGGTGAGCTGGTAGTAAAGTGGCAGAAGGCATTGCAGAGGGTGTCCTTTCTGGTAGTGGAAGTGGAGGGGATAGTACCATAAACCACATCCACATCCACAGACTGGGAGATCCATTTTGCCATCAGCTCAGAGCAGACCTGGGAAAAAAGGGAGGCCTTGTTGTGGTACAGGACACCAACTCTGGGGCAGAGTTTGGCATGAATGGCATCAATGTGGGCAAAGAAGTCAAGCCTACTATCTAGCCACACATCAAGGTGCTTAAAATTTGGGACTACTTCAAGCGGTCTGTCATCCAGCATGAAGAAGACATGGAAGGGGATGAGCAGGGCCAGATTTTGGCTGGTATCAAAGATCATAGTCACAGGTCTTTTATTTGTATTGACCCAAAGCTGGATGGACTAAAACCAGCACAGAGTATTGTGAATGTCTTGCTGAAGTGAGACTTCAAAAAATGCAGTCGAGGGACAGGAGGTGTACAGAACTGTGCCATCTGCATACATGTGAATATGTGAGTTGGTGCAGGCTGAGGGGAGGTCATTAAGGAAGACAGAGAAGTGGTTTGGACCCAGAAAGAAGACCTGTGGGACCCTGGCCTTGATAGAATGGGGTGGGGAGATTGCACCTCCTACCTGTACTGACTGCTGATGGTCCAAGAGGTAGGAATGGAACCACTTGACAGCGGGTGCTGAGAGGTTGGCAGAGTTCAACTTATCCAAGAGGATTGAGTGGGACACGGAATCAAAGGCTTTGTCCAGATTGCTGAAAATAGCAGCTGTGATATTCCCTGATCCACCCCTGAGAGGATGGAGTCAGAAACCTTAAGTAGGGAGGAAATGGTAGAATGATCCTTCTCAAAGACAGACTTGAAGGGGGAGATGATGTCAGAGGAGTGGAGGAAGTCTGCAGCTGTGAATAGACTAGTTTCTCCTGCAGCTTTGCAAGAGAAGGGAGTCAGGAGATAGGATGGAAGTTACCAGGAGTGGAGGGATCACCCCCTTTGTGGAGAGGAAGTACCTAGGCAATCTTCCAAGACTGAGAGACAATGCAAAGGGTGAAAGAGAGATTTAGGAGGTGAGTAAGAGTGGAGGTGATGGCAGGAGCCAACACATGGAGCAGTTTAGGGTCCAAGCCTTCTGGGCTAGATTATGAAGGGTTGAGTGAGGAAAGGGTAATCATTGTCTCCTGGGGAGTGATGAGGGGAATCAAACCCTGGTGGGGTGATGTAATGAGGAGGGAGCAGAAGAGGAAATAGGAGAGGAGATGAGCCAGGGAGTAGGAGGGAAGGGAGAGCACAAGTTGTAAAAATCTCATAGAAGTGAGCAGCAGCAACAGAGGGAGGGTCAGATATGGGTGAGCCATTAACGATGAGGACAGGGGGAGAGGACTGGGTGGGGTTGTCCAAAAAAGTAGTGAATAATCTTCCAGAATTTGGCTGGGGAACTGGGATTATTCTGCATGTTGGGCTTGAGGTAGAAGGATTTAGTGATATGAACAGCCCTAATGCAAGAGTTCCTAAGTGACCTGTAGGAGAGGAGGTCCTGGCCCAGGACAGGTCACAGGTTTTGCAGAAGTTGATGAGATGGAAGGTAATCCAGAGGTGCTGAGAGGATTTAACCCTGGATGTCCTGAGGAAGGCATGCTTGTCCCAGACAGAAGTAAATATTGAGTTAAAGAGGGAGAAGGCCATATCAATGTTTGGGGCAGTGAACATGGGGGACCAGTCAGTTGCAGCCAGGTCACTCAGTAGCGCCTCTTTGGTCAGTGACCAACGGGACTTGTATCAGAAATACTCTGGGGATAAGAGAAGGAGCCAGGCTTTCCTGACACAAAATGTCATGCAGTGGTTCCTGCAACAATGGTGTGAGCGTGTGAGGTGACAGCCCAGTCCAGGAAGTTATGGTTTGATAAGTGGGGATTAAGTCATGTGGTTCTGTGATGAGTTGTGAAAGGTTAAGGGATTCAGTCCTGTGGGTGGTCGAAATGAAGGTTGGGGAAAGCTGATTAATGTTGAAGTCACCCAGGAGGATAAGATCACCAGCAGAGAAGTGTGAGGAGAGAGAAGTGAGTGATCCCATCAGAGATGAGGGGGAATTTCTTGGTGAGGCATAGAAAACATCAATAAAATTGGGTAGTTGGGAGGGAAAGGAATAGTTAGCCAGCAGAAACTTGTGGGAGCAGGGTGCAGGATAGGTTTTGGCAGCTCGTAAACTAGTAAACTGTTGTTGGGTATATGAAATATATAATGGCCTGATTCAAAATAGGCAGTTTATTATCACTTGTTATGGGACAGGACTGCCACTCATGAGTTATGATCCTGCCTCCTCGCACTTTATGATAAAGTGTATATTTTGAGTCAGACCAATGCATCTGAGTCAGGCCAATGTATATCCCATATATCTATATATAAATAAGGGATATGCGATGGGGAGCTGTGTGATACATGATTTATCTGCACAAGGGCAGTTTGACCGTGGGTAAATGCATGAGTTGCGTAAGCCAAGAGTGATGTGCCTGAAGCAAACTGCCCAAGTGCAGATAACTCATGTATTGCACAAGCTCCCCATCACATATTCAATTTATGCAATAGGGACAGACATTCTGAGTTTAATTTAGAAAAGTTTAAATGTCTTAAAAAAGTATTATATTTTTTGTGGGTTTATTTGGTGATTTGCCAGGTGAGTACACCTTCGTGAAGATGGTTTAGAAGTCTACACCAATCAGTATGGTTCCAAGTGATAACGGCAATCGAGGAATAGTGATCGCCATTTGGGCAAGTGTACATCACCACAAATGAATTTTGCTGATGTACACTCATGGCGAACAGCAAGAGGGTGCCCAAGATTTAGGTTTCTTAATTTTATGCCAGTGCCGTGCTCTCTCGGAGGGCTTTCACCACCGCCTGCCTACTAAAGGATTCTCAACTCCAGGGGTGCATGGGCAAAGCAAAAACCCAACCTGGCGAAAACACAAGAGCACTCAAAACCAAACCGACACCTCTCAACCCTGCCTGCCACCAACCCACAGTGCCACATGGCCAGCTTGCCAACCCACCGCTGCACTACACCCCACTAACCCTTCTGCCCATTGCACGGCATGGTCCCTCCCACCCCTGTGCATGTGCCATACATAGCAACATCCTGTCACTATGTTGCCTACCCCCCTATCTGGTCACCCCTGCCAGGTAGCCCTGCGTTGTGCCAAGTGATTGAGTTGCTTCTTTTGAAAGTGCCCAATCATGGTCGCCTATACACGGGATGCCATCAGCATCACCGCTTATATGTAATTGTCAGTGTTGATTGGTGAACACTGCAGCATTCTGAAAAAAATTGAACCAAGATGGAGGCAGTAGTTAGCAAGGGTCAGCCTACGTGATCTCGCTGTGTATAAGGCAGTGGAATATGTCAGCGGCTGCTGTTTCAAATTGAAAGAGCAGACTGTTATTTTTATTTTTGAAATTGAGTGATGTTCACATTTTCAGAACAGCAGTTACAAAGTGGCTGCAGGAAGTCTGTTCCTCTGATGACTGGTCAGAGACCAGTTTCTGAGCCACCTGGTCTGGGGCCAGTTTTAGTGCTGCTCAGGAGCTTTCTTTGTTGCACTTAGTTTTTTTCCTGCACCAATTCCCTTTAGTGTAAATTTACTATTACTATCTCCATGCCATCATGGATCACCACACCAGTGAAATTTGGGGTCAAAAGAGTTTTAGGGGAAAGTGAGATTCAAACCCAGACTTTCAGAATCATAGCCTAGTGCACGAACCACTATGCTATGCTTGCTACTGCCAAGCAAGCCTGTGGTTAGACACATATGTGACAATCACTGATCTCAGACCTGTTCAGCTGGAAAGAGAAACTGTTCTCAGACCAGGTGGCATGGAAACTGGTCTAAGACCAGGCAGCTCTGAAACTGGTCTCAGGACAGGCTGATCCCAGACCAGTCATCAGGGGAACAATCTTCCTACACCTACAGAGTGCAATGGAGGTGTGAGTGTCTGGTCGCTAGAGTCTTGACCTTTTTAGAGAAGGAGCAGGGACTTAAGCAGGTGAGAGACCAAAAGAATGGAGGCCCGTGGCTGTGTTGTGGCTGATAAAAACAAGTCATGCTTAAGAGAAGGAGCTGTAAACTGATTTTGAGGTATGGTCTATTGAAAGGGGGCTATTTGTGTTGAGGAGGAAGTAGCGGGAAGAGCTGTGATAGAGACAGTGAGTGAGACTCAGCTACATTTGAAGAACAAATGAAACTTTTGTCCTTTTCTCAAAACCACTGCAACTGTGCCCTTACAGCTCCTTGCTGTTACTAACTGGTCACTACCTCATGCATCATCCTTATGGAAATGAACCTGTTAAAAAAAAAGGGCCCTGCTGCCCCACAGAAGCAACTTTAAACCCCTTGTAAAACATCTAAAACTGCTGCTGTTGCTCCTCTCAGGCAACTTGTTTGCCCTGTGTTGCGTGTGTGTGTGGGGTAGCGAGGGCAGCCTTTGCCTGGTGAGCCCCCCCATGATTACCTTGCCGCTGGCATGGAGACTGTAAGCTGGACTGTACCCCTGCTGAACAGCAGTAGATCCATTGTGAAGGAAAAGGCACAGTGTGGGACATTCAGCACAAAGGACTCACTGGCTTTGCTCGTTGCCTGGGGATTGAAAATTGGCGCCATTTCCAAATTGAATCCCTGCCGTTGTGCCGATTGGTTGCTCACCCGCTGTGACGTCACTCACCAGTACAAAGGTGAAAGGAGTACCCAGCGGTGGACTTGTTTGCCCTGTGTTGCCCGTGTGTGTGTGTGGGGTAGCGAGGGCGGCCTTTGCCTGGTGGGCCCCCCCCCCTGCGATTACATTGCCACTGGCGTGGAGACTGTAAGCTGGACTGTACCTCTGCTGTACAGCAGGAGATTCATTGTAAAGGAAAAGGCACAGAGTGGGATGTTCAGCACAAAGGACTCACTGGCTTTGCTCACTGCCTGGGATTGAAACTTTTCTGCCCACCCATCCTGTTCCCTCCTCCCATTAAATGGGCCTAAGCCACTCCCACCTGGGGGTTGTACTATGCTTAGAGTGGGTGATTGGCTGGCCCTACTGTCTGTCCCCTGTGGGGATCGAATTTGGTAGGAATTAATTCTGTCCTCACAACTCTAGGGGACTACTTGTATGATGCTGCTTCCTTTTTCCCCCTTCTCTTCCATACCTACTGTGGAGGTGTTGTCTAATCCTCTGGGTGGTACAGATCTTTATAGCTGCTCTTTCTCTGCAGTCAGCTGTGGTCTATAAAGTTGTAGTCAATTGTAGTCACTAGCTATTGGTGACGTGTGTTTATCTTATTGTCTGCTCTTGTCTCGCTGCTTTTCCATGGGCTGCTTGCTTGAAAATTACTGTGTTGGGCTACAAGTGTGAAATAGGCTACCTAGTGGTACTCTGCTCCTGGTGGAGTGATGGCTGCAGGTCTAACTGTCCTTTTTGACTGCTCCTTAGTGCCCTCCAGGTAGCCTAGGGGGGTCTGGTCACCCCATCTCCCTCATTTCTCCTGGGCCCCAGTTGTATTTAAGTCTGACTCCAGTGTGCATTTAGAGCTATGGGGGCCCTGAAGCATTCCAGGAGGGGGCTGCATCAATCCCCATCTCTAACGCCCTCGCCATAGGGCTGCTCATGGTATTGATCCTCCCTATTATCACTCTGGACTGTGCTCCCTACATGGGGCAACTCGGGTTCTCACCAGGATTACTTGATGAGTGGGACTTTACTTTTTCTAACCTAATAGCCACCAGGGACAGACAGACTCCCTGGCCCATCTGCTGCCTTAATCTGCAGTGCTTCCTGTACCCTATCAAAGTAGTCAGGCGCATCAGCCACAGGACGTCCACTAAGGCGGGCACACACCCCCTCTGAGGCATTTCCTCTGGCTCCTACTGGTGACACTTGTCCTGGCAGGGAATGTGGAGTTGAACCCAGGTCCTACATGTCAAGCCATCACCTCTCCTGTGGGCTGGCAGTCAGAGAATGGGCTGAAAATAGCTCATCTTTATGTCCATAGCCTTCTGCCCAACATGGCTGAACTCCATGCCTGGGTCACCCACTACAAGCATGACATCCTAGGGATAACCGAATCTTGGCTTAAACCCTCAATCCCAGACTCTGCTTGTATGCTTCCGCGCTTTGACTTCCTCAGGCAGGATCATCCAGGAAAAAAGAGGGGGGGTGGTATTCTGGTTTACTACAGAAGACACCTTAACTTATCAGTGCTGACCTGCCCACAGCCAGAGCAGTCTTTCTGTGAGCTGTTGCACACTGTTCTGCTACTTGGGAATGCAAAGAAACTGCACATTATATGTACCTATAATCCCCCCATGGGTGGTGTGCGGGGCTTTTCCTCCCTTCTTGAATCTTTTGGTTAAAGGACTGGAAACAATGAGGTAATAATCCTAGGGGATCTCAACCTAAACTGGCTTGGAGGCAATGTCAAGCAGTATGAAACTCTGCTAGCTGGCTTCTCAATGTCCCAACTCATTCAGGAGCCCACCAGATGGTCGTCCATAGGTGGTAACAGCTCTCTCCTGGACTGGGTCCTGACCAACAGGCCTGAGCGGATTAGCTCCTCAGGTACCCTCCGGACTCTGACCATGCCCCAGTGTACAGCATGTGGAAGTTATCTGCCCCATAGATCCCTCCTAAAATCATCCAGGTCAGGGACTTCTCCAGGTTTGACCCGGGGACTTTCCAGGAGGATCTCATGTTCCTTGACTGGTCTTCAGTGATGGATGCCCAGAATGCTTCCTCGGCAGTCTGTCACTTCAATAGTATCTTTGGGATGTTACAGGACAAGCATGCCCCCCTCGTCAGATGGAGGGTAAGGGGGGCTGTCACAAAATGGTTGCATGGGAGCCTCCTTGCTCTCATGAGGGCTAGAGATAAATGTTGGGCCAGTTTCAAGGTCTCAATGGACCAGACCATATTCCAACGTTACAGGAGGCTCAGGAATGAGTGCAAAAAGGCTATCAGGGTTGCCAAAAGTGACTTCTGTAAAGTTGCCTTGCAGACCTCAGCTAAGGACCCTAGGAACTTCTGGAGGAATATTAAAAACATAGTGAGTGGCTCCTCCTCCTGTGAGGCCCCAGATATGCTCATTGATGGTGCTAGCTGTAATAATCCACTAACCATCACAAATGCATTCAATGCTCACTTCTTGGACCTGTCGGCGCTCACCTCACTATTCTCCTCCACTGGTCATGATAGTCCTGTCCAAGTCCATCTGCCTCAAATGGCACCTTCCCCCTGTCCTCCATTCTGTCTCAAGGCTGTGACAGTAAAAGAAATGCAGAGATTGCTAACTGGTCTCTCACCCTTTTCTAGTGCTGGCCTTGATGGCATGGAACCAAAGCTTCTCTGCCTTGCCGCTGCCTACATTGCCTCCCCTGTGGCCCATATCGTCAACCTATCCTTAGCCTCTGGGGTCATCCCAGACCTGTGAAAGGCAGCATGGGTTGTCCCTGTGCTCAAACAGGGCAACCCCAGGATCCTTGACAGCTATCATTCATTTGCCATTCTGCCTGCCATCAGCAAGCTCCTTGACAAAGTTGTGTCGGGACAACTCTTGGATTATATCCAGGCTCATGAGTTTCTGTCTCCCTCGCAGCATGGCTTTTGAAAAGGGTACAGCACCACCTCTGCGCTGGTCTCTGTCACTTCTGGGATGAGGGCTGCTATGGACCAGGGCAGACTCTCTGGGGCCATCTTTATTGATCTCTCTAAAGCCTTTGACCTTGTTGACCATGCCTTGCTATACTCTCAACTTGGATCTTTGGGCTTATCCCCTCTGGCTCTGAGTTGGTTCTCCAACTACCTTCATGGAAGACAGCAAGTGACCAAATATGGTAAGGTGCTCTTGGACACCACCCTGTGTCCTCAGGGGTCCCCAAGGGGTCAATCCTTGGGCCCCTGCTTTTTTCCATCTTCATCAACGACCTTTCCTCCTCGGCGGCCTCCTGCAGGGCTGTCCTGTATACTGATGACCTTGTTATCCTCACTCATTCAAAGGATATTGGGGTCATTAACCACCAACTGAGTGAGGGTTTCAGGAGTGTCCATTCCTGGATATCATCCCATAAGCTGGTCCTAAATCTTAAAAAGACCCAGGCCATGCTGTTCGGTTCCCTGGCCAAGGTTAAAGGCCTCCTCTGTTCCTATGTGCATCTCGGGTATTGATGGCACTGCTGTTCTCACCACCGATTCCTTCAAATATCTTGGTCAGCATATCCAAAATGCGTGTACAGCTGTTAACTGGAAACTGGGTCTGGCTTACAGGGCAAAGAATAACCTTACTCCAGCTGCTCGCCTAGCACTGTCTAGAGGGGTGTTTCTACCATCCCTCTGTTATGGGCTCCTTTTGTTTGCCAATACCTCCAAGATCCACCTCTCTAGATGGACCGTTGCCTATAATAACATCTGCCGTTTTGCTCTTGGAGTCCCTTGTCTCACTCACCACTGTGATCTGTACAGTAAGCTCAACTGGCTCTCCCCCACCCAATTATTTGAATTTTGTTGTGGGCAGTTTCACGGGTAAGATATTGGGTACTGGCATACCCTCCTGGACTGGCAGAGCTCCTTGTGCCAGCAGCCCCCACTACCTACCCCCTAAGGTCACTGGGTCCTGCTATCCTTAAGGTCCCTCCTACTCGTACCAAAATGGGGGACAAGGACTTTGCGTCATGTGCCCCTACACTGTGGAACTCCTTTCCTGTCCAGGTCCGGACCTCCCCCCACTCGGGCCTATGCACCTCCCTGTGGAACCACTTGAAGCTCTCGTCAGTATGTGACTGTCTTAACCCTCCCTGATTAGCCTGGTCCTCTGCACAGTATACTTGAGTGTATTCATTCCATGTATCTTGCAAATGTGTACATTTTGTATATATCTGTATATATATTGCTGGTAACGTTGTATCAGTGACACTGTACCTTAGCATATTGACTATGATTATTGTTGTGACCTGAGATATCTTACTATGTATGTTATGCTTCTCCTGACATCTGTGTATCTGCCCTACTTGCTTCAAATTGTACTCTGCATGTTCTTTGATTTCCTGTACTCTCCCGGGTCATACCTGAAAATAGGCATGTGTTTGTCTAGTGTACCTACCTGGTTAACAAAAGCTAAATAAATAAATAATAAATAAATAAATAAGAATGATTCACCAGTTTGGTTTACTGTGTAAAAAAAAAACAAAAAAACAGGAGTTTAAAGTGGAAAGGCAGTGACCTGTAAAAGTAAATGTATATGTAACAGTTGAAAATTGAGGCAGTGAAATGGTTGCAGAAAAATTGTGATGGGACATCACGTGATGGCTGCTTGACTGTAAGTTGCATCCTCTCCTTGCTCCCTGCTAGAACCTGCAATTTTGTCTTTTTCTGCAAGTCTCAGTCAGTGATTTAGAAATTATTTAGCATAGGAAGCTCTCTGGAGACAACTGTCAGTGGATATAAATGGAAATAGAAAGGTGGAAAGCTCCACCACGACAAATGCCTCCACCCTCCCGCGAAAAAAACAAGGCCGCAAAACGGCCCAAGGCGCAGACTGCTACAACTCCACTGTCTGCCGCAACTACTACAGTGTTGTCGGAAACAAGGTTTATGGAAATTATGCAGCCTTTACAGGATTCTATTGCTGCAATATCCAGTGATGTGCAGCGAATTCGGGTCAATCTTGACTCACTTACCACTTGAGTTGGGGACGTTGATGCACGATTGGTGTCAGTGGAGAAATGGAGGGAGAAGGCAGAACTGGACTCCTCCATGTTAAGACAAAGGCTCCGTAAAATGGAGGACAAGCTGGAAGACCTTGAAGGGCGCAGTCGGTGCAATAATCTAATTGTCTTCGGTCTGCCCGAGAAAGAAGAAGGTGCCAACCCCATTCTATTTGTGCAAAAGCTTTGTGAAAGAATAGCAGGGCCTTCCCTGAACAATACTATCTATATAGTTGAGAGAGCACATCGCTCCCTGCGCCCCCCCCATCACTAGGAGCACCACCCAGACCACTAGTGTTTAAATTACTCAATTACCTGGATAAGCAACACATTATAAATAAAGTTAAAGAAGTCCAGGAAATCCAATGGGAAGGGAACAAGCTCAGGTTGTCCCAAGATCTACCCTACTCAGTACATCTTAAAAGGCAAGAATTCCACCCTCTGGTATCTCGATTGATCACTGCTGGGACACCTTTTTGTATGAAGTACCCTGCAACGTTGCAAGTCAAGCACAAAGATAAATGGGTTGCATTGGACACCCAAGCAGGCCACGGAGGAGCTCCGTAATTTATTTCCAGGTCTCTTCAACTGAAACAGTTTTCTTCTATTAAAAGATACCTAACTTGGTTCATAGTGACTGATGTCTGAATTGGTGTAGACATCGGTTCTTTGGGGGCACTCTGTCAACAGCTTTAGATCAGTGTGGGACCCTACAACCCTTCATTTCCTGCCTGCAACAAAGAGAATCCTGGTTAGCTGAGTGAAAGCAGTGCCTGGAATCTGAAGTAAGTGGGGCCGGATGACACGATTACTCATTTTGCCCTGTCATAATAATTAAGTACTTTGTTGTTTAATAGTTACTTTGTCCTGTAGTTGGTAATGGCAGTATGAGATCGTTTCTTTTCTTTGAGGATTGATCAGTGTTTATTTAATGTCATTGGAAGGGCCTTCCCGGACTAACAAGACTTTCCAGGCCCGGTTACCTTTAAGCAGATCAGAGTCCATGGACTGAGAAGTCCATGAAAAGAGGCACACTGGATAAGTCAGGGAGTGACATTGAGACTCCAGGATGGATTTTGCTTTTTTTTTTTTTTTTTTTGGGCCTATGCCACAAGAAGAAGAATGTTTTTGCAGAACAGTTGGAACTCTGCAGTGTTGATCGCTGTTATCTTTTTCCTTAATCATGTACTTTTCCCTTCTCATTTGCTTTGAGTAAATACTTTGATGCCCCTTACATGCTGAAGGGAAGGGCTCATCAATTGTTTATTGCAGGGCATGAAGGGCATTAGGATGAACCGTTAGATTGCATCTTAATAATTTTGTGTATCTGTTTTTCTTTATCAGCTGTATATTCATAGTGGGTCAGGGGAGGGAGGAGGGGATTTACTTGGGGTTAGGTAGTGAGAACTTTTAATCATGTGCTGTGTTGTGTAATAGGAGTTCGGCCTTTTTTGAGCTGGAGGTAGTTTATTACTATGTGTATTTGTGGGGAGGATGAAAGGTGGATATTTTTTCGTTTCTTTCATGGAGGGGCAGCAGTACCTTTGTCTCCACTGCATTATAAATATGTCAACAGAGTGGGGGGATTAGGGAAATTCTGCACATTAAGAATATAAGGGGAGTATCTCACAATAAATCAGCCAAATCTAGGATACCTTTTGTTTATCCACCATTTTTTTGAAGTTAATGGGGGGGGAACTTACAAATTTGTGAGCTGGAACATAAAAGGGGCCCAGAGTAAACAAAAGAGATGTATGATTATTAAACATCTCGTTCACTTAGGAGCAGAGATTGTCTGTTTTCAGGAGAGTCATCTGCCCAGAGATGATATTTTATTCTTTAAGCGGGGATGGGTGGGGCAAGTCTATGGCTCTGGTAACTTCATAAAGCGAGCTGGTACTATTATTCTGGTAGCTAAACATGTGCCATTTATTAAACTGCAAGAATGGTATGATACAGAAGGATGCTACAGTATTATACAGGGCACATTGGCATTAACTCCAATCTTAATAGGTTCAATATATGGACTGAATATAGACTTGCCTCTTTTCTTCACTCAGTTATTAACAAGGGTGGTGTCAAATCCACTCATTGTAACATTTTTTGGGTGGAGAATGGAATCTGGTTCAGAGAGTGGATCTAGACCGCTCAGATAGTAAACAATGTGGGCTCTCACCAGCACAGCTTGCTTTTAGAGACCTCCTATCGGGAGCGGGGGTAGTGGATGTATGGTGAACTTTAAACCCAGAGGAAAGCAATTCACTTATTACTCCCCACTGCATGGTACCTTCTCTAGAATAGATTATTGGTTGGCAAGCTCCTTCTGTCTTCCTGGTATCATTAATGCATCCATTTATTCCCGAGTACTTTCAGACCATTCCCCAGTTGGTATATCCTTTATTCTAGGTCCAGGGATTCGGAGGAACTCTCTCTGGCACCTCAATACGCAGTTACTTAAGCACCCTGAGACCCTAACCTCCACGCAAGCATTTATTTAGGATTTCCAGGATGTGAACTTGGGTTCAGTGAAGAGGATTGATGTAGTATGGGCTGCCCTTAAGTGTGCCATCAGGGGTAACTTTATACGGATTGCCTCTACCCGAGCTCGGAAAAATAAACTAATGCTTGACTCCTTATTAGATGAAATATACAGCAGTTGGAGCATATAATAAATAAGGTATCACCACCAGAGGATTAGGCTAGGCTACATCGTCTCCAAGCATCCTATTATGATATTATGGTTCAGAAAGCAGAATTGGCCATCCATAACACTAAGTTGAGATATCTGGAATCTGGGGAACGAGCAGAGAAACTTTTGGCACTTAGATTAAGACAAATTGAAATGTCTAAATTCATCCTGAGTCTGTGATCCCCCCAGGATGGTCACATCATTTACCAGCCCCAAGAGATTGCAACAGTCTTTGGTAACATTTATAAGGATCTCTACTCAGATGATGATTCCCTGCAAGTAACTGACAAAGATATCACTGATTATCTTGACTCTGCTAACCTTCCCTCTTTACCATCTACCATGGCAGACCAGCTTGGTGTCACAATTTCATTAGCGGAAGTGCAAATGGCCATTGCCCAACTGACCCACTGCCCCAGGACAAAGCCCCTGGCCCAGACGGCCTATCTAATAACTTGTACAAGGCCTGTCTTCCTCAACTCTCTATGTTGTTGATGGATGTGTTTAATCTGTGGTTTCACCAAGTGGGGAAAGACCCTAGCTTCCCAGAGGCAATTATTACCCTTATTCCTAAATCAGATAAAGATTTATTATGTCCTGGGAACTACCGACCGATTTCGTTATTGAACTCGGATGTTAAAATATTAGCAAAAATCCTTGCCAATCGCCTGGCTCTAATATTGGTAATGACCAAGTTGGATTTATGGGGTGATGTCTCTCTGGAGATCACATGTGAAAGCTTATGCACTTGATTTCGTGGTCCAAGGAGTCTGGGATCCCATCGATCCTTGTCTCTCTTGACGCTGAAAAAGCATCGATCGAGTCTCCTGGCACTTTTTGTTTGCCACTCTTAAGCAGCTTGGCATACCTAATACCTTCCTCATCTGGGTCAAAATTCTATACACCGCTCCTACAGCACGGGTGTGGTGCAATGGGCACCTATCCCAAACTTTCCCGCTCGAGAAAGGTACTCGACAAGAATGCCTCTTATCTCCTCTTCTTTTTAACTGTTATCTTGAGCCATTAATTCGGACACTCGTCTCTTCTTCAGTATTAAAAGGAATCCAATTATATGGTGAGCAATATGTCCTATCAGCATATGTGGATGATCTTCTGCTACACCGTGAGGAGCCAGAAGTATCACTACCAGCCTTCTTAGGGGAAATCCATAGATTTTCCAAAGTCTCAGCTTATAAGCTTAACTTATCCAAAACTTAGGTGTTTCCATTAAATCACAAGGTTACTAGAGCTAGCTCCACTGCCCTGGGTCTCTCATGGGAGTATCGAACCCTCACTTATCTGGGGATAAAGATCTCCCGGAGTATCCCCTCCATGTTTAGAGATAATTTGACTGCATTAATACAAACTTTGCAGGCAGACCTGAATAGGTGGAGAGCGTTGCCAATGACTTTATGGGGATGTATTAATATTCTGAAAATGAATGTTCTGCCGAGGCTTCTATATCCACTAGGCATGTTGGGTCTCTACATTTCCAAGGGGTAGTTTATGAAACTACAGAGAATGTTTAACAACTTTCTTTGGAGAAATAAACCAACCAGGCAAGCGTTTCTCAAGTTAACAGTCCCTAAATTACAGGAAGGGCTTGCCCTCCCTTCTCTGTTCATTATTATGGGGCCCAACATCTCAGTAGGAAAGCCCTTTGGTATAAGGTAGATTTATTGACTAACAGTGGCAGGTATATTCCCGCATGGTTAAACATTGAAAGTAAAGCAGCGCAGAGTGTTAATAGTTCTCTGGCTGCCCTGGTGTATGTAAAACTTTCCAAACTTGCTAAGTCACTTAAACCTTCCCCCATGGCCTGGTCACTTAAAGCCTTGCAACAAATCCTGCAGTACTTTTCGATAAACTGGCATGTGTCACCTGCCCAACCTCAAGTTTGTAATCTACATATTCTAATTGATCGGTGCCCCATTCCACCCTCTTTTCTTTCACAGCTTAAGCACTGCACACTGGCCAATCTCCTGCAAGATAATGTGGTGGCTTCCTTTCAAACTTGGCAGACTCGCTTCCAGCTAAGTCCCAAAGTTTTTATAAGTATTTGCAAGTCAGGAATGCGATAGCAGCTTTTAATAATAAAGAGGACTGGTTTGATCAGTCGACTCAGGGGCTTCAACAAATTTTCCAAAGCACAGAAACTACTCATGTAGTCTCGAGGATATATAAGCAAGTCCAGGCCTTAGATCATAACCTCCCAACTGGAATTTGTTACTACTGGGTGCAGGAGCTCTCTCTGCCAGCTGAGGTAGAGTTCTGGACAAAAGTATGGAGTACGAACTATAAATACATTAAACAAGACAGGTTGCATCTTGCCCAATTTCAAATTATGCATAATATGTACTATACTCCATTAAAATTATACAAGACAGGAATTACAATCTCTCCAGATTGCTTCAGATGCAAAATGGCCCCTAGCTCTCTCTATCACATGTTATGGGAGTGCCCCTGCACACAGACTTTCTGGAAATCTATTCAACAGGTGTTGGACCCCATTCTAGGCCTGGATATCTTATTTACCCCTGAATCTTGTCTACTGGCTGTATACCCCTGGGAAACACCGGTGATACATCAGGCCCATATAACACTAATTGCTTCTATTGCCAAACTAAGTATGTTGCGGCATTGGAAGGAGAACTCACTTCCCATGACGTTAGAGTGGTACCGTGAAGTTCTCCTTGCCATCCAGCTGGAAAAGCATATAGCCACCATAAGGCAGAGAGTCCAATACAGTACTATCAAACTAATTGGGAGCCCCTCATGACCTTACTCTCCCTATGGAGACCATAATGGGTTTTCTCAATATCCCATTACAGCCCTGTAGTACTTGGGAGTTAAGCTGCCTCATCCTTTTCTCTGTATTAAATCTCCACTGAGGTTTACCCCTTTTTCTTTTTTATCTTTTCTTTTTCCTCTCCATTATTACTTTTCTTATTCAATTTTTTCTTCCACTGTGCAGAACGAGGTTAAGGGGGTTGGGAGGGCAGTGGGAATATAGAAGGGATAGAAGGGTGGGGTTATTTTTTCTTATGTAATTCTTATTACTGATTACTTAATATTGTACAATTCTGGAATTCTGTGTATCTTTTGTCTTGTTTCTTTTTACTGTATTCATTTGTTGTTATTTTGTTGGTATATGATGAAAAACAATAAAGCATATTGAATGAAAAAAAAAAAGAAAAATTGTGATCTGGAGCGAGTAGTGGCTTATTTTTGCCAGTACTGTTAGAAGTGAAAGTAAAAGATGTAAAAAGTGCCTATAGTTTGGTTCCATTTGCACTACAGTGTGGGCATGGCCAAAGCGATGACAAGTTTACTATGTGTATAAATGTGTGATGACAAGTTTACTATATGTATAAATGTGAGATTTCACATTTATGCACATAATAGCTCTGACATACAGATTTATCACACAGCATTTATGTGTACACCTATTGCATAAATATGTTTATGCAATAGGCTTGGACACAAATGCTATGTGATAAATCTGTGTATCTGAGCTACTATGTGTATAAATGTGAAATCTAGCATTTATATGTATAGTAAACTCATCATTACAGATTTATACACATAGTGACTGCATCATAGGTTACCCCCGTCAGCCTGCCCTCACTACATCCTTTACTTACAGTTTCATTCTCTCTGTCAGCTGCTGTCAGTGATACATACCATTTCACCAAACTGCCATATTTCAAACTAGCTCAGACAGGCTACCAAGACCAACAGTTCCCTGCCTAGAAAGAAATCCCATCTCCGTTATTCAAAAAAAAAAAAAATCTTAAATTTTCAGTTTGACTCCTTCTGAAAGATGGCACTCCACACTTCAAAAACAAAGCAACACTTGCTCACTCACTCTCTTTACTGCAACAGGCCACCCAGCATGCTCAATCCAGCTCTCTCTCTCTCTCTCTCTCTGTCTTTATCTATGAAAGCCCAACAAACTTACTGAGCCCTTGCTTTAAGTGTACATAACTTCCAATTCACTCAAAAATAGTCACTAAAACCATTACCTTTATGTAACATTTTCTGCAAGCTTCTCTCACCTCACAGTGGCTCCAGTTCTGGCTCACTCTGCTGATACAGTTCCCACTCCAGATTGCTCTGCATCCCATTTGCTGCTGATCTCACTCTTAGGGTCCAAAACAAATACTGACTGCAATAAAATCATAAAAAAAAACAAAACAAAAAAAACCGGAAAAAATCTATAAGGGCTCGCTCTCTCGCTAAACCAAGCTGCCATTTTTTTTTCACATTTTTTTCAGCAAGTCATTCCTTGACCAATCAGTAAAAATGCCATCATGTCACTACTGGCA
This sequence comes from Neoceratodus forsteri, assembly GCA_016271365.2. Taxonomy (NCBI): domain Eukaryota; kingdom Metazoa; phylum Chordata; order Ceratodontiformes; family Ceratodontidae; genus Neoceratodus; species Neoceratodus forsteri. The sequence continues at coordinate 317,248,036 of CM057456.1, forward strand.
TCATGATCTGGCATCAATGGGAATGGCACATACAAGAAGCAGAGCAGCTTCTTTTAAAAAAATAAACCCCTAAACTTACTGAAAAATAAACAAAATGGCACATTTTAAGAGAAAAATAAACTATCTCACAAGGTCTTCCCCTGTTGCATAAATGAAATATGTCGGGGGCCACTGTGAGATAAAGTATTTACCTTGTGAATTTGCCATTGATCTCTTGTAACCATAATTTGTGGCTCAACACTTGTGAGGTTACTTGAGGTCAGTGGCAACTCAAAAGATAAAAGCTTTATGACATAGTCCTCCCCCCCATATCCCTTATATATAGTGTTGTAGTTATGGCACTGAACTACAAACCTGAAGACATGGGTTCAAATCCCTCAGCCCTGAGTTGCATACTGTGTGACCCTGAGCAAGTCACGTAATTTCCTTGTGCTCTCAGGTCACACCTGGAAGTCAGCTTTGGCTTAGTGTCCCTTTCCTAGTTAAATAATTTCCCCTTTCCCTTTATACATATATATATATATATATATATATATATATATATATATATATTTAGGTTGAGAAGGGCTTTCTATGTAAAATGTCAAATTTTGAACTTTAATATTGGCAACTGTTCAAGGGATTTTACACAAAAGTTCACATGTGCAGTGTAATTGGATAGATCTCTTGGCATGGCAAGCTTCCTTCCAGTCGTATATGCAGATTCCAAGATGTGGATAGTACAAAAAAGTAAAAATTCACTCCTTTATTCTGTTTTGTCTTTTTGTTATCACCTTGCACCCAGACGGTTTGGAATTTTGGACTATATTTTCAGGGTAGAAACAGCTTGGCCTACAGATGTACCTGTCACTTGTGTGGTCAAAAATATTAATCTTCCAAAGTTACGAAATTTTAAAATTTCAATTTATGTCAATGGTCAGTACAGTCTTTTGGATAGCTTCCTGGAAAGAAAAAATAATTCAGTCAAATGAAAAAGGATATTTTTCATTTGGGGCCAATACTTTTTCATGAGAAAAAATTCCTTTTTTGTTTGTTGCCATATTGTTTTCTGTTTTTTTCTTCCCAAAATTTTCAAAACCCACAAAAATTACATCCTTCAGATAGACAAAAACATGTATCTTGCTCATTGGGACTCCATTAGGTGGATTCTGCACTTATCTGTTGGAAAAATGACCCCAGAATCTGTTATTGTTTTATCATTTTAAATCCTTTTTTGTGACTCGCTTACACGATTTTCGTGAATCCTTTTTCATTTAAACAAAAAAGGATCCTTTCTCTCAAAAAAAAGGATTTCTGACATAGCTTTTTTTTTGTTTCAAGGGATAATTTTTCATTTGATATTTTCATTAAACTAAAAACAGTCCCTTCTCACAAAAAAGGATTTTGGACTTGGTTATTTTTCTGATTCTTTTTTCATTTTGAGGGATCCTTTTTTGTTTGATATTTTTGTTCAAACAAAAAAAGGATCCTTTGTCATGAAAAAGGATTTTAAACATTTTTTTCTTTCATTCTTTTTTCATTTCATAGGATCCTTTTTTGCTTGATAATTTAATTCAAATGAAAAAGGATCTCTCTTCACAGAACAGGATTTCAGACTTAGTTTTCTGCTGATCCTTTTTTCATTTCAAGGACTCTTTTTTTGTTTCCTCTTTTCATTTGATACAGAAAAGTATTTCTTTAAATGAAAAAAGGATTTTCCAAGCTGTCCTCATAATTTTTTGAATTTTCTCTGGTGTCCAATGGAACCCGCCCCATCACCATCACCATAATTATTTTAACTTATCCCTGGTGTATAGTGGTGACACCACCCTCCGACAGTCACCCCTGTAATTGTGGAATTTTTTTCCTGGTGCCTAGTGGCACCACCCCACCCTCCAATTGTCTTTCATGTTTTTATTACATTTTTCCCTGGTGTCTAGCATGTGCCCCACCCTCCAATCATCATCCCCATGCTTTTGTCATATACCCTGCTGTCTAGTAGTACCCTTCCTGATTGTCTTCCATGCCTGAAAGAAAAAAAAAACAGTTCCTTGATGTCTTCCTTTAACTTAAGAAAAAGGTCCATCATTGATCGTACCGCCCCACTCCTGACCTCCCACTCATCACCCATCCCTACACTCCCCAGACACCCACACACACACACTGTCACTCACCTGAATGGGTCCCAGGGTGAAGATTCACTCTACTATGGGAGATGCATCTTGCTGTTGGAACCACTGACTGCAATATGAGAAAGTAAAATAAGTGTGGTTCATTATTTCAATGGGGTTTTCAACTTTCGTGCCAAACTTTGCGGTTTTTGCATATTTTTACACCAAATTTTCAACATGGTCTTTTTGAGACTGCACCTAATGAACAATGTAAGTGGAATTTCACAAATTCTTCCCAAAAGGCAATTTTGCTGTTGCTTGGCAAAAATTCCTTTCCAGCAGGATTTGAAAATTCTCACCACCCTTGTTCATGAGGTGTGGTCATAAGAAGACTGTGTCAAAACCTTTGAGTCAAATTATGTTAACATCACAAAGTTATGCACATCCATTGAAATTTACATACAATCCCTCATAACTTTCATAATTTCAAATATTTTCTCCCCCAAATTTTCAACATAGCCATTTGTTTACACCACCTCATGAACATGACAGCTATCATTTTTAAAATCTGGGCTAACATATCTTTTTGTGCATGTGGTGCAGAATTACATTGTAGGGGGGTGAAGGAAGACAGCACACCTGATTTGTTTTAGGGGGTGGGGTGGGGTTTTAAGGTTGGAAACCCTAAAGCCACATTTCCCTTCTTTTGTTCCTTTAGCCTGAACCCTAAATGCTGTGTTATCGCAGTATTTTGCAAAGAATGTATAGATATAGCTAATGTACTGTATATATTCTTTGCAAAAAACTGTGTTCATGCACCATTTAGGAATCTGCCTAAAGTGACAAAAGTAGGGAAATGTAGTTTTAGGGTTTCCAAACTGAAAACCCTGCCCACACCCCTGAAGTGAATTGGGGTACTGTCTTCCTTGGCACTGTCAACCCTAAAACTCACCCCATTGCAGTAGGAGAAAAGCTCAGATGTGATCTATACAAGTGTATATGTGTTAGGACTATATAAAATGGGATGAGTGTCAGGGTTGACAGCATCAAAGAAGACTCTGCTTCTGATTTTCTTCAGGGGTTGGGGTGGGGTTTTAGGGTTGGAAACTTTAAAACCACATTTCCCTACCTTTGTCACTTTAGGCAGAACCCTAAATGGTGCATTAATGCAGTTTTTTTGCACAGAATTATAGTGGCACAGTAGTGCCACTATATTTAGGGTTGAGCAGCAGTTTCTATGTTAAACCACAAATTTTGAACTTTAATGTCGTTGCAACTGTTCAGCAGATTTGCACAAACTGTTGGATGCATGGTTCCATTGGCTAGATCTCTTAATGTTTTGAGTGTTGCTCCAGTCAGATGTGCAAATTAGAAGATGTGCATAGTGAAAAAATTAAAAAAAATCATTGGTTTTTGATTTTTTTTTTCATTGCCTTTCCCCCAGACATTTTGGAATTTTGGGTGTGGCCCACAGAGGTGCCTTTCACTGGTTTGGAGAAAAAACTATTACTCTGTTCCAAAGTTATTACATTTTAAAAATTCTGGTTCTGAGTATGCTCGGTAAGCACTTTAAAATAGCTGTATGAAATTTTCATATGGATATTCGTATCTTATTTCGTATGGTTTTTCATATTCCACCATCCTGTTTTTTTATCCAAAAAAATAAATTAAAACAACACAACAATGGTATCATGGGGAGAACAATAAATGTATATTGCTCACTGGGACCTCCTTAGGTGGATTCTGTGTTAACTGTTGGAAGAAGGACCCTACCAAAGGGTTTTTTTTTTCATTTTCAATGTTTTTTTGTGACTCACTAAAGTTGTTTTTCATTTTGATATGAACAATGTGGGCTGAAGTATTTTATAACTGTTTTTTTTTTTGTCACCATCTTGAGGCCAGACAGGTTGGGATTTTGGTCTACAATTTTTAGGGTAGAAAGGGCTTGGCCCACAGATGTGCCTTTGGCTGCTCTGGTGAAAAAATATTCATCTGTTGCAAAGTTATTAGACTGAAAATTCTGCTTCTGAGTCATACTGCTGTATGCAATATCATATGTTAAATACATTTCACTGGTGTCTAGAGGCACCTCCACCCTCCACCCTCAATCCCCATAACCATAACTATACATTTCTCTGGTGTCTAGTGGCACCCACCACCATCTGATGGCTATCCCCCTAAACCTTATACAATTCCCTGGTGTCTCTTTGCACCCCACTTTCCATTTGTTGTTTCCATAGTAATTATACATTTCCCTGGTGTCTAATGGGACCCCCCTTCTTCTGATAAGCTTCCCCTTTATGATTTTGTCAATGGTGTCTAGTGGCACCCTCCACCCTTGGATCACCATCCCCCTTAGTATTGAATATGTCCCTGGTGTCTAGTGGGACCCCCCACCATAAGATTGCCATCCCCATTAGTATTGTATATGTCCCTGGTGGGTTCCATGTCAGAACCATGAACACAGAACTGTGACTGTGAAAACAGCGATGGCTCGAAGGTGAACCAGAATGATGGCGACAGTTGTTTTTGCAGAGGGCTTCGTCCCCACACACCCCTTTCTAAATATACTAACTCCGAGATCGTAGCACCTCAGGGAGGAGGGAATGCGGTTGTTGCCATCATTCCATTCACCATCAAGCCATCGCTGTTTTCTCAGTTGTAGTTTTTTCATTGCTGTCATCACTGGTGACCCCCTGGTGTCTAGTGGCACCCCCCGATGGCTGTTCTTGCTCAAATAAAGAAAACAGTCCCTTGATGTCTTTTTTCAACTTGTAAAAAAAAAATGGTCCCTCACTGATCTGACCCCCTACCCAGACCTCCCACCTAGCACCCACCGCTCTGCACTCCCACACCCCCCACACACCCTCACTCACTCGAACAGGTCCCAGGGTAAAGAGCCATGCTTGGTTGTCAGAATCATCTTTCAGTCAGGATTTGAAAATTGTCACCACCCTTGATCATGAGGTATGCTCATAAGAGGGGTATGTTGAAAATATGGGGTCAAAATATATTACAATGACAAAATTATGTGCATCTGTTGATATTTACCTATGCTCCCTCATAACTTTCATAATTTTAAATATTTATACCCCAAATTTACAACATAGACATTTTTTATGCCACCTCAAGAATGTGACAGCTGCCATTTTTCCAATTTTTGCCAAAATTTATTTTCATACCTCTGGTGTGGAATGATGTTGTGATGGGCATGGAATGACATTTTGGCAAGGATCTTACAGTTTTTAGTACTGGATTCATGTGGTGAGGTAATAAGAAGGCTATAATACAATTTTTTTTTTTCAATTTTGTTTATACACCAGTTACCTCCAAGGCATCCTTCGGAGATGCCCACACAGTCCTGCCCCTTCTTCTCCCACCATGGCCATGCAACACTGGTTCACCCTCAGAGGAACTTCCCAGCACTCCAGATCACCCCCTGGAACAGGGCCCGCTCACCCTCAGTGACTCTTTCTGAAAATAGAGGGTCCAACCCTCTGGGAGGTCGGCCATGGATCCCGGTGTGGCCTGACCCGGCATTGGGATGAGAGGGAGATCACTGAGGCCCTTGTCATCTCCTCAATGAGCCAGGGACTTTTTACTTGCAGTTGGTCCCCCCCAGCAGAGCCCGGCCAGCAAGGCAACGGAGTGCTGTGGCTCCTCCCCCAGGCATACGCCATGCTGCTACAGTCGGCATTCCTGCAGCCACCACCAGAGGTCACTGCAAGAGGCAGCACACCCTGTACACTCCCCTGGAAAGAGAGAGCAGTCCATCCGGATGCTCAATCTTTTCCCTCCCCTGCTGACCCCATGTGGCCCCAGCTCATTCCTGAACCCGGGTTGCCAGTGTGGCTCGAAGTGTGGCATCCAATGCCTCAACCCTCAGCACCACCGGTCCGGCCCTATGATGACAATTTGCTTGCTATTGTTCTACAAATGGAAGTGCAGGTCCCTCCAGGCCCTACACTTTCACATCAACATAATACATCTATGGTGGGATGGGAGCGCAGGCCCGGGGGGCCTGTTCTCCCACAAGCAAATAAGGATGCAATTACACTATCTCAAAAAGCAGGGAAATTCTTTGCAAACAAGTGCATTAATGCAACATTTAGGGTTGAGACTAATGTGACAAAAGTAGGGAATTGTGGCTTTAGGATTTTATACCCTAAAACCCCACCCTCATGCCTACAAGACATCAGGGGTGCAGTCTTCCTTGGCATTGTCAACCCTAAAGCTCACCCAACTCAATGCACTCCTGAAACATATGCACCTAATTTTGAATATACTGTTTACATGACCTTACCTCTTTGATAATTATTGAATAAATCAACTTTAAAAATGCAGCGGAAGTAATTACCTTGTTTCGTTCTCTAGACTTTGCTGTTTGCTAAGCACCCAGTCTTAGGTAAGAGTACTGCCTTGTCCTACTCTGCATTATGTTCATGTTTTTCATAGTGGCCCAGATGGGATTTCATGACTGCCTACAGAGGAACTGTTGTGACCATCAGGTGAAATTGTCCATAACAAAGATAAACTCAGCATGACAAAAGAAGAGGTTACAGTATTCACCTTAAGAAGCATGAGCCTGGCTACCAGATGAAGGGAAGCAGATGATGGTCTGATACTAATACAGTCATGACTATGAGCACCAAAGAAGGTAATATCAGATTAATTTTTCACAAATTAGAAAAAGCAGCCAGCACAGAGATTTCACTACATTACAACATTTGGTCACTGAGAAAGTACTTGGAAAAGGGGTTGATGTGGACTAAGAGTCATTAAGTTACCTGCATGTGGTTTAAATAATCTACACCATAGAGAACAATGGGAAAAAAATATGTGTGCTATTTCTACCAGATTTATGCAAATTCTTATTTTGGAAGATGTGTTCAATCGTACCTAAATACAGGATATATACACTGAAGTATCAACTTTCAAAGACATTAACTTAATTACAGAATTGGATAAAAATCTAACAGAGATAGCAACCAAATTTGAACTGGAAGTCAGTGAGTGGAAAAAACAAAAGTTATTGTGAGAGGAAAAAAAAATTTAATCAACAAAGTGCATTATTGGGAAAAAGTGTCTTGATCTTAAATTAGAGGAAGACACTGATTAAGGGGAAGGTCAATTAACAGAAAGCACAATGCAACTAACAGGCAGACAGGCAACATGGGTCAATGTAGTGATTGTGCAGCTTCGACCCCACCTCATCATGAAGTGTGAATGTTTTAGAGACTCAGCAATAAGACACATCAGCAGAGGAAGAACAGAGATGAGAAACAATAAATACAAAGCAGCAAAGAGAAAAGGAAAACATGGAGGGGTGCAGGCACAGGAGAAAATCAAACAAGAGTCCATCCTCAGACAAGCAAATAAACACAAATGCAATAACAGTCATAAATATTTCAAACCAAACCATAATACCCCTTCAACTAAAAGTTTTGTCATATGGACTTTTGTTTGTTCGAGTCTATAACATTGATGATTTTGACATTTCTTGTGATTTGTTTAAACTATTTCAGAAGATCAGCTTGAAGAAGTACTTCACTGATAGTGGAAAAATGGTTGGGAAAACAACTCAGACTGGTTTAGATGCTGTCAGTGGTGATCACTGGGATGCATACCAATGTTCTGAATATGCAAACATAAGAATCAAATGATGTTTTTGAACAGATGCCTGTCTCTTGAAAACTCCTCTTCCATTCACAATAATAAACAAAATTACATATTAGACATGCTAAATTATCAGGGTGGTGTATCTAAATTGTCTGAAGGAACCAGGGAAAGCTGTTAGGAGTGCAAAGGTGCAAAAAGAGGAAAGATTAGCACAGATGGTAAAGAAGGGGCGAGACAGTCAATGGGTACATCAGTGAAAGAAGGAAGTCCAGAAGAGGGATCAAAAGGCTCAGGCAGGATGAAGGGAAGGAGTGGAGGGAGACCTGGAGAAATAAGAAATACTGAATAAATACTTCTGTTCGGTATTCACTGAAGAATGGGAGGGACAGGAACCACAGCTGGGCATTATACAAAAGGGGGGGTGAGGGAGGGAGACAAGGCAAGGTTTATTTTTCAAAGTGCCCAATCCTGGAGGCTCTGGATGCCATACAAATAAATACACACTATTCATAAAATTACAGCACATACAAACAAAACACTGATAAATAATCCAAACAATAAAAACAATTAAAAATAATAGTAATCATTAAAGAGGCTATCACAGAAATAAAAACTAATAGACAATGTCTGGGAAAGCTTGACTAAACAAGAGGATCTTGAGGTGGACCTTGAACACTTCAACTGAAGGGGCCTCTCTTACTGATGGAGGCAGTGAGTTCCACAATTCAGGGCTGGTGACACTAAATGCTGTCATAGATGGTCTTTAGCCTCACCCTGGGAACTGCAAGGAGGCCCCTAGAGGAAGAACAGAGGGAGTGACCCAAGGCAGAAGGTGTTAGAAGGTCAGACAGGTATCCAGGACTCAGCCCATGTAGGGCCTTAAAGGTGAGCAGGCCCACCTTAAAGAGGATCCTCCACCTGACCGGCAGCCAGTGCAGTTCACTCAGCATCGGGGTAATGTGGCAGTATTTAGACTGCCTGTCAACAACCAGGCAGCTGCATTCTGCACCAGCTCAGCTGCAGCCTGCAGGGGGTACCTTCTGAGACGCTGAAGTAGAATGCATTACAGTAATCAAGCCTAGATGTTATGAAGGCATGTACCAAGGTTGGGCGGTTCATAGGCAGAACTAGGAGCTTGATCCTCGTGATGTTCCTAAGATGGCAAAAGCTGGTCCAGATAATGGATGACACCTGTGCTTCAAATGTCAATGTGCTGTCAAAGGTCACACCCAGATCACGCACCCTAGAGGAGGCCTTCAATGGCACAGATCCCAGGAATAACCTGGTAGCTATGACCGGAGTCCATCCTATCATGCCTTCTGTTTGACTCCACCATCAGTACCTCTTTCTTATCAGGGTTCAGTCACAACCAGCTGGAGGCCATCCAAACATTGATCTCAGCAAGGCATCTATTTAACACTTCCACAGCATTGACTGTCCCGGGGCAAAGGAGAGATACAGTTGGGTATCATTGGCATAACAATGAAAACCCAAACTCTACTTCCTAATGAGCTTTCCAAGGGGAAGCATGTACATGACAAACAACACTGGTGACAGGCTCGAACCCTGAGGTACTCCACACGACAGGGGGCTAGGGAAGGAGGAAAAATTCACCATCACTACCCGTTGCCTCTTGTTCATGAGATAGGACTCAAACCAGCAGATTACAGTGCTGGCGAGTCCACAAAATTCCCTCAGGCAGTCGAGCAACACACAATGGTCTACTGTGTCAAATACTGAGGAGAGGTCGAGAATAAGAATTGTCTCCTCTCCTCAATCTCGAACCCTAAGGAGGTCATTATGCACCTGAAGTAACGTGGTTTCTGTGTTATGCCTCGCCTGAAACCCTGACAGGAAGGGCTTGTAAAGGTCAAAGGTCACGAGGTGAACATCAGTCCACTTACAGAAGACAGAGTCCCAGAGGAGCTCACAAAACTGAAGGTGAACAAAGCAATGGGATCGGACGGCATACATACCAGGATTTTAAGGAACTACATAGGGAGCTAGCTGAGCTACTGGCAGTCATGTTCAGTGAGTCACTCAACACAGCAGTGGTTCCAGAGGACTGAAGGAGGGCACATGTAGCTCTTCTTCACAAAAATGGTAGGAGAGAGAAGACAGGAAACTATAGGCTGATCAGCTTCACCTCAGTAGTGGGTAAGATTATGGAGGCACTGCTGAAGGAAAGTATTGTGGATGACTTGAAAGCCAGTAGATCCCAGGATCCAGGGCAGCATGGATTCATAGTAGGAAGGTTATGTCAAACAAATATGACAGATATTTTTGACTGGGTAATGAAGGAGGTGGATCAGTGGGGAACAGTAGATGTTGCCTACCTCAATTTCAGCAAGGCCTTTGACACCGTCCAACATAAAGGACTGGTTAACAAGATGGGTAGTATGGGTAGTATGGGTATGGGCCACAAGGTGATAAACTGGGTTAGAAACTGGTTAGGGGACAGGAAGCAGAGGGTGGTGGTAAATGAGATCCAATCTGAGGAGAAGAGGGTGACCAGGGGGGTACCTCAAGGATCAGTCCTGGGGCCAGTCCTTTTTAATGTCTTCATTAATGACATTGAAGATGGGCTGGAGAGGAAGGTTTGCCAGTTTGCAGATGATACAAAGATCTGCAACAGAGTGGACACTTCAGATGGGGTGGAGAAAATGAGGAGGGACCTAGAAAAGCTGGAAAAATGATCCGAAGTGTGGCAACTGAGGTTCAATGCTACAAAGTGCAAATCCATGCATCTAGGATGCAGAAACCCTGGAGAGAGCTACAACACGTGGGGCGGGAGTTGCTGATGATCACCAGGGAAGAAAGGGATCTGGGGGTTATCATCTCAGATGACCTAAAGGTGGCCAAGCAGAGTACAAAGGCTGTAGGGAGGGCCAGTGGTATGTTGGGGTGCATAGGAAGGGGTATCACTAACTGAAGGAGGGGGGTGGTGAGACCACTATACAAAACACTGATGAGGCTTCATCTGGAATACTGTGTATAGTTCTGGAGAGCACATATTTGGAAGGACATAGACAACATAGAGGCAGTTCAAAGAAGGGTGAATAAAATGGTGCAGGGCTAGCACCAGAAGACACGAGGAGAGATTAGAAGACCTCAATATGTATACACTGGAAAAAAGGAGGGAATGGGGAGACATGATAGAAAACTTCAAGTATCTTAAAGGCATAAACAAGGTGCAAGTGGGTGACATCTTTCACTATAGGAGAAGTGCAAGACCAAGGGGGCATGACATGAGATTGGAAGGGGGCAGGATAAGGGGGAATGTGAGGAAGTTTTATTTCATGGAAAGAGTAGTGGATGCATGGAATAGCCTGTCACAGGAGGTGGTGGGAGCAAGCACAGTGGGGGGATTTAAACATGCATGGGACAGGCATAACAGAATCCTACCGGTGGGAAGGAGAGGCTAAAACCAAAGACCAAGTAGAGTCAGCAGCCACTGATAAAGGTAGAGTATATGGACAAACTAGATAGGCCTAGCAGTCCTTATCTGCCATCAGTTTCTGATTTTACATTTCTATGCTTCTATCAGGAATTACTACAACTTATCAATAATGCTAACCTGACTGAATTTGCAACGCAATCTAGCACTTGCACCATGATTGTTTTTCCATCAATTGTTTATGTTCCTTGGCCATGGCAGAGCGGCTCCCTTCAGGCGGCATCACCACCACCTCCTACCCACTGTCCACTCTCCCTGTGGCTTACCTAGTGGTGAGGTAACCCCATGGATTACTCCCCCAGTGGGTTCAGGAAGGCGAGGGCCGTCTTTCTGCTCAAAGTCAACATCCAATAGTTTGCCATAGGTGCCAGCGACATTATTGGTGGTGGTGTGGTGTGCCAGAATCATTTTCTCTGCTTTGCCATTCATTTTCCTCCAAGTTTTTTCCCTGAGCCCGAGGCTGTGAGGATCGGTAAACACATGCCTGTTGAGGTGCCCATGCACTCCCTGCCCACTTCCCCAGCCACCTCCCTGATGTTCCATCTGCCTCACGATGTCCTTTCTGTAGCACTAGGCCTCCACTAGGTGTCACCTGAGACAGGGATGACATGCCACCAATACTGGGAGAGGAGAAGTGCCCAGTGATGAACTAATTTCTGCTCCTGACCTCCCCCCCCCGCTGACCCCTGGCAACCCAATATCATCTCCAAACCTGGGTCACTGGCATGGTTCATGGTAAAGGGCTTCACAGCACCCTAGCCCTGTGTCACTGGGCCAGCTGCCACTGTGATTGTTAATAATACAGCCACTATGCCTTCTTCAACAATGAGTCAATCCAGTACTAATACTATTATAAGACCATTCATGATGAAAAAAAATCAACATTTATCCCAGGCAGCAGGAGTAGTAATGCTATACAAAGTGTTCAAAAAAACTGTCTTTGACACTGTACAAACACTATAAATCTAACATGGCAGATGACTCTACAGTAATGTAACCCCCCCCCCCAAAAAAAAATCAGGCACTGAAAGAACAAAAGGAGATGGCAAATGTCATAATAATGCTTCAGACAAAGGGTGAAATGTGGTAGTGATGGATAAGGACTATTACCATCATGACGCATTAAGACAACTGCAGCATACCAACACATATAAACAACTACACAGTAATGCTACATGTTTTGCAAAGAGAAACTTAATAAATTTCTGGAACTGGCTCTGTGACAATCCTGGATAACAGAAGATGAGTGCCCCATTCTGAAAAATAAAAATCCTGTTACGCCTGTTTTTTATCATATTCCAAAAAATCCATAAATGTTTACAACAGTCACCTTGAAGATCAATTGTTTTCAGGTATGGCTTATTGAGGAAAACTGTATCTGTGTCTGTCAACTGTTTTCTCCAGCAGGAGGTCAAAAGGTTACTATCATACTTACAGGACACTACAACTGTCCTACAAGAATTTGATGACTTCATATGGAAGGAGAATTATTCCTGGTTGACAATCAATGTGACATCCGCTGTATAAAGCAATTGAAAATTAACTTGGCATTCAAGCTTGTAGGAAAATGCTGGAAAAATCTGCATTGAATTTCCCTATTGACTTCATTACTCTTGCATGTGTCAAAATTTAAAAAAAAAAACGTTTTTTCCTGTATGACAGTATGTATTCTTGCAAGTCTGAGGCACTGCCATGGGTATCCTGATGACCCCCTCCTATGTCAATCTCTTTATAGGTTGGTGGTAAGAGGGGTCCATCTATGACCCCATGGCTAACCCTTTTAGTCAAGACATTATTAAATGGGTATATTATGTTGAAGGTAATCTGTGTGTGGTGGTTGATCAGCCTCATACCTCATTTCTTTTTTTTGAATACATTAACCAGAACTAATTAGGTTTAAAATTCATGGTCAATAGCAACAGTACCAACATTAATTTTTTGGACATCATACTGCATGGGACACCAGGGAAAAAGGTGCACACTACATGCTAAAGAAAAGGTACAGCAGGCAATAGGCTGTTACATGAATGTAGCTCTACCCAGTCCATCTATACAAAACATACCCTTTGCCCATCTGGTAAGATTAAGACATATCTGTATAAAAACAGAAGACTTTGAAAAGCAGGCATCTCAACTCCTAGAGAGATTCAGATCCAGGGGCTGTAGTGGAAATACATTGCAAAAGGCCCTCACTAGAGCACAGACCATTAAAAGACCCACATTATTGACACAAAAAATAGGGAACAGCCGAATAATCAAATGACTTTTGTCACTATCTATGGTCTGGCAGCAATGGATCTTAGAACCATTATACGCAAAATCGGTTCCACCATGCAGCAGCGACAAGAATATCACTGACCTCCCCCACAGCGACACATGGTAGCCAACATCACCAGGTCCTGACCCCAACTGGGGATCACACCAACACCTGTTCACTATGCCAGATCCAGGGATCTGATGTTGGGATCTGGGGAATCCAACCTGAAGCTAGGAGGTCAGATCCGTGGTTGGATAGCTCTGCTATCTGACTGGATCCATTATCCTGCCAAATGGCAGGTATTTGGTGGTATTCTAATTGCTAGGATACTATCCGAGCAACACAGTGGTGACATGCTGGTACACAGTAAGATTTACATTTCAGACTGTCCCTCTTGTTGACCTTCAGTGAAACCTGTAGAGCTTTATCCCTGTAAGAACTGTATTACTTTTAGACGCATGGTACAGGGCAAGGAATTCTCTAATCCTTCTCCAATGGGCATCAAAACTGTCCACATTTGCCCATTTATAACATGAACAACTACTTATGTAGAATATGCCCAGTGGTGCTTCTGTGGCAAAATGTACACTGGAAGAACAATTCATGTTTTGAAGAAAAGCATACAGGAGCACTACAGGGCAATACATAGGGGCAACGTGGAACATCCTATAGCATTTCATTTGGCTACAGTTCCCCATAAGAAATATGCCACAGTTTACTATTTGGGCACAGCGGCCAACTCAAGCAACAATCAAGGGGGTGACAAAGTATGCCTTCTTCTGGAAAAAGAATCAGTGTGGATGTTTAAATTAAAAACATCGAAACCACATGGGTTCAATGAGTTAATGGACTGGGAACTATTTCTGTGATATAGTCATTTATATTGCATTCCAATCTATCTCAAGGTTTTCTACATGTCTCCTCAGATGCCTTTCAGTCACTGATAATGCTTGCATTGAACCTGTATTAAATGCAATATCAGCTGTTTGTTACAGCAAAGCTTACCCACTCCCCCCCTTCCTTATCACCTTCATATCTTCTTGTTTAGGCTCTCAGTCTGTATTAGGTTTAGGATGCCTTACTATTACCTTCACCCCTGCTGCCCTCCTCCCTTGTGCCAGTCTCCCTGCACATATTAGTTTCCTGTTGTATGTCAAACCCCTTGGTCCAACACTTCTATCTTCATTTTTATAGCTGCGTAGATAGACCCTGCAGTCATTTTGTGCTAGCTCTAAAAATGAGCTACCGGATTCAGGCAGTGGAATGCTTCCAGTTTTGGAGTTTTGGAATGATCCTTCCAAAACTCCAAAACAGTCAGAAACAGTCCACAATGGGTGCACTATTTATAACCTCATTTTCTTCAGCTGCAAGTCTGGAATGGCAGCCTATGTTCTGTGCTGCCATGGCCGCCCACTCATAGCACAGGTCTTTTAGCATTCCTTTGTAACTCCAACTATTTGCAGAGTACAAGAGAGCATCACACCTACCCCCTCTCAACAAGAACAGTGTTCTATTAATTGTGGTTATGTAGTGGATGGTAGCATTTTTCTTGGGATACAAAGCAGGGGACTTGGGGTGTAGTTTTTTTTTTGTTATTTTTTTTAAGGAGCTTCTACACTTTAAGCATCCCTGCTGGTTATTGGTGATCCTGGCAATCTCAGAGTTGGCTTCTGATGCTGAGGGGAACGCAAAGGATGACAGAGGTAGATTATTAGTTGGACAGCTTCACAGAATGCACAGGAACAGCATTATGGTACTTTTTCTGCAGCTGACCTGAAAGAGAATTTTTTTTAAGCTGAGTGGCCGGGCCCCAATTACCTCAACATCTATCTGTCTGTCTGACTGTCTATCTATCTATCTATCTACATCTACAAGTTCTTGATACTGCAGAGACATTACATTTATTGGGCTGATTATTGACTGTGATTGCTGATTTCTTTTGTACTGAGTTGTGATCCCAGTTGATTACATGTGTATAGCACGCATACGGTACATCTGGCTCTCTACAGTATCGCTGCAGATGCTAAACATGCAAAAGCATATTGTGCTATGATGAGGTTAATTAACTATATATTTATTGATGACTAATGTTCCGTACAGTGTTACTATGCTGATCTCTGTCTATTGAAAGTGCAAGTTGTTAGGAAACTTTTTCTTTTGCTGACCATGCATGCACAGATGGCACTGCAGTGCCATCTTCTTTATTTTTTACATGCTCGCTGGTCCATCTCTCAGCAGCTCCCTGGACCAATAAATCACCTACCCAGTGCCTGGAGTTGTGGAAACAGTGAAACGTGACCCCCCTCTGCACAGGGCCAAGGAGAATGATAAACCCAGCAGCCGCAGCCGCAAGGTTTTGATTGGCTTGCTGGCCCAAATCTGGCTTGGAACCACTGCAACACCCTCCGGTCCTGATTTTAACAGCCATGGTGGCCATAGGCAGATTGAGGACTCAGCAGGGCTGTAGCCCCTTCAGGTAAGCCCAACCTGTGCTGGGGGTTACTGTATGCTCCACTTCCCCTATCGTACCAGGAAAAATCTGGAAATGAGCTGTTACAGGCTCAGCATATCTTTCCCAGTGAATCTTTTGAACTAACTAACTAAAACTCAGCTACTAGCTAAGAACCCCCTGCCTTGGCTGTGCCATTTTGTGAAGAAGAATATTTCGCTGTCATGCATACTGAAATGATTAAATTACTGGTAGGACTGCACAGAGACTCATTCTGAAAATGTTGCCCATAGAATCAACACACCTTAGATCTCATACAGTGGCAGAGATTCTCACCAAACATCAAACAAAATGACTGTCCTGAATCCAAACTAGAAAAAGAAAATAAAGTTAAAAAATATAAGTTTTAACATTTTCTGTTTTTCATTCTTAGCATGCTTTAAAGCCAAGGTAACTCGTTTGAGTCATTACATCCTACGCAGTGATGTAACATCACCTCTCTTATTTTGGTTCCTCTTTTCAAACTGAGCATTCCTATGCCTGAAGTGATGATGGGATAACTTACTGTAATTGTGGGTGGCCTGTCTGCTGATTTTGTGGATGAAGCTGCAGGTAAAATTGCCCACACAAAAGCAGTTTTTTTTTTATCACATAAAATTTTTATATGCATCAAACAGGCAGAAGCATACACAGTCAAAGTTGCAGTGGATTCAACAACAATAAAGGACAATACAAAAACAGGTTTGAGGTTGGTCTTTAAGTCATATTTTTCATTGAAGCAGTCTCATTCTAGCCATGTCAGTTTTACTTTGAAGGCTTTATATTTATTTTAGGTTACTGATTTCCCAAGGGGGGAAAATGAGAAATGCACCCTTATTTATCCAGGATAAACAAAAGATTGTGAAAGATTGAAAGTGTGCTTTGTCTAGGGTCACACAGTTCTATTGCAAAAACAGTTTACAACCAGAAATAAAATATTGATATCCAATTGACAAAACAAAAAACATTTACAAGTGAGGCGATTACCACAGATGCCAATAAATCACTAAATGTCTGACAATAAAAAATGCAAGAACTCCCAAAAATGCATGGATGCAAAAATAAAACAATAGAAGCTAAGTAGGTCACCTTGACATTCAAGTCAAGGTCGCCTGATGTGTGTATGTGTATGTGTCTTTCACTGACTCTCTCTCTCTCTCTCTTTCTGAAAAGTGAAGTTTTTAATACAAGTGAACAGTAAGATGGATGGAGCAAATCTAAAAATGTTTTGCCACTAGACTTAGAATGATAGGCCAAACCTAAGGTTCCCCTGCTTTGGAAGAAGGACTGTTTTATGCCATAATTACACATTGGAGGAAACCTAATAAATAGTGCAGTGAGGCAGATAAAGGGGCAGCCACACAAACTACACAGGGGAGGGATCCCCATGCATAGTAGGCACAGCAGTATATCACTGGTTTCAGCAGCACTAAGCAGTTGCCATCACAGCACTGTTTAATGCTTCCGAAACCCTCCCCCAATCCCCCCCAATACCTATCTGTCCAAGTTACAGTTGCATTTCCCCTATCCTGGTGGTGTAGCAGCCCCCCCCACTTGTCGATAGGGCAGTTTAGCCATAAATATATAAAAAATAATTGCTGGTCAGTGGTGGTCCCGTGGCCCCCCATTTCTTCTAAAGGTCAGGTTCAATGCCTCTCCCATCTCCTCCAAAAGTCAGTGGCACTCCACCTGATCGGCTTGCTCAGGACCCTCCTCCACACACCCTCCCCTGCCTTATAGCAGAGGCCATTGTACAGCAGCCAAGATGGTGATCGGCACAGCCCCTCTCCATGTTCACCACCTTGGCTGTCTGGCATCTGACAGGCATGTGCAGGCATGTGTACTGTAGAAACAGTAGGACAGTCACCAATGCCCATCAGATGACCAGCCAAGATGTGAGCAGAGGGCTGTGCCAGTGTGGTCTCAACTTCTGTACCATGGCACTGGTTACCAGGGAGGGGTGGGGGGAGGAGGATCCTGAGCAGGCAGGTTGGGTGGGAGGAGGTCACTAGACTGCCAGGATTCATTTATATATGTTATTTGCTACACAGTATTGTTGGCCAATTGGGATCTGGGTGGACCACTAGACTTTGGGGAGCTGATTTGATTGTAACTTGTCAAAGTGGTTTCTCACTCAACCCAAATAAAGAAAACTGATGGATGGCACCAAACTCTATTTTATTGTCTTCCATTTGCTCAAAGATTATTTTTTCTTTTTTGTAATTTTTCAGAACTGTGAAGTTTCTTGCTTAGACAATGAGCTTAACTTTCCATACTAAAATGTTAATTTAACATAGATACCTGACTTCATCATTTCTGCAATAAAAAGAATATAATTAGTAATCAAATGTTGTCTAACTCGCATATATATATATATAGTTTATCTATATTTTTATTTTTAGTTTATATCTCCAAATATGTCATTTTATATTACAGAAATGAGAAAGGAACTTTACAGTTCTGAAATGTCACAATAAAGAAAAAAATAATCTTTGAGCAAAAGGAAACAATAAAATAGAGTTTGATGCCATCCATCCGTTTTCTTTATTTGGATTGAGTGAGAAACCACTTTGACATTGTTTTCTGCATTTCTGTTTTCTTCTCATTCCCTATTTCTGTTCTCCAAAAGATAAAACTAAATAAAGAAATAAAAAGGGAACCCTGGGAGACACAAGGTAGAGCTATAGATGTGAGTGTAACTTGGCCAGACAAAAGACCCGGGATGGAGGAAAGCAAAACTACCAGGGCTGGGGTGGATGTGATCATAACTTGGCCAGGCACATGACCCCAGGATGGAGGGAAGCAAAACTACAAGGATTGGGGTGAATGTGATTGTAACTTGGCTGACAGATGATCCTGGGATGGAGGGAAGCAAAACTACCAGGACTGGGGTGCATGTGATTGTAACTTGGCCAGACAGATGACCCCAGGATGGAGGGAAGCAAAACTACCAGGATTGGGGTGGATGTGATTGTAACTTGGACAGGACAGGCACTTGAGGGCTGCACACACTTGTTAATTACCTCATAATAGGCATGCTGATGGCCCCTTAGTGCCTTGCATACATATTGGGATCATTAGTATACAGGGCTGAATATGGCCCAAAGAAGCCTTTGGCTGTCCCACTTTGGATTTCAGCTATTTCCATTGGGCTCCAGTGGGCCATATTCAAATTTGACCTGTGTCAGCACAGTGTATGGTGATCTGTTGGTGCACACTGATTTTCTGAATATGGGGGCCTAGCTCTATTGGGATTATTCCCCCCCTCCCTTTTTTAAAACTTCTGTTTTGCTGACATTGGTTTTATAGTCTAATGTAAGAGAGTATCTGTGCTGGAGTGTCTGTAGTTCTTTAACAGCTAGCTAGCACTGCTTTTCAAAATACTTCCTACCATGCCTGAAACATAGTTAGTACCTTCTTGTAATTTATGACTATACAAATTTGGTTAAAATAATATCTAGTTGTTCCTATTTATTTATTTGAAAATTGGTAACCAGGAGAGGAACATTGAACTGAAGCTAGTTTCCAGGTGTGACCTGTGGGAATGGTTACTGGATGAAACAGAAAAGCATAATACAGTATATTATGTGAAACATAAAGCAAAGTGCAGACACAGAGCAAAAAATTAATACATCTTTGGTATAAACTTGAAACAAACTAAAGTGCAAGCATGCTGTGCAAATACATGTGCAGGAAGAAAACTGGAAATTGGACAACAAAGCAGTACAGAGGCAAGCAATGCAGTATACCAGGGTTTAATAAAGGACTAGGTTGACCCAAAAACCTGAGCTACCAAGAATAAGTAGGGGTGACCTCCTACAGGTAAAAGTTGATTTGGGAATTAAGGGACTGGTTTCTGTACATCGTCTTTTCATAGAAGGGGGGGGGGGGTGAGGCATTCCTTAAGCACCCACTAATATAAAAAACATGCACGTAATCCATTTTTTACTGTCCAGGATGGGCGTTTTTCACTAAATTTAAATGTCTGTTGGCAAGGCTGGTAGAATGACAAAAATTGACATCCACTGTATATCAAGTAATGTGGCAGTAGTTTTTATTATTTATTTGAATTTTGTTGACCGGGTAAGACCACTGAGGCAATTACAGTCCCTTTTTCAGGGTTGACCTGGGGTCACAAATATTACAGAGCAGAACAAAAATATTACAGAGCAGTACACAAATATAACAGAGCAGTACAAAAATATTACAGAGCAGTACACAAATATTACAGAGCAGTACAAAGTACAGAGAGGTGAAATGCAGGACATCAATAAAACATCATCAAACATCAGACAATGGATATATAGCCATACTGAGCTATGCACAGACATAAGTGTTATATAGATATAATGTGTGATATAACAAGTAGATACGAGCATAGTGCTAAAACCGTGTAAAAGAAGAAAGTTAGGGTAAAGAGACGAGAGAAGATGAATACAGTTATGGTTTACTAGGATGTGAGGGAGAGAGAGGGAAGGGAAGAGAAGTGAGGGGGTGGGATGGGGTAGAGGTGGGTAGGGATAGAATAGGATAGGAGACGTTAAGGTGCATCAGTGGAAACAAGAGCAGGAGGTAGGGGAAACAAGGGAGGCATATAAGCTGGACTTAAATAGAAGAAGAGAGGTACTATTCAGGACAAGTGGAGGAAGAGAGTTCCAGTCAGAGACAGCAGCAAAAGAGAAGGACCTCCTAGTAGAGGTTAGGTGCAGATTGGGGGATAGCTAGCAGGGGTAGGGATGCTGAGCGGAGGGTGTGAGTAGCTTGTCTTAAGCTTATTATATCCCTTAGGCAGGAGGGTGTGAAGTAGTGGACAAACTTAAACATAAGGCACATGGAGAAGTACTTCAACTTAGATTCATAGGGTAACCAGACCAGAGAGGAGAGGGCTTTGCAGTGGTGTGAACAGGAATTGGCTCCCAAAGCAAACCTCCCAATCCTGTGGCAGGCCTGGGAAAGGAGAGAGAGAGAGAAGGAATTAGCAGACAACAGCAGAGGGGCTGCATAGGTCAGGAGGGGAGTAAGTGATGCAGAACAATTCTTCGGCTGGAGGCGGAGGTGAGAAATGGGTGAATTCGATAGAGCAGACCAAGCTTCTGATTCATGGCTTTGACAATGTTGGAGACATGAAAGCTGAAAGAGAGCTCGAGGTCCAGGGTGAAGCCCAGATATTTGAAGGACAGGACTGTCTCCAGGGTGTCACCCATGTTTGATGTGATATTAAGAGAGTGTGAAGGATGCTTTGTAGAGGTGTTGGGAGAAAAGCATGCATTTTGTTTTCTTTGTATTAAGAACCAGATGTTGACAGTTGAACCAGTCCTCAAGGGAAGCAAAGTCATTGGCAAGATCCCAATTAATTTGGTCAGTACTTGATGAGGAACGATAGATAATGGCATCATCCCCATAAAGATGCACTGAGGCACCACCACAAGAAAGAGGGAGATCATTAATGAAGAGGGAAAATAATAATGGTCCTAAAATGGATCCCTGCGATACTCCATGAGTTATGTGCCTGGGTTCAGAGAGGGAGCAATCCCACCTGACTCTTTGAGAGTGGAATGATAGGTAGCTTTTTACTCAGTTCTGGGCATTATTATCCAGACCTAGAGTATGCAGCTGGTGGAGCAGGAGATCATGGTTTACCAGATCAAATGCTTTATTAAGGTTGGCAGAAATGGTACCCATAGCATAACCTTCATCCATGGCATGGTATGTCTGTTGTTACTTTTATCAATGCAGTTTGGGTGCTGTGATTCCTTCTGAATCCATGCTGATAAGGGGATAGTAGGTTGTGTGATTCAAGGTAGTCTGGAAGGTGGTTGTAAACTATGCGCTCCTGTATCTTTGCCAAGTGGCAGAGGAGGAATATAGGTCTATAGTAGTCAACAACAGTATTGGATCCCCCCTTATGTATCGGTACTACCACTGCTACCTTCCACTTATCAGGTGCTGTATTGGACAGGAAGGACCAGTTGAAGAGGTCTCAGACAGGACAAGCAAGGGCTGATGCACCCAATCTGAGAAATTTAGCTTCTAGGAAGTCATGTCCAGACGAGCTATCAGGATTTAGGTTTAGGAGGAGCTTCTGGACCACTTTGAGAGTGACAAGTTTCAGGTGGAACTCGGGGCACCAATCAAGGGCAGCTTTATGAGGTGGGACCGAGTTGGGGGTGGAGGAGTTATGGAAAAGCGAAGTATATTTGTGAAGATCTGTAAAGTAGTTATTAAGTCCTGTTGCTATGGATGCAGAGTCAGTGAGACCAGATCCATTGGTGAGGACTGAGTTGGGCGTAGTAACAGTTTTCCCCATTACTAGTGTGTTAATTTGCCGCCAGAACTTCTTTGGGTTGCAGAGATTTTCCGTTTGGAGGGATTTAAAGTGTAAGCAGTTGGCCTTGTGAAGGGACTGTTTGCATTTGTTCCTGAGATGTCTGTAGGCTTGCTAGTCAGAGGATAGGTCGCTCTTTTTGTAGGCTCACCAGGCTTTATCTCTATGGGACATAAGCATCCTGATTTCCTTAGAGAGCCACAGAGCCTTAACACCCTTTGACCTACATTTTTTCAGGGGTGCACTTTGGTTAATTATCTGAGTGAAAGTTGTGATGAAGAAGTCTAGGGCATGATTTAAATCTGGGAGGCCATTAATGGGTGTCCAGTCCGTGTTAGTGATGGAGGTGACAAAGTGGCCTGCATCAAATCTAGACATGTCACAGACTAAGGATATCTTGGGAGAGGGGTTTGGGTAGTTGTTTCTCCACACACAAAAGCAGTCAGGGAGTACACAAACTGCTTTTATCCTCATTGGACAATTAGTAACCATCCAGTCAAGTAATGTATGTTTCCCAGATTTAGCGTTGATATGTGTGGGGTCTTGTATAAGTTGAGTTAGGCATGAGTCAGCCAGCGCAGCATGCAATTTCACAGCATCTTGGAGTAGCCAGTCCTGGTTAAAGTCTCCACAGAGTATGAGGTCATAGCCAGGGAGGTTGGCTATGGAATCTAGGAGGGAGGAGGAGGGCAGGCTGGAGGAGGTTTTACTAGGGGGCACATAGACACACCTAATGGTCAGTTTTTTGATGTTTTCAAGTGTTAGGGAGCAAGGAGTGAGTCAGCTATAGGTGGTCCCCCCCTAGGATCAGGGAGTTCAGTGACATCAGGATTAGACCTGAAGTATAGAAATACACCACCACCCCTTTTTCCTAACCTATGTTTTCTGAGACAGCTGTAGCCAGGTAGGGACACCTCGTGTTGCTTGATGGCCGGCTTGAGCCAGGATTCAGATATACAAAGAACATCTGGTGCCACCTGTAGGACCCAGGCATCCAGTTTCACCCTCTTGGGGTGAATACTACGGATGTTGAGATAAGCAATTTTTAGTCCCTTAATCTGTGGTACAGACTGTGTAGTGTGTGGGAGAAGAGTAAGACAGGCGGGCCCAGGGTTGGTTTCAATGTCGCCTGCACAAGCAAGCAAGAGGAGGACTGAGACAGGGAGCCCTAAAGAGACATATGAGGAGAGCATTCCTAGGATGATTAAACCTTGAGATATACAGAGGCATTTATAGAGCCAGAGCCCCAGTAGAGCAGTGTCCCATTTTGGGAGACAGGGGATGTAAAGGAGCACCAGAGAAGATTCTGGCCATATGAGACCTGGGAAGGGGAAACAATTCCAGGAAGTGTGATGTATTGCCTCAGTGATAAGGTTATCTATGCAGCAACTGAGGAGAATGAGGCAAGACAGGGATGAAATAACATATAAACGTTTCATGAAGATGTTCTATCCAGGGTGTATTAACCCAATGGAAAAGAGCTAAGCCAATGCAGGGAGGCGTCTGTGCTATGGGACACGTGCCAGGCAACACTGTGCCCATGATAGGCAAGGTTCATGCCAGATGATTGGGAACTAAATTAGGAAGTCAGAGAGTTAAGTTACTAGCAGAAAGGGAAACTGAGGCAGGGGCATCAGCCAAATAAGCAGCTAAGAGGGGCTAAAATGGAAGGTAAAGTCATAGCTGAAGGAAAACTGAAGCATGATCAGCAACCAATGAGTAGCGAAGGGGCGGGGTTTCATGTGTATTTAATAAAGCCTGGGGTCGGGGCGGGTGGACGGGAGAATTATATACTTGAATGATTCAGCTACACTTCAGAAAATTAAGCTGCAGTTCAAATGTTACAGAGCCGTTTTTGGAGAGAAAGAGAGAAAAGTAGATGGCCAATCAGGGAAAAAGCTGTAAAGTCTGCAGCCAATCCCAAGCATGTTGGAGACCCCTTAGCCAATTGGCATTCAGGAAAAGTTTGGGGCTGGAGAGCAGTCTTACCCTGGCACTGTAGTTCTTTGGGCAGGTGGCGGAGGGTTCTCAGCTGGCTGGCTTATCCAGCCGCTGCAGGCTGGGAGAGCGATTTAGCCCTAGTCATGGGCACCCTCTGGCACTGTGTTTTTTTGGGTGGGTGGTGCAGGGTTTGCAACCAGCTGGCTTATCCAGCCACTGCAGGCTGGGAGAGTGATTCGGCCCTAGTCACGGACACCCCTGGAAGTGAGGTGGTGAGTGGAAGTTTTAAAGAGGAATGATAACACAGGCTACAAGTTCTGTACTAGTACAGATGGCAGACCTGTACTGTTAGTCATCTTCTGTCTCAACTGCTTGTGCACTGTGTACCTCTCAACTTTGTATCTCAAATTACCATTTTCCTCATAGACACCCAAATATTATCTGCATGTTGTGCTTCGATCTATTGGTAATCTTGCAGAGTATTAAAGGATTGAGCCTGCCATATGAAGCCATCACTTAACAGATAGTACCAATTACTGGTAACAGTTTTATTTTTAATTAACTGTAGCTCAGGTGCCATGTGCCAGTGGGCTATTACCCCTGCCTAATGACTACTAAACTGGTTAAGGAGCCTGGGTTCTGTTTTGGTGACAGTTGGGGTTCTTTCCCAAAAGTGGTAACAAATAGCATGGTGCCTCCACTCAGAGTGAAATAATAGTGGGGCAGGTGTCTGAGTAGTACAACCCCCTGGGATGCTATACCTATAGACCTCACCTTCCTGTCACCCCACGCACAGAACACCACTCTGATTTGAAATACTGAAAAACACATATAATTAAAGACTGCAGCTAATAATATGCTCACTAGACAGGAATTACCAAAAACAGCTTTATTTCAGGGGCTAGGGCTAGGACAGGGGGATGCCTAGACCCAGGATTACCATAATAAAAAGCAAACTAGATTGACTTGCAGGGCCCCTAGGTCAACATGCCTAACAATGTCCACCTTTCCACAGCACAGCAACCCACCTCCTCACTGGTACCTGTGCCCCCCCTTAAGTTTGTTCATGTACCCAAACTGGTGCAGGCCTGTACGTTGCCATAGGTTGGCCAGTGTTAGGGCCCTGAAACATTGTAATGACTTGCAAGTGAGCAAATTATACCCTGGCAAACAATGTCAAACCATTATCCTTTGGTTAGGGCAAGCCCTGATTTACTTGCGGTTACGTAAAAAACTGGGCTTCAGGTTCTGTTCAGTGGGCTTAAAGTGGGAAGCAATGGTGCTGTGGGGCAGCAGAGCAATGCATCTGCATTTATGTTGATTTGTAATAGTTTTTGGCTGCTTGAAAGTATGAAATGGTGTCCTGTCTTAGCCACTGTATACAACATGGCTGTGTTTCCATCGAGGGGTTGAGATGAAATCATATGGACCACAAGGGAGAACCTCGAGAGGTCCAAGATTTCATTTGAACCCTGAGATGGAAACACAGCCTTGTCATGTATGGTTGCCCATCCACTGGTTGTTATAGAAACATAGAAACATGGACAATGATGGTAGAAAAAGACCAGAGGTCCATCCAGTCTGCCCAAGTTCCCTACAATCTCTAGAACCTACTGTTTCTCCAAGGCACTAACCCTCCCTGTCCTCTCTCTATTCTCCTCCTTGGTTCTGTTGCCCCCAGTAAATACTATTCCTTTCATGAAGTCCCAGCCCTGCTTGAATCCTCTGACTGTTTTCACACCCACCATTTCAGCTGGCAGACTGTTCCAAGGTTCTACCACCCTTTCTGTAAAGTAGTACTTCCTTACATCGCTCCTTAACCAACCTTCTGATAATTTCCATTTGTGCCCACATGACTATGACTTGATATTCAGGTTAAATAGTTCCCCACTGTTCACTTTGTTAATTTGAAGGTCTCTATCATATCTCCCCTGTCCCTTCTGGTCTCCAGTGAGTATGTATTTAGTGCCTTGAGGCGATCCTCATAGGATCTGCCTTGCTGGTCCTGAATCATTTTTGTTACTCTGTACTGCACTGTCTCCAACCTATCCTTATCCTTTCTGAGGTGAGGACTCCAGAACTGGGCACAGTACTCTAGGTGAGGCATTACCAGGGATCTGTAGAAGGGAAGTATTACCTCTTTTCTTCTGCTATCAATACTCCTCCCAGTACATCCCAGCATCCCGTTAGCCTTTCTACAGGCTTTGTTGCACTGACCTGATTGCTTAAGTGAGTTGCTAATGATAACTCCCAGTTTCCATTACACAGCTGTAGTGCTAAGTCTCTCTCTCCTCCTATCCAGTACTCTGTCTTGGGGTTCTTTTTCCCTATTGCATTATCTTGCACTTTCTAGAATTGAATTTTAACTGCCAGACCTTTGACCACTCCTCTAGCTTTTGCAGGTATCTCTGTATTTGCCTTAATCTCTTGCCACTATCCACCCTCCCACATAGTTTTGTGTCATCTGTGAAAAGCAACCTGCCCTGGATTCCTTCTCCAATGTCACTAATGAACATGTTGATGGCTTACTATTGAAATGTTGAAGTTATGTTTGGTTGCAGAATGCAGATCAAACATATTGGTATAGCTTTAGTAAAGAAAAGCAGGTTCAGGAGGTTTGTCAGGATGTGAGCCAGTGAGGTGACTGGGAATTAGACTGCAGCCAATGGTAGTTGATCTAGCAAATGCAGGTTTTTCATGGGAAAGCACCCTTTTCAAATGAGTTTTGCTGTTCCAGTGATTGTGCTGGGTTTGGCCATTTTGATGATGCTATCTGCCAGTATCCTCCTCCCCCAAACTCCCACCATGTCTGACTTTCTCTCTCTACACTTCTGCCATGCCACTTTCTTTGGAACACTGCCAGAATTACTGTATGTGCTGAAACAGACGAATGTGCTGAACACTCTTCCACCCAGCAAATCACAGCATCTAAGTGCAGTTTTCAACATACATTATGGGGCAACCATCCACCTGCTTCATACTTTGCCCCTTAGTTACTGTGCCCTATGTGCATGACCCTGCACTTTTTTTGCATTGAATCCCAGCTGCCATTCTTCAGACCATTTCTCCAGTTTTTCAAGGTCTTCCCTCCTTCTTTCAACATCCCCTGGAGTGTCCACCCTATTGTATACCTCTGTATCATCTGCAGAGGCATATCTACCCCTCCAGTCCCTCTGTAACATCTTCAATAAAGACATTGAAGAGGGCCAGCCCCAGCACTGTCCCCTGCAACACCCTGCTCATCATCTCTCCCTCTCCAGAGCACTCCCCGTTTACCACAACCCTCTGACTCGAAGGTTGTGGGTTCTAGTCCTGCATGATTGGGCTTATACCATCTACGCTGGCACTAGAGTGCATTACTGAGGGATGCTATGCTCTCCGGGTGTGCCATCCTTCCAATGAGACATTAAGCCAAGGGCCCTTCTTCTTTGGTGCTGTTTTACTAGGTGTCCAGGTGGACATAAAAGAATCTAAGACACTTATTGCAAGAGGAGCAGGACTTACCCCTGTGTTCTGGCCAAACTTTCTCCTTGAAAAACCCAACATTTTGCCCTAATAGGCTTCATCAGGAGTAGGTGGCTCTGTGGCTTGCTGTGTGCCTCTTCTCCTTTTGTTTTCATATTTTTCACAGATACGGTTTACTATGATCAGTTTTCCAAATTACTGATGCTGTTCAGCAGTTCAAGTAGTGCCTTTGAGACCAAATTGCTTAACAGTCAATGATTTGGATAATTGACCAGAATAAACAGTTTCTGTGAAAAACACCAACATATAAAGTGAAGAGGTACACAACAAGCCAATAGGAGCCACCTACTCCCCCGATGAAACCTATTAGGATGCAATTTTATTTTATTTCATATTTTTTCGGTAATACACAGCAGTTGACTTTTTCCTTGATTTTTTCCACATTGGATTCAGACTGGTTGCTGCTTGGGCCTTTTTACATATTTTCTGTAGAACAGAAGATTTTGTAGCACCACTTCTCTAATATTTCTGGGCTCATTCTAAAGGTTTGGAACCATAGGCTCTGCTGCTTACTAGGGTTGCTATAGCTATACCCTTCCATGGTGCCTTGTAAGGACCACATATTGCCTCCCCAACTGCAAATAAGGTTGTAAGGGCCACTTATTACCTCCCCAACTGCAGATAAGGTGGGGAAAGGGTGTTCTTGTAGGCTAAGGGGTTGGCTTTCTGATGCTGTGATTGCCTTAAGGAATGTATGAGTGACAGGACTATCACACATGTGCTATGGGCACTATCTTGGAAGGCCAGTAACTGCATTTGTGCCCGGCAATGCCCATCTTGGTAAAGGCCACACATGTGCCATCGATGGGCCAGCCATCTTGGTATAGGCCTCAAATGTGCAGATCACACAGCAGCCATGTTGGTACAGTCTGCACATGTGCAAGACCCCAGGGAAAGGGTACTGATTTATTAAATAAACACTGGCCTCTCCCATCCAGGAACTAGCCCACTAGACTACTAGGGCTACATTTTACATAGTGGCCTCACCCCCAGGGCATTTCCTAGCCCCAATGCCACCAATGCTTCTTCCGATTTAAAAAAAAGGCTACTAGCCCCACAAAAGTCTCCACTAGCCCACATGGGCTAATAAGTAAAATAATGGCCACTTGGCCTCCAATAGGGGACATGGGAGTTTGGCTGTGTCCCCTCCACAAACCACACTCCCTTTCCTCTGCCTGTGCTCTGATACTGTTTTGGTTTTTTTACTAACCTAACTTCTCTTTTTGTTTTGGAGGTCTGATGGAACGTGCACTCCTACCCCATCAGATAAGTATAATTCCCTTCCTAACCTGTCTTTTCTGCCCTGTTTTACCTCCCAAAGAGCTGCAGATCCTTTGTGACCCCTTTTCTATTCTTTGTTTTACAGGTGTGGCAGACGACCTTTCCCCAGGACTACCCCTTTGCGCTCTGCACTCAGGTAAGTCCCCCTATTTTGCATATACAGGGTGGGTTCACTGTAACATGGTGGTCATGCCCATTACACCTGGGTGAGTCACATTGTTATCCACCTAGGATTTACAGTGTTGTTTCACCTGTGAAATGGTATCTAAGTGAAAATCACATGCATAACTGATTGTAACCATCTTCAACATGGTGGACAGTGCCATGTTAAGCTGGACCTTAGCTGCAACCGTATTGGCTCTTGCAAGAGTTTGTTTCTTCATGTCTCTGCTCTATGGACTCTGCTCTCACATACTGTTAACACTCATTCTTATTACAATTTCATTTTCATTTAATCCCACTGAGTCCATATACTAGCAATTTTTGCTGTATTCTCATAGTTCCACAATGCTGACACTTACAATTCATTCAGGTTCTCTATTGACTGCTCATTGTTTTGATGTTTTTTTTTTGTGTAAAGTGAAGCCCTCCAGGATGAAACGCAGCACTGCAGAATTCTGCAGTAGAGTTACTGCAGCAAACAATGTAATTTAAATGGGAGTTAATCCCTTTTGTCATGCAGTAAACCTATTACACTGTGCTTCATTTTGGCGGGCTTCATTAGCAGATATTCTGCCTGATTCTGATTCAACTGTTACTGTGTACTCAGGTGACTGTAGCTTGACCTTGTAATTTAAATTAATTACTCAACTAGTAACCAGAGGATTTCATTATTTTCCAGACATTAGTGCAGCAGTAGTTTTCAGTGTTTTCAATGTTTGGAATTATTTAACATAAACTCTATTTATGAATGTTATTACTATGATAAATTCAACTGAAATATTATATGTACACAACCATTAGTGCTACATCCAGTGAGTTTCCCATACCAGTATGAATGTTCAATGAAACAATAGTTCCAAGTGGACTTTGCCCTTTAATTTTCTGCTCCTCTGCAAATCTTGGCTACTTTAGCAACATTTACAGTAAAGGAACTAATTAAGTACCTTGGAAATGTCTTGCATTTGCAATGAGATCCATTAAGAAAAGGTATTAATCCCCAAAATAGTTGTCCTGACAACCACTACAGCCTGAGTGCAAATACCTGATAGATGCTAACTGATCTGGTTTTAATAACATTTTAGACTTCTGTTTTAATTGATCAGTTGTTAATTTACACAATCATTTACACTTGTAACCTCACATTTGAAAAAGCACCTTCACAGCCAGCACAGTGGCACTAGGCCAAGGCACTGATGAGTGCCTTACCTCTTGCCATGCCGGCAGCCTGAGTTTGGGAATGAGCTTAGGTTGCTGGGTTTGGTGGGGAGTGGGCAAGGAGTGGATGTAGCAGCCACTAAGCAGCTCTCCTCTCCCAGATTGGGTTGGCTTGCCAACTCGGTTATTGGCTACCAGCAGGTGCCAGTCTCAAATATTGCATATACTGTTCACATGACCCTACCTCATGAACAAAGATGGTGGGAAATTCAAGTATAGGTCAAAAGGTTATTTCAAAGTGTGACAGATAAACTTCATCTAATTTTCAAAGATAGTCATTTATGACTCCTCTTATAAACATGACATCTGGTATTCATAGCATATTGACAGAAACATCATTTTGCACCACAAGTGCTAAAAAAAAGTCTCATCCAGGATTTAAAATAAAGACACCTGTCACATACATGAGTCTGTGTGGAAAAATGGCTATGTTCAAAGCTTGGAGTTAACATATTGAAAATTAAAATTATGAGTGAATGTTGAAATATTTCAACATTCAGTCATAATTTGGTCATCATTTTACAATATTTTTACACCAAATTTTCAACAGATCCTCCTTATGACCCCACCTCATGAACTTGGTAGGTGAACATTTTCAAATCCCCACCAAAGGTCATTTTGAGCCACTGGTATGAAAACACATCTTGGTCAGGATTTTAAAACTAACAGCTGTCACATTCATGAGGTGATGTGTGAAAAGAACTACTCAAAAAATGTGGGGTCATTATATTAAAAATCACCCAAGTTATCAGCAAGCAAAATATCAATGTATGCTCAGAACTTCGTTGTTTTTTAATATTTTGACCCCACATTTTAAACATAGATTTCTTATGACCCCACTTCATGAACCCACTGGGAAACATTCTGAAATCCCCCCAAAAGGTGATCTTGCATCACCAGTGCATAACATGTTTCAAAGAGGACTTGAATAATGACAGCTATCACATGCATGAAGTGGTGAGAAAAATTGGCTATGTTGAAAATATGGGGTCATATTACTGAAAATTGCCAAAGCTATGAGTGACTGTTGAAACATTTCAATGTACACTCATAACTTCGTTATTTTTGTTATTTTTTTAATATTTGAAACTGACATTTTAACATAGTTTCCTTATGACCCAACCTCAAGAACAAGGGTGGTGAAAATGTTCAAATCCTGCCTAAACGGTGATTTTGCTCAGTGACTGTCAAATCACATTTTGGTACAGATTTAAATACTTTCACCACCCATGTTCATGAAGTAGGGTCCCAAAAAGGCCATGTTGAAAGTTTTGTGTGAAAATATAAAAAAATGACAAAGTTATGAATAAAAGTTAAACCACACTGACATACATTAAACTGGACTTACCTTATTTTCTCATATTGCAGTCAACAGTTTCATCACCAATCAGAGAGTGGATCTACATCATGGTGCATGTTCAGGTGATTCAGAATGCTGTGGGGGGTAGGGTGGTGGGTAGTGAGTGTGATGTCAGGGTGGAGGGGGTCAGATCACCGATGGATTGTTTTCATTTTTTCAGGTCATTAAAAAAAGAAGAATGAGGAATGATTTTCTTTATTTCAGGGGACCCAAGCCAACACTGGGATTGGGCATCCAAGCATCAGGATGATCTTCAGCTGCTCCAGGGGTGGGCACCCTGGTGCCACCAATTATATCTTGGGTAAGGTGGGCAGGAGACATGCAGGGGAGGGGGCAAGAGAAGCATTACTGGGGCTGGCACCCTGTCTGCTTAGAATATTTTTCTATTTTAGAATATTACAAAGCTCATTGGGAAGGGAAGCGGGTGACCTATAGGGGATGGTGGAGAAAGAAGAGGTACCAGGGTTGGTACCCCAGACCTCTTCAAATATATTAATTATCAAAACTAGGAAATACCCACACAAGGAGGAGGTGCTCAAGAAAAGAAAGTCAGTATGAACTGTAAAAGATTCTGGCACTCTCACTTCCTAACCCTAGATGTCAAGTCCCTCTACACCAACATTCCCCATGCTGGAGCCCTGGACACTGTAGCACACTTCATGACTTTTTTTTTCTATTTTTTTTGCAGCCCTCTATGAGGGGTTCTGGGTCCCACGCTCTGCTTTCTGCCACCCCTATCCCCAGGCTTACCCCTGGGCAGAGCCACTTGGTGAGTACCCCCTCCCAGGAACAAGGATCTCTAATCCTGGCTTGACCCCCAAGGTGGGGTCATGGGAGCAGGACCCCCCTGGCAGATCAATGTTGGAGCTGGAGTGGAGGCAGAAGTGTTGGCCATCATTAGTGGCCAGCATTTTTGCTCTATTTTCCCTGGGGGTGGGGATGTGCAATGACACTAGCATCTTCCCCCCAGATGTGTGGTGCCAGCCACAGTGGTACCCCCAGCCTCTGCCAGAGGTCTACATTGTATCACAACAATAGCGGCTCCATTGCAGGTTGTGCCAGTGTAAAAGGTAGGATAGCAATCAAAAGAAACACAGCACCAACACTTCTTTGAAAAAATGTAACTGTATTAAACTCACAGACAATTGATGGATGATAGAGGTCTACATTGTGCCAGACACTCTCCCCCCCCCGGAGAAGGAGAGCAGTCCCGGGGATGTTCAGTTCTTCTCCCCCCCAGCCAGTCCTCGAACTCCCAAGTCCATCTCTGAACTTGGGATGTCAGCACAGCAGAAGGATGCCATGCCACTGTGCTGGCAGGCCGGCCTCACTTTAGGAATTTTAGGAGTTAACAAGCAGGTCCTCATATGGAGTTTATAATTAAATAAACATATTTTGTACTTTCTTGTAATGCATTTTGGTTTTTGAACAAATGGTATAGGCAGGTTAAAGGGACTGTCATGGGGGCAACATTTGCCCCACACTAGCTGATTTATATGTCAGACTATGGGAGGCTGAATTTATTTACAATTCTGATAAAAATGGATTTTAGCAACAGATTGATTTATGGAGGAGGTATCTGAGTGATATTTTACTTATTTGGAAGGGTTCAGTATAAAAACTTAGTAAATTCATTACAGATTTACATACTTCTAATAGTATTAAACATTTGGGGCCAGATATTCAAAGAATAGCGCAGCGCGCAAACCAATTGTACAGGAATAGCGCAGGACTAGCGCAGAGCAGCCATATTAAAAGGACCTGTTAGCGCAGCAGTAGCGCGGGGCAAACCAATAATGTATGCAAGGGGCAAAGTGAGGTGGTGGCATGCATACATGTGCTAAGGGATATTCAAAGCCCTAGCGCTGCACTAGGACACATAGCGTGACACCTAGTGCAGTGCTAGCTACTGCCTATAAAAGGCTGGTCTTAACCCAGGGCAAAACACCTAGGAGAAGGGACCACAACAGGAAGTGGGAATGTGTGCAGTGCCAGTAGCAGTGATGCTACCATTGATGGCAGCTGTAGTGGAGGAGGAAGAGAGGGAGCTGGCACAACATGGGCCACAAAGCAGGCCAAGGAGACAGTATGCTGCAAACAGGTGGTACCAGCCCAGGGTCTCCTTCGAGACCCTGCCAGATGACCACATCACTGGCCAGTACAGGATGAACAGGGGAATGTTGAGGCAGCTCTGTGAACTCCCGCATGAGTAGCTGCACCCACACACCAGACGTAGCCATGCCATGACAGTGGAGGAGAAGGTGACAGCAGCGATGTGCTTCCTTGCCACAGGGATGTTCCAATGACCAACGGGGGACACCATCGGGGTATTGCAGTCTGCCACCTCACACCTCCTGACCCAGCTGCTAGAGGCTTTCCTACCACATGCTGGGGAGTTCATAGTATTCCCCAGCACAGCAGCAGAGCACAGAGAAACAATGCAGCAGTTCCATCGAGATGCACACCTACCATCTGTACTGGGTGCCACTGACTGCACCCATGTCCCCATCCGTGCACCACCTGGCGATAGCAGTGATGTGTACATAAACAGGAAGGGGTACCACTCCATCAACTGCCAGGTGGTGTGCAATGCGACTGGGCTCATCAGCAATGTCTATGAGCAGTACCCCGGCAATGCCCATGACGCCTTCATCTGACACCAGTCCCAGCTGTGCCAGGCTTTTGAGGAGGGCAGGATACCCAGTGGGCAACTAGTCAGTGAGTAACAGCATACAAGGCACACACACGACAGCATGTATGGGGCAGGAAGGGGAGGCCAGGGAAGGAGTGTGGGAGGGCTACACAGGGGAGCAGGACAGCAATGGCCAGATGGCAGTACGGCACTAACAGGTACACATCTCTTGACAGGGGACAGTGCCTATCCCCTGCGACCCTCACTGCTGACACCGGTACTCCATCTGGCCACAGTGGCCAAGGAGATGTACAACGAGGCACATGCCAGCACAAGGAACATCACAGAGAGGGTGTTTGGCATACGGAAGATGCACTTCAGAAGCACAGACACATCAGGCGGTGCCCTACAGTATACATCTCAGAAGGTATGCCATATCTTCCTAGCCTGTTGTATGCTGCACAACATGGCAATGAACTGTGGGATACAGGCACCCAAACCTGAGGGACAGGTGGACAGTGACCCAGAGCCAGCGGTCAGGGGGATAGTGGAGCAACTTGAGCGGAGGGATCCTCGCATGGCCTGCAGGGCCATAGAGCACAGGATCAACATCATCAGGACACTGTCACAGACCAGAGGGTAAGTACAGACTGCACAGCAACATAAAACAGTACAATGCTGAACTTTTTTAGTGTGCACCAACAACCAGAACAGTGACACCAACAATCACAAAAGGAACACAACAGGGTGGAACAGAATACATGTGTGCGTGTGGTGCGATGTGGGGGGTGTGCAGGTCACATGGGGGTGGACAGTCACGGTATAGTGTAATTGGGGATACATGATGTGTGGTGGGAGTGTAAGGAGGGCAACCATGGCAGTGGAAGTATGAGTGTGCATGGGATGGAGTGTGAGGATGTTTGTTAGTCGGTGTGTATGCTTGTGTGCACAGGGATGTGGGTGTGCCAATGTTGACACGGGGGGGTGATGACTGTGCAGAGGTGCAGTACGACCATGACTATCACCTCTGACTACCACCATGCACACGTCACGCACCACTTGTGCAGGTCACAGACCCTGGGGTGCTCTGGGCTGAGGACATGGCAGAGGAATAAGGTGAGGCAGGCAGGGCAGCCCTCCTGTGCCCCCGTTGACCGGCGGAGCCTGACAGGGTGGGTGAACTGCCACAGCGGCGCTGTGTGCCTGACGTGGTGCATGACACATTTGAGCTTGACCCAGCACCAGCCCTGCAGCCATGGGTTGGTCGCCTGTGGGCCACTGTGTCATGTGCACCCTGACCAACAAGCACATGCTGGCGACCCCCATGCACCCCACAAAGTACATTGGCGATGTCAACCACCACAGCCATCAGGCTAGCAAAGCCACGGTCAATTGCACCCACCATGCGGTCCAATCTGTCTTCTGCCCACTGTTCAGCACAGGCAAAGCCCGCTGAAATGGACTCCTGCATCTAATGCCTCAGCTCCCTCCGTAGGCCATGCAGGTCCATTCGAGACTCCTGCTGGGATATGACAGCAGCCTGTAGGAGTGGGCATGCACCAGGGACATCCTGTTCCAGCGGGCACATCCCCCTCAATGGCAGCTGGCACTGGTGCCTGCTGCACAGAAGGTTCAGGACGATGTTGCACATCTGGCATGGTCTGCTGCTGCCGACCGCTGGTGGTGCGCTGTTGTACAGGATGGCCCTGGACCACAATCTGTGTGGGACACCGCATATCCAGCAGTGCACACATGTTCCCCACACTGCCCACCACCGGCTGCACAGGGACAGCCACGCCAGCAATGCCAAACACCCCCCGGCACCTGTTCCATGGCCTGCTCCCAGCCCCACCCCTGCATCCCCCCTCCACAGGCACATCCAGGCAGTGAGAACCCTCTGACACATCCATGTCATTGCCACTGGTGACCTTCACCAGGAATACCTGCCCAACACCCAGTTCCTCCGCTTGGGCATCCTCCAGGTACTCATTGGATTCCATCTCCCCGCCTGCAGTGTATCCCCCCTCCCCTGGCAGATGCAGCCCCTGTCCAATGGAATGCCACACATGCAGTGGTTCTGTGCGTCCTCAACTGGCACCAAGACTGGATGTCGATGGCCGTTCATCCTCATCCTCCACATCCTCTGGGCCAAGGCCAGACATCCTGCGCTGATCCTATGTTTCCACAGGCCTTGCAGACACCGCTGTGGAGAAAAACGGGACAGGGTCAGTCACCTGTACATGGACAGTGTGCCCTACCACCACCACCACCACCACACCATGCATACCCCAGGATACGTGCCACCTGCTGTGGTCATGCACACCCCACACACCAGCCTGTGACCTCATGCACCCAACCAACACACAGTTCACATGCCATGGCCAGGCAGCAGTTCAGCAGCCCACAGTGCACCCCATGCAGGGCACCAACAGCAAGACACTGCACCTATGCCATCACACCATACAGGGTAAACACATGCGAATACAGACCTGTCCTGGGCAGTGCAAGAGGCATCTCACAACCACCACCCAGCACACCTGCAACTGCCACTGACAGCAGTGTGGATGCCACCACGGCCATGAGCGGCTCCTCCACCCACTTTTGTTGGGCTTGTGATCCTCCACCAGTCCGCATACGTTCACGCAGCCGCTGTGCCTCCTCTTCCTCTGCCTGGTGCAGCAGGTCATTCCATCGCTTGTGCACTGTCTCAGTCATCCTGCCATGGCCACCAACTGCATTGACCGCAGCTGTCACCTCCTCCCAAGCTTGGTGCACCACCGCATCCATGGCCCTGTGCGTGCAGTGCACCTGCTCCCTCTCCTTCACAGCATGCACAAGTGTTTTTAGCTTATCCTGGAACAATTTATGTGCGCAGATGCGCTCTTGCTGTGCTGCACTACCTATGGGACAGTTGGAAAGGGACATGTGTCAGCAGCTGTGGCAGGACTGCATTGCATTGCGCATAAACATCACCATGCCACGCCTAGAATGTCACAGGCCACATGGACATGGCACTGGGCAGCATGTGCATGTACGGTGCACATGGCCACATAGTTATTGGCCACCCTGTGTCTGGACAGCAAGCCCTGGACCCACATGTGCACTGCTGTCGCCCATGGATGGCATGTGCATCCGTGGATGGGGCCACCCCTACGCCCACCACCTGGCACTGTACTGTGCCCTGCATGTTCACTACGCTGAGTACGTGGACACGTGGACTGGCATGTAGACAATGGCAGGACACCAGGCACAGACCACACGGTGCTTGGGATGGCACAGCGCCGGAACCATGTGTTCCTCCAGCAGAGGGGTCACAGCCTACCACACCCCACATCCAGGGTGTCATGGCAGTGAGCCAGTGTTGCAGGACACACTGTGGTATTGTACAATGGCCCCTGCTCGGTGCACACAGTGTGCAGGCAGTGCCGCATGGCACAGTACGATGCAGGGGCACATGCACAGTGCACTGGATGGTATGCTGTACAGGCGGCCATGTGTAGCTGTGCACCATTTCGCAGCACAGTGCTTACCTGTGGTCCTACATGTGGCTGACCATTCCCCAGCAAGTACATCTGTGGGCTGCAGTACGGGCTGACCCTGTTCTGAGCTATTGCAATTCTGAGAGTCCCACAGCAGTTGTACATACCTGTCTCTCGCTGCTCTTCCCCTTGTTGCATCTCTCCACCTGTCCAGTGTTGTTCTGCAGTAACTGTAGTATGCTGCATTCCCACAGCACAACACTGGTGGTGCACTACTTGCCCTTTTATAGCCCAGCCAGGCAATCAAGCCTGTTATGCATGCAAAGCAGCACATAATGATATGATAATTACACAGTTTGCACCATGCATGCACAAGTACCCCCATTTGCATATGCCGGTTTAATATGGCCCTGATTAGCGCCGGGCTAACACCTTAGTACTGTGCAAACGTCCATGCCGGGCTATTGGGGGGGCCAGCACCATGCTATCTCAGTAGTACGGTGCTCTGTGGTATAGCACGACCACCACGCATGCTTGTGAGGCCACCATGGCCATGCTAGTGTCCTGGCATAGCACGATATAGCGCCGTGCTAGCCCACACAGAGCGGCGCTAGGCGCATGCTTGGTATTTATCTCTAGGGTCATGCCAGGGGTCACGCATGCGCAGTGAGACCACTTCCAGGCAGCGCTGCGCTACATCATGAGACAGCATGGTGCTACAGTAGTAGTTGCAGGAGGGTCCTGGGTGTGTCAACTGCTGGGTATTGTAACAGGTGGAAGGGAATCTGTGCTGTGTGGGCAATGCCAGGCCGTGGGAGACAGTGTGCTGTCGTGCACAGGGACAGACACTGGGGGGAGGTGGAGACAGCCAACCTGGTGAAGCTGGGCCAGAAGAGGCACCGGAGGCTCTTTGGGGAGGTCAGGAAGGGGGACCTCACACGTATTCAGGTGTGGTCCTCGGTCACACGGAAGCTGAGTGCCCACACTGGAATCTCCCATAATGTGGAGAAGTGCAGGCACAGATACACAGACCTGCAACAGCGGCAGTGTCAGCAGCTAGAGCACTACAGGCACATGATGCGTGAGGGCACTGTGCCTGTGCTAGGTAAGTGGCAATGCATGTTGACACCCACTATCACAATCATGTCATGCTGCAAGTGTGTGTGTGTGTGTGTGTGTGTGTGTGTGTGCCACTGGTGCTTGCACACATGTGGCACCAGCGGGGACCCACATGTTGGTCCCCTAGGGGCTCAGTACATGCTGTGGCCATGGGTGTGGGTGGCAGATTCGGACATGGTTGGTGGCATGTCCTGGTGCAGCACCAGCCTGCGGACGGTGACACCATGGTGCCAGGGTCTTGTCCCTGGGGGACTGTCAACATACACACATAGGTATGTGGATAATCACAGGACAGCTGCAACAGGCACTGTTGCACCACTGCGATGCCATGATGTCATGACATGTGTGCATGGCGACTGCACCATGGACCATGCCACCCTCTGTGTGGGTGTCCTCCATGTTCACTCCCTATGTGTGCAGTGTTGTTGGGGTTGTATGTGCATCTTACTGTGCTGCACATGGTGTATGCTGTGTCATGCTCTGACACCAGTATTTCACCTGTCCTCTGTAGAGCGGATCAAGCAGCCATGGCCGGGGAAGGGGGCCAGAACTTGACCCAGGAGCAGTGGAGAGGCAGCCCGAGGGTGCTGTCCATGCCACAGTGGGTGCAGGAAAGTAGCCCTGTGAGCTGTGGTGTGTTGCGTGAGTACCTATCTCATTGTTCTGTGTTCTGTGCTCTTTCACTGTGCTGTGTGTCTCATCTGGGTGTTCTGCCACTGACTGGTCTGGTGACATGGCTGTGACGGGCAGTAGGCCAGTGGTGATGTGGCACTGTGCTGTGCTACACACCTGTGTTGCACACCACAGTTGGGTGCTGCCAGTCAGACACTGGGGAGGGGCAGTGGGGCACTGTAAGCTTGCATTGCTGTGCTGGCACCTGTTGGTGTTGGGGGCTCTGGCGGCGAGTGTTCAGTGGGGGTCACATGCTGTCAGCTGCCATGTCCACCTCTGGGGTCCCTCCAGCTCCCCCCACAGGGTGTCCGAATGTGCACTGCTGGCATTACCTTGCTGTCCTGTGTATTCAATGGACAGGCCTGCATAGTGCCATCTGAGTGCCTGTTGTGGCTGCGGGACACCACACCCCATGTCTTCCAGGCATACCTCTCATCCCTCTGTCCACCAGCTGTAGAACATTGCCTGTCAATCTGTGGTACATATTGGAGATGTGTGGTACGCGTAGTGGATTCCTTACCTGGGTGTCTCATGATGCTGTTACTGTGTTGCAGTTATGTTCCGAGGTTCTGTTATCACTATACTACTACATTATGGGCATCGTTTACTATTGAGTGTTGCATTACAGTGTTGACCTTGGCTGTGGAACATGTCCTCACAGGGTGAGACAGGGGGCATTTGCCCCATGGATTGGGGACCCTTTTTTGTAACGTGTCACAGTTGTGTGGTATGCTTTCAGTGGCCTTGCTTGGTGGCATGTGTTGGCCCTTCACTGCCAGCATCTGTGGCCTGACTGCCTGTTATCTCCTGGCCTGGGTCAGTCATTGGCAGGCC
This sequence comes from Neoceratodus forsteri, assembly GCA_016271365.2. Taxonomy (NCBI): domain Eukaryota; kingdom Metazoa; phylum Chordata; order Ceratodontiformes; family Ceratodontidae; genus Neoceratodus; species Neoceratodus forsteri. Next base: position 317,288,492 of record CM057456.1, read on the forward strand.
ACTGGCATAGTTCAGTGCTGATCCAGCACGCCTTTCGTTGTTGTTGGTGCTGTGTTCTGCATTACAGTACATTGCCATCTGTTGGTAGGCAGCATGTCCCAACATGTGGGTGCCCTTGTGCATGTTCTGGCATGGCCCTTGCACCCAGCTCTTTGGGGGTCTGGCTGTGTGTCTGCCATGTCTCACTGTGCGCTGTGCCATGGTGGGCAGTGTCACCTGTACCCTGGTGCTGTCGGGATCATTGTCATCACGTCTGTTGGGGTTTGGGTTGGTGCCTGTGTCACCCTGGGCTGCCTCGTGGGCACCTCCCAGGTTGGCCTACCGGTGCGGCACTCACCTCCACTCGGGATTGTCCATTGGGAAATGCTGTCCATCCCTGTATGGCCACCTGAGGCTGCTGTCTGCCTTCTGGCTGGTGTTCCATCCTCATGGTCTCACCCTTCTCCTTGTAGGTCCACTCTGGGCATCACTGTGGGTGACCAGGCCAGAGGAGTCAGAGGGGATGGAGGACCTGCTGAGCTGCATTGTCCACCAACAGAGGACTATGATAGAGCAGCAGGCCATCGTGATAATGGAGACGAGGAGGGTGGCTGCTGTGTTGGAGGCTTGGCTCCCAGATCCATGGGGCAGCTACCCATGCCCATCATCCCGTCTTGTGTTGGCTTCACACACCCCCTTACTGGACATGATGTTGTTTCCTTGACTGTATTCCTGTGTCCCTGTGTGCATCCCCCTCCCCTTTGCACCCTTCACCTGTGCCATATTGTACACCCTGTTAGTTTTGTACATATGTTTGCCATTTACATCCTTTCTTTGCCTATTGTGCATTCCATTTGTTGTTCCCATAACGAGCTTATTGTTGCTTGGGTTGTGTGTTGGGGGGGGTGGCTTGGCATGTCGCTTAGTGGGATTTGTTCTGTTCTCTCTCCTTGTTGTGGTGTGGGTCATCCAGTGGTGTTTGGGGCATTGTTTGTTCTGTGTTTGGTTTAGTCTTTCATTTAGTATGGGTTTGCATCACTGTTCTGTACCCGTTACCTTTCCTTTTGAATATATGTTATTACATTGCATTTACTCCACTATACTGTGTCATGTGTCATTCTTGGGTGCTGGGGTTTCACTTGGTATATACTGTTCCATGGGTTCTCCACATGGGTCCGGGTAGTTGCTTGCCATTCCTGTGCATGTGTGGCATCCTCCGGGCTGTGCACTGTGCTCTGCCCCTGTTATCTCATTCCGGCCTGTGTTTCATTGCATGTGTCCCAGGGTCCGGCTGTCTCACCTCTGCACTGTGTTCCATTGTGTGTTTGCACTGCCTGCCTGGGTGCTATATTCAGTGCTGTCTTCTGTGCTATATTCAGTGCTGTCTTATTCCTGGGCTATTTTTGCCCTGCACTCCTGGCCCTGTTTGCCCAGCTTCCTCTGCTTGCTACATTCAGTTGGTTTTGCACCGGGCTATTTCCTTTTGAATATGGCTGGCATTTTGCTCCGGGCTCTGTTTGCACGCTGGGCAGTGCTACTTTAGCCACGGGGCAATGTTTTGAATATCTGGCCCTTGATGAATAAAAATAAAATATGTTACTTGGACTTGGAAATTATGAAGGATGGAAAGGGGAGTTTGAAAAGAAATATTTTTCACAAAACTACAAACCTGAACACTATTTTAGAATCATCCAGTTGTCACCACTGCCATGTGATGGAAAACATCCCTAAAGGGCAATTTTTGCACTTAATGAGAAATTGCAGTGGTCATGAAATGTATACAGATGAAGTAAATAAAATGGAGAACAGATTTTTGGAATGTGGCTATTAGAAATATTTGATTGAAAAAGCTAAATGTGAAGTAGCAAACAAAGACAGAGATGAACTAGTGCACAGTGAAAAAGATGGGACTTTGGAAAATGCAAATTCGAATTTTAACTTCATAACATTTTCAGCACATGCCAGTCACGTATCAAAAATAACTGGCACATCTTAAAAGGAGGTATAGGCCTAAAGGAAATTAATAAATACCCCCATGAATATCATACAGAAGAACTATGACCATAAAAGATAGATTAGTACACAGCCATCATAAACATTATGCAAATAAAATGTAACTAGATAAAGGACTAAAAGGCTGCTTTAAATACAGTATATATAAAAAAACAATATTGTAAATGGATTATGGAAGGAGGAAGTTTTATGGGTCCAGCTAATAAAAACTATCAGATTAGACAGTTTTGTACTTGTGACACGAAGGGTGTGATTTACAAAGTTACTTGTTCATGCAGAACCTTCTATATAGGAAAGACAACTAGAAAATTTAAGCAGAGGGTCAGTGAGCATATAAATGCCACATCAGGGCAGAATATTAAATATCCAACAGCCATGCACACAAAAAGTGCACAAAGTTCTGAAGTACATAAATTCATGTTCCATGTTATAGACAAAGTTATTCATAGCCTGAGGTGTGGGAGTGGGGGGGACTTCAATAATATGGTCCTCCAAAGGGAATACTTTTGGATTTGCAAACTTTGAGCAACAGATAAACCAGTTGTTTTTTTAACTTTATGTTTATTACTTTAGAACAAACATATAGTTACAGCCAATAGCATTTAATATAATAGTGTGTCTTATATTATCACCAGGAGGGTATCACCCCTCTTAATATACTAGATAATACTATTAAATGTTACAAGATATGACATGCAGAGATGTTATCTGAAAAATATGCTGTTTTACCAAAGTCCATTCATTAACAGCTGTTGAAGGAGTTCATTAGCTGCATGGTGACATAAAAACAATATCAAGTTCGGAAAGCCATTAATATCCAACCCTGTCTAGAGGGTCTTTGTATGTCTGCCATGCTTATCCATAGTAAATGTACACAAAGTACTAATAATGTAGAGCAAACAGCTCCAAAGCTGACAAAGTACTATATTTAAAGCAATCAAGTACGTTGTTTTAAAACTTTTAAAAAAACTCTATGTTTATGCTATATAACAATGCCATTAAGGCTTACTTTAACAAGGCGCTTTATTTTAGAACATTACTATCCAGAATAGTATACAGCTCATTAAAACATGAGTTGAAACAGAGAAAGTAACTTAAAGATCAAGGGGGGATTGAACTGCTACCCCAGGGTAATTCACAGGCAGACCACCTGTAAAATGTGAAGTAGCACATTAACTGTTCTAGCCCTAAGTTTGCATCCAAACCCCCAACCCTGTACCTTATACAGCAATACAATAAAAAATAATCAGTCCGTTCAAGTAAGTTCATCTTCTGAAGATGAATCCTCATCATGAGGAACTCAGGGATGGGCAGGCAAATATTTCTGACACCATCGCATGGCATACATTGGATCTGAATAAATGTAGACTCTGCCTTAATGTACAATCCTCAATCTCACTGGAAGAATTAGGCCATGTGAAATTACGGCCTCATGGAGCAGCGCTCTGGCCCCATCATTTTTTTTTCATTTCTGTCAAGTGGAGTATCCTAAGTCCGGAAACATTTTTATCTGCTGGCGATCATAGAGGAGGGTTTTTTTCTGCCTTGTCAATACCAATAAATAGTCATGATCTTGCTTTCTGCTGGGGATATCCACCGAAACCCAGGCCCTATTGCCCCTTGTTCCTCTGACGCCTTCTCTACTACCTCTCCACTCTCTTCTCTCTTCTCTCAGCCCTCGCAAAGGGCTTAAAGAGCCTGCATCTAAACACCCACAGCTTGTTGTAAAAAATAGACCAGATTCAGACCATGGTGTGCACTCTAAAACCAGACATTCTAATCATCTCAGAAACTTGGCTAAAGAGCAGTATCCCTGACCACTCGGTCTCCATTCCTGGCTACTCACTGCTAAGGCAAGACCGTGCTGGCAGTGGTGGTGGTGTGGCCATTTATGTCCTAGCCTACATACAATTTTCCATCATCTGCTCAGCCTCCAACTCTGAGACCCATGATGCCCTAGCTATCCATGTGACTCTCCCCTTCACTCTTCCAATCTTTGTAGTCGGCATATACTGCCATCCAAATGTCCATCCTTCAGTTGCACTAGACCCCCTAACCTCCATCACTTCCCTTGCTCGATCTTGGGAATTATTCATCTAGGCAACTTCAATATAAATTGGTTGTCACCTAAAACTACCAAATCTAAAAACAAAATCGGACCATAACCCAATATTCATAGTTAGGAAAGTCCACAGAACTAAATTGCCCCACAAAACCATACAATTGCGCAATTTCAAGTCTCTTGAATAACCTTGCCGTTTCTGACTGCCCCCCCCAACCTCCTCCCTCTCAGTTGATAAGGCCCTTGTCTACTTCAAGGAAAGAGTTCTTGTAAACTGCAATGCCTTTGCCCCACTCAAAAAACCCGGAGTCAGAGGTAACTACTTACCTTGGATAATCCCTTAACTTCTGGCTTGTCTCAGGGCTAGAGATCGAACCTGGCAGCTTTGTAAAACTACCCAGCATCCTAGTGACCTCGTGAATGTCCACATGCTCAGAAACACTTGCACCAGGGTGACAAGGTTTAGTGAAGTCTGAATATTTCAAATCTGCCTTCATCCCAACATAAATTCCTCTTCAAAGTTCTGGAAGGTGGTGCACACCATATTTATCACCTCATCTCATTCACTGCCCCCAGTACTTAAAGTAAATTGTTCACTAGTGTCCAACCCACCAGCTGTAGCTGCACAATTTAACTCCTACTATGCCTCCTGTGCCATTGAGCTACTGAAATCCCTCCCCTCCTATCCATCCTCCTCCTCCTCACCCTCTACAGGTGTGCCCCCTCCACCACCCTCCCACCTTTCTTTCTCTTTGGCTTCTGTAACCACAAATGATGCCCTAAGTGCCCTCCTCACCATCAACCCCTCTAAAGGTACCTGCCCTGATGTCCTTGATGTAAAACTCCTCTCCCTGTTCACTACAGCCATTGCCTACTCCCTCTCAATAATCCTAAATCTCTCATTCTCTACTGTCTCTGGCCCCTATTCATGGAAACATGCTGTGGTCCTTCTCTACCCAAAGGGGGTGACCCCTCAGCCCCTGGAAACTATCGCCCCATTTCTCTCTTCCCTAACCTTGCCAAGCTTCAAGAACACATTGTCCTCTTCCAACTCACCTCTTTTCTATCTGACACCTCCTTTTTCACCCCTTTCCAGTCTGATTTCAGGAAAAAACACTCAACCACCACCTCTCTCCTACAGCTTACAGATTCCATCCTAACCACGATGGACAATGGGAAATTACCTCTACCATTTTTGTCGACCTGGCCAAGTCCTTCAGCACTGTCTCTTACTCCCTTCTCCTCAACTCGCTCCCAGCAGCTGGCCTATCTCCCTCTGCCACAAACTGGTTCAAGGCCTACCTTATTGGTAGAACCCAATCAGTTAAGATCTTGGACGCCACTTCCCCTCCCCTCCTGATTAGCCCTGGAGTCCCCCAAGGGCTCAGTATTTGGGCCCCTCCTATTCTCCATCTTCTTAAATGACCTTCCATCTGTTTGCTCCCCATCCACCACTATACATATGTATGCTGATGATACAGTCTTGTATGTACCTGGCTCCTGTCCTGTCCTGTTGAGGTTACAACCATCTTACAACAAGACTTTGACAAGGTTCAGCTCTGGTTTACTAACCATAAACTTTTCCTCAATGTCAAAAATACTGTCTCCATGACCTTTGGCACAAGGCAGAGACTCTCTAGGCTTCCCTCCCTACCGCTTATCACACCCTTGAGGGGACTTTACTTGAGGACACATCCTCCTTCAGGGACTTAGGTGTTTGGTTGGACCAACACCTAAACATCTCTGGACATATTGACACCATCCAGTAAAAACTGTGCCCCAAGATTGGTGCCCTGTTCAGGAACTGTAGTTGCATCCCTCCAACAGCTAGGCATGAACTTGTTCAGAAGATGATACTGCCCATTTTTGACTGCTGTGACGTAGCGTATGGTGCTGCCACTAAGTCCTCCCTGGCCAGACAGGACACTCTCTTCAATTCCTTCTGCTGCTTTGCCCTGGATGCCCCCCTTGCACCCACCACTGTGATCTTTATCGTGCTCTATCCTTCCCCTCTCTTACAAATAGGTGACTCTCCCACTGTGCTAAATTCACCTCCAAGCACTGGTTGGGTGAGCTCCCTTCCTACCTCTTCTCCTCCTTTATAACACCCCCACCCTCCCATTCCCTTAGATCAACTGACTCCGTACCCTGGTTGTCCCCCACAGATCCACCCAAATTGGCCAATCCAGGTTACTCTCACTGCCTCCCAAAAATTTGGAATTCTCACCCCCCAAATCTGGCAGTCATCCTCCACCTACTCCATCAGCTCTGCCCTCAATAATTACCTTGCACTTAGCTGCTCCTGCCACTGTCCCTCCCTAATTCCCTCCTCTAAGCCCTTGACAAACCCAACTCCCCTACCCTCACCTTCATTTTACCCAGTGCACACCCAGCCCCAAAATCTCTAGCCCTTCTACCCTTCCCCCAATTGCTTCCCCTCACTGGCCTCCCTTGATTGCTCACAGAATGTAAATCTCCCTGAATGCTCTCCATGGGCCTGTCTCCTACTACCCAAGGGGCTTGTATCTCTCATCTACTCCCTTTCCCCACCATCTAAAAGGTGTCTCTCAGGGACACTGCCTTATCCCCTTCTCTCGGTTCCCCCTAATCCCCTTGCAGGGTTCCTCACATCCTGAAGTGGTCTCCAGGGGCACGACTCTTCCTCTCCACCTCACCCCTCCCTCCCCTTCCCCCTTTCTTTCATGTAAGCACTTGTTTACTTATTAATCCTGCACTTATTCTCCACTCTTTCTACATGTTATGCGCAACACTGTTGTAACACTGTTTGTAACACCTGCCTTACAACTGTATGTTAATGTTGCTCTTGTAACTTGAAAGTTTAATGTCTCATTCCAGTTGTACCCCTTCCCCCAGGTCACACTGAGAGATGAGTGACTTGTTGCTCAGGGTGCCTTCCTAGTGAAACATTTCAATAAATAAATAAATCAATGGGAGCCCACTCCATCGGTTACTATGACCACCATTCTCGGGGCTTCTGGATTATCAATTCAACCCCGAGGGGTGATCCTGTGCACCTTCTGAAATCTCTGCATGTTTTGAGTTACCTCCTCCCCTAGTTGCTGTACAAGTCAGTCTTGTAAGAACATCATGAGGTGGTCACCTTCGCACCCCTCCACCAGACACAGGAGTTGCAGATTGTGGGCCCTCATTTCATTCTCCAGGGTCTTTAACCGAGACCTGAGGTGGGTGTTTCCTTTTATAACTGTAGTTACTGTACTATTGCTGTATCAGCTTTCTTAGTCGCTTCTGTGAATGCTAGGGCAACTGACTCAACCATCATTTCTATGGTGGCAACTCTGTTGATAAGCACATAAAACTTAATAGAGAGTCCAGTCACTGAGTTGATTAAATGGTTTAACTTAGCTCCCAAAATTTGTAGAGTTTCTTCAGGGGTTCCGTCATCATGCTCCAGATCATACCTCTCAACTGTACCACATTACGAGGAACGTTCCTCAATTTACTTCACAATAGCTCCCTGTTCCACATTGTGAGGACTTGTCCCACATTCAGTGTTAATATTTTAAAGCAAAAATCTATAGTAAATGATGCAAAAAATATATTATTCAATTAATAACAGATTTTCTGAACGTAAATGCAAACATTTTAACAGTGTTCTGAGCTTCTTAGGTTAAGATTTGATTAAGTGTTCCACATTTTGCTAATTTGTTCCACATTTTGAGAGGCAATGTTCCACATCTGGGGGACAAAAGGTTGAGAGGTATTCTCCAGATTGTGGGCCTGTGCCACCCTCATGGTCAGAGCTCTGATATGTTTTAAGCTCTATCTCCATCACCCAGTGCCTTTTCTTTCTGAGGATTCCCCATAACTGCTGGCTGAGGTTCTGACATCAATATCAAGTTCTGTGAGTTGATAACTCCAAAATTGAATGCAGATAATTACTTTATTTAAAAGTTGTGTTTCTGAGCTTTAATTACTTGTGGCCATTTTGCTTGGGCTCCACAGTGCCGCCTCAGATAAACCAGGTTTAAATGCACAATTCAATATAAAACCTTTCCTCAAGAAGCAAAAGAAGAACTCATATGGAGATAAATAAATGTTCCTAGGGATACAAAGTGGCAATATAGAGTATAAGATAATGTAACAAATGTGATACTGGCAGACAACTTTTTTAACTTTTTTTCATTGGAACTTTGTATGGGAATGTTGGATTGCAAAATCAGCTTTACCTTTAGCTGGTAATCATTACAAACAATTATCAGCAGTCCTAACTTGCTTTTTGAAAATGTATAAATATGCTAAAATGTTTTTAGCCATTAGTCAAGAATTTCAGAATAATTAGACAGTGCAATCATAGTCATCACATAGGAACCATGGGTTTATGTTTACATGGAGGTTTTATACAGCTTTGTGCAATACAAACCATGATATAACTAAGGCAAAATTCACAATCATCATGGAAAAGGTGAATTCCTTATATGGGGTAACAGTATAATTTTGCCATCATTAGGAAATGGATGAACCCCTTATTAGTTGTAACAATATAAAACATGTTGTAAAAATAACATTCTATCCTTAGTTTTTTAAAGAATAAAGTGTATATTTTATAGCCAGAGTACATTGCAGAGACTGTTACAAATGAATAAGAAAAGAAGAAATCACAAGAGGTAGATGGACAGAAGTCCTACTTTACTCTTTTATCCCCTTAAGGTTGGGATTAACTAATTAATATGCACAACATTGCAATATAGAGAAAGGCTGTAAGTCATGTGTGTTTGATGAATTCCAGTGGGTCTTATAGTGTTCTTTTAAGCTTTTTTAATAGAAAATAATAATGTGGGGTAATTATGATGTCAGAAATATGTCCCAAGTTACTGGTATAAAAAGACAGTCATACAGTATTGTATGTCATTAGATCTTTGATAAAGGACACTAAAGATGTTCAAAATGTGTCAGGTCATCCTGTATGCTAGCCTTGTGGCACAATTTTGTTTTATAATAAAATGGAATTTTAAGAATGAAATCTACTTTGGTGTGTTTTATCAGAGGTGAGAGAGCTGGAATCTTTCACAGTTCACAATATATTAGATAGATAAATAGATAGATAGAGCGAGAGAGAGAGAGAGAGAGAGAGAGAGAGAGAGAGAGAGAGAGACATTAGGTGACTGCCAGCTCATTGCTCCAATTGAAATTGGCAGCTTGAATGTATCTGTGGCTTCAATATTCAAGAAGGTCACACTGTTCTCATAAAAGAGTAATATGAAAGTATTATTATTCTTTGGTATTGTTCGTTCTAATGAGTCCTCGCAAAGCCCAATGAGGCACTGCTCCAAATTAAGCCAGCAGCACAACTCCATCAGAGGCTTCATCATTTAAGAAAGTCCCACTGTCCTTTTCTCACTAAAGAACAAGGCACCTCACTACTCAAACTGAAGCTAGCTGCAGGACTCCAGCTGCAGCTTCACAGTTCAAGAAAGTCCCATTGTTCCTATGAAATAACTCCTCCTTTTGTATGAGCCCTTGCTAAGCCATGCATCTACTGTAGGATTTAACAGCTGTCCAAAAAAACATATAATGGGGTCTTTTTCCATAAAACAAACACCAGAATCTAGCTAAATGAGTCCTGTTTTGCTAGATTCTGGTGTTTATTTTACTCCAGGGCATTATTTATATGGGCTTTCTATTTGTTTTTAAATAAAAAAAGATGGCTGCTACAAAAGAATATTTTTTTTCTCACAAAAGAAGAAATTTGGCTCACGAAAAAAAATCTTCTTTTGTGATCTGGAAATTCTTGTTTTACAACAGACATACAAATGAAAGACCCTCAGAACTGAATTCAAATTGTTTTAACTTATGAATGAGTTAATGTTTTTTCAACTACAAGAGGTTGGAGTAACAGGCCCTCTCACCAAATGATTTTAAACACAGTATTATTAATTCAACAGTGTCTTCCATACAATAAATGCTTCCTATTTTTTGAGGACAATTTTCCCCTTCCTCAAGGAATCTGGTAATTATTCTAAAATTTATAATTATCAGTTAGAATCACAAGTATAAAATATGTGAAATTAATTTTTTTAGATATTTAAAGAGCTTTACTCACAATTCAACTGGATTTGCATTTCCATCTTTTTTTGAAATGTAGGAAGCATTTGTGGGTCTGGAAGACACTGTTGAATTAATGAAAATACTGGGCCAGATATTCAAAGGTTTGCCCCTGGGCTAAATTAGCACTGCCTGGTGTGCAAACTTAGCCTGGAGCACAAAGCAAGCTATATTCAAAAGGAATTGCCCAGGGCAAACAGCTTCTGAATATAGCATGGGAATGAGGCCGTGCAAACTGGGCTGGGAGTGCAGGGAAAATGTAGCCCTGGAATAAGACAGCACTGAATACAGCAACCAGGAAGTGCAAACCACAACAACAACACAGTCCACAGAGATGTGAGAGTAGGTAGAGAGGAACTATGTGGCCAATGTGTGTTCTGGCAAATGCAGGGACCCAGTACAGCTGCAGGCAGCAGCACACATGAAAAAACAGTGATCAAAACTGTATAATATTCCCCGAACCGTTAGCACTGCGCCATCACATTAACGCAGCTTTAGCGCGGAGCTAAGTGGTTTGCCCGATGCAAACACGTTAGCCCCATGCTAAACTTTGCCATTTTCAAAAGTGACATGCAAATGAGCCTACTTAGATAGTCTGTGGGCAAACAGCCACATTAGCATCTCATCATGCCCTGATTTGCATGCAGTTTGCACACCGTTACTGCAGGGTCCCACAGCTCCACCTGTAGGTCAGTCTGGAGGTACAGGGGCTGGCCAGGTCCAACTGCAGCTCCACCTGTAGGTCAGTCAGGCAGTGCATGATGATAGCTGCAGGCTTCATGTAAACAGTACAGCATAGCATAGCATATCGTACCCCAGGGGACAACACAGCATAGGCACAGGTGGTGGTAGTGCTGCATGCAACCATCACACTATAAGTCATGCTACAGTGCACAGCAGACACTACAGTAGCAAGAGGGCTGGTAGTGTGAGGGACACGACACTGCCTATGGTATGTAGGGCAGTGATGACCACTGCACTGTACACAGTGCCAGGCACAGCTTGCAGGTAATTACTGACAGTGGACAGTACTATCACGCTGTTGTATGATCCACAGATGCTGCACCTGTGACATGGGATGCACACAGTGTCATGTACGTGGCTGGCAGTGTGTGCTGTGACATCTGTACAGTTGTGTGGTAGGTGGCTCGGGGGGCATGTAGGATCTGACAGGCACACAGGTGGTGGCATAATCCCACTACTGGCCCATGTGCACTAAGCGATGTGTCCCAGCCTTGTGGCCACACATGGGCTGTGGTGAGGTCTGGCCACCCATACACCCTCCCCTTACTGGCCACCATGCCCACAGTGCTGCATGTGTGTGCTGGCATCTGTTGCACACCACAGATGTATGGTCTGCAGGTGTGTGCTATATGGCCACACTACCTTGTTGTCCCCTGTGGGTCAGATCACCCATCACTGTCTGTGCTTGGCTCTGACTGGTGGCAGCTGATGGCATCATGGTGGTGCCATCAGTGAGCAGCATGTGTCCTCCATGTCTGGCAGTTTCTAAGCATCATACTGATATGTTATGGCCACGCAAGCCACGCTAATGATGAGATAGCACCACACAAAGCATGCAAAGCTGTTTGCCCAGGGTTAAGACCAGCTTTTCCTGGGCGGTAATTTGTAGCGCGCTATGGGTTGCGCTAAGTCGCGCTAAACAACTTAGCACAGCGCTAGTTGCTGAATATCTCATTGCACCTGTATTCATGTTCACTTCGCCCCTTGCATATAATTATTGCTTGCCTTGCGCTAATGCAGTTTGCCTGCACTATTCAGCCTTTTGAATATAGCAGACCCGTGCTAAACCCTCGCAAACGTTTTTTGCCCGGCGCAAAGCTTTGAATATCTGGCCCACTATGTTTAAATCATTTGGTGAGGGGGCCCTTTACTCCCATGTCTCATAGTTGTTCTCTAGCCTTGATTGATTTGGGGCCTCTCCTATTCATATCTATTTATCTTTTTTTTTTTTACTGAGGTTGACTGAGCTGGATTGATGCTTTCATTTTAATATTTTTTCACCAAAAAAAAAAAAGTATCTTTCTAGAGTAAGCCCTTTTTTCCTTGAACATTTCGGAACAAAATCCCAAACTATCTGGGCTGTAGAAGAGAACAAACTATTTGGGCTGTAAAAGAGAGCAAAACAGCAGTCAAAAAGCACACATTTTCAACTTTTTGCAATGTCTGGATCTCAGAATCAGGACATCCAACCACAACAAAAGTTGTCAAATCAAGAGTCCTTGCTCCAGAGACTGTGCATGCAAAATGGCATGCAGTTCCATTGAGCAGAAACAAAGTTATTAAGGTACAAACTCAGGGGTTTAACATTTAACACCCTACTCAACCCTAACTATTTCTGTGCTACTGCACCCCATTACCACACTCCTATAGTTAGGGTTGTATCCGCAGTTCAATGTTAAACCCAATTTTTTGCACCTTTATAACTCTGCCATCATATGATGACTTAGCAGACAATTTGGCATGCGTAGTCAGATTGTCAGAGTCTCAAGAAGTGAACAGTTTCCTATTGGCATCTTGTATGGTTTTCGAGATACAGAACATCACAAAAGTGAACAAATCTACCCTATACTTAACATAGGGTATTTTTTGCTCTAACTACAGCCTAGATGGTTTGGAATTTCTTCTTGAAATTTTCAGGGATGATGGGGCCTGAGACAAGGGTGCGCCTTTGGATGGTTTCATGAAAAATTGCATTTTTTTTTGTTTTGGAATTTTAATGATTTTTTGGGGGTTAATGTTCAAGGTTGATTGATAAAAAAAAGTTTGCAATGTTAATAGGTCATGATTTACTGTTCATGTGCAGAGAAATACCAATTGCAAAAGGTAAAATAAAAACACATTGCAAATAGTTATTTACATGATTTATTTGCCATGGGGGGAACCACTCGAGATGGCAATAATTTCCTTTTACTGTTTAAACTTGCAAACACTATAAGTACAATCAAATTATGTATTTTTTTAAAAATCAAACACCTGAACCTAGCTAAACGGGGCCCATTAAGCTAGATTCTGGTGTTTGTTTTTAAAGTTGCCAGAAATACCTTTTCTGGGCACCCAAAATCTATCATGGCCAGCTTAGTGAGAGGAGCCATTCACCCATGTTCTCTGTAATGAGAACAGCAGGACTTTCTTGGCTTCTGCAGTAGCAGCTGGAACTTATGCTGTGGGCTGCAGTGAGAGCAGTGAGCCACAATTAATCTGGTGTCTAGTGGCATCTCTCTCCCTCCGATCACTATCCCCATAAATAATGTAGCTTTTCCTGGTGTCTAGTGGCAACTCCCACCCTCCAATCACCATCCCTGTAATTAATGTAGCTACATTGGTGTCTAGTGGCACCCACTCACCCACCGATTGCCATCCCCTTTATTTCTTTGTCTTTCCCTGGTGTATAGTGGTATCCCCACCCTCCAATAGCTGTCCCCATTATTTATGTGACATTCCCTGGTATCAAGTGGCCCCCCCACCCTCCGACCACCATCCCTATCTGAAATAAAGAAAACCTTCCTTCAATGTTTTATTTCCCTGTAAACCTGCAAAAAAGAAAACAGTCCCTGGCCGATCTGACCTCCCAACCCCACCTCCCGCTCAACACCCACCACCCCGCACCTACCAGTACACCACCACACACTCTCACTCACCTGAATAGGTCACAGGACAAAGATCAACTCTCTGATCAAAGACACATCTTGCTGCTGGAACTGCCAACTGCAATATGAGAAACTAAGATAAGTGCAGTTCAATGTATTTCAATGAGATTTTCAGCTTTAAAGCATAACTTTGCCATTTTTGCATATTTTGAGCCCACATTTTCAACATGACTTTTTTGGACCCCACCTCGTGAACAATGGTGGAATTATACAAATCTGGCTCAAAAGTTGATTTCATGGTCATTTGACAAAATCACCATTTGGGTGGGATTTAAAAATTTTCACCACCCTTGTTCATGAGATGGGGTCATAAGAAAGCTATGTTGAAAATTTGGGCCAAAATATATAAAAATGGCAAAGTTATGTTCATATGTTGAAATGTTACTATGCTCACTCGTAACTTTGGTAATTTTAAAAATTTGGACCCCACATTTTCAACGTAGCCATTTTTTACTCCACCTCATGAATGTGACAGCTGTCATTTTTCATATCCTTGCCAAAATGTGCTTTTGAACCTGTGGCTCAGAATGATGTTTCAATGCCATGGAATGACATTTTGGGAGGATTTGAACATTCTTAGCATGGGGTTCATGAGGTGGGGTAATAACAAGGCTGTGCTGAAAATTTGGTTGCTGTTTTAGTAGAAATGTAAGTGCAGGGCCCTCCGGCACTGTGCTTCCACAGCAACATACATGCCTGTGCTCCCACAGGCAAAGGAGGTTATGATTATACTATCTCAAAACAAGGAAATTCTTTGCAAAAACACTGCATTAAGATAACTTAGCATCACAAAATTAGGGAAATGTGTCATTAGGGTTTCCAACCCTAACACCACCCCCCACCCTGAAGCAGAAGAAGTAAAATACATTAGGGTTTGGGGTCTCCAGAGTCTTGAAGAATCAGTGGTGACGTTTTCCTTAGGGGCTGTCAACCCTTATGCTCACCCCCAGCCCCTAGCCTCCAATTCAAAGCACAAGGTACATCTACAAGCCACTGTCTCATAATGATATACTCTTCAAAGGCAGAGAAGAATGTCTCACCACAGATTGCCAGCACCATTTGTTGTATCTTTCATCATGCAGGACCCCTCATGAAGAAAGGAGATCATGTGTGACATTGCTCACTGATAAATTGGGGTGGGCATTAGTGTTGAGAATCCCAAGGAAGACCCCACCACTGATTTGGCAAGACTCCAGAGACCCAAAACCCAATTTTTGTTTTACTTTTGCTGCTTAGGGGTGGGGGCGGGGAATTAGGGTTGGAAATCCTAACACCACATTTCCCTAATTTTGTGGTGTCAAGTTACACTAACTGGTGCATTAAAGGATTTTTTTTGCAAAGAATCTATATATCTGTCTGTCTGTCTGTCTGTCTATCTATCTATCTATCTATCTATCTATCTATCTATCTATCTATCTATCTTATATGGGTGAGGTTGTGCCCCTATAGTTGTGGTTGAGTAGCATGTTGAATGTCAAACCTCAAGTTTTGCACTTTAATAACTTTGCAACTGCTAAATGGGTTTGCTCAAAATTTGGTAAGTTATGTCCCTTTGGGTATATCTCTTGACCTGGCAAGTTTTGTTCCGGTTGGATGTGCAGATTCTGAGTTCAAGACAATGCAAAATGTCATAAAGTCACCATTTTTTGCAGTTTTTTCCTCATTACCTTGCATCCAGACTGCACTGAATTTTAATGTGTTTTTTTTTATGGTAGAAACAGCTTGGGTAACACAACAGGCATGCATTTGTTCTGTGAATAAATATCAAACTATTGCAGTTATTCAATTTTTCATTTCACATCGTTTTCAATGGGAAGATTGCATTTCAGAATACAGGGAGAAAGTTTGACAAAGGATTTGATCTCATGAAAAAGGATTCTGTCTCAAGAGACCCAGTCCTTTTTTGTGAGAATAAAATCCTTTTTCATGAGAGAAAAATCCTTTTTTGTGAGCTGCCATTTTTTTCCCACAAACCAAAATGTGCGAAAAATACATAAAACTTTTGTCGTTTTACAAATCAAACACCAGAATCTAGCTAAATGGGCCATGTTTAGCTAGATTCTGGTGTCTGTTTTCCAAAATTAGTGCCAGAAATACTTTTTCTGTGCACCTAAAATCCCGGGTGCCCAGCTTAGCTAGAGGAGCCTTTCGTTGTTTTCTCTGTATGAGAACAATGGATTTTCATTAGTTCTACAGCCGCAGCTGAACTCCTGCTGCTGGCTACAGTGTGTGTTGTGAGCCACAATTTCCCTGGTGTCTAGTGGTACCCCTTAATCCCCGATCACTGCCCCGTTAATTAAAAAAAGTGTTGTATCTAGATCTGCTGTAGTGTGAGAAACAGGTGTCTGCATGAACTGAGACCTCAGAAAACTCTTGTAATGGTGAAATCAACAACCTGTGAAGCTGGAAGAAGCTGGGACAGCATCCACATTTGCAGTACAGGGCACAGATCCTCAACCCAGTATATGCTTCTCTCCCCCATTCCTGATTCCTTATCTCCAACCCCAGAACCAGCATTCAGATTTGTCCATTGTTGTCCATTGTCAGATCCCTGATGCATGCTCCTCTTGGTGAACAGCTGCTGTGCAGAGTGGACTGGACTGGAGACTGGTGGCTGATGTGGGCTGAAAACTGTACTGAGTGGCAGATTACTGTAATTTTGATAGTCAGATCCCAGACCCATGATCCTTTTGTTCCTCTCTGGGGCACAGATCCTCGATCTGGTACATGCTCCTCTCCAACCCCCGTTCCTGATCCTTGACCCCCAACCCCAGTAAAAGCATTCACATTTGCAACAGAAGGCACAGAAAATGGATTTGACTTGCTGTCCCTGATCCGGTTCATGCTTTCTCCCCCCCATTCCCAACCCTCAACCCCAGTACCTGTGGAAGCAAAATAGAGCTGCTGCTGGCTGAGGTACTGTATCTGATTACAGCAAGCAGTTTCAGAGAGCTCTCCAGCTCAGTTTCCAGCTGCTCAGAGCCTCAATTCTCCAACACTGATACTTGTTGTCCATTGTTGTCTGTTGTCACATTCCTGACCCATGCTCCTCTCGGAAAACAGCTGCTGTACAGAGTGGACTAAATTGGAGTCTGGTGGCTGACAAGGGCTGAAAGCTGCAATAAATGACTGGCAAATTATTGTACTTTTGATGGCAAAATGGAGTACACAATCTGCAAATAGCCTCAGATTCCATGGCCTGCTGATAGTGAAAATTATTTTAAGTGAATATGTCTGCCGAGCTACTTCTGTGAAATATTTTAAATGTGGAATATATTAGTTCTATAGCACTGTATTCCCTGGTGTCTAGTGGCACCCCTGCACCCTCTGATCACTGTCTCCTAGTCTCTGGTTTATATATTTATTTATATTTAATATTATATTTAATATTTATTTATATTTAATATTATTTATATAATCCAACACCAGGATGCCCACTCCGGTGTTGGATGCCCCCTCACAGCTCATTGTTTTACTAACTAGCCAACATTGGGGAGGTCCAATTGCCATGTTGGCATTTAGAGCCCCCAGCAGTGTGGGACACTGGGGAACCTACCCCCATTGTCCCAAAATATTTCTTTAATTTTATCCTGTAAAAAGAAAACAGTCCCCAGAGGTCTTTTAATTTTTTAACCTGACAAAATGAAAACAGTCCCACGTTTTTCTTGCCATCCTGCTTCCCCATCCTGATCCTCCCACTAAGCACCCACCACCCTCCCTCCCTCCCTTTGCCCTATACTTACCACCAGTAGTCATAAGGTGTCATATTCTGTGGACCAAGACATGTCTGCACTCTTCAAAACTGAACTGTGAACTGAGGAATCAAGGTATGTGCCATATAATGTATTTCAATGGTGTTTTGAACTTATGTTCTTAACTTTGCCATTTTTAGGAATGTTTTCACCAAATTTTCAACATGGCCTTTTTGGAACCCCATCTCATGAACACTGGCACTGTCATTTTGTTAATTGTGCCCAGAAGGTGATTTTGTGGTTAATGCGTGAAATCACCTTTCAGGACAGAATAATGACATTTTCCCTCCAGTGTTCATGAGGTGGGGTCCCAAAATGTCCACGTTGAAAGTTTGGTGAACAAAAACAGAAAAATGTCCATGTTATGAGTATTTCTTGAAATATTTCTATGCACAAGCATAACTTTGATAATTTTCAATATTTTGAGTCCAAATTTCGAACATAGCGATTTTTCACACCACCTCATGAACAGTAGAGCTGCCATTTTTCACAGCCTGTCTGAAATGTGTTTTCAGACATGTGGCATGGAATGGCATTTTGGCATGTGGCATGGATTTGAACATTTTCACTTATGGGGTTTATGAGGTGGTGCCATAAGAAGACTATATTCAAAGTTTGGGGTCAAAAATGAAAAAATGCCAAAGTTATGACCATTCATTGCAGTTTCACTATGTCAGCTCATAACTTCAGAAATTATAAATATTTTGACCCCAGATTTTCTGCATAGACTTCTTATTACCCCACCTCATGTATGTTATAGCTGTCATTTTTCAAAACCTGCACAAAATGTGTTTTTACACCTGTGGCAGGGAATGGTGTTGCAGTTGCACAGAATTACCTTGAAGCGGGGATTTGAAAATTTTCTGCACCGGGTACATGAGGTGGGTTAATAAGATGGCTATTCTGACAATTTGGTCAAATGTTGTCCTACAAACATACATGCATCTACAGAGGGATGGAAGTGCAGGGTTCAAAGGACCCAACACTCCCAAAGTAAAATGAGGATACTATTCTACAATCTCCAAAAGTAATTAAATAAGTTGCAAAAAAAACAATGTCAATGCTCCAGTTAGGGTCAAAGATACAAAAGTTGAGAAGCCCAAGGCATACCCCACACCTGCTCTCCTGCCTGGTTTGGGAGGGTGGTGTGTAAGGGAAACCCTAATGCCTCATTTCCCATCTTTTGTCGCTTTAATTCTAACTGGAGCATTAACAAAGTTTTTTGCAATATATATATATATATATATATATATATATATATATATATATATATATATATGTGTGTGTGTAGCTATGCACAAACACACTGCTATATATTATAATGGGGCTGAGTACAGAGTTTAACATTAAACCTCAATTTTTGCACCTTAATAGCTTGATGAAATTACCTACCTACAGCATAAACAGTACATTGTTTCCTGAAACTTTCAGGGTAGAAAGGGCATGTGGCAAGGTAGTCTCTTTTGAAGGATTCTAAAAAAAAATATTAATCAGTTCCAGAGTTATAGGGGCTTTAAAGGTTTTTATTGTTTTCCTGAGCAAGCTCAGTAGGGTTTTTGGATAACCTTCTGATAGGATACAAAAATGCTGGTGCTGTAAGTGTTTTGTTTTTGCACCACTTAAGTGTTTTCTGTATTATGAAAAAAAAATTATGGGTCATAAAAACCACATCTTGTTTTTTTTTTTAACTAAAACCATGGAAAATAAAGAAACATACATTTTTTTAAATGTATTCTAAATTGGTGCAAGAATTCAAGAGGACATGGGACAATCATATGAGGCTGAGTATCAGGGGGAGGGCAGGGGCTGGCAGGGAGTGGGAGGTGCTGGGGGGGAAAAAGGGCAGACTAGATGTGCCGGTATGGTTCTTTTCTGCCATCAAGCTTCTATGATTCTATGATATGACTTTTTTAAACACAAACACCTGAACCTAGCCAAATAATATCAATTTAGCTGGATTCTGGTGTCTGTCTGTTTTTAAATTTGGTTTTCCTGACACCCCGGAATCCTGGGTGCTGAGCTTAGCAAGAGGACCCATTTTTCAGGTCATTGCTTGAGAATTCCCCTGCCATTTACAACTTGGTACAACAGGGGAATTTCTTTTTTGGCTCACACCCAGAAAGTGTAATTTACATGCTACCTCCTCATCCCAGGTCAGAAAGCCCTCCCTCGTGGTTCCTGATGCTGATTCTGTACTCCCTTCCCTTCTCAGCTGAACCAGCCCACCCACATCCTTCTTGATTATTTGCTACAGCAGTAGAGGGGAGTTCACTAGTGAATGACCATACTGTTTCACCTCCAGCACTCTCTGGCCAGCTTTTCCTGGTGTCCATGCCCATATCTCTTGCAGGCTAGTTCACTGTAAAAGATTTGGACTGGAGCAACAGCATCAAGGGAACAAGTGATCCTCAGCTCACAAACCACTCCAGTTCACTTACTGTTCATAAAAATAGAATATAGAGTTACAGCTGGGAAAGGTGGTGTGCCTGACCCATCTGATCTGTCTGTGCTGCATGGTTAGAATCTGTTCAGCAATCACCTTCAGAAGGAAGGAGGGAGGACATTGTATTACAATTATTGGCCAGTCAGCCTGGCATTGGTGGTGAGAAAGTTAAGGGAGTCACTGCTGAAGGAAAGGATAGTAGAATATTTTGAATTCAGTGGATTACAAGACCTGAGGCAGCATGGATTCATTGCAGGAGGTCATGTCAAATGAACTTAATGGAGTTCTTTGACTGGGTGACCAAGGAATTAGATTGGAGTGGAGCAGTCGATGTGGCCTGCCTAGATTTCAATAAGGTTTCTACACCATTCCACTTACGAGCTTAGTAAGGAAGCTTCATAGCTTAGTAGTGGGTCCAAAGATGGTATCCTGGATAATAAATTGGTTAGAGGATGGCCAGCAGAGGGTGGTGACAAAGGGAGTTCACTCCAAGGAAAGGAGGGTGACCAGTGGGGTGACTCAGGGATCAGTGTTGGGAATCTGGTCCTCTTTAATGTCTTAATAAGTGACCTTGCAGAGGAACTGGAAGGGAAGGTTTGCCTCTTTGTGGATGACACCAAAATCTGCAATGAGGTGGACACTCCAAGGGGGGTATAAAGGATGAGCAGACACCTAAGAAAACTTGAGGAGTGGTCAAGGGTATGGCAGCTGTATTTCAACATGAAAAACAGCAAAGTAATGCACTTGGGGCACAGAAAACCAGGGGCAACCACCAAACAGGAAAAAGACCTTAGGGTAATCATATTGGATGACCTAAAGGTGACCTGGCAGTGCAACAAGGCAGTTGGGAGAGCTAGTGGAATACTGGAGTGCATAGGGTGGGGTATCATCAGCAGAAAGAGGGAGGTGGTGTTGCCTTTGTATAGATTGCTACAAAGAGACCCCACCTAGAGTACTGTGTCCAGTTCTGGGTACCACATCTCTGGAAGTACATCAACAGAGTGGAGGTGGCACAGAGGAAGGCAACTAAATGGTGCAAGGTCTGTATCACGAACTATATGAGGACAGACTTAAGGACTTAAATACTGTAGAATTGAAAAATGGCATCTTCATTTAATTTAGCTGTCCAAGGCTATGGGTCTTATTAGCTGCAGTTAAATTTCATTGTCCTGTACTTCCATATAATGAGTCTGACATAGATAACTAACTTAGCTGTTCAATTAATTTAGCGGGTCTCTTTCTACAGTGAACATAGCAAGACTTTTTTTTACAGTGAAATAAATCAATTCTGCAGTATGTACACTCTGGAAGAGAGGAAGGAGGGGGATATGATAGAGAACTTTAGATACTATACCTAACTGGGGGGTAAATAAGGTACAGGAGGGAAGTAATTCTCAGAAAAAATGTGCTAAAGGACAAGAGAGCATGGTAAGAAGCTGGAGGGAGGTAGATTCAGAAGAGAGCAGAAAGAGGGTGTATACCTGAAACAGTATTCCATCAGAAGTTGGGAACAATAACAGTAATAGGGTTCATGAATGCCTGGAATAAGGGATTCTTAGGGAAAGCAAAGGGGGTGGATGAATGGACCAGAGATCAAGTAGTATCTGCAGTGGTACTATAGGCAGGGGAAATGAGCAGACTAGTTTGACAAAGCAGTCCTTATCTGCCAGCAAATTCTTTGTTTCTGTGTTTCTGTGACAAGTAAACTGCTCACTCACTACTCTAGTTCAGCTGGAAACTCTTTCTTCGGGTTTATTTTTATTACTTTATGTTAATGGTACTGAGTTACAGCTCATGAAGGTGGCGTGGCAGTCTGATCAGCTGAGATCTGATGTTGTAAGTCAGTTTATTTATTTATTTATTTTATTTATTGAAATGTTTCACCAGGAGAGCACACTGAACAACAAGTTAAAAAGACAAAGAACCTCTGTGCGCAAACACTGAGGCAAGGGTTACCCCAAAGGGCATTTGGCTGGGAAGCCAAGTTTCAAGAAAATACAAAATCACACATGCCCCCCACAATGCAAAGCATCATGGGCTACATATGCAAATCACCACAGAACGTTATGCTGGTCCAACTTTAAGCAGAATTGCATGGTGCCGAAAGGCCTCTCACACAGTTTGCAAAGGGTGCTAACAGAAGACATAGACACGTGTTTCGTCCTATCAGGACTCATCAGTATGCCTCGTCTGTTTGACACCCCAGTGGAATGGACCAGCTACCCTAGAGGCAGTGTGCCTTGGATATATTGTGGTGAACCCATTAAAATAAAAAAACATTTAAAAGACAAAGAACCTCTATGCGCAAACACTGAGGCAAGGGTTACCCCAAAGGGCATTTGGCTGGGAAGCCAAGTTTCAAGAAAATACAAAATCACACATGCCCCCACAATGCAAAGCATCATGGGCTACATATGCAAATCACCACAGAATGTTATGCTGGTCCAACTTAAGCAGAATTGCATGGTGCCGAAGGCCTCTCACACAGTTTGCAAGGGTGCTAACAGAAGACATAGACACGTGTTTCGTCCTACCAGGACTCATCAGTATGCCTCGTCTGTTTGACACCCCAGTGGAATGGACCAGCTACCCTAGAGACAGTGTGCCTTGGATATATTGTGGTGAACCCATTTAAATAAAAAACATTTAAAAGACAAAGAACCTCTGTGCGCAAACACTGAGGCAAGGGTTACCCCAAAGGGCATTTGGCTGGGAAGCCAAGTTTCAAGAAAATACAAAATCACACATGCCCCCACAATGCAAAGCATCATGGGCTACATATGCAAATCACCACAGAATGTTATGCTGGTCCAACTTTAAGCAGAATTGCATGGTGCCGAAAGGCCTCTCACACAGTTTGCAAAGGGTGCTAACAGAAGACATAGACAAGTGTTTCGTCCTACCAGGACTCATCAGTATGCCTCGTCTGTTTGACACCCCAGTGGAATGGACCAGCTACCCTAGAGGCAGTGTGCCTTGGATATATTGTGGTGAACCCATTAAAATAAAAAAACATTTAAAAGACAAAAAATCTCTGTGCGCAAACACTGAGGCAAGGGTTGCCCCAAAGGGCATTTGGCTGGGAAGCCAAGTTTCAAGAAAATACAAAATCACACATGCCCCCACAATGCAAAGCATCATGGGCTACATATGCAAATCACCACAGAATGTTATGCTGGTCCAACTTTAAGCAGAATTGCATGGTGCCGAAAGGCCTCTCACACAGTTGCAAAGGGTGCTAACAGAAGACATAGACACGTGTTTCGTCCTACCAGGACTCATCAGTATACCTCGTCTGTTTGACACCCCAGTGGAATGGACCAGCTACCCTAGAGGCATGTGCCTTGGATATATTGTGGTGAACCCATTAAAATAAAAACATTTAAAGACAAAGAACCTCTGTGCGCAAACACTGAGGCAAGGGTTACCCAAAGGGCATTTGGCTGGGAAGCCAAGTTTCAAGAAAATACAAAATCACACATGCCCCCACAATGCAAAGCATCATGGGCTACATATGCAAATCACCACAGAATGTTATGCTGGTCAACTTTAAGCAGAATTGCATGGTGCAAAGGCCTCTCACACAGTTTGCAAGGGTGCTAACGAAGACATAGACACGTGTTTCGTCCTACCAGGACTCATCAGTATGCCTCGTCTGTTTGACACCCCAGTGGAATGGACCAGCTACCCTAGAGACAGTGTGCCTTGGATATATTGTGGTGAACCCATTAAAATAAAAAACATTTAAAAGACAAAGAACCTCTGTGCTCAAACACTGAGGCAAGGGTTACCCCAAAGGGCATTTGGCTGGGAAGCCAAGTTTCAAGAAAATACAAAATCACACATGCCCCCACAATGCAAAGCATCATGGGCTACATATGCAAATCACCACAGAATGTTATGCTGGTCCAACTTTAAGCAGAATTACATGGTGCCGAAAGGCCTCTCACACAGTTTGCAAAGGGTGCTAACAGAAGACATAGACACGTGTTTCGTCCTACCAGGACTCATCAGTATGCCTCGTTTGTTTGACACCCCAGTGGAATGGACCAGCTACCCTAGAGGCAGTGTGCCTTGGATATATTGTGGTGAACCCATTAAAATAAAAAACATTTAAAGACAAAGAACCTCTGTGGCAAACACAGAGGCAAGGGTTACCAAAGGGCATTTGGCTGGAAGCCAAGTTTCAAGAAAATACAAAATCACACATGCCCCCACAAAGCATCATGGGCTACATATGCAAATCACCACAGAATGTTATGCTGGTCCAACTTTAAGCAGAATTGCATGGTGCCGAAAGGCCTCTCACACAGTTTGCAAAGGGTGCTAACAGAAGACATAGACACGTGTTTCGTCCTACCAGGACTCATCAGTATGCCTCGTCTGTTTGACACCCCAGTGGAATGGACCAGCTACCCTAGAGGCAGTTGCCTTGGATATATTGTGGTGAACCCATTAAAATAAAAACATTTAAAGACAAAGAACCTCTGTGCTAAAACACTGAGGCAAGGGTTACCCAAGGCATTTGGCTGGGAAGCCAAGTTTCAAGAAAATACAAAATCACACATGCCCCACAATGCAAAGCATCATGGGCTACATATGCAAATCACCACAGAATGTTATGCTGGTCCAACTTTAAGCAGAATTGCATGGTGCCGAAAGGCCTCTCACACAGTTTGCAAAGAGTGCTAACAGAAGACATAGACACGTGTTTTGTCCTACCAGGACTCATCAGTATGCCTCATCTGTTTGACACCCCAGTGGAATGGACCAGCTACCCTAGAGGCAGTGTGCCTTGGATATATTGTGGTGAACCCATTAAAATAAAAAAACATTTAAAAGACAAAGAACCTCTGTGCGTAAAACACTGAGGCAAGGGTTACCCAAAGGGCATTTGGCTGGGAAGCCAAGTTTCAAGAAAATACAAATCACACATGCCCCCACAATGCAAAGCATCATGGCTACATATGCAAATCACTACAGAATGTTATGCTGGTCCAACTTTAAGCAGAATTGCATGGTGCCGAAAGGCCCTCTCACACAGTTTGCAAAGGGTGCTAACAGAAGACATAGACACGTGTTTCATCCTACCAGGACTCATCAGTATGTCTCATCTGTTTGACACCCCAGTGGAATGGACCAGCTACCCTAGAGGCAGTGTGCCTTGGATATATTGGGTGAACCCATTAAAATAAAAAAACATTTAAAGACAAAGAACCTCTATGCGTAAACACTGAGGCAAGGGTTACCCCAAAGGGCATTTGGCTGGGAAGCCAAGTTTCAAGAAAATACAAAATCACACATGCCCCCACAATGCAAAGCATCATGGGCTACATATGCAAATCACCGCAGAATGTTATGCTGGTCCAACTTTAAGCAGAATTGCATGGTGCCGAAAGGCCTCTCACACAGTTTGCAAAGGGTGCTAACAGAAGACATAGACACGTGTTTCGTCCTACCAGGACTCATCAGTATGCCTCGTCTGTTTGACACCCCAGTGGAATGGACCAGCTACGCTAGAGGCAGTGTGCCTTGGATATATTGTGGTGAACCCATTAAAATAAAAAAACATTTAAAAGACAAAGAACCTCTGTGCGCAAACACTGAGGCAAGGGTTACCCCAAAGGGCATTTGGCTGGGAACAACAAGTTACTCATCTTACAGTGCAACCTTGGGGGGAGGGGTTACATAGGGTTGTGAAGGATGATCAGTTACAATAGTATGTGGGTAGTACAAACAATACAACATTGTAAGATTGTGCAACAATTGGAACACAAGGTATTGTACAATAAACAGTAGTGGAACACTGGGTAAATTACATGTCCAAAATCATGCAAAAGAACATATGAACGTACAAAACAATAATAATGTGATGGAACCATTTATAGTGCATGAGTGTACCAGGAGCAGGCTCTAGGTAGTAAGCAAGAGCTGTTGGAGTAAAAAGGATGGGGTTAGGCTGTGCACCCTGGTGTCCCAGAAGGGCAGGAGGAGGAGGGGGGAGAGGCAAGAACTGAATATGAGGAGAAGGGGCAACCATTTACGCAACCATTTACCGATTTCCTCCTTCAGGATGTTGAGAACCCTGCCGGGGGGGTCATGGAAGGAAGGCAAAAACTGGGGATAGGTATTAAGGTGGGATAAAGCAGGAACAGTTGAGGGAACGGTAATTGTGTAGGACAGAGGTAAGGGAGTAGTTGGAGTCAGTAGGGTCAAGTGAGTGAAATGGCATATCAAATGTTTATTGTTTATTGTATTTGGATTACAGTGTAACTGTATTACATATTTTACACTGTATTACAATCTAACTGGTGAATAAACACATTTTTTCCCAAAGAAAGGTATATAATTGGTAGTGAGTTGCAACTACCAGATTTGGTGACATGTGGATGAGTGGTTTTGAAATTAGATAAAGATAACAGAAAATTACATTTTGGAGACATTTTGTGAAATCTTAGAGGAAACTGAAGGCAAAATAGGGTTACATGTTTTCAGATCAAGTTTGAAGTTGAATTACTGTATATGCTTGATTGCTTTATAATGGAAGCAATTTTTTTATTATGTCTGTTTACACACATGCACAAGAAACATGATGTGGCAGCTTAGGAGAGAAGAGGGTGATGGAGGTGCGGCAGTGTCACAGCCAACGGAGGCACTGCATTTGGGGGCTTGGCAGTGGTGGGCCAATGAAGGCACAGTGTGCTGATGACACTGGCTTCCAAAAGCGCCACCAACTTCTAATGTTGTCACTGCAGCAATCAGGGCCGCTTCATCATTGCAGCATCAGCCATTCGCTGCAATGAGGGAGCGGCCCATCATTGCTGGACTGAATGTTGAGTACTGTAATATTGTTTGTGAATATGGCAGCAGCTTGCCACCGTGTTCACACACAGTATTACTCAGCCCCCACTGCTGAGGGGGTGCCCAATCCCCCTCAGCAGTATGTGTCCCCCACAACAGTGTTTGTTTGCTGCCGGGGGCTCCAATCCCTGTTGGCTTGAGTCCCCATCCCAGTTCACATTGCCGATGAGGGAGCCCATTCCCCGTAGGCATTATGTTCATCCTCCCGGTTTGATTTGCTGACGAGGGAGCCCACTTCCTGATGGCATAATGCCCCAAAAAAACAGTACATTTGTGCCGAGGGTGCCCAATCCCTTGGCAGCAACTACCCAAAAACACTCAGTTGGCACGCTGGAGCCCTCCCCAGTGTGCCAAATCCTGTAAAAAAATGTCCGCAATTTTTTAACCTGTAAAAAGAAAACAGTCCCTCGCGGTCTCCCTGCCCCTCCCACAACCCATGCCCACCTCTTCAGTAACCTACTTCCCCCACACCTCCCTCACCCCATACTTACCTCCGGAGTCCAGCACGATGATGTTCGGTGGACCAGGAACACATCTGCACTCTTCAAAGCCAACCACGAACTCAGGAAATGCTGGTAAGCTGCATAATCTCATAAATAGGTTTTTTTTTTCAACTTTGATGCATATCTCAGGCATTTTTTGGAATTTTGGCACCAAATTTTCTACATGGGGTTTTTAGGACCCCTCCTCATGAATTCAGCCACTGTCATGGTGTTATTTGGTTCCAAAAGGTGATTTCGTGGTCACTGTGCGGAATCTCCTTTTGGGACCAATTAATGAAACGACAGTGCCAGTGTTCATGAGGTGGGCTCTCAAAAAGTCTATGTTGCAAATTTGGTGGGAAAAATCAAAAAAATTACTGTTTTATGAGCGTGCATTGCGCAGTTGCTACTCACGCTTGTAACTTCACAAATTTGTGATATTTTCACTCCAGATTTTCAACATTGCCATTTTTCCACACCTCCTTATGAACAGTATAGCTGTCATTTTTCACATCCTGGCCAAAATGTGTTTTCGCACTTCCGGTGCAGTATAGCGTGGTCGCTGTGGGAAATCAGTGTTTGGAATGAGTGAAGAAAATCAGTGACACTGTTCATGAGTAGAGGTCCTAAAATGTCTATGTTGAAAATCTTGTGATGAAAGTCCATAAAATGAGTGTGTTATGAACATGCATTGCGCAGTTTCCATGCATGCTCGTAACTTCACGAATTTGCAATATTTTCACTCCAGATTTTCAACATTGCCATTTTTCTGCACCTCCTTATGAACAGTATAGCTGTCATTTTTCACAATCTGGCCAAAATGTGTTTTCGCACTTCAGGCGTAGAATAGTGCGGCTGCTGTGGGAAATCATTGTTTGGGACAGATTAAGAAAATCACAGTGACATTGTTCATTAGCAGAGTTCCTAAAATGACTATGTTGAAAATTTTGTGATGAAAGTTCATAAAATGAGTGTGTTACTAGCGTGCATTTCGTAGTTTCCATGCATGCCTATAACTTCGCACACGTGTAATATTTTCACTACAGATTTTCAACATTGCCATGTTTTCACACCTCCTAATGAACAGTACAGCTGTCATTTTTCACATCCTGGCTGACATGTGTTTTCGTACTTGCGGTGCAGAATAGCGGTGTCACTGTAGGAAATCAGAGTTTGGGACACATTAATAAAAAAATCACAGTGACACTGTTCATTAGCAGAGGTCCTCAAATGACTATGTTGAAAATTTAGTAACGATCGTCCATAAAATGCCTGTGTCATGAGCATGCGTTGTGCAGTTTCCACGCACGCTTGTAACTTCGCTCATTTGCAATATTTTCACTCCAGATTTTCAACATTGCCATTTTTCCACACCTCCTTATGAACAGTACAGCTGTCATTTTTCACATCCTGGCTGAAATGTGTTTTCGCACTTCCAGCACAGAATAGCTCGGTTGCTGTGGGAAACCAGTGTTTTGGACACATTAAGAAAATTACAGCGACACTGTTCATGAGCAGAGGTCCTACAATGCCTATGTTGAAAATCTGGAGACAAAAGCCCATAAAATGACTGTGTTATTCACATGCGTTGTGCAGTTTCCATGTATGCTCGGGCGTGTGAGCATTTTTAATATGCCAACTACAGATTTTCAACATTGCCATCTGTTCACACCTCCATATGGATAGTACAGTTGTCATTCTTCACATCCTGCCCAATCTATGTTTTCGTACGTGTTGCAGAATGGCACGGTC
The DNA here is from genome assembly GCA_016271365.2 of Neoceratodus forsteri. NCBI lineage: Eukaryota > Metazoa > Chordata > Ceratodontiformes > Ceratodontidae > Neoceratodus > Neoceratodus forsteri. The sequence continues at coordinate 317,317,591 of CM057456.1, forward strand.
GCTGTTGCAACTCAAAGTTCTGGACACATTGACAAAATCACACTGCCAGTCTTCATGAGAAGACGTCCCAAATGCTTTCATGAGATGGGGTCACAAAAAGGCCATGTTGAAAATTTGTAGTGCAAATACCAACAAACACGTGGGGCGTTAGAGTTTGTAACCATAACATCCCACCTTGTACAGACTGACAGGCATCGGGGTGTGCCTTTGCATTGCTGACTGTGTTGTTCATGCCATCCCACACCCTCCCCCCCCACTGACAGACATAAAGGTATACCTTGGACTCTTCAGCCCCAGATTTCACCCCATTGTCCTATGCTGCACCCATCTCAGCATATGTCCTTATGGAATGGGGTGATTGTAAAGCCAAACACCTCAAGGCACACCTCAACACCTGTCGGTGTCTGCAGAATAGGGTGAGATGACATGGCATGACCATCATGGGTGACGACCCAAACACTTACCCCAATGCCTGTCCATCTCTACAGGATGGAGGTGGGGTTGGCGTGAAGTTCAGTACTTCACTGCCTTTCCTATTCTGCATCTAACACCTGCATTTCCAATGCTAATACCAGCAAGCAAACATTCGGCATTGACAAATGCTTGTTTCAACTTTGCTCTATTTCTGCTAAAAGTAAGGCTGTCATTTTCGTAGGTTGAAATGAGTGTGTACTTTTATATAAATCTTGTGTAAGATTCAGTACCATCTTGAACATTTTTTTAGGAACAGACCAGATACGTGGCACTGAATATGCCTAAACAAATGTATCATAGCTATTATTAATTTTGCTCAGTGAAGATTTTTGAGACAAGCACCCTCTACTGGTTGTTTTGAAACCAATGTCAGTTAAACCATTTAAGGCATTTGTTTTGCATCATGAATTATTAGTTCTTACATTGTTAAATACCTAAGCTGTTATTTTCACCATTGTGTTACCAGTGTGAAATTGTATTAGTTTGAAGCTCTTGCCTAACTGAAACAATGGGTTTGAATGATCTAAAGCAGAGTTCTATTGTTGATGTGGGCAAAAATATGCTTAGTAAATGTTCCTAGCTAAAGTGTAAGCAAATTTTAAATTTAGCCATCTTAATGTCTGTTGACATGAGACAAAAATGTTTACTATGTAAAATATACTCTATAAAAATTCAACCATTTCTTGACAGAAATGTTATGGTATGTCTGAACAACAATATTATCAAGATGGTATTGCTTAAAATCTAATGCCATCATGAGATAAAGTATTTCTTTACATCTAACGCCATCAACTATGGCATTTTGAACATCCAGGACCATCAAGATGGTATTCTCAACATCTGATACCATCAACATGCCATTTGTGTTCAATAAGGTTTTCAGCAACAACTCAAAGATACAGGACCTCAGGAGAAACACAGTAACATGTAGAATACTGTGCCATACACAGTGCTTCAAAATCATGATGCACCAAGTCATTCAATAACAAGACTCCCACCACGTCCAAATAGCCACACTGGATAAGACCACTGAAGGAGAGAATGACAGACAGATACCATGCCCCCCCCACACACACACACATGGACCAAGTAAAAACAAATTTTGTAAAGGACAATTGGCTCTTGCCAAACAAAATTCCCTATTAAAAATGTCATCTTTGGCAAAAGACTAAAGGTACTGAGAGTGGAATTTTATCTGGAGGCTGTGGGTTTGAGTGGCTAATGTGTGTGTGCATGTTTTGGAAAGAACCGTGTAAATTATCATCATCTGGACTGGTTACATACCAAGCTAAAATTAGGACTGTTGTACTGTGGGTATCAGCTTAGAAGGAACTGTTCAAAGAGCATAGATTTCCAGCAAACCCCTCCCCTCCAGAAGGATGAAAAAGACTGTCAGCAATGTCATGTTGTTCTAACGAGAGTGCACTGGTACAAATCTATTTGAATGAGACTGTTGTTTGAAAGAGATTGTTGTTTAATTACTTACTAATTGCTTATATACCATTTTTTCTTTTCAAGTCTGTGTTGCTTAAAATAAAACAACTTGAATGGTATGGTGTGGGGTCCTTGTTATTTGCTTGTTCTTTGAAACTCACAACATTGTGGGATTTATGTAAGGTACAATACACTGGAATTAAGATTTGTTCTTGGGCTAGTATAAAGTAAATTGGGTTGCCTCCCATATATTTGATGTCTTAGTTTGGGTTTGGGTAACTAAAACTGGATCATAACACACAAAAATTCTGCAAAATCTCATAAAAACAGAATTGTAATTTTTCCTGAATTTTGACTTTCACCCTTCCCAAGTTCACACCTTTAATCGCTTTCATTGTTCAGTGAATGACAGCTGTCTGACTAAAACAATAAACTGTATTAATTTTTTCCAGGTAGGATATTTTTGCAAAGGGAAAGTGCTAAAAACGTAATTTTGTTTGGCCTGAAAGCTTGTCTCCAGTACCACCTTATTAATTTAGAACATTGTCCCTGTTGCCCACCCCTTGCTTAGAAACATAGAAACATAGAATTTGTTGCAGAAAAGGACCATGTGGCCCACAAAGTCTACTCAGATGGCCCTTGACTAATGTGTCTCTGAAGACCCAATCTGGTCTTCAGCAACCTTCTCATCTCCCTGTATCTTTTCTAATATACCACTATATCTATCCCACACATGTGTAAAGACCCCCCCCAAACTGTTTTAGCCTCCACCTTATCCACTGGCAGTCTCTTCCAGGCATCTACAACTCTTTCCATGAATAAATATTTCATCACTTCTTTCTTCAGCTGCCCTCCCCCCCAACAAGCACCATCACATGCCCCCTGGTCCCGGTGATCTTTCTCATTTTTAAAGAGACTACCCCTTGAACTCTTTTCACCCCTGTGATGTACTTGTAGCTCTCTATCATGTTACTTCTCTCTCTCACCTTTCTTCCAGGGTGTACATGTTGAGATCCCTCAGTCTGTCCTGGTAGGACTTCCTGTGAAACCCCTACATAATTTTATTTGCCCTCCTCTGGATGGCCTCCATCTGATGTCCTTTCTGTGGTACATTCTCCAATACTGGACACAGTACTCCAGGTGGGGTCTCACCAGTTAGCGATACAGCGGCAACCCCACCTCCCTTCTTCTGCTGGAGATATCCCTGTCTATGCAACCCAGCATCAAACTAGCCCTACCTACTTCTTCATCACAGTGCCTTGCCACTTTGAGGTCCTCAGATATGATAACCTCAAGGTCCATTTCCAGTTTGGTGACTGTCAATATATCAACCATCCTATACTCAGCTCCTGGGTTTCTTTGACCTTCTCTTCCAGTTCTTCTGCAATGTCAAAAATGAAGACATTGAAGAGGACTGTTCCCAGTACTGAGCCCTATGGTACCCCACTGGATACTCTCCAATCATCCAAGTGAGCACTGTTTGCCACCACCCTCAATCTCTATCCATTAACCAGCTTCTAACCCAGTTCACCACTTTGGATCCCACCCCTAGGCTGCTTAATTTCTTTATCACCCTCCTGTGCATCACAGTGTTAAAAGCTTTGCTAAAGTTCAGATAGGCCACATTCTCTGCCCTCCCCGATCTATTTCCCTGGTCACCCAGTCAAGGACATCTAACAGATTCTTTTGGCATGACCTACCCCCTGTGAATCTGATTTGCCTGTGGTCGTGTAGTCCATTGGATTCAAGATACACTACAGGTCTTTCCTTCTGTAAGGCTTCCATTAATTTTCCCACCACTGTAGTAAGGCTGACTGGCCTAAAGTTGCTACTCTCTGCTACCATCCTTATATAGAGGGACCAATTTCCAATCCTTTTGAGCCACACCTGTTTCCAGTGAGCTGTTGAAAAAGCCTGTCAGTGAGACAGCTTGCATCTCCGAGTAATTTTTTTAACCCTTGGGTGTGTCCCGTGACAACCTAGAGTCCTGCCCTCCTTCAGATCTCCAAGTCCCTTCAGGACTCTTTCTCTTAAAAATGGGCTTGTGTCCACCTACCCGCCTTTCCTGTTACTCCCTGGTTGTTCGCGCCCCTCCACTGTGAAGACTGAACAAATGTGCCTGTTTAAGATATCTGCTGTTTCATGGTCCTCTCCTGCCCAGTCTCCCCCTTCCACCCTTCTGATCTTCACTATCCCTCGCCTTGCTTTCCTCTTCTCATTTATGTATCTGAAGAAAGTCTTATTCCCCTTATTGATCCCTTTGGTGAGCCTTTCCTGTGTCTGCACCTCTGCTCCGCTAACCACCTTTCTGGCTTTCCTCTGCTTTACTTCACTTTGGTGTACCTCCTTCTGCTCTTCCCTCTGTGTTTCCTTTATTCTTCCAGAATGCCACTCATTTTTCCTTCAACACCTTTGCCACTTGCTGTAATCTGGGCCCAGGATTGTGTACTGGTGTGGAGGAGTTGGATCCAGTGTAAAGGTTTTCTGTAGGTCCTGGGGTAGAGATTCAAGGGGGGACTGGGCTAAAAGTAGACGTGTTTCCTATGTGTTTCTCTATTGGGCCTCTTTAGTTATCAATCAGGTCTCAGTTACTAGTCACCCATTTCACATGTGTTGCTTATTTAATCCTTTAAACTGTACCTCGGACATTTCTCAACTCTCATATGTCTCAATTTATTCTCTGTCCTATTGCTTCTTTACCCATTTAGAAGTATTACAGTAAATGAGATATTAGAGAAATGTATTTGAAACATATATGAGATCTTAAATTAGTCTACATGACAGTACAACAGATACAAATAAGAAAGAAATTCCTTTGGCGGGATAATTGTAGATATATATGTTTGTGGAGAACGATCTTAGAACATGGCAATTAGGTCACAGTTGCTGGGATTGCTTTAGGATGGGCTGAACAATACCATTTTAATCAATAGGGCCAACAACTCCTAGCATGATTATTAGATTTCCTAAGCTTGAAGCTTTTTGTATCTGCTGTTCAACTGTTCACTGTAAAGAAAAATTTAAACTTAAAATATAATGTTCCAGTTAATGACTTCATATGTGTTGGGTATTTATGAAATCAGCGTGAACAGGGGTTAGCTATCCCTCGCACAATTTAAAACAGTTTGAGGCATCTCAGCCCCTAGTTTGGGAATTTGTATGACAGGTTACTGTTTTCCATCATGCAGTCTTTCTTCACTCAGTTATACACTATTATGGAGCACTTCATAGATATCTCAGAATCCTTAGCACCAGTGCTGTTTTTAGAGAGCCCCTGAAATTCAGTATTGATCCATGTTGATTTACTTGCCTATACAGAATGCAGCATGAGTAGTGGCTGACAACCCATTTGTTGTTCAAAAGGCATATGGAGTTCAGTTTTAAAAGGGCAGACAAGTGAGTACATTTTATAAACGTGTATAATTTTGAAAGTTTAAAGCAATTAAACTGGTTAATGCTGTGTACGTCTATTTTGCTAATGATTTTCCTTTTAGTATAGTGGAAACATGTTAGTATGACTGACATATGCAAAACTCTATTATAATGTCACGCTGGCAGTGTCTGAATGTATTAAAATCTCCATAATCATTTCCTACCCACAGAGGATATAGTATAACTAAAAATGGTAAAGCTAGGATCACAGACTGGACAGTGCATCAAAACCCCTTGAAACATGCTGAATTGAGATTGCTGCAGCATAGCACAACTAACCTAAGGTGAGAAGTTAGAAGACACTAAATTAAGCTGGTGTGTGTGGAAGCAGACATTGAAAGAGTTTCACTGTGTTACAAGCACAGGTTCTATTTGTTCCTTGATACAATCTATGACTGCCTCCTTCCTCACTGTCTGCCCTGCCACAAAGCTTAGTGTCATTGTGTGATGAGACACACCATGCTTTGCATACCTTCTCCTAAGTCAGTGATGAACATATTGAAAAGGAACTGCCACAGGACTGAACTCTGGGGTACCCCTCTCATGACCTCCCTCTCCCTTGACTTGACCTTGTTTACCACCGTACCAGGTCAATATGTCATAAGCTTAATAGCATACTACATTAGCGCTAACCTGAAATAGCTCTGTAGGAAAGAGAGAGAGGCGCAATACCACGAATGCTGCTGTGAGCAGTATTGTACCCTCTTGCTGTCCCAGGCAGAGGATAAGACCTCTGCTGGGATGGGGTTCCGCAGAGCAGCTGCTGTGGCTCGATGGACCGAGACACTTCAGCAAGAACAGGCACTCGGCTGGGATTGGGTTTGATTCAGGTCCCAGAAAATGTTTTTTTTTTTTGCACTGTGCAATTTGAAATGAACCCCCTCCCTGGGTTGAGAATCAGTATCGGGGTATCAGGTCACAACCCCCGCAATGGGGGGTTAAAGACCCTCAAAAGAAAAGTGAGTTATGCTGGCATGCAAAATCGCATTGTATTGGCAGCGCAATTTTTGCATGCTGTATAATGTCTTGAGACATTATGACCCCATGCTGTTTACCACCACCACCTGCTGTTTCCCACCCCCATCCATCCAGTTTCCTATCCATATGATTAGGTCCTTCGCTGTTCTCAGATCCTTTCACTTATTTAGCAATCTTCAGTGTGGGACAGAGTCAAACACCTTGCTGGAGTTGAAGTATAGTAAATTCACTGCTTGTCTTTTATCCACTGTCTCAGTTGCTCATTCAAAGAACACTATCAGGTTAGTTTAAAAAGACCACCCTGCCACAAACCCATCCTGCTTGCTATCCAGAGACCACGTGTCTCCAGGTAGTCCACTAGGTCCTCTTTGACTAGTGTCTACCTTTGCTTACCTGCTATGGAGGTAAGACTAACAGGTCTATAGTTCACTGGTGCTGTTTGTCTCCTCCCTTGCAGAACAGAACTAAATCTGTTAGCGTCTTTTCCTTCAGAACCAGCCCTGACTATAGGGACCCATTCAATAGCCCTGCTGGGAATTTAGCCAGTTCTGATGCCAGTCCCTGAGCACCCTAAATTGTATTCCATGTGGCCCTGGATCCTTATCTATTTTTAGGTCTGTTAACCCTTTCTGGACATTTTCTTACTTAATTACCACTTTCCCCATTCCTGTGATACCCCTTGCAGCAGCCTTTATGCCACTTTCAGGTAAGGGCCGCTATCCTCCACTGTGAATACATAGGAAAAGTAATTATTAAGAATGCGCCTTCTGCTTTGTTCTCCCTTTATTAACCTGCTCCACTCCATCAGTCTAATAATTTCCAATCATGTTTTCCTTGTTTCCCCTAATAATGTATCTAAAGAGCTGTTCCCCCATTGACCACATTTGCGGTGTGAAATTCCATGTCTGGTTTTGCATCCCTGCCTGTCTTCCTGTCCTCTGTCATCCATAACTGGTAATCACTCTAAAAACACTGCACAGATTTGATCTGATTTTTATTAACATACATCAACTCACAAGCTGATGTTTTTACAAAGATAATAGATATACTGCATAATGTAATTACAATATCGCATCTACGGTGTTGCAATCTGAGCTACAAGACACGGTCAATACCTTGACTCATAAATTACTCCTGAACTAGGCAGAAAGCAAATTATTCACAAAGCAAATATCTCCTCAGAAAGTTCATTTTATGCTGTCATCATTCGTCATACTGTGTTTCTAAATGACAAGCTCCCTACATTTTGCACCATGCAGGATCTTTTCCAAAGGGACCTGAGGCCACTTCCAATGGGTGCCTCACTTGTGGGTCTCTTGCCTTGCACTTCAGAGCTTACTCCCAGTACCATGGTGCTCACACTGACAGTAGCAAGCCTCCAACCATCCTGCAGCAAATCTTTACCATGCCTCCTCCATTGGCCCTTGCGGACAGATTGGTCCCTTTCTGTTTCTATTCATCAGCTGGTTCCACTTGGTGGCTGCTGTTCTGGACTGGCCCTTCTAGCTACTGGCTCATTTCAAGATCACCTCTCACCCATGTTTCTAATGCCCTGAGTGTTTCAGGCCATGCCTCTCTTTCTCCTATGTACCATCCTCCAAATTGATGGCTGCAGGTACAGTACAGAGTACCTCCATTAAATACCATGCAGGAACATGGCCTGACCACAAAACTGACTTATAGTTTGACAGACTAGCTCTGTACACCCTTGCACATAATCCTAAATAATACACTCTAGCTCAGCCTTGATACAGTACAGAAAAAAAAGTGTTTTATCTGGTGCTAACCTCTGTGATCTTAATCCGGTGGCTTGGACAAATTCAGTCATCCTGTTAGATGGAATATCGAGGTTTGGTGTCTTGCTGAATTTTCCTGTGCACTGACTAGAACAGGCTGCAAATCTGCCAACATCAGTGGTCACCCTTGCCTCATCCAGAGACCTACAAAGATAGAGGCAATGTTCAACCAAATGATCACATAATTGAAAGTAATAACTATTATTTCTGTGCAGATATAAAAAGATATTACTGACATGGAAGTTAGAGTAGGGGTGGTAGAAAACCACTTGGTTTGCACTGCAGGAGCACAGAATTCCCTAATGACACAAATGCAATCTCAAGCCCATCTGATGTGAACGTTGTGGGCCAGGTTGGAAGATCTTGAAAACCGCAGCTAGAGGAACAATTTCCAGTTTGTGGGTTTCCCAGAATTAGTTAATGTTTCTGACTTGTGGGGGGCTCTGTGGAGCCCGATCAAGATGGATGCTAACTGATTGCACACGGAAACAAGATATTATATTTCATTAGTAAAGAGCTACATTTTCAAAAGCTACTGATTTGGAACTTTTAGCAAAAGGGGTCAGAAAGATCCAGGTTTATGATGGGAAACTCACATAAAGATCATGATCAGGGTATGGGAGCTAAATCAAAAAATGCTCTGGGGGCCCCCGAGCACAAGGTCCGTGCACGGCCAAGCAGAAAACACTTCAACTGAGCCAGGAGAGGAAACTCTTCAAACAATCGGAATGAAGATCAATTCACTAGTTAATACACTGGCTGGCCTCTCAGATAAATTTGATGGTTTGACGAATGGAGTGGCAGCTTTGGAAACTTCAGTAGATGGCATACAAACAGCAGCTGCTGAGTCCACCAAGAGATCTGATGTGGCGATGGGGGCAGTCTCTAATGTGATTCAAGAAAACACACATTTTAAATCTCACCTAGAGATGCTTGAAAACCATATACAGGCACCAAAAATATGACTATTGAGAATGCCAGAAGGCGCTGAAAGGGCCCATCTTTTACTATTCCTGCAAGAATGGTTGACCCAACAGTTGGGGGAGGAAGTGACTCTCAAAGTTAAGTTCCTGCAGAAGGCCTACAGGATTATGCCATGAGGACAACCAGATAACTCAGATGCCCCACAAACAATCATGTTGGTCACAGATGGTATGGACACTCAAGACTTTCTACTAGCTGTGACGAGGCAAAAATAAACTTTATTACAGGATGGTCAACATGTTCATTTATACCCTGATATCAGCTTTGTTACACAGCAAAAGTGTAAGAGATTTGACAGTGTACGAGCAATACTTAGGGAGGCCCGCATTCCACATGTAATAATTTTTCCTGCTCACCTGAAGATTCGCTATGATGGAAAAATCTACTTGTTTACAGACCTGGCGGAAGCTCTGAAGGGGAACCAGAGGCATGCTGTTACTGAGGCTTGAATGACTGCTTGAGGAGATAGTTCCTCAGAAAAAGAAGACACCTGACCAAAATTTGGTCTTGAACAGAACATATTTTTCTTCTAGTATGGTGGTGGGTAATTTCAATGTCCCTGGGTAAGAGTGGATGCTTAATTATAGATGGGTTTTCTTTATGTTCGACTTGGGATAGTGAGCCACTGAATTGGGGGGTGGCATTTGACCTCCTCTGTTACTGAAGAAATGCTGGTTTAATATTCTGTTGGAATGTTTCTCCATTATTTGTTATATAAAAGTTCTATTTTTTATTTATTTTTTTTATTCAGAGAATTGTTTCAGCAATCACAAGCAGGTTTTTACATTTCATCATGCATCATTAGGGAAAAAAGATATGCATTTAAATATTATAAATATTTTTACAGCATTGTGCATCGAGTAGATATTATATTTATAGTTTTTTCATTCAAATGATCATGTTTTACTATAGAACTTGGTGTTAAAGTAGCATAAATTCTTTTATTTATCTAATAATCCTACAGAAATTGTTCAATTTCATAAATTCTATAAAAGGAGACCACATATTCATATATTGTTTCAATTGATTATTGTATGTATAATGGACTTCCTCCAGTTGGTGACTCATGATCAATGTATTTATCCACATTTTTAAATTTGGAGGGGCTTGGTCCTTCCAATGCATAAGTATAATTTTGAAAGCCAAAACCAAACAAAGTCTAATAAACTTGATCTTCTTATCACTGATTTGTAGCAAAGGGCCACCTGAACTTAGAATCATACATTTAACATCCTTATATAGATGAACCCCTTCTATTACAGACAGAACCATTAAAATCCCGCTCCACCAGTCATTCAAGCCAGGCATGTGATAAGCATATGTTCCAACATGCCTACCCGATCACATCCCCTAGGACATTTATCAGTAATGTTAGCATTAAATAAGTTCAGTCTATGAGGAAAAATAGTTGTATTAATTTGCCCAGATCTTTAAGATTGATTATCTGGTTCCACTGTTCATTAGAAAGATTATAATTGAGTTTCTTTTTCCATTTAAATTTAAGTTCAAATTCATATTTATTAAATTCAGCATTGCATATCATTATTTTATATAGGCATGACATTCATTTTTTCCTGCCTGAAAAGTGTAATGTTCCCAAAATCTTTTCCAATAGTGGATTATCAAAAGACATGCTGTCTTCTAAAATAAAATGTCTAATCTGTAAATATGCAAAAAAGTGTTTATATGATAAATTATACTTGGATTTTAAAGTATTGAATTCTAAAATGTGATTACCATCTGACATTTGATCAATTGTTTTCTGGCCCTTTTCATGCCAAATTTTAAATACTTCTTCATCCATAGAAGGTAGAAAGTAACCATTCATGTAAATGGGAGCAAATTTAGTACATTCAATATTTAATTTTATAATCTTTCTTAGATTGTCCCAAATCTGGCAGAGGGTCCTGACAGAACATAAGTAATACTTATATTTAGCTATCTTAGGTCCACTCATTATACAGTAAAACGGATTATCATATGGGGTAGAGTATTCTTCGATTTCCATCTCCATAGGGTAGTTTCTACCTTTAAATATATCATATAGATAGGTCAGATTAGCAGCATAATAGTAAAACTGAAAATTTGGAAGAGATAGGCTGTCTTTCTCCTTTGAAATATGAAGTTTTTCTATTTTTAGTGTAGGGCGTTTGCCCTCCCATAAAATGTTCTTCTGCATTGATGCCAATTTAAAAAAAAATATCTGGTAAAGAAATTGGAATGGTCTGAAAAAAGAATGCAAACTTAGGAAAAGTATTCCTTTTCAAAACATTGGTTCTACCCATCAAAGAAACTGGAAGGTCCTGCCAGTGAGACAAACCTTCTGCAGTCTTATGATTAAATGGTGTATAATTTACAGCTACCAGATTAGAGAGATTTTGATCAATAACCACCCCAAATATCTAATCTGTGTTAGTTTATTTGTATTGCATCCTGGTGGTGGAATAAAAGGATAGTAAAGTCTATAGGATTCCATTAATTCTTTTTTTGACCACTTTACCTTAAATCCTGAGATTTTCCCAAAACAATTCAGATTTCTCATGATATGAGGGAAACTATCATTCATATTTGATGTGTATATTAGTGCATTGTCTGTGTATAGGCTGATCTTATGTGTTTTAGGCCCTATTGTGATACCCTTAATTAATTCATAATTTCTGATTCAGATGGCAAGGGGTACTATAGCCAAAGCAACAATAAGTGGCGATAAGTTCTGTTCTGTGCCCATAAAAAGTTTTATTTTATCTTAAATACTTTTATTAGTTTTAATCCTTGCCATGAGACTGGAGTAGAGCACATCCACCCATGATCAAAATTTAGGGCCAAACCCAAATTGTGTCATTATCAATTTTAAATATTTCCATTCCAATCTATCAAAGGCTTTTTCAGCATCATCAGAGAGTGATGAATAGTCAGAGTCCTTAAACATGTCTATAATGTCTATAGTACATCTAATATTGGACTTTATATTTCGGCCTTTAATGAATCCATTTTGATCATTACGTATGATATCAAGGAGGACTCTCTCCAGTCTCATGATAAGGATTTTGGCCAGGATCTTAGCATCAGAATTCATTAAAGAAATAGGATGATAAGATCCTGGAGCCATTATATCTTTATCTTTTTTTTTTAAGTAAGATTATAGTCTCCTTAAAAGAGGAAGGTAACTGTTTGCTATCAAAAATGGTTTTGAAAATGTTTTAAAGGTGGGTATAAAAATTTATGGAGATGCCATCAGGACCTGGTGCCTTAGATGGAGGAAATTTTTTAATTGCATCTACAATTTCTTGAGGTGAGATATTAGCTTCTAGCAACATCATAGCTTCTTGTGAAACCTTTGGAAATGCAATTTTATCAAGAATTTCTTGATTTTTTTCAAACTTCAGTTCTTGTTCAGAAATATATAAATTTTGATAATATTTTTTAAATGTATCATTAATATCTTTGGTATTATTGACAATGTCCCCTGTAGAGTTATAAATAGCATTAATGTTATTTTCAGTGTGTTACTTTTTCAGCTGCCAGGTCAAAATTGTATCAGGTTTATAGCCAAGGACATTATATTTGCTTCTAGTGTATAATAACTGCCTTTCTGCTGTCTCAGTAGAAAGCATATTATATTTGTTTCAGCATTGTGTTAATATCTGAAACAGCTCAGGATCTGCATTCTGCCAGTGGGCTTCTTCTAATTGAGCTATTTGATTTTCAAGGTCCTTCATTTCAATATTTCTTTTCTTATTTCTTTGGCTTTTATAGGTCATAGTTAGGCCCTGGATATAGGCTTTGAAAGCATCCAAAATAAACTGCCATGAATTCCCAGTGCATATTCCCTTAGGAAAACAGACTACATCCTACTAGCTGTGACTAGGACCCTAACTACCTTTAGCCATCGAGCTATCTAGTATGCACTTCCTACTATCTGGAATCTTCTCCAATTCATACTGAAACTAACTAGCCTCATCTCTATTAACGTCTACAAATCTCTAGCAGCTTCTAAAATGAAAGATATTTACAACTGCCTTTAAGCTAACCCCCATCCCTTGATAATCAATTGTATGCCTAATGGCCTGTCCTTTCCTTTGCTGGAACACAAAAACTTCCATAATTGCATATGGCCTATATTTGCTAAATGCCAAGACCCCTTCCTACCTACTCTCATTCCCCTTAGTCCCAGTTTTCCTAACTATCTCATACTCCCGCCCACTCTTTCTATCCCTTCCCTCCCTCCTGCCAATCCTCTACCCTCCCCTCCTTCTTTCTTATCCTCACTTTCCCTGATGTTTATTTCCATTTTAAATTCCCATACCTGTGCTATGTGTGTATTTAGTCCCCAGTGATAGCTTGTTCTGAAGAAACAACTTCTTAACTAAACCAAGTGCTGCTAGGTGGCACCCTATCATGAAATGTCTTTTTGTAATCAATGTATGTACTTTAATCAGCTACTTTAGCTAATGAATACGCTATGTAATTTTCTTATGATGTTATATATGTCCCAGGACCTCCTTGTGAATGAGCTTGCTCAATTGAGTTTTATCCTGCAATAAACTTGAACTTGAACTTGAAGTATCCTGATTAATATTCAAAGCAAAATAGGTAATAATATTGCTGTTAATATATTGATTAAATTGTACAGTACTTCTTTTAACAAAATAGGATCCAACCTAAACATAGGGGGAGCTCTTTCTTCTTTTAAGTTTATATCCATTATTACTGGGGAATGATCCAATTATAAGTTATTTCCTTAATCAAGTACATGATAGATTATGAGCTAATATAATAATCTATCTGAGAATAGTTTTGATGAACGGCTGAAAAAAAAGAATATTGTTTCTTATTGGGATTTCTGATTCACTATAGATCTATTAACTTATATTCCAAGCAAGATTGTTTAATTTTGATTGTGTTAGTAGTGAGTCTTTCAGACCGATATAGAGATTTATCTAATTCAGGATTTAAGATAGTTAAAGTCACCCGCCACTATATATGGAGCCCTGAATTTGGCCATTTGAAGAAATACTTATTTAAAAAGTTAGGGAGATTATCATTGGGTCTATATATGTTAATAAGTGTAAATTTGTATTGCACATACATAATTTCTGTGACAATGTACCACCATTAGAATCTATTTTAGGAAGGCCAAATGAGAGACCTGAGCCTTTTTTAAGAAAAATAGCCACACCTCTGGTGTTATTGCTATAAGGGTCATTAAGTCAGTTTCCCCACTTTTTAGAATGAAAATTAAAGGCATCATTAAGTAAATGAGTTTCTTGAAACATTATACAGTTAATTTTGTTCTTATCCACATAATTATATATATTTGCTTGCCTTGGTTCTGTCTTGTAGTCCCTTCACATTACGTGTCATTAATCTCAATGGATTCTCCATTTAATCATATTAGGTAAATAGTAGCACCAAGTTCTTATAAGTTCATAGTAATAATTTATACAAAAACATCAATCAAATCTTACAGCATTATCCCTATATATGCATGAATCTGTCAGCAACGCTTACATTTTTTTCTTTATGCATATTTTCATACAGTACAATTCAAGTAGATGTGAGCCAGTACCCCCCACCCCTCCCATCTATACATTACATATTCATGAGTGAGTTCAAGCTAAAATATAACACCCCCCCTTAGCTTTAATGCATGAACAGTATAGCATCTTAAAATGAGCACGTCTAAAGGTAAGTATTCATGCACCATAACTCTACCCCATCCATCAGACATGATGGCTTGAATCTGTAGCAGAGTCAGGTTCACACATGGCCATGAAGACTACATTACCCCACTTCATACCCCATTGCAGTTTGCTTATCGCTTTGCTACCCAAATTTATTCACAAATACACATTCATTTTCCCTTTTATTCCCCCTCCCATCATTCAAACCTCCTCTGCCCCCGCTGTTTCCCTTCTTCCCCTCAGTTCAACCCCATTTGAAATGTATATACTACTAGATGTATTACTAATTTCCTTGGGGGCACTGCAATATGGTAGACCATTACTTTCTTTCTCTCCTTATAGTTTGTACTCATTCTTTCAGTAATCAACCATCACAGGCAAAGTTAGAATTTATAGATTTCATTACTCCACTGTAGGGGACAGCAAAGAGGCAGAGTGACAAAAAGGGAGGGGGGAGAAAAAAAAAGAAAGAAAAACTTAAAAGGGAAAGAAGATGGAGAACCCAGCTCCAGCTTAGTTTAGTGTTCACTCATTTTTTTTTTTTTTTTTACAACAAGTCCAGCATTCATTTCATTTATTCTTGTTAAGAGCTCTTCTGCTTTTCTAGGATTATCAAATGTTTGCATTTGGCCTCGGAAGAAAAATCAAACTTTAGCAGGCTACATCAGCGTGTATTTGATGTCCTTTTGCTGTAATAAGGCTCTGACATGGTCAAATGCATGATGAGACTGCATAATCGCAGCGCTAAAGTCTGGGATACATAGAAAATCTTGTGCCTTCACTCACCAGTCCTTTATTAATGCGAGCCTGCTTGAGAATATCCTTGCGGTCAGAGTAATACTGTGGTTTGACATATACATGTCTGGGTTTTGATTTTAGATCTGTGGTAGAGTCGGTGGACCCCCCATGATGGGCTCTATCAAGTCTGATTTTATTTTCAGGGTAGTGCCTACCCATTGCTGAGGTGATGAATTTTTCAAAAAATGTTAAGCAATGTGGCCCACCCTCAGTGCCTTCTGGTACCCCAATCAATCTAATGTTCTGACATCGAGATCTATCTTCAAGATCATTAATTCACATCTGTAATTTATTCAGTAGTTTTGAGTGATGTAGTGTTGTATCTTGCAAAGGTTTAGTACAGTCTTCCAAAGCACTGATACGTTGTTCTGCAATGTCAGTCCGAACTGTATGTTTTTGTAGTTTGGTGGTGATATCAGTTAGCGAAGATGAGATATTTGAAAGAGATGTATTAACAGTAGAAAACCCTTCTTGAATCTCATGGCTAAGTTATGATTTTAATTGAAGAAACATAGCCAAGTAACCATCGAGTAATTGTCATCCTGAGTTGGTTGCTTAAAAAAAATGCATTTTGTGGGCCTGATCCAACAGCTACTGGCTCAAAGTTTTGCACAGGTTGATTACCCATATTAACTATAGTGTGCTGAGGTTCTTCCTGACCTGCGACAGTAGGCCCAGGGTTTACAGTGTTTTTTTGCGCCATAGCTTCTTGTACAGTAAGTCACTCACATTAGTGTTAACAGTAGCAAATTCCACATTAATTTCAGTACCTGAAGTTGGCATCTGATGTTCTTCATCCTCATCGGTAGGTGCATATTGTTGTTCTTCGAAATTGGGAAGATGTTTCTCAAACACTGGAGCAGTTGCTTCTACGGATTCAGCAGCTTCATTTTGTGCCATCATAGAGACTTTTGGAGAGGTAGGCTCTGGTTCTTTCTGCGACGTCTCCAAAATGGGTGAAAGCAAGGGTTTTAATGGAATGGGGGTAAAGTTAAGTTTTTGTTGCTGGAGTCTAGTATGCGGCTTCTCAGATGTAGATGTAGATTCTAGCATCAGGTTTCCCGACTGCTGCTTTTCTCTTCATTGTTTTTTGGGTAGCTTAAGGCATTTTGCTACTCTCCAGTTCAGTGTTGGCATCCAAGCTGTCTCGTAGTTCTCCTATATTGCGTGCAGTTTTCAACATATTTCTTGGCAGATTACCACAGAGTTTAACCAAGTTACGTGGATAAGCAGAATTTTTTGAACAGGGGTAAGAATTATCACCATGAATTGAATCTCAGTGCATACAAATAGAACAAGCATTTGTCAATGCCAAATGTTTGCTTGCTGGTATTGGCATTGGTAGTGCAGGAGAGACAGATGCATAATAAGAATGGCAGTGAGATATTGTAGTAATGCTAACTTCCACCCCCACCTTGCAGAGAGTGAGAGGTGTTGGGGGTGTGTGCCTTTGTGCCATGGGCTGTAATAGTCATGGCAGACAGTTTCAGGTCTTCATAGGTGTACAGAGATAGTAACAACTGAGGGGGTGGAGAGTGGGAAGGGTACTTATGAGGGGGGAAAAAGGGAAGGTTTTGCAGAGTAGGGCTTGCCATAGAAAGCATAGGGATGCAGAGGTATGATAAAGATAGTAATGTTAAGAATGTAGTTATACCATACAGGCATATTTATAGCAGTATATGGTGAACATACAAACATATGAAAGTGTCAGCAGAAACAGATCACCTGGCCTATTTAAGTCTGCTTCAGTGTTCAGGTATAGTAAGAGATCAGCTGTCAACCCATTCCCTCCAATACCTGCATGTGAAGTGTGAATAACAGAGTCACACTGCAGTCATTATTGATGGTATTTACTCAGTAAAACCATGTTAAACATTTATATTGTAAATTAAGTTAAACATTGCTCCAAGTTCTAAAAGAATAGACTGTTTACATTAAATGATTTCACAGCATATGTAGTTCAAAAACCTATGCTCTGCTATATGTATGATTACATTGTTATACACTTTAGGTTCACAAAGTGTGTATAAAAATATATAACTTTTAGAAGACGTCCCCTGTAATATAGCACTGTTAGAAAAAATGCAGTACCATGTCATATCAATCGATTTAAATAAGCAGCTATGTTAATTCTATTGTTTCTAATTCTAAAAGAAATACTAAACTCTAAGTGCAGAGTGTAGTAGTATAAGTGCCACTCAATTCAATTTACTAATGTACGTCAGTGAATGGGCTCGCCCATGACACAGTCAGACAGCACTCGCTATTGACAGTATTTACTCGCTAAAATGAATCACATGCAAATTTTATCCAATTAATTTTAAGCCCATAATTAAGGCTTCAAATTTGTATTTATCGATCTGTCATCAAAGCACAAAGTTGCTAGGGTGTAGTATGGCTCTGTTGCTATTCGAGGCATAGTGTTCAATTATGCTAAAATTGCTGGACAATTAACTAAATTGCCAAATATACAAACAAGTAGTTTACCTCAGAGGCAGTATAACACAGTGGTTTAAAGCTCTGAGCTGCAAATCTGGAGACCTGGGTATGAATCCCACAGTCCCACTTGCATACTATGTGACACTGAGCAATTCACTTAACTTCCCTGTGCTGCCAGGTCGCACCAGTAAACAAGCATTCAGCTTAGTGTGTCTCTCCTGGTTATACAATTGGGGAAAAAAACATTTTTGTTTTTTCTTTTCAATCACATACAATGTAATGTAGAACTGAAGCATAACATTTAAAATGCAAGAAATACTGAACATTGGATCAAATTGCTTTATTTTCATCATGTATTACTTCTGGCTGTCCTTGTTCTTAGTTTTTTTTTTTTGCTCTCAAGATCGATAAATATGAATTTGAAGCCTTAATTATGGACTGCAAATGAACTGGATAAGATTTGCATGTGACTCGTTTTAGCGAATGAATAGCGTCAATAATGAGTGCAGTCTGACTCTGTTATGGGCAAGCCCATTCAATGGTGGACATTAGTAAATTAAATTGTATTGCGTGGCAGTTATACTATGATGCTGTGAATTTGGAGTTTAGTATTTGTTTTAGAATTAGGAACAATAGAATTAACATAGCTGCTTATTTAAATGGATTGATATGGCATGGCACTGCATTTTTGTAAGAAGCTATATTGAATGGGCATATTGTTACACATATATATTTCTATATACACATTGTAAACCTGAAATGTATAACAATGCAATCATACATATAGCAGGGCATAGGTTCTTGAACTGCATATGTTGTGAATACATTTAATGTGAACAGTCTATTATTTTAGAACTTTGAGCAATGTTTAAATTTATTTGCAATAGAAATGTTTAACATATAAATGGAATATAAGCTTTAATGGCCACTTTGTTGATAAATTTAGTTGCATTTAAGTGATTAAGGTAGTTGTTAAATTTAGGATTTTCTAATTATGTTGCACATGCACTTTGAGTATTGAAGAATGAAGGGGATATGGAATTGCACCCCCTCAGGAAGCTGCAGCGGCGACGCACAGGGGCCAGTAGTGCGGCTAATGCCTAGATGCCCTGGACTCAGGTGGGGCATATGTATGGTAGGAGACCGTAATTTTGTATTACATTGAATTGGTGTAAGCACTTTATTGCAATTTGTAGTTAAGTTGTGGAAAATAAATCATTTTTGCATTATTTAAAGTGCTATCGAAAGTTTTTTTTCTGGGTTTTCCCCCCTACCATTTGACCACCCATGAATTTGCTCACCATTAACACAACTGGCAGTAGTACTTATTAATAAAGAGCACTGAAGCTGAAGCTCTTTTTTTGTGGTTGAGCAGCCCTGTGATTTAGGGTAGCAGATTTTATTTTCTCTTTCTGGATTTCTAAGTTTGTAAATATGGTTTGAGAACAGTGCTATACTTTGATGTGTCTTATCTGTAGACTTGTTATTGCTATAGAGCACTTTGTAGCATTGTAAAGCAGCAGAAAGTAATATTTTGTATGTTTTATGACATGCTATCAGACAGGCAGTCTATGGCTACAGTGTTTCTATCTCCTGTTGGATCTCTTGAGGTCTGCATTTGAAACACAGCAGGGGTCTCTCTGTCTTAGTGTAGTGCAAAACATAAATAGCATTAGTAAGTCAGGAAGACATGACAATCACAGAAGTGCTGCCATGTACTGTAATGGTTTTGATTAATGTATTTTATATCTACTAACAATGTACTGAAGGAGGTATACAACAACAGTGTGGAGTGGTGCAACATTAGTAGGACAGAAATGTCTTCACACAGGACATAGTGACAGTAGAGGTAAGTAAGACAATTAGCAGCATGTCATATTATCAGACTATATTGTGGCACATATGTTTCTCAGCCTCATTATTGTGAATACACAATGTGTGTATGCATGAACATACAAAGAGCTGGTAAAGCCAACGGACTGTTTCTACCACTGGTAAACTGCAGGTATCCTACTGTATTTTAGAGTAATGCAAAAAATGGCACCATTGCTGTTTTCATATCTTGACTCTTTTTTGTCTAATAAAATTAGAAAATGATGGTATGGTAGTAGAAAGAAAATTAAACAATATAAAGCATGCCTAATATGGGTTGCTTGCAAAGTTCTCACAATGACCACTTTAAAGGTCCAAATGAAATAGGAGGCAGTATAGCATAGTGGTTAGGGGCAGTGAGCTGCAAACCTGAAGAGGTCAGTTTGAATCCCATTAGCTCCTTCTTGCATACTGTGTGACCCTGAGCAAGTCATTTAACTTCCTTGTGCTGTCAGGTTGCATCTGCAAGCAAGTTCTAGTTTAGTTGCCTTTTCCTGTTAAACAATTTCCCCAAATATAAACTTCATAAATGTCAGGGCCCTGGTTGTTAAATACCAAGTCTATCTAGTTATCAGATGAAACCCAGTTTGGTTCTAGGTCATTATTTAGCATGTACCCTAATGTTCAACACTGAGTGTTGAAGTTTGCAAGTAGTGGAATAGCTAGACTGCTATGGTGGTCTGGTCATTTACTGTAATTGAGTCAGGTAACTGTGATGTAACAAAGCTGTTATTTGCAGCCGTCTGTCATGTCATTGTAAAAAAACACACAGGAAAAAAAAAAACATTTGCTACCATAAACTGTGAAATCCTCAACTGCTATTCATTTGTTAAGTGTGCTTCACTGACCTAATAGGGAAGGGAACACTAAGATAATCTCTATTGTAAACTTCAGGTCCATTCAGAAAGGAATGCATTGAACTGCTCTCTGTTTCTGTCACTCAGCCCCCTTGCAACCTGATGGGGTGAGAGAGAGAGAGAGAGAGATTGCCATAGTAGTAAAAACAAGCTCTGGCAGAGCCACTACAACTGTGAATGCATTAACTAGATAAGGGTGCTTCATGTGCTTAAACATAAACATTTATTTATTTAAAAAAATATCAGATTTTCAAACCTTTGTGTCAGAGACTCAGTTGCAAAGGCACCTCGTTGAAACTAACACAAAGACAGCACAGTTAACAAGTCAAAAAACAATGGCTCAGAGAGCAGACTGTCATAACAATCGTTCACTGGAGATGCATGGGTAGCAGTAGATGAACAGATTACATAGTTTAGGCACACAGGCACCACATCAAGAAGACCAAAGCAGTTCAAACAATATACTATAGCTAAAGCAAATAGATATCAGGAGTCAAAGAGAAACCCAGAGTGTTCACATGAAGGCTGTTGCATATATACTAACTGAATCAAAGTACAGTACAGTAAGAAAATGCATATTTAAGCAATAAAGCATGACATGGTGTGTGACATGTAATAATGTCACTCCTGGGGTGGGTAGAAGCATGAGGCAAAGCCGAGTGCATCCACCACCCCAGGAGTGACAATATTACAAGATAACACACACCCTGGAGTGCCTTATTGCAATTATACAATGGCTTGTTGTTATATACAGAATAAAAAATAAATTTTAAAGGATGTTTTTGTTAGTGTGGAAAAATATTTCTTAAGAGAAAATGCAAGGAATGATCTAAATCCAAAGCTACGGTAATGTTGTTGTGTAATAACATCACTGTTTCACTGGGTCAGCAGCCAGCTTCTTACATTTTTCCTTGCCATTGTATAATTAAAAATAATGCCACCATCTGTATTACAGTTACCTATATGTTTTGCATTTTATTCTATGCACTGTTATAGCAATCAACTCAACAGAACCAGGCCATCATATACATGAAGGTACTGTACCCTAACTGAAAACAATGCTGAGACAACTGTATGTTGTGACAAGGTAGAAGATAAACACAATGTTGAGACAAGTTTTTGAAGAAATTTGATGTGTTTCATTGTTTTTTTTTGGAAACTGATATACAGTTCACACACAAAATTCATATAATATAAAAGTGCATATGCCCAAATGTCAATGTAAATTTAACACATTTCATTACAAGCTGTTCTGTTGAAGGAAGATATTACTATATTAGGCCTAAAAATGGGCATCAGGTAAACGTAAACTGGGGTAGGTGTGTTATTGAGGGTATGTATAGTTTATCTTTTATTGCTGCTCCACCGGATCAGCAATATTTGCACAAGCTGTGCCCAGTTCAGATTTTACAGCTGTGGCCTGGATCTGGTAATGTGGGTTTTACTCATACCCCACTGCATGTAGCTTAGTGGTATACTGTACAGATGGCTACAAAGTCTAAGCCATTGAAGGCTGAAGTTTCAGAAAACCATTATGCTAAAAATATCAAGACTCATTCCCTCCCTCACTCCCCAGTTACAATTAATCCTCTACCAAAGTAATGCTTAAATACTGGTGCCTCTACATCCATGCCACTAAGCTTTTAATGCCAACATGCTTCTTCTGCTGCTGTGACCAATTCAATGTGTGATCTGCTCAACCCTGGCTTTATAAGTTTATTTAATTACTTTTAGAGGGGCTCCTGGTTGTGACCAATATCAAACAACTGAAATCCAGTGTACCCCCCCAAACTGCCCAAACAGGCCTGTAATGGAGGATTTTTCCATCTTTCATGTCCCAAATAGGGGCTCTTAGTTATCAAACTTTGGCCAAAATGTGAACATGCCAAACCACTACGTCAAAGTGGCCCCAATTGGTTTGGTCCTGCACTTTAAATAATATAAAAAGTACCTTGCTGATCTGAGTTAGAGTCCAGCTGTTTCATTCTCTGTTTGCAAAGACAATACTCCAGCTTCCTTGTCTCACATTTATAAAGTGCAGTCAGCTAGGTGTGGCTGGAAGCAAATCACTAGGAAAGTGATCACAGCTTTCCCCTAATCATAAACCAATTCAATGTGTGATCTGCTCAACCCTGGCTTTATAAATTTATTTAACTATTTTTAGAGGGGCTCCTGGTTGTGACTAATATCAAACAAACAACTGAAGTCCAGTGTGCCCCCCCCAGAACTGCCTGCCTGAGAATGAAGTTGGTATATTATTTGGAAAAATGCAAGGCTGGGTCTCTTATTATGCAGTGTCCAGCAAAGATGGTGTTGTAAAATGGCTTAATGAGGTACTGTGAGGTGCCTATGGGAACTTGTCATGTAGAACGTTCCAGGGACACAGTCGTAAAAACTGGAATTACAGGTTCCAAGGAGTAATTAACTCAGGAGGAATGTTAGAAAGTCAACTCCACTATAAACTGAGCTAGGAAAAAAGTAAATAGGACAAGAAAAAAACAGAATTTTGTTTCTAAAATGAGTTGCTAATTGCAACTGGTATTTTTAATATGTGCAAGTCAACGCCACTTCTCAAACTTAAAAAGAAAAATACACTTCATCACAGACTGTATTTACCAAGTACTGTGCCCATTTTAGTAAATAAATGTTTAAGAAATACCTGAAAGCTGTTTATTTTCCACAGAAGGTGAATCCTTAGTAGTTTCAGACACTTAGTCTTTCCCTTTGAGACACCAGGTAGCTCTGATAATCATTTGTTCCAAGGGTTTTTAAGTCAGTTTGAAGGCATTAAATATTTTCTGTTCTCATACTCCTTAAAAAATGCAGGGATTCCACAGACTTCTTGTGTTCCTAGGTCCAGCTCGCAAACTAGTGAATTGTATTTCAACATAATAGATCCACATCATGCCCCTCCCACATGAATAAAAAAAAAGGTGGGCTGAATTTTTAGGAGCTTCTTGGGTGGAAGGGGGTTGGATCTTACTTCCACCCAAAAAACAATGCTGCCTCCCACTACTCAGGTTCCAGTTCTTGTACGACCCATTTAAAAAAGAAAGTAGTACCCTGCAACCATTGAGTTACATGAAAGCATATTTATTTGGGGGCAGAAAACATTTGGAGGAGGGTAAGGTGGAGGAGACTATTTACACCTTAAGTCAGTTCCACGGACAGAAAACATGACATCACTCCTTTTGTACATGCAAAACTCCCATAGGCTCCTCCCACAGTCATAAAAAGCATTTGTCTATGCTGAATGTTTGCTTGCTTGTATTGGCATTGGTAGTGCAGGAGGTAGAAATAGGCATCAAAAAGAATGGCAGAAAAGTATTGATGTTGCCTATGTGAATTAGTACAGTACTATAACATAGTAGGTATGTGCTGCATATCATCCTATGGCACAGCTTATTTGGTATTGCACTAATAGCAGCAATCTTTGAGGTCACTAAAAACCATGCCCTGTGCGATCCAAACATCACAATCCATCACTGCCACACATGTACTCCCAGCCTTACATCTCCTTTTTTTCAAATGATCCCCAAAGTGAACATTTACAGAATTACAGGAAGATGGATCTACAAACCTATTTAAACTGGGATACATCAAAAGGTTAAAAAACAATTCTTGACATTTGGGCTGAAAAATTACATTATTCTTTTGCAGAGCTACACATTTTTGTGACTGTGCCCTTATGTTAGAATAGGGGTAGAGAGGGAACAATATTTCATTTTGTATAAAAAACACAGAGAGATGCAGTTAGGTCCTCTAAAGACTGCATTAGGCCACAATATTCCACTCTGAAACGTGGAAGGACAGAAGATGTTGTTGTAGTCTGCAAGGGATGACAGACCTTAAAACATTTCCTGTTGCTATTCCTGTGTTGAATACAATCAGAAGCAAATAATTGACTCCCTTGATGTGCACTATGTATTTCAGGCTATATAAATAGTGTACCACTTGCTCACTTTTAAATTAATTTTCCATTTTTCAGCAAATCACTAACAGATGGCATCAGCAGGAATCAAATCTCATAACATTACCAAAAAGCCTTGAATTTTAGTATATAAGAGAATGCATTCTTTATGACTAAAGACTGAAGAAAATCAGTTTTTGTTGCCCCTTAGACTGCATCTGTTCCTGCTGCTTTTCCTGCCTTATAATCTTCTGCTGTGAGTCACATCATAATCCATTACCATGGCGCCATGGCAATGACTGAGTCTGATGTTAGAAGCAGAAGATTGGGATTTAAGGTAGGAAAAGCAGTCAGGACAGATGAAGTGTAAAGGACAAGGATAATGTTTTCATGTAAAACGTCTTCTGTAATAAAAATGGAACGTTCAGAAATACACATTTTTTGGTGTGTGTATGTGGGGAGGCAGTGTAACTGAGCTCTGCTGCTGTCAGTAATGATTATTTTGCTGTTTTTTAATATGTCCCACTGAGCCACTCATTGCAGTATGAGAGGTGTCATGCACTTTTGTTGGGTGAGAAATGGTGAATTGAGGCTGAGCTGTTCCCTCAGTCACCAGATGCAAATGAAACCACACTTACACTGCAGTACATGGCTCTGTGGGACATACTTATACCTTATAGTACAGGAAACGTTTCCATCTTAAATGTAAAAAATAAAAATAAATAGATTGTCCAAACGTACCAATTTCTAGCATAGGTGTACAGGAGACACTCTTTGTGGAATAAGAGAGTCTCATGTGCAGTGTTGAGTAAGTTACTTTAAAAAAGTAATCAGGTACAGTTACTAGTCACTCTCAAATAAATGTAATCAGTTATAGTTACTGATTACTTTTGTATAAAAAGTAATTAGTAACTGTAATTGTAATGCATATTATTTTTTTCTATTACTTTCTATTACTTTTGAAAACTTGGTGCAGGAAGCTTGGTTTGTGCTGGTCAGTGTTGTGCGTCTCAACTATTGTTAAGCCAAGTAAAGGTATCTCCTCTTGTATCAAACAAGCTGTTTGCTGCATAGTGGTGTTTCACACTTCTCTGAGGCAATAAGTGCCATAGTGTGATAGAACCACTGTCACTGCAGTCAGCTTGGATTTGGATTTCTTGAATGCACATGTTGCGACCAATCTCCACAATAAGAACTTTTGGATTTATTCAGAAGAGATATCCCTTGGACTTTACCAAACAGTTTATCCAACATAACAGAAGTCCATCTTTTTTTGAAAACCTGAAGCCATTCTAAAAGCTCACATTGCAGCAAATCAGTTCTGTGGAGGACAAGTTTACAATCCCACAGATTGAGGGCTGCACACCTGCACAGCTTGTTTATGTTTTTTTTTCACTTCTTCAAACTGGGGATCTGGGTAGGCCAGCTTAAAATAAGTTAGCTCTGACATCATGAAAGAAAATAATCTCATATGTCATTGAGCAGCCAGTCACCTCCCTTGTAGTAACTAATCAGTAACAAATCATTTCATTATGCAAATCAGAAGGCTGTGGAGGGGAGGCAAAGTTTCAATAGAGCTGCTGAGATATGTTGCAGCAATCTGTGCTGCTAATGTGACATACTGTACTGTTCTGTACTCAAAAATACAGTATACTGCATGAAGCAGTATTGTTGACAGAGTGGCTGAAAACAGGTTACCTGCAGTGAATAAGTTATTAAGGGTACGACAAAGGTTATTACACATGCACACATGCACACCCACACACACTCACACACACACACTCATTGGAGGAGCTCCCAATGGCAGTAGAGGTGGTTGTTAATGTGCTGACCCCCCATTAAAATGAATATGACAGGAGGACTGACAGCCAATTTTTATATCCTTAGAGCCATGTTGAGAAAAAATTTACAAAACATCACTGAAAATTGGGGCTAAAATAAACTTTTTTTGGGGGGGGCTGCAGTATTAGCCATCCACTGCTAAACAATTTAAACCACAAATTTTAGTGAGAAAGAAGTAATGTTCTCTCCTGGGAATTGAACCCAGGTCCACAGAACACCATCCCATGCTCTAACCACTGAGTTACATGCTCACTTGATTGGTTTGGGGTTCCAAGACATACTTCCTTTTCCTGGTATTGCATATACACCAACTGGGAATAGGAGGCTGCCAGGCTGGGATTCAACTCCCAGTAGGTCACATAATTTCTTTATCACTACTG
The DNA here is from genome assembly GCA_016271365.2 of Neoceratodus forsteri. NCBI lineage: Eukaryota > Metazoa > Chordata > Ceratodontiformes > Ceratodontidae > Neoceratodus > Neoceratodus forsteri. Next base: position 317,344,471 of record CM057456.1, read on the forward strand.
TTTGTGATTTAAGTTGCTTAACAGTAGCTAATATTACACCAGAAACATGTAGATCCCATGGATTCAAGTAACTAAACGCTATCCCACCCAGAAATATGCTGGTATACTGTATGTGTAAAATATTGAAATTGAATTTGTTTACAACTAACCCACCTTGATCACCCCAAATGCATGGCTGCCCTCTCTATATAAGTATATGCAACTAGAGTTCAGGGTCATTAGAAGTGGTGGGGGAGGGTTCTAATTTGCCTGCAGGAAAAGTGACTGCAAGGCCAGAGTCAAACCTTTTGCTATAGGCTGTTCCATTTGTTTTGACTGGCTTGACTGACACTTTAGTTGGATATGGGATTTGCAGGACTAATGCTATCACAAAATACCAATGCAAGTGCATGGGCAGGTGTTTGCTGTAGCTGAAAAGAAAGGACACTGGATTCCCAACAACTTGGACCCCCAAAATTATCTATGAGCCAAACTGTTTAAGGTTAGCATGTCTTAAAATGCACTGCCAATCTCCAGTTGATCTTTTCTAACTCACATCTTATAAGTTATAACACAGCATGCAATGACTTGATTAGTTACATGTTGTTCCCATTTGATTTCCCTCAACACATGTAGGATCCCAGTATTAAATTGGCAATTCATCAGTAAAACAATAAGGTTGGGTAGCCCAGAGTATAGGGTTGTGAATCTGGAGACTGGTGTTTGAATATTAAATTGTAAATTTATTTACACAGGATAGCCCAGCTGAGATGCAACACATTGTTCACAGTGGGATCCTGCTTTTACCCATTTCCACAGCGGAGTGGGCAGGCAGTTAAATGACTTGCCTGAGATTATAAAATAGGGTGCAGCTGCGGTGCACCAGCAGAACTTTACTGCTGTGGTGCAGTGCTCGTTGCAATCTCTGCACAATGTTTTGAAAATCTGGCCTCTGGATTAATAAAGGGATCATGAAAATCAGTCATCTAGTTGAGAACTTATCCTTCTATCTTTTTCTCAACTTTAGAATAGATTTAACCTGGAAAACTCACAAATATGTCAATATTTTCAAATAAGATCTGTAATAGCAAAACTTATAGATAAGTTATTAACACTAGGAAAAGAATCAAAAATATACAGTACACAATTCAGTACATGACAAGCAAGTAAATTATGATGGTCATGTGATGCAGTTCAAGCTCTAGCTTCACTTTAGCTCCAGCCACCCATCTGGTATTTAAGTTATCTTTCTAGCAACTTACGCCTATAAAAGGTACTGTTCCTGCTGTGTTAGCTTGTGGACAACATCTGCTTGTCATTTAAACAACTAATGGAGGTAGAAATGAGGGGAGCCTTACCAAAACATATGCCTCCTGTGACTCCAGAAAAGGCCTCCAAGAAGCCTCTGGCCAAGGGTGAAGCTGACTCTGCAACGTCTGCAACTTTCACTGGGGATAACGAACCTCTCACGCTGCAGCAACTGTGGGCCGACTTTGTCCCATTTAGAGAGGAACTTCACTGTGAGCAAGATGTGGCTAGATAACTTTATGCTCAGTCAGTATCTAAATGCCTTGATACCTCCTGAAGTTCTTCATATCTGGAACATTGCTGGGACTACTTTTCCTCTAGTGGTCTTGAGTCCAGTGGCGAGGTTGACCCAGTCACATGAGGTTTAAAGCTATTTTTTACATAGGAAAGCTATCCCTGAGGGTCAATTGTTTTTTTTTTCTTTTCTCTTTCACCATTAGATGGAGTCCCGATACTGCGTATGGAACCTTGCACTTCACTGAGTAGAGTCCTGTTGTGATCTCTGAGCTCAAGCTATGTAAGATTTACTTTATTCAAATTACAATTTTGTTTTCTTTCTCCTATCAATCCATGTCTAATTGGAAAACAATATGAAGGCTTTCTGTTTTGCTGGACATAAACGACTGTAGATTAAAGTTAGCCCCTTTTATGCTTATATGAGTGGAAAACTTTATCACTTATTAATATTTTGTTGAACCAGATAAATGGTTTACTTGGAGACGTTCTGTTTTCACAGGGGTACTTACTTTATAACTAATAATGCTGAATGTTAATTTGTTACTGTATTCTTTATAGAAATGGTAAAGACAAGTGTATCCAGCAGATTTACATAACCCCTTTTTCCCTTTTCTAATTATTAAGGTGTTATGCTAATGGATAGTTATATTTGTCTTCAAAGTGCTTTCGGGGATATTCCCAAAGGTTTTGTTCAAACAGAATTTGCCCTGTTGGGCTTACAGTTTAACGCTGAGAATCTTATTATTTTTGTTCCTTTTTGTTTCTTTTCTTTACAATTACTTAGGATTTCTTTCTTGGGTTTACGAAGACAGAAGATATATGTTGTGATAAATTAGGGTGGCTGGAGGGTTGGGGAGATAATGAGTATTGATCTGTTGAACGTTGTTCAAGATAAAGCTTGGGAAGGGGTGGGCTGGGAGTTGTTTGTTGAAGTTGGATCTTGGGTAAATAAGAACAGGGGGTTAGGGATTAGGGAGGAGCAGGGATGGGTTTTGGGGATGGAAGAAAAGGTGTCAGGGATAGTGGGGAGGGAAATAGGATTAGGGGTTAACACAGATATAATTTTCAGGAATGTACTGGTAATTAGGGGTCCCTCTTTGAATATCCCATTCTTGTCCAAAGTACTTATATATTATGGCTCATAATCTTAAGGTTTTTTACATGGAACGTTAAAGGGCTCAGAAAAAAAGTGAAACAATATAAGATTCTAAAGCACCTGTCGATACTGGCAGCAGATATTACATGTATACAGGAGTCTTACCTTTTAGACTCAGATGCCACAATGATGAGGAGGCAACAAGTGAGTCAAGTTTTCTCAGCTGGGAGCACCACCCAATGATCTGGGGTTATGGCTTTGATAGCCAAGAAGGTTCCTTTCTTACCTATTCAAGTAATTTGGGATCCCCAGGGTAGGTTTACTTTGATCCGGGGCACAATCTATGCAACAGAGATTCTGTTAGGGAGTATTTATGGACCTAATATAGACACACCAGGATTTTTCACACAGTTGGCTGCTTGCCCTCCTTTCCTCTTGACACCAATGATTCTTGGTGGAGACCTAAATTTAGTTATTGATCCCACCCTAGACCACTCGGGGACCCCCAGGAAGGGGCTTTCTCCAGCCCAGAGGGCTCTTCGTGAACTCTTAGACCAATTTGGCCTTAGTGATGTTTGGAGGGTTCTGAACCTCAGAGAAGGGGTTGTACTTTTATCTCTCCAGTACACAAAACTGCCTCTTGGCTATATTATTTACTTTTGTCCCAATCATTACTTACCGGGGTTCTAGAAACTACCATTCAACCGGGCCCCCCTTCAGATCATTCTCTGGTTTTATGTCACCTCTCCCTTTTACCCAGCCCACCAAAGAAAACACGATGGAAGATTAACAACCAGCTGCTGAAAGATCCTGACATTGTCTCATATCTTACAGAGCATATCGAGCACTTCATCAATCTTAATCAAAATTCTTCTCCCAGACCAGACATGGTATGGGATGCCTTTAAGGCCTATATTAGAGGAATTTTAATTAGTGTGAGTTCTCAAAGGCAGAAGAAGAGGGATCAAGATTTAAAAAGCCTCCTTTCACAAATCCGGACTATTGAAGTGAAATTAACCTCTCACTCTCCAGACTCTCTTAGGCTTGAACTTGCCAAATTAAATGATGCTTATTTAGAGATCTTGAGAGAGAAAGTAGAATTTGCTATCCTGAGAACCAAAGCCTCATATACAGACCAGAGTGAGAAGGCGGGTTGTCTTTTAGCCCTCAGGATAAAACAGCAAGAGTTAGCCAGATTTATACCTGCAATTCACTCCCAGGCAGATGGCTTGTTAAAAATATCTCCACCAGCCATAATTTCTGAATTTACTACCTATTTCCAGGAGCTGTATACTCCCATGCCCAATCCGTCCTCATATCAGGTTCTTGACACATACTTGGCTGAATCTAACTTACCTTCTCTCTCAGAGTTGCAACAAGGTGTACTTATTTCCCCGATTTCATATTCAGAGTTAACTAATGTAATTAATAGTCTGCCCATGGACAAAACCCCTGGTCCAGATGGTTTTACGGCCAACTTTTTCAAAAAGTTTCAGGATAAATTAATTCCCTTATTACTACCATTATACCAGTATATTCTTTCAGGAATGCCGGTAGATCCGACCACTTTTGAGGCCCTAATTGTTCTTCTGCCCAAGAAAGATAAGAATCTAGAGTTAGTCTCTAATTATCATCCCATATCTCTTCTCAATCAAGATATAAAAATCCTAACTAAACTACTTGCTGACCATATTAGTATCATCCTTCCAGAGCTTGTAGGGCCTGAACAAGTGGGCTTCATGAAGGGCAGATCTTCAGTGGATCATCTCAGACCCTGGCTCATGTCTTCTCGGAGTCCAGGGCTGTGGACTTTCCAGCTGCCTTGGTGACCCTGGACGCCGAGAAGGCATTTGACAGGGTTGATTGGAATTTTCTATTTCGGACACTCAAGGCTTTTAATTTCCTATTTGGAGTTTATACACTGGATCCAAGCACTGTACTACTCCCCCACTGCTAGGGTAATGGGTAACAGAGTCACTTCTAACCTTTTCCCAATGCAATCAGGCACCAGGCAAGGCTGCCCCTTATCGCCCCTGCTTTTTAATTTATATTTGGAACCCCTCATCCGTCAACTGATGGACTGTAAAGGGATCCAAGGCATAACCATCCTGGACCAGGAAATCAAAGTCTCAGCTTACGCTGATGATCTTCTTCTCCAGATATCCAACCCGGTCTCTTCACTTCCTTTTATGCTAGATACTATCAAGGGATATAGCCAGATGTCCAATTACAAACTAAACGTAAGTAAATATGTTGTATTTCCCCTCAACCATAAGACCCTCAAACACTCCATTACTAACCTAGAACTCTCTTGGAAGCAAGCATCTCTATGATATCTGGGTATTGTTCTTACAAGAAACACTATATCCACCCAAAAATTAAATTTAGATTCCCTAGTAACTACCATTTCTCAAGAGCTGGACAGGTGGTCCTCGCTCCCAATCTCTCTTTGGGGTAAAATCAATTTAGTTAAAATGAATGTATTCCCAAGACTTTTCTATCCCCTCAACTTACTTAACATTTGGTTACCCCTTTCCTGGTTTAGAAAAATACATAGTATTATCACAAAATTGATCTGGTCCAATAAACAGCCTATATTAGCCTATTACAAACTGGCAGCACCCAAACTTAAAGGGGGCTTATGCCTCCCTCATCTAACTATTTACTACTGGACCTCACACGCATCCAAATATCTTAGATGGTTGTCATCAGTGGGTACAGTGCCTCTTCCTCCTTACTCACCTCTCTGGTTGAGAATTGAACTAGCTCTTATTCGAGTCTGTGGTTTATCTCCAGCAGCGCTTTTGTATATTAAACCCAGTATTCTTCCTGCAAAACTTAAATTCTCCCCTATATCAACATGTGTGCCTTTCTTAAATATGATCATATCCAGGACCTAGAGCAACCTATAGGAGGTAACCCGAACTTTAAGATTGACAACAAAGTGCATAGGGACCTTTGGATGCCCCATCTGAGAGATGCACAGCTGTCTCATTTCATAGAAAATGGAGCCTGGCTGTCTACTACTGCAATCTTTAATAAATGTAATATCCTGAAATATGGTGTCTTCAAGATTTTCCAACTAAAACATTTACTTTTGAAGGTGTTGGGTTCAATTCCTCCCCAACCATCTAAACTATCTTTCCTGCTGGAATTGGGCCCTTTGGCAGGCTTTCAATGAGCTGTGTCCAACATTCATGCTATATTATTTGATTGGACTTATCTGGACAGTTTTGGCCTCACAGATCTTTGGACAACCTTTTTTCCTAACTTAGAAATAGATTGGGCGGCTCTATGGTGCAATTGCCATAAATATGTTACCCAAGATAGATTGCGATTAACGCAGTTTCACATATTGAACAACTTATATTACACCCCTCAAAGGCTAGCCAAGTTCAGTCGTATTCCATCACCCATATGCACCCGTTGTCAGCAAGATGAGGGGAACCTCTTTCATATCCTATGGTCCTGTTCCAAGGTTGCACCACTTTGGACCAGTATTCAATGCAATGCAGACCCCTTGCTAGGTCTCTCGGGGTTATTTACCCCTGATATTTGTATACTGGGGGATTACTCCTGGGTCTCTGTTTTGTGCCACAGGTTTCATATAGCCCTTATTTCCATGTCACTTAAAAAAGTGGTTCTGTGACACTGGAAGGACAGTGAAGATATTTCCTACATTGAATGGCTTAATGAACTTCTCTCCAATCTCAGAATAGAGAAGACAATAGCTAGTCTGATGAATAGGACAAGGCAATATAAAAAAGTCTGGGACCCTTTACATACCCTTTATAGTTTATAAGGTAGAGTAGGCTGGTACTGCATTAGTTCTCGGAATAATTAATAGTCCCTTATCTGTGTTGGGATGGGATGGGGGAGGGTGTAAAGATGGGGAGGAGTGGGTGGGGAATGGGTCCAACATTTTGTTTAAATATTTTCTGATGTATTACTGTTTTGATGGATCTGTTCTCTGTAATGTAAAAAAGCTTAATAAACATTGAATGGAAAAAAAGCAAGTAAATCACAAGATCCTAAATAGGAAGTTAAATATAAAAAGTAACTTAGACTTCAAATAGGATGGCAGAAAGAACTTTGTTGGCACCAACTTGAACACATCAGTATATTCTTTATAATATATTCAGTATACCTTCATTTAAGTTCCAATGTCATTATAACTGGTACATCTCATTGCACAAGGGCATGTTTTAGGAAGCCAAAAAAATATTATCATCTGTTGTTTAATCAGTTACTCAAACACTTTCTTTGTATTTTAATTCCAGCATGTTGTTCACTGTTCCTAGAGGTCAAACATCCTATGGCATAAATACACTGTATTCAATTGTAGGTGTTTTATTGTTTCCTCCTACCATGGGGCACCACTCAAAATAGGACTGAGTCCTAGACTAGTCAACTTCCCAATTAACAAAGTAATACAAATTACAAAGTATTTCAGATGGTATAGTTTAGCCTTGGAGAGATGTTGTACTGTTTTTTTATGTTTCTTTGTTAATTTCAGGGTATTTTCTAAAGAAAATTGAGTGATAAAGCTATCACCATATTACAATAAAATGTGCTGCATTTTAAATGCCTGAGACAAAAAATAAAGCACTTAGTTGCACTCCTTTAATAGCCTACAATACAAATATTAAAAGATAGGAAAGTGTTTATGATGACCAGTGATGATCACAGCTCATCATAACATGACTGATTCAATGAAGAAAACCACACTCATGAGCAAGAGGCAGGCTCAGTTATTTATGCTCCTAGTTTGGGCTCACAAGGAAAACAAAAAGGATCAACTGGAAGGTTGGTATATGGAACAATACTTGAGGTGTCCAGCCCCATTATTCTCAAACAGAAATTACAGTCCCTGTCTCTTGAGTATGTCTTTCTATACTCACGAGTATTGGTGTGCATTACAGCAGTTTGAGCAAGAGCCAAAATTACACCAACTACCAAACTGTTCAGTCTAGACTGGGACTAGTACAAGACAGCAAGGACATTACGTGTATGGCACCTGTGGCAGCACACAACCAAGAGGTAACTTTTGAGCATATTCACAAGTTCATGGAGTTAAGGTTTACATCAGGTTTTAATCGTTCAGGCCCTGGAAATGTGAGATCCAGAATCAGTCTACCAGATTCTGAACATGTTGGACCCAGACTCAGGCTGCCAAATTCTGAACATGTTGGAACCAGACTCAGCTTGTCAAATTCTGAAAATGTGGGATCCAGACTCAGCCTCCCAAACTCTAACTATGTTGTCCTGTTCTGCACACTTTGTATAGACAGATGTATTGAGAGTCCAAAACAGAATCCCTTGGATCCCATTGCAGCTTATAGAACCGATAAACCTTCCTAACGTGATCAATTCCGCATTAATAAACTGATTTGAAAAACACTTTCTTTACAGATCAGTAAAGTGATTTTATTAGGCTGATAACTGTATTCATATCAGCAATATAAACAAATTTGAGAGCTTAAAAAATATAAATTGTCCCATCTAACAAGATCTTAATAAATGTGATTTTATACAGGTACCACTGCATATGAAAACAGTTTCAATCACTGTACTGGTTACATCTCCTTTCTTTCAACTTACTGTTCATAACTTTCTATGTGAAACAGGCTGTTAATTTATCATACTAACTGTGTAAGGATTAGAAGTCACCCACCCACCAAACTAAGTCACTCGCCCACTGGACAACAAATGATTAGGTGTCAGAATAACAATAAACAAAAAAAGTGAATTACAGAAAGACAAACATAAATAAGCAGACAACATGCAAAGAGAACACAAAGGGAAATGAGAAAGAAAGCAAAAGCAATATATTCCAAAATAATTCATAACTAAGCCCAGCAAAAGGGGTAGAAATCAAGCATCCAAATCATCAAAGGCTACACTGCAATTCTGTTGTAGAACAATAAAAAGGTACGCATTCCACCCACTAAAATGTTCTTTCAGAGAACAGCCCCCCCCCCAATGAATATCCTGCTAAGATTAACACACTGGGCTGTTGACTGCCAGATAGAGCTTCAGCTGCTTAAACATATCTGCCATTTGGACCCATATAGACATATCCATGAGTCTGTATTATTGTGGATATGCTTAACTGCACTGTCACTTTGGTAATGCATGTATGCATTTGATTTATTAGACATTTGGAATCAGCAGTGGCAAATGTCTGGCCTTTATGTTGGCAGATACTGTGTGGTGTGGGATTTTGTAAATAAAATCTTTGCTCTGTGTAACCCCTTTGTTACCCGGGGTTACTAGAATCCCAGTAAGACCTAGTGGTAGGCAGGGAAGGCAGCTTGTGAAGCTCCAGTTAAATGGGTTTCACACTCTCTCACTCTGTCCTCAGTCACAGCTGAGACTAGAGGGATGACATCATTATAGAATTGTCACAGCTGCATGAGCCACATTTGGAATCTTCAGCTCAGTAGTTCTAGAACCTTGGGAATTCAAAGTCAGTCTTCCGTTTGTCCTTAAGCAAGAAGGAAGCATTATTGTGCAGTGTGATTTCTCTCTCAGAGAAAAGACTCTTCAGTTTGTCCTTAAGCAAACAAGAAGGACACCAGTAGTGTCTGTTTACCCCCTTCCCTCTGGGGGGGTGAGGAAAAGTTCTTTGTGGGTTCCAGGGGCAATCCCCTTCTCCCACCTTGGGAAGAAAGCTGCCTGTTTTAATTTTAAGTTCAGTCTGTTCATGTATAACAGCAAAGGTTACATTTCTTTGCCTGTGGGCACCTGCAACGAATGGGTGAGTGTTTGGCCTCATTGGAAGGCAAACAACTTCTTTTCTTCAGTTGGATTTCAAGTATTGGGGACTGCTATTTGGGAGAACTATGTCAACTAGGACAAACAAATAGAGCAGTCATCTGTTTAAAGTGTTAAAGTTCATTGTAGAGGGGGTGCATCAGTTCATCCACCATCAATCTACAGTTTTAAAGTCTAAAGTTTCTGTGTGTTCAGAGAAATGGCCGGGTATGGGCTGTGGGAGCTGGAGGTGGATAAATCCCCATCTTTAGTAACCAGGTCGACCTCTATGGATTTCTTCTGTGTTTTTGCTACTTGCCTCATGCACTTGGCCAGTGATGGGGTGGGTACCCAGACGTGGGTCGCAACTTGAAAATCTCTCTAGGAGTCGTAGACTCTAAGTGGTGTGGGGAGCCACAGGATGGGAACATTACTCCTTGTTTGATGGGAGTCTCCCTGTTTGATGGGAGTTTCGAATTGGAAGTACGAAAAGACAATCTCTCTAGGAGTCGTAGACTTCAAGTGGTGTGGGGAGCCACAGTTTGGGAGCCTCCTTGTTTGATGGGATGTCTTTCCAAGTAGAGTTTGGGTTCACTCGTCATGTGGACCATCAGTCAAGTGGCCAGTATGGGAGCCGGGCCAGTCGGGCTGTGTATCCAATGCGCATGCAAAGTCCGGGCTGAGTGCCTGGTGGGTCCAAAGCCAGACAAGTGTTGTAGTGTTCATTCTCAAATGGACCGCAGTGTTTAACCTCTAATCTGCATTACAGTTACGTAGCCCTGTGGGGGACCATACAGAGCTTTGTTTATGTTCAGTGAGTTAATAAATAAAGCCACACTGAAAAATCCCAATTCTGGTTCTGGACATTACAGTTATTGCTTCCTTTAGTTGGATTTACTTGGGTGCCCCTGTGCAGAGTAGTCAGACCTAGGTCTCTTGTGCCAAGTAGCCTCATCCTTCCCCGAACCTGTAGATACCCTATGTATATCCATGCTACAAATGTGGACACGTAGAGGGGTTACATCTGCATGTGCATTCACATTTTTGCAAGTGCATCTTTCTTATCAATTAGTGTGTTCTTTTCTTTTTTTCTCAGCTTCTCCATTTATTCAAGTATACCTCTTTCTGTAGTGTTCTTTTCTTTTCAGGCTACTCTCGGTGACAGCACTACTCTTTCTTGAATAGGCAGCCATTTAAAAGTTTAAGGAATCAGATGTGTGAACAGTTGTTAATTTATCACTTTGTCCAAACATGCAGGCTAAGTACTCAGAAAAAGAAAATAAATACATCTTTCTTCAGTTAAGGTCTGCTGGCTGTAAAACCTGCAGGAACTCTAGTTTGCCATCTGTTTCAGATTACCCCTTTCTCAAATGAACTGCCTTTAAATCATGGGGACCCTTTTGGCAGAGGCATAGCCCAACTTCCTAAGGTGTGCTCATATCTGCAATCTGAACAGTGCAGCAATACAGTTAAAATTTCAGTGAGGGAAAAAAGTTAACAGTTCCCTATTATTTAGGAAACCAGTCCTACCTGTCCACAGGTAAATCTCTAAAGTTTGGAGTGACAGAGGATCTTGTACAACTGTTTCTGTCACTGACAACATGAAACAGCAGAGATGCTTCATCCGAGAATGACGATCTCAGCTCCAATGAAGCAATTGACCTGGATAGTGTCACTGCTAATCAGCATTTACACAAAGCCCCACAAAGCAAATCTCACTAGTGAAATTAAATGCTTTTGGAAGAGCCAGAGATAGTTCAACTGCAGCAGTATTGATAAAGATAGCATTCATAGATAGATCACGTGACGCTAATGGAGTGATGGCAGCAGCCTGAGGGTTCTCCGCTCCCTGCCACTTCAAAAACGATCTCTGCAAGGGCTAACAGGGTGCTTAGCTATTGGGACATCAGCCTGACCCTCCACAAATGGGCCCCGCTTCATTTGGTGTTATCGCCGTTTTAAGGGTTCGACGAGCCGAACTTAAAGACGGCAAATGCCCGCCTGCGATTAGGCTGCAGCGTATATTCTTCTGCTTCCTGTTAGCATAAATCTCAATTTTGACCAGTTTCACATGCCAAACAGACTCGGGGACACTGATAGGAGTCTGTCAACACTGGTTCTGAGGGATTTGGAGATAACGCTCGTTTTTGGATATTTAAAGCAGCCAGTATCAAATTTGACAGCTGCACGCCGGTAGTAGAGCTACAGCCTGTGGGCCTCTCTTTTCCAGACAGTTAAAAGTTTACTCTGCACCCCAAATCTTTTACTCTGCCTGGCAAAACTACCTGAACTGATACTGGGATACTTTTGGGTCCCTGCAAGAGTGGTTTTTGGGGCAACTATTGACAACTTTTGTTTCGGAAGATGCAGGCAACTGATTTGGAATTGGAAGCCAAACGTCCACGCAAGGGCTCATCGCCTCTGCTCCAGGATCAAGAACTAAAACCTGAGAAGATCTACAATGACCTTTCAACCATAAAAGAAGCCTTATTCAAACTCATAGAGGAAGTGGCAGAAATAAAACCAGCCTTGACACAGCTAGCAAGAAGGGTGACTGACACGGAGGCCAGAATTTCATCTTTGGAGAGAGCTATGGATAAATCAGGCCCTAATATAGTGGAGTGTAAAAGAAATATTGCTAAATTAGAGGATCGTCTAGACGACCTGGAGGGCCGCAACAGACATAACAATCTGGTCCTGCTGGGCCTCCCAGAAGGTGAGGAAGGGCCGAATACTATTCAATTTCTACAGAAACTTATTAAGAAATCGGTGGGCCCCTCATCCAATGGGCGAATATAATATAGAGAGAGGGTCATAGAGTCCTTAGAGCCAAACCTCTACCTTCGAGCCACCGAGGCCGGTTATTTTCAAACTTTGAATTATTTGGACAGGGAGTTCATTTTAAATGGAGTAGGAAGCTGGAGGTTTTCCAATGGGAGGAACGAAACTGCGTCTAGTGCCGACTTAACTGGAAGATAGAGACAAGCTCGTGCCAGCTTCAGGCCAATTACGCTGAAGCTCTGGGCGGCAGGGATCCGCACCGCTTCTACTTTATCCTGCAAGGTTGGAGGTTACTTTAAGGAAGGCCCGAAGAGGTTCAACTCGGCGGAAGAAGCACTCGACTCCCTGAGAACTTTGTTACCCGACTTGTTTCCTAAGGGATGAGAGATAAGTCTGATTATATGGACAGCGTATAGTATCTTTTTGTTTTTGCTAAGTTTGGTGACTAAGATTTTTGGATTGTTATTAACACTTATAATCTTATTTAGATTGGGGGTATTAGAGCAATATGTAATTCGGGATTGCCCAAAGATTATTGACAAGTGGGGTTAAGTATTATACCGTGGATGTGTGCGATACTTAACCACTATCAAGATGAGCACGGGCGTTTTACCAACTATATGATTCGTATATCTTGGCTAGAAGTATTATAGTATTCTGGATAACAATTAGAGTACGCGGGGGGTCTTACTTCAGTCCTTGTAGATATAAAGTTTAGTTTTAATTTTTTGAGGAGGCAGGCTACGTGCGGTGGTAGAATAATTTTGTTCCCTTTTTTTGTGACATTTGTACTAATGGTGTTTGATGTATAACAATAGTTTTTTAATGGTAATCTATGGCTGGGGTTCCTAACTAGTTAGTAGGTCCAGCTCAGATCTGAATTGTCAAGGGGTATAATGCTACTTATGTTTTTATGGCAGGCCGGATAGCCCTGTCTTGTTTACTTTTTTAGTTCCGCTAGATATAATTCGGCTGGCCTTCGGTTTAGTAGGCCTAGATAGAGCCTTTTACAGAGACTAATGTTCGGGGTGCCATGGAATGGCCTACAATTTCATTTACTAGTGTCTGGAAGGATGGAGGTATTTAATAGCCTAAAATATGATTTATTAGCTTAATGGTTGCATTATACCCCTTAATTTCTAATTTCTCTTTTTTGGGGGGAAATTCTTGTCAATTAGAGTTTTACTACGTGACGCAACCATAGACCTAAAGAGGGGGGTTAACTTTCTTATAGTAGCCTAGCTCATAGATAGAGTCTGTTATGATTATATATTCTACTACAACAATAGTTGTGGCAGGGGTGGATATACCCGTCTCTATGTAGCATCATGTACCAGAGAACGGGGTGTTGGCTTCGGGCCAGGAGGGTGAGTTATAAGTTATTTAGGGGTATGTTATTACTTTTTTGTTTGGGGTCTGGTGGGGTATTTTGGAATGGTAAACTCCCTTTTGTTTCGAGGGAATTCGTAAGGGGGGGGAGGGGACCAGCTATCCCAAGATTTCTATGGCTTGTATAATAGATGGTAGATAGGTTAAATGTAATTTCCTGGAACATCAAGGGAGGAAAGGATAATTGTAAAAAATTTGTTATTCTGAATCACCTTGCCCGCTTGAAACCAGCAATAGTATTTTTACAAGAAACTCATGTTCTCGTTGATCGACTGGCCCATTTCAAGAAAGAAGTGGTGGATCAGGTTTTTGGAGCGGGATTCTCCTCCAATAGCCGGGGAATAGCTATTTTAGTTGCTCGGGGGATCCCATTCACGCATTCTCAACTAATATCTGACCCACAAGGTCGATTTATATTTGTTTCAGGTAGTATTGGAGGGATTAGCCTAGTCCTGGGTTCAGTATACGGGCCTAACTTAGATTCACCAGACTTTTTTACACAGTTAGGTTTGACCTTGGCTTCTTTTGGGAACATCCCTATAATCATAGGTGGTGACTGGAATTTAGTTCAGGCTAACCGACTAGACAGATCACATTGTAAAGGCTCTTCCCTCTCTCCAGCTCAGAAGGCCTTGCAGGAGCTTATGTCATCAATAGGTCTGATAGATCCCTGGCGTACCCTCAACCCTAGCCTTCATGAGTATACATTTTCTCCGGCAGTGCATAAATCACACTCAAGATTAGACTTTTTTCTGGTCAGCCAGTCTAATTTGTCCTGGGTGGTAGATGCCGCAATTTTGCCCCGAGTAATCTCTGACCATTCACCTATAAAGATTATATGTTCTCTACCGCTTTTACCAATTAGGTCATACTCATGGTCATTAAACAACAGTATTTTAAAAGAATCCAAGATTTTAGCCAGCTTTAAATTGTTCTTAGAAAGCTCTATCGCCAGTAATTGGGGATCCATTAATGCCATTGACCAAACGTGGGTGGCTCTTAGGTCGGTGGTGGCGATGTTATCACGTTTTAGCAACTGTCCACAAGATGAAGTCGAGGATTCTACTGGACAAATGTTTAAAGGAGATAAAGGAATTGGAAAAGTTAAATGATAGTCAAAGAACGGAAGAACAAGATAACAAACTAATCTTTCTAAGGAACCGCTACGCAGACATGCAAAGAGAGAAAGTCATTAGTTTAGCCTCCAGAGTCAAGGCCTTATACTTGGGACAAGGTAGCAGGGCTGGAAGGCTGCTGGCTTGGCAGCTAAAACAGAAATCTTCGGCGAGGTGGGTGACTGCTCTTAACCACCCAGAATCAGGTCAAGTGATCACGGATCCGGCTGAAATACTAGATATCTTTAAGTCCTTTTACCAAAAGCTTTATACAAGCCAGCAGCCCCCCACGAGGTATCGGATGAGACCCAAGAATATTTAGAAACTATTCCGTTACCGAAATTGTCAAAAGATGCTGGTCCTCAATTGATAGCTCCCATTTCGGTGGAAGAAATAGAAAAGGTCATAGATTCATTTTGACCTGATAGCGCCTGGCCCGGACGGATTTTCAGCTTTTTATCAGCAATTAAAAGTACTCTTGCACCTTTATTGCAGAAGCTATTTTCCTTTTGGTGTGATCAAGGAATCAGGGACCAGACACCATTTGAGGCTAAGATCATTCTGTTGCCAAAACCAGGCAAACCCACTGATGAGGTGGGTAACTACAGGCCAATTTCATTGCTAAACATGGATGTTAAAATTTTTGCTAAAATTCTGGCCAATAGATTAAAACGAGTTTGGCAGACTTTATTGAGTCTGGAGCAAGCTGGTTTTGTGGAGGGTTGCTCTTCGGCTGATCATTTTCGTAAGCTGTTTTACCTGGCTTCTGAGTCTATGGACCCTGCATTGGACGCGTCATTAGTTTCTTTAGATGCAGAGAAAGCCTTTGACAGGGTGGAATGGGCTTTTATGTTCGCTACCCTGTCAAAGCTAGGCCTTCCAGATAGATTTATTCACATGGTCCGCATTTTATATTCTTGCCCTGTAGCTAAAATCCAATGTAATAACTTAATTTCTGAGGCCTTCCCCCTGTCTAGAGGTACTCGGCAGGGTTGCCCTTTATCACCATACCTTTTTAATTTATACATTGAACCGTTGATTTGTTCCATTAAGTCCAATAGAGAGGTGAAAGGGTTAAGGATTGGAGGCACTGAGTTTAAACTATCTGCATTTGCAGATGACTTACTGTTACATATCTCGGACACTATTTCTTCCCTTCCTAAAGCTCTTGATTTAATCGATAAGTTTAGTTGGTGCTCAGGATATAATTTGAACAAGGCCAAAACGTCGGTTTATGCTTTGTCCCCATTTCTTCATAGAAGCTGGTGCCTCTCTCTGGGACTTTGTTGGCAACCCAAATCAATAACATATTTGGGGATTCAAATATACAAGAACCTAGAGAACTTAATTGATTTAAATCTTAAACTCTTAGTTAAAACTATCAAGGAGGATTTGGTTAGATGGTCAAAGCTCCCATTGACCTTTTCGGGAAGAGCCAATACGATAAAAATGATGGTTATGCCCAAACTTTTTTATACTCTATCGAATTTAAATGTTTACTTACCTAAGTCCTTTTTCAAGCCGTTATTTCAACAATGTGTGGCTTTTCTATGGAATGGGAGACCCCCTAGAAGGAGTTACCTCAAACTTACTCGGCAGCGGCGACTCGGAGGGCTCCAATAACCGGACTTTTATGCTTATTACCTTGCGATCCACCTGGCGAGGTCGAGTGCCTGGGTGTGTGAAGAGGACCTAACATATCCTGGCCTTCATTTGGATCGTTTATTTGTTAGTGGCTTTAAGCTGGATTTAGAGTCTTTACTTTATGTCCCATGGGCCAAAATTCCAAAGAGGGCGAGGGATACCCCGTTAGGATGGGATATTAAAGCCTTGCAACAGTTTTTCACAAAATTTCAAATCTCACAACAATATGATTTATCCCAACCTATAGTAGGGAATCCAAATTTGATCATTGGGAAACAACCTATATCTAGACGGGGAATTGAAGGGGAAATGAAGTGGTGGGTTAAGGATCTCTTCCAGAATAATAGGCCTCTTTCACTTCAGGCTCTGGCAGAGAAATTGGAAGGTAAATGTCAATCCTATTTAAAACTAAGTCAAGTTTTAAGCTGCGTTAAGGCGTATTTTGGTAAGAGGTTGGGGCAAAATATTTTGGGACCTACGTTTGCAGAGTTGAAAGGGTTTGTGCTAGCGGGCAAGGTGATATCAAAAATGTACAAATATATATTAGTCAAAGAGTCTTTGAAAGTGTCACCAGTTCCGATACACTGGGAACTAAGTCTGTCCTTGGGTAAATCAGCAGAAATTTGGGAAAAGGCTTGGGTCGATATCTACAAATTTGTCAAGCAGGATAGATTACGAGAAGTACAATTTAAGTTACTTCATAATTTATATCTTTCACCAGCTAAGCTTTCAAGGATGAGTAGTCGCTTCACAGCGAATTGTACTGAGTGTAATGATTCTCTGGCTACCAGCTACCACAAGTTTTGGACCTGCCCCAAGGTGGTGGGATTATGGCATTTGGTGAAGCAAGCGATTGGTCAATTTTACGATCTGGACAGATTCTTCACTCCAGAGGCTTGTATATTTGGCGTGTTTGATAAAATACATAACAATTTTACTAAATGTCGAGTAGCTTTGGTAGCAGCGGTAACTAAATTGATAATTTTGCGCCACTGGAGAGGTAATTGGACTCCTTCGTACACGGAGTGGTGGGAGGAGTTTATGAGCGCACTAAATGCAGAAAGATCGATTCTTTCTTTTTATAACGCTTCACCAATATTTTTGCAATGTTGGGGGGAGTTATTCCAATGTTTGAAGGATAGGTACGGATATTAGTGCTAAAGCTTATAATATTTGCTTCTAATTGTTGGAACGTTATCGACCCCAGTTCGATACATTATTTGGGTGAATCCTCTCCTCCATGGTACCTCCTTTCGAAGACTTAGTTATACTACTTATAATTAGGTCTTACTTTGTTTGTTTTCTGAGGTTACATTAGGATTGCATTCATTATACAGGTGAGTCAGCCACTGGGATAGCTGCCAGGGTGGGGGTTTAGGGGCCTTGTTTTGCTTTGTTACTGTTTTTTTTTCTATTTATTGTTTTATGGTGTCTTTGTATTATGCACTTGTATGATATATTTGTTATGTTTGATAAATTTCAATAAAGCTTGGTTATTTGCAAAAAGATAGCATTCATTATGACCTAACATCAGTTCTTTTTTTTTTTTTTTTAAGAAGGAGAACATTTTTTTGTGAGAAAAAAACAGTCAGGGGTTACCATTTTAAGCAGTCCATGTCTTTGCTGAACAGACACTCTGTATTTCTGTTGCCGTGAGTCTCCCACAAGAAGTCAGCCTAAAGAGCACAACCTTGACAATGACAGCCATTTGGCCGTCTGATTTATGTTCCAAACAGTGATGGCAGCAACTCTTGATAAAGCTGTAAAATGTAGTTTTTATGCTTGACTTCAATGAACACTACATTTTACAACATTTATCCAATAAAAGGAAAATGAAAACTGTTGCTATTAGCTATGTGCCTGCCCTGACTTTCAGTATTCACAAGGACCTTGAGGTTGGCTATGCTCGGGCTGCAGGTTCACTGCTGACTTGTGGCTGCTGCACATTGCTGCTGAATAACATTCAATTATAAAGTGACTGCACAGATTAATTTATCTGTACTTTAACAAAAACTATTAATTTGAGTGGATTTATCACTCAAAAATGTGCTTATTTTCCTCTGCTTCATCTGCGGCACTCCACTTGATGTTCCCACTCTCTCAGTAACCATTCTGAAGTAGTTCTGACTGAAATTTCAAAATGACTACCTGGAACATGACAGTAGTATGACTCTGTTTTGGAACATGTCAGAATACTGTGTTAATCTGCCCTTTAGTAAACAACATGGGCTGCTCTTTACAAAGGTCTTTTCCATACCACGAAAACACTGCAAGTGCTCTGTATTCGGAAAAATCAGATTTTATTCATTTAAACACATTATTAATATTATATATGCTTATGCATAAAGGAAGTCGTACCAACCCGACTGCTGCCATAAGAAACAGATAGCTTCTATTCTCCTTAGAAGTGACTAGTTCCCCATGCACGCACACCTGTTAGTTCAGAAGCATGGTCCCTCTGGAGAGTGTGTGTGTGTGCCCTGTGCATTCCATTCAGCTTGCCTTGACAGGCTCCTGGTGATGTGGAGAATTAATTTGATGGAATAATTCCTTTTAGAGGCCTTTTCTACTGTTCAGTACCTCCTGAATTGGTGGTATTTTATTTCTGTCTTAGAGCTGCAGTTATTAATTTGAGACCCTTGCTGGGGTGGCTCGTGCTACTGGACCCAGGCACCATCAGAGTTAACTGAACTAATTTTTTAAATATCTATGATTGCATGAAAGCTAAGCTGATTTGAATAGAAGAACTCAATTTTGTTAGCTTAGGATAAGGGAAAATGAAAAATAATAAATTTAAATAGTTTTGTTTTAGTTTGACTGAACAGAACACTTAAGAGCGAGACAAAGAAAATTGCAGTTCAGGTTGCCATATTCTTCAGTGCCGGTGCATGCTCCATGCCTATAAGTATTTTTACAAAGACACTCTACTTGCAAAATAGCATTTTGTTTCACAAATGTTCAGTGGGGGGGCGGGGGAGCAGGTTGGGTATCTGTTGGACTTCCAGGGCATCTTGTTATGGGGTAGGAACAGGTGAATCATCAGACAACCAGGGACTATAAACTTCAAGGAGGCATATTTGGCAGAGATGCCTGTCTGTGTCTGGCTGTAATCGATACATAGACAATTTGTGATGCACTGCTGAGCTGATCAATAGCCACCCTCCTCCATAAAAGTTCCCTGGCTCTCGTGGCTACCCAGGAAACTGATGGAATTAGTTTTTTTTTCTATGAGCGTACTTATAATTTACCAGCAGAGCTTCAGTGCATACCTGTAATAATTTTCTGTCACAGCCATCAGCCAGAGGGACGTGGTGAGCCCAAGTTGGAGTTTAACGAAAAAAAAAGTAATATAGTAAATTGGGTTACAGTAACAGATTACTTGAAAGAAAATGTAATCTTGTAAGGTCCCAAGATTACATTTCCTTTCAAGTAATCCATTACCATTACAAGTTACATAACAATGTAATCAGATACACTACCCAACACTGCTCATGTGCAGGGAGGTGGAACACTTTGTCGGCAAGCATTCTCTCAGCCTACTGTATAATGGTAATCAGAAAATCAATTTATTAAGAGAGAAGAACTTCTTAGTTTTACTAAACATAACTCACTGTCTCTGAAACTAAGAGAAAGAAAACTGTGGAAGGACTGTTACTGAATTAGAAAGGAAGCTCAGTGACAATAGGCATATGGAGTTTTATGTTCTAGATTTTTTTGTGATGCTTAAGTTAGTGTCACTTTCTTTCCATTTTACCTGAAGAGTGTTCTAAAAAAAAAGAAACCTATTAAATTAAACTGTTGAAAACCTCTGATTATTAAGGTGCAAATGGGGCCTAGAATATGAGCATATAAAACAAGTAATGCCATTAAGTTCAATACCCTACTGAAATACATTGAACAGCATACCTGTTCTTTCCGTTCACGGTCCAGCTTTGAAGAGTGAAGACGTGTCTGTGGTCTACTGAAGATGACAGAGTTGGTAAGTAAGGGCTTGGGGGGCTGTGGTGTGCTGGGCGCAGAGTGGGAGGGTCAGGTGGGGAACATTATTTGCTGCAAAATACATCGATGGATGGTTTTCTTTCCACATGGTTTAGAAAAAAAATTGGAAGGACTTTTTTTCTTGTTGATCATGATGCTGGGGGACTGGATACCCCCGTGTCACTGATGTTTTTTGTTGTGGGGGAGGGTGTTGCTGAGCTGGAGGGTCAGGTGGGACAATAAGAAAAATAAAATAGAAAAAAAGATGTGACCGGGTATTGGGAGCGGCACGCTTGGGCGGGGTCACTTACAGGGTGGTGACACTGGTGGATTGGGCAACCCCAGTGTCAGTGGTATGTTTGTGTGTTTTGGGGGGATGCTGAGGACAGTCACAGGGGTAATAAATACAACAAAAAGTTCAAGAAGACATGGGCACATCCTCCAGCTGTCTGTCAGATACTCTCCAGTCCCACTCCACCAGGGAAAGTATTTTAAAACACACAGAGCAAGAGGAGATGCTGGAAGAACTGGAGGAATGCAGTCACTCATCTCAGTCACTGTGCCACTGATGGTGAGGGGCAAAACAGAAGTATTTCAGGGCAGATGGCAGACCAGCAGTGAGGTACATTCTCTAACGCCCATGCACACTTCTCTCTCTCTCTCTCTCTGTCTCTCCCTCATGGATTCCCCAGTAGTGGAAATAGTCACAGGGACTGAGGGACACACTGACGACCATGACTGCTGATAGTTGAAGGGGCCCAGCTGCAGTGAGACTGAAGTGCGCGCTCTGCCACTGTACTGAAACCATTGTTGGGACCGAATTTGGGGGAGCTCCTTAAGAAATGGCACAGCCACTAAACAAATCATGTCTGCTCCGCTTGGTCTCACTGCCGATGTCATAGCAAGGCATGCTGAGAAAAGTAGGAGGTAGCACAGCATGCATGTAAACCAGAGACATGTTTCATGCACTGATTACGAGAATGCTGTGTACTCCACTGGCTGTCTCTACACAAACAGGGGTTTCCTTTTCTTCATCTTGACAATGCTGCCCAGCAGTCTGTTGGTAATGGCGGTGGGGGGGTGGCGGGTGAGATGGAGAGGTAGGCATAGCATGCATGTACCGTGGAGGCACGTTTCATGCAGTAATTGAAGTGGACCTTTCCTTTGAAGCCAACGCCACTGCTCTCAATCTGCTGCCATACACATCTCGCAGCTATATTGGTGCATATGGGATGCACCCCATAGATAGAGCACTTTGCTGGCAGGGACAGGTACACACCTCCAGCAAGTTGTATTCTCCCAAGATGTTTCTTGCACATGCACGCAAGCAAACATAAAAAGGAACATGGCATTTGCTATATTCTAGGCTGTGCAAGCACCCAACCATGGCCTTCAGAGTGCCATCTTTGTGTTAGCGTCACTAGCTCCATAATATAAAAGTTCTTATAGCATTCCCAAGTTGATCACTAGTAGAAGTAAGTAGAGGTGTCTAAATTGGGGGGATTTCATTTTTTTTTAAAGTAATCCTATTATGGTACTACGTTTAACAAATGCTGATTATGCACTTACCTTTTGGTCACTGTTCTTACGTACCTCATGTTGTTATGGGGTTTTATCTTTCCTTTTTCTCTGTCTTTCCTTCTCCCCATATGCTTCACCTTTCCCAATGATGCTCCTGCAACAAATGTTTGCTGACTAAATGTTATAAGCTACTTTACTAAAAAGATAATTAGCTTAGCAAGTTGGGGTAATTTTACTTTATCTGTTTCAGCCTTATCTTGTTAACAGGTGAAGTGCTGATGGGAGGTCTAAGCACTAATTATGTGTTAATTTAGCTCAACCTATGATCAGTGTGTACAACTGTAGTGACAATGCATAATACTGAGCACATTATGTACAAAGCTAAGGTAATGCATGGTTCAATAACCACCTCCTTTGAGGGTGGAAAGTATCGAGACTTTTACTTTATTACTAACATAGAATAAATACCATGCAGCTCATGGGCTTGAAATGCAGCTTACGATGTAATTAACTTCAGTCTACTTTATTATTTTCCCTCCATGGACATATCAAAAAGCTTAAGACGGGTGATATGTGTGCATTAAGAGGAGTGGAGTCCTCAGTGTATTATTATGTCTCTGTGATGTCCTGTGCTTGTAATTTTCAACTGTATGTTTTGTTGATTAAAACAATAAACATAAAGTTTAAAAATGTTTCTGACTTGATTGCTTTGCTTCAGAGAGTCATCCTGATTTTCATGAAGACATCTGAAAGCAGGCCCATAGAAATTAACAGTGCCCATCATTCACTGGTGCTAACCCCACAGCCAAGAGACAGGCTGTGGCCCATTTTGGCATGGTTCCTATGCTTCACAGAAAAGAAGGTGGTCCTTCAGTTAGCCCAGGAGAAAAGTCCACTCTCATTGCAAGGGCATCAAATCCAGATTTTCCCAGCCTACACCATGGAACTCTTCAAAAGCCACAAAGTACATACTGGGTTAAAGAAGGCATTCCATGTACTAGGGTCTTCTCCCTCCCTGCCTTATCCTGCCCAGCTATAAATATCCTTTAATGGAGCCAGCAAGACAATCAGTTCTCCTGTGGCTGCTGAAGATTTTTTTAACAGACTTGGCCCAATTATTTGGGCCCCTTTAGGAGGCTACTAATGGCATACTTTCAGGTAGTAGGCCTACCTCCATGTTCATGGGGACCCTCCCTTTCATCCTGTGTCATGCTCCCTTCACCTTAACACTTTGCTTGGAATAGGATACCAGGGGGCACTAAATACCCTCCTGTAGACTCTGTAGCAAGGTGAGAAGGGACACAGGAAATTCATCCCATAACTGGAGGGGGAAACCAGGTGATGGGAGAAGGATGCAGTGGTTGATAAGAGTGGGAGTCTTCCCAAGGCTGCCACTTCTCACCAAGAGGATGCCTTGACACTGATCCTCCATCTCTCCTTTCAGAGCTATTACTCTATTACTCATCACTGCTGATTTGACGGCCCTGGACAAGTGTCAGCAGCCAAGGAAGTGGGTATCCAGGGTTCACACAATAGCTTAGCACCCAGATGACATAACTCAGCTAACAGAGACAGAAGGTCTGGCCTCAGTCACATAGGTCCACTCTCCCTCAAATAGATGCATCTAGCATTAAAGGGCAGGCTTGACCAGGAAATGTAAACATCAGCTACCTCATATAGATATCTGGTGACAAAAATTCATCCTCTTTCCTACTGAATTGAGTAATGGCTCTGTGGCAACAGGGGCAATGGTGGCAGCCAAGCATCAGCACAGACGAGGAAGGCTTAACCTTCATTACCTCACCTGAATAGAAATAGGAACACAGCAGGATGGGTAAACCTGCCTCATATGCATCAAGACACTGATCTACAGTGCCAGCTAGTACAGCATTTTGAAGTCCCCTATAAGCTTAGTTAAAATCAAAAAGGTACTGGCTGAGCTAATTCCCAATAAAGCCCCAGGTGGAGATGGGTTTCCAGCTGACTTCCTTCAGCTCCTTATTAAACAAGTATACCCTGTTTTGCAAAAAGTTTTCATGGAACCCTAAGAGTCCTCTATACGTTAGTGTATAATGGGAGGGACAGTTTTCACCTTCCATCCCAAAAAGGTCAAAGACCACAGCATCCTGATACACTACATGCCAATTTAATGGATCAACACTGATGCCAAGGGTGTTAGCAAAGGTGCTGGTGAACCAACTGGAATTCCTGTTGCCATCCCTCATCAATCCCTCTGTTAGCTTGGTTCTGGCAGAATATTCTGAACTGATGGCAGACAATACTCAGAGACAGGTGTTGCAGTCTATTAGGTTTATTAACCGGTACACATACAAAACAGCTTACCTAGGAAAGCTGGGAGTTCGGCAGTTCTTTGAACATCTGGGTGATCATGCAGAAAACTCAGTGAGCAGAGAACTTACATCATATTAGATACCTAAGATAATAAGGTTTGTTACCAAGGTAATGTCTCATCTGTCAAGCAGTGCAAGGTTCTCATTGGTGGATAAGGTGGGTGTCTGGCACCCAAAATTATAGCTTTTCACACATACACATAGATAAGCAATATTGCTGACTATCGGTACTTTTGGATAACAATAGAGCTTTTCAGAAAGTTGTGAGAAATTATAAAAGTCAGATACATTGTATCTTTCAAAGTGCATTGGCGTGTGACATAAAAAAGTCCCCAGTTGGGGTGATCTGTACCATATCCCAAGATCCTTGCTGTAGCTAGGGAAAAAGAAACAGTTTTATCAATACATTTATTGGTGCATGTAAGTGTGCAGCAACCAGGGAAATACCATTTGGCCATACATCTATTATGGATCAAATCTGGTATCTTACCTGATTCCAAATCCTGGAAGAGATTGGTTATTGTATTAATAGCAAAATTACCATAAGCTGAACAAAGAATTTCCCTGCCTATGGGATGCTGTGTCGCTTCTTTATTATTCTGAAAAATCAATTCATTTATTTTATTCTTTGACTCATTAAACAATAGCACAATATCATGCATGTTGTAGACTGTAAATCTTTCTTCTTGTGAAATGCCATCTATACTGTGCAGAACGGGCTGCATTACATTTTGGCCCAAACCATCATTAAATGTGCGTGTTTGACTCTTAATTGTAGCCAAATTGGCTTGATTCCAAATAGACATTCCAGTGCTATATAAGCCTGTAATAGCACCTGTTGTGCCTGCCATGTTTGCATAAGTGGCCCATTTGGAATGCCGGAACACACCTAAATGTTCTGTAGTATGGGATCTGGCTACAGGGTCTTGTGTATGTGCTTGATATGCTGACATTAAATCTAACATTACTACATGAAATTAAGATGCATTAGTGGATGAACAAAACCCAAATTCAGACATGTTCCAGTGGGTGAGGTTCAACATCACTGGCACCAGCATGAACTGGACATTGTTAATAAGGGTTCCAGGCAAAGAATTTGCTACCAGGCCGCTGGGAGGACCTGGCTTCTGGATCTGGCATTTGATAGGATCATCTTCTGATGGTGGAAGTACCATGAGGAAAAGTGCACCTCTTGCCATGGAGCAGAAAAAACAAAATTGCCGGGAAGTGTCAGTTGGGAACTTTGTGCAAAAGTCTAGGTTCATCATAGCTGTAAGGTTATAAAGGCCTGAGTGCTGCTGTTGGGTTTGGCAGACAGACAAAGTTTCATTAAGGACAATGCAGGTATTTGGCCAACCTTGGAAAGTTCTTTTCGAAATGCGGGCCACAGGAATTTGTTCTCCATTGAGGGTATCCATTTTCCACTCAATTTATTGGGTAGATTGGTCAGAGGACACCACCATTGCATTAAGATAGGCATCTTTGCCTTCTTGAACAGTAACATCTTTTTGGGGAACACTGATATCCATGCCAGTGGTGGAATTGGGTGGTGGAGGCCCCTGAGTGGTATCATGGGTCAGCAGATGAAGGAGCATGCACACTCAGGTCTTCTCAATATGGGTCAGCTCTCTTGTGCTAGCCAGCACCAGTAGGAAAAGGAAGAGGTACATCATGATTTCCAAAAAGAGAAGAAAACAGAAAATGGGTTCAAATTCCCCCTCCTCTCTATGGTGAGGAGAGAGTATATTTTGGTCAAAAATAGTTTAGTCACCTTTGTAAAGCTTAAGTTGGTTCACATGGAACCACTTGTCAGTTGTCATTTTATGGTCAGTAAGGTGTACCTGGTACACTGCTGGGCTCAGCTTGTTGATGATCTCACAGGTTACCTCCCATTTGTTCTGAAATGGATGGGCAGGGGTGGCGAATTTCAGTGCCATGACTTGTTGTCCTACATGCCAAAAAACTTCTTTAACATTTTTGTCAAAGTACATTTTGGAATGCTGTTGGGCATGGCCCAAATTTTGTGCTGCAAACAGGTGAATTTTTACCAGGTTGTCCTTCAGTTGTTACACATAGATGTCCATGGACACTCTGTCTGTTGTAGGGGTTTTGAGAACAATCCACAGATGCTCAGGTAGTCTTAGCTGTCTACCGATCATTACCTCAAAAGGGGGTGTGATGGGTAGCAGTTTCTGAGGTCCCTCTGATTACCATTAGCAGTAAGGACAACATGGTATCCCAACCTTTGGGGTTTTCACTTGCAAATATTCCCAACATGAGTTTGATCTGCCTATTTGCCCTCTCTACCTATCCTGAGGATTGGGAATGGTACACAATGTGAAATTTCTCACTGACTCATTGCAAATTCAGACATTCTTGCATCAACTCACCTGTAAAGCTGGTTTCTTTGTCACAGTCCACCTTTATAGATAGGCCCCACCTGGTAAATACTTGATCCACCAGGATTTTGGCAGTTTCTTTTGCTCTGTTTGTTTGACATGGGAAGGCATCTATTCATTTGAAGAAGAAGTCTGTGATCACAAGTGCATACCTGTTGTTTCTACTGGTGGTGGTTAGTGGTCCAATGAAATCAATCTGAATTGCATTCCAAGGGCCTGATTGCCTTTAAGGCAATAATTTGCCATTTTTCTTGCCTGGAATGGGGTTGTTCTGTGCACAGGGTATACAGTTGTTGGCATAGTGCTGGACATCCACTATCTTTCCAGGCCACCAACCAGTAGTTCTCAATCTCTGCAGGATCTTGTCTACTT
Source organism: Neoceratodus forsteri (assembly GCA_016271365.2). NCBI lineage: Eukaryota > Metazoa > Chordata > Ceratodontiformes > Ceratodontidae > Neoceratodus > Neoceratodus forsteri. The sequence goes on from CM057456.1 coordinate 317,371,397, forward strand.
CTTGGTGTCCACCAGTTGGGGTAGCATGGACCTGATGTATGAACTCAGGACTGAGTACCTTGGGTATAACTCAAATCTTCTGATTGTCAAATTTTTCAGATTGGTAAAATACCAACTGTTGATCTACAGAGAGATGGAGGTAATCTGCATGTCTTTTGAATGGATTGTTCATAAACATCTCTTTGTCTGTATCCTTGGAGAGGTAATCAAATATCTCTTTGATTTCTGGGTCTGTCCTCTGTACTGCATGGATATCCAGAGGGACTAGCTCTGCTTTCATGTTGGCCACCACTATGTGTGCCTCATTTGGAGGGGGCATGATCCATACCTCCCCTTTCGATCTTCATCCTTGGCTAAGGTGTCTGCTCAATCATTTTGGTTATGAAAGGGTTCAGCCTTAGAATGGGCTTTTACCTTGTGGATGTACAGCCTGAATAGAAATTACTTACCAAGGCTGACAATGTAAATGAACAGATCCCTGTACTTGACTAGAGAACCCTCTGAGGAGGCAAATGCATGTATTTACCAGAATGGAAGAAATTCTGTTAGAGAGTTATACACCGAGGATGAGTCAGAAAAGATGATGGTATCTTCTTTTCCTTGTTGGACCACTTCCAGAGCACAAGCCATAGCAGCAAGTTCCATATACTGTGAAGACCAAGTTGTACATTTTTTGGACACTTCAATGATATATTCTGCTGTGGTTACACCCAGGACCCCAAAACCTGCAGTTTGTTCTCCCTCGAAGCATGAGGAGGTCTCATCTGTAAAGATGCGGCAAAATGCTGGATCTGTTAAGATACCCTCTGTAGCTGGCAGAAATGAGCCTGGTTCTTACAAAACTGCTGGTTGTATGCCACACTCATGCAGTTGTCCTGGGTATAGGAGTCTATGTGCCAAAATGAATGACATTTTGGGGGGGGAAGGACAGTGATGTCTCGATCTTGCAGCAGAAGTGAATAATAAGTAAGTCTGGTGTTAGACACATTTACACCTTTAATTCTGTTGTTTAGCAGGAAGTTGATTGGGGTGTGGTTGGTGTCTAACACAATAGGGGAAAACTCTATGATGTAGGTGAAATGTTTGACAGCCCAAGAGGTTGCCAACAGGTTCCCCTCACACAAAGAGTACTTCTAATCCATAGGGGAAAGCATTTGGGAGGCATAGGCAATGGGCTTGAGGGTTCCATTTGTCTTTTGTGCCACAACTGCTGTCATTCCTGCCTTGTGGTAACAGTTTACAGATGGAATGGAAGGTATGGATTTCAATTTACCATAGCTGGGGCTGAGGCCAATGCTTGTTTCAAGGAAGTAACAGCAGCTGCATGTTCGGGTCTCCAGTGCCAGGGGACATCCTTTTTCAGTAGTTCATACAGAGGTGTGGCCTTTTGTGCAAAACTGCAAATGAAATCCCTGGAGTAGTTAACTATACCCAGGAAACATCTCAGAGTAGCCACGCTAGTTGGTAGTGGCAACTCTTGGATGCCCTGAGTCTTGTCCAGGGTGGGGTTTCTGCCCTCAGTGGTTATGCACAGGCCTAGGAAGGAAATTTCTGGCTGGCATAGTTGTGCCTTTACAGGATTGCATTTGAGGCCTGCCCACTGCAGTAGGCTTAGAAGCTTGTCCAGGAGCTTCAGATGACTGTCCAAAGTTTGTGTTGCCAGCAATAGTTCATCCGCGTACTGCAAGAGGCATTGTGATGTTGAGAAGTTTCTGATGGCCTCCCTCATATGGATATGGAAGAGGAAGGGTAAGTTGTGGAATCCCTGTGGGAAGCAATTCCACATGTACTGGGGTCCCTCAAAAATGAAAGCAAATTTGTATTGGCTCTCAGGGGCCAGTGGAAGAGACCAAAAACCACTGGAGATGTCCAAAGCACTGAACTACTTATGTTCAGGTTTGAGAAATTTGAGCACATCTGGGGCAGATGCCACAGTGGGTGCACAACCGGGGGTGACTTGGTTGAATCATCTGTAGTCAGTGGTTAGCCTCCAACTATTTGGCTTCTTCACTGGCCAAATGGGAGAATTGACTGTGGAAACACAGGGCCTAAGGACCCCTTGTTTCAGGAAGGAGTCAATGGTTGCCCTCAAGGAGGGTATTGCCTCTGCAGGAAATGGATATTGTCTTTGCCTGGTTGGCTTATATCCAGCCACTTGGATGAGAGTATTTATTCTCCCACAATCATGTCTGTTTTTCACAAAGGCTGCTGCTCTGTGCCTTTATAGAATTGGTTTGAGTTCAGCAAACAGCTCATGGTTTTGCAGCATGTCTATCATATCATATGCTGCATCATTTAGATCCACTGCAGCCACCACATGTGAGTCAGATATGAATAGCAGTGAAGACTGGCCTGGCATTTGGGGTAATAGCCAGTTGTCCAAATCTACCACACACCCATAGTGTGCAAGGAAATCCACTCCCAGGTTGCTTTGGTGTTGACATAACACCATTAAATCAAAATGATGTTTTATTTGCAGAGTGCCTATTAACATGGTTATTGGCTTAGACCTGTAAGTTGTTATTACAGACCCTTCAAATGTTTGTCTGGATGCTGATTTACCTGTTGACCATGGAGACTGTCGTGGGTTGTCTTGATATAACACAGAAACTACGGCACCCCTGTCTAGAAGTAGTTCACACTGGTGGCCCCCAACCAGTGCTTCCACACAAGAGTGGCCAGAATCATCAGTCACGATGCAGTGACTATGCAGACTGGGGCCTGACACCATCAGTCCAATCCATCTTGGCCAGAATCACCCAAAGAGCTCATTTCTTGAAACATTTTTTGTACTTCCTCATATGGAGATTTCTGCTTTCAGGCCTCTTGGTCTCCTCAGTCATTTCCTCTTCTGCAGGGGTGGATGGAATTGCAGCCAGAGTTAAAGCCATTAGGTTCATTGCTACCGATTGAACTAGGTAATAAATTCCTGGAACCGGTTGTTTTCCTCAGCTAGGTCTTTGTAAGAAGGGCCTGGCCTCTTCCCTTTGTATCCACCCTTCTTATCGCTGTCCTGCTGGTTTTGCTTGGGCCAGTACTTTTTATCATTCCTGTTGTTGGTATGGTACCCTTCCCCTTCTGATAAAAGGCCTTGTCTGGTTGAGACTCCTTGAGTTTGCCGTCTACCACGTACTGTGTGGATGGTTCGGTGATGAGCTGCACTATGGCCACTTTGGCCTTGGAGGATGTCAAATCCTGAATAAAAATTTGGAACGCCCATTCTACTTGTTCCAAAATATTGTGGAAGCGGTCCCATCCTGGGAACATCATTGCTTCCACCTTCTCACAGAGGGGTTTTACCATGCTGCAGTGACAGTGGTTCCAGAGACATCCCTGACAGCGACAGTCACCTTGCCAACTGTCAGCAATGCAGCATCAGGGATGCCTCCTGTTTTCATCGGGGGGCTTAACCCCCCCCACCCCCCAGTCTCTAGGATTCCAGCTCTGAATTGGAGTTGGACCGGGGGGGGGCAAGCACCCTGTGAGGCATTCCCATGGCTGTGCAGAGACCATCACAGTGACAGGAGGATTTTGGCCGATTCCTGTAGCTGTGGTGGTCTTCGCTGTGGGGGAGTCACTGCAGCATCGGTATTCATCACAGAGGCTTGGCTACAAATTTTTCAAAAACAAACTTTTGTACTCAGTTCAATCTTGGTCCAAGTCCTCCCCAGCCATGGTCTTGCCAGTTTGGTAGCCAACCACAGGCAACTGTCATACTGGGCTGGCAGTTCTTTAGCATACTGTTTAACTGGATGGGCCAAGATGACAACAACAAGAGTGGGGTTGTTCAGCCAGCCCGCCAGCACAGTGGAAAGATTTACCGCTGTGATGTGGGCAACCCGGGCTCGGGAACGAACTTAGGATGCTTGAAGGCTGGCTGGGGCAGGGTGGATTAAGCGGCCATAGCATGCTTTCCACCTCCATGGGGGAGCGTTAGGGTGTGATTCCAGTCTGGTGCTCCTGGGTGACTGTGGGACACACCGCAACCAAAGCACCTGTGAACGTACCTCTGTGGGGGCACTTTGGACACAAGACTTGGTCACATCACGGAGTTTGCATTGACATGCCCCCATTGCAAAAAGAAAAATGCCTCTGATGTTCTGAGTGATGCCTCCCACCTCATAGTGGACTTTGGGTCCCTCGGCGCATCCATTAACGAACACTGATGGAGTCACACGGGGAGGCTCCAAAGACTCTGCCCTGGGGCAATCCAGGGGGCACTGCACACAGGAGAAGCTGGGTCCATTGGCAGTGGTAGGATGGCTGATGGCAATAAGCCGTCAAAAGAAAAAAGTTTAGCAAGTAACAAAAAAAAAAAAGAAAAGAAAAGATTGGGGTTGTTCGCTGACATGAGAACAGCAGCGACTATTTCAAATTTGGCTTCATTGTCTGATCGGACCATCTCGGGCTGTTTGGCTCAAAGCGTTGGGTTGACAATTTGTCTCAAGACCTGTGTTCAATGCTCAGGGGAAAGGCTGAGCATCTCACAGTGACTTTTCACTCTCTACAGCTGGCATGTTGAGGGTTCCACAGAGATCGGGGAGAGGAGCTATTTGCTGTTACCTTTAATGCTTAATTATTTTTGTTTAGAGTCACATGTTGGAGGTTTCTGATGAAAAGTGCTGGGGACAGTGTAAATGTTTTATTTTGGGTTTTGGGTTTTGCGTCTTGCATTGTTGTATTTTTTGTTTGCAGAACAGAATGCGGTTTTGCAGGGCGGAGGCACACCAAAGCTGCAGCTGGGTCCTAACTTACTTTTTTAATAGTTTTCAGGGACAGAAGGTATGGAGAAGGAGTGAGGAAGGAGAGCGGGAGTGAAGAAATTTGATTGTTCTTCATCCATCTGTTGGAGACCAGCCAGTGAGGGGAACAAAGAAACCAGAATGGCCAATCACAGAACGAGGTAAAAGGCACCAAGACTAGGTGTATTTAAATACTCTTGTTAGTTTCTGGACCTGAGGATCACCCAAGGAGGAGAGGGGAGAGGAGCTACTCACTGTTACCTTTAATGATTAATTCCTTTTGTATAGAGTCACAGGTTGAAGGTTTATGACAAAAAGGGGCTGAGGACAGTGTAAATATTGCTTTTTGGGGGGGTTGGGTCTTGCATTGTTGTATTGTTTGTTTGCAGCACAGAACACAGTTGTGCAGGGCAGAGGCACACCGGAGTTGCTGTGGGGTCCTAACTTTTTCCATAATTTTCAGGGACAGAAGGCACAGAGAAGGCATGAGGAAGGAGAGCTGAGGTGAAGGAATTTTATTGTTTTTCATCTGTCAGCCAGCTGTATCCCATGAACCCACCCCCATTCCCACCGAGCCCCATGTAGTCCACCTTTACTGGCTGCAGGGAGGGGACAACTTCCTACAGGAGATGGGCTTACTCCAAAAAGCAGTACAACAAAAAGGAGTAGCTTCACTGTACCTTTGAGGGTGGGACCGAAGGAGTGGTGTCTGTTTCATTCCCAGCACCTGCTTCAGGGAGAAGGGACAGTCTGGGATGCAGCAGCTGATGGTGACTGCTAACAGACTGGTAACTTTGAAATATCTTGAATTGGTGTGAAAGCACAGACTGAATTACATTTTCTGTGGGGTACTAAGATGTGCATTGTTTGTGTGATTTCTGCTTTATTTCACAGGACAGGCTAATCGGCAGGAACAGGCTGATTGTTTTGTCTTGTACTGTTATTAGGACTCGGGGTCTTAGGCAACACCAGGAAGACACAGGAAAGGTAATAAAAAAAACAGGTTACACAAGAAGTATTATGTTCACTGGGTTCAGTAGTTGCCAGGTAAAAATCAACAGCCAAATATATAGGGGAATAATGCTGGGAGTGGTGCAGTGCAATGGCTGCGGGGCAGTAGTATTAAGGAAAACCTTCTGGATGCTGCAGTGCTGCCTCATCTGCAGGCACCTTCCTGGGTTGAGGACAGAGGTAACCAGTATCAGGGCTGAGTTGGCTAGGATTCAGGAAACCGCCACCCACACCTAGAGGCCACCATATTGACATCCACTACCTCAAAGGTTGCCCAGCAGGAGGTGTGGTTGGACTATGTTGGGCTCTGGCAGGATAAGGGAGGTGGGGCAGAGGAACATCCCCCAGTTAGTGCTACTAAGGAATTCCTACACTGTGCTTGAGGAACAGGAAGGCCCCCAAGGGTCACCCAAGGTTGCACTGATGCGGGATAAACAGAGTTTCCAGAATGGAACCCCAAGGGTGGGTGGTGGAGGACCCTAAAGGAAGAGGAAGATTCTCCCAGTGGGGAACTCCATTGCCAAGGGAGTAGAGCTTTGAGCAGCAAGGAGAGGGGAAGGAAGGGAGGGAGGTAAAGTGCATACGAGGAGGTGTGACTCGGAGGGATGGAAAGTAGATCCAGTGGATTCTTAGGGCGGTAGTAAGGAGGGAGACACTTGATGTAATTGTCCATCTGGGGACAAATGACCTAGCTGGGAACAAGGCAGAGATAGAAAGGGTGCAGGGGGAGTTTAGCGAACTGGGGAGCGGCCTGGGACAGGTATCAAACTCCATAAGCTTCTTGGAGCTGCTGCCTGTTCACAGCAAGAGGAAGGCTAGGGATCTCCACACCAGGGGCTTCAACACTTGGCTGGGGAGCTGGTGCAGAGAGCAAGGTTTTTACTTAATTGGTGAATGGGGGCCCACATGGGGTGATGCAGGCCTGTACGTGGAAGATGGCCTGCATCTTTCTGGTGGGGGTACCAGAGTCCTCAGTGAATGGTTTCAATGTTTCATTGGCAAGCATTTAAACTAACCAAGGGGGGGGATGGAGATAAAGAGCAGGGTGAATTATACTGCCCACCCCCACAGGTTAATGTAGCAAGCAAGGAGGACACAATGAGGTATGTAGCCATAAATAAGGAGCATAAAGATAGGATGCCAAAGGGGACACCAGTACCAGATATGAAGGGAAAGGCAGGGGCAGGTAGTCAACATAGTAAGGGAAAAGAGGGAGGGGGTAAGAAGCAGGAGGGTAAACACTTGGGTAGAGGAGGGACAGGCAGCAAACCATGGAGGGCCATGGTTACAAATGTCTGCAGCCTGGGAAATAAATTCCCAGACCTGGAGGCCTTGATAGTAGAGGCAGACCTTGACATTGCAGCAATAACAGAGACCTGGTTCAGACACACTGCAAATCATGACTAGGATGCAAATGTTCCAGATTATGCTCTATTCAGGAGGAATAGGGGAAGTAGAAAAGGGGGGGGGCCTTTTATGTAAAGGAGGGTAAAAAAGCAACAGAGGCGCAGGGTAGGCAGTGAGAGACAGAGACACTTTGGGTCACCCTTGAGCACAGCAATGGCACAACAATCCGCACAGGGGTAATCTACAGACCTCCAGCACAGGGGGATGAGATGGATAGGGATCTAGTGGATCAGATTCATGAGATGGCAACAAAGGGTGAGATACTACTGCTGGGGGATTTCAATATCCCAGATGTTGATTGAACTATCCCAGAAGCTGCTTCACCCAGGGTCCGAGACATCCTGGATTTCCTACAGGGGAAAGGCCTAGATAGCTGGTGAGCGATCCCACCAGAGACAAGACAATTCTGCACCTAGTACTGACCAATGGGGACAGAATCACAGATGTACAGGTGGAAGGTCAGCTGGGATCCAGCGACCACCACATAGTTTGGTTTAGTATGGAGACAGAGACTCAGTCTAGTCACACTAAGGTAAGGGTCTTAGATTTTAGGGGGTGGATTTTGCTAAAATGAGGAGGTGTATCAAAGAGACCTTGTAAAGGAGGGGAATAGGAGGGGGAGTTCAGGAGCAGTGGGAACACCTGAAGGGAGCCATGTAGGAGGTGACTAACCAACACATTAAGGTGGTAAATAAAGGCAAGAAACAGAGGCAACTACTGGGGTTCTCAAGAGAGGTGGCAGACAGTGAAAGGGCCAGAAGGGTGAGTGTCAGAAAATTTAAAGAGACTCAAAGGAAGGAAAACAGGGAGGTGTACCTAAAGAATCTAAAGGAAGTGGGGAAGGCTGTTAGGAGAGGAAAGGCACAGATCAAGGAAAGATTAGCACAGACAGTGAAAAAAGGGGACAAGACATTCTTTAGGTACATCAGTGAAAGAAGGGAAACAGGGAGGTGGGGGCTGGGGTGGGATTGTAAAGCTCAGAGGTGATACAGGGGACTGTGAGGAGGGAGACCTGGAAAAGGTGGAAATACTGAACACATACTTCTGTTCAATATTTACTGAGGAGGGTAAGAGTCGGGGACCACATTTGGGTAACAGACACAAGGGGGGGGAACACAAGTCCTTTTATAGAGGGTAGAGTCCTGGAGGAGGTCATAAAGCTAAAGGTGGGCAAGGCAATGGGGCCAGATAGCATACACCTGAGGATATTGAAGGAGCTGCAAAGGAAACTAGCAACACCTCTGGCAGCCATGTTCACTGAGTCACTCAACACAGGGTGGTACCAGAGGATTGGAAGAGGGCACATGTAGTTCCTCTATACAAAAGTGGTAGTAGGGAGAAGGCAGGGAAATATAGACCAGTCAGCCTTACCTCACTAGTAGGTAAGATCACAGAGGCACTGATTTAAGAAAGAATAGTGGCATACTTAGAATCCATCGGTGCCCAAGATCTGAGACAGCATGGATTCACAGCAGAAAGATGATGTCAGGCAAATTGGATATATTTTTTTGACTGGGTGACAAAGGAATTAAATCAAGGGGGGGGAGGCAGTGGACATTGCTTACCGCGATTTCAGCAAGGCCATCGACACCATCCCACATCAAAGGCTGCTTAACAAGATGGGTAGTCTGGGCATGGGGCAAAAGGGGGTAAACTTGGTCAGAAACTGGCTAATGGACAGGAGGTAGAGGGTGGTGGTAAATGTGATCCAATCTGGGGAGAGGGAAGTGCCCAGCGGGGTACCTCAGGGATCAGTCCTGGGGCCGGTCTTGTTTAATGTCTTCATTAATGATATTGCAGAAGGGCTGGAGGCAAAGGTGTGCTTGTTTGCAGATGACACCCAAATCTGCAACAGGGTGGATACACTGGATGGGGTGGAGAAAATAAGGAGGGACCTGGGGAAACTTGAAAAATTGTCAGAGGTGTGGCAACTGAAGTTCAATTCAAAGAAGTGCAAACTATTGCACCTGGGAAGAGGGAACTCCTGGGAGAGCAACTGGGGGGGGTTGTTGACTATCACCAAGAAAGAAAAGGACCTGGGGGGTTTCATTTCAGATGATAAAAAGGTGTCTAAGAAGAGTACAAAGGCCACAGGGAGTGCCAGTGGCATGCTGGGGTGCATAGGCAGAGGTATCACAAGCAGAAGGTGGGAGGTGGTGATGCCATTGTACAAAACACTGGTGAGGTCTCATCTGGAGTACTGTGTGCAGTTCTGAAGGCTGCACCTTTGATAGGACATCAACAGGGTGGAGGCGGTCCAGAGAAAGGCGACAAAGATGGTGCAGGGCTTGCACAAAAAAACATTTGAGGAGACATTGAAGTACCTCAATATGTACTTGCTGGAGGAGAGGAGGGATCGGGGGGGACATGATAGAAACATTCAAGTACCTTAGAGGCATAAACAAGGTGCAGGGGGGGTGACATCTTCCATTCAGAGAACAAGAACAAGAGGACATGATATGAAATTAGAAGAAGACAAGTTGAAGGGAAATATGAGGATGTTTTTCTTCATAGGAAGGGTGGTGGACGCAAGGAACAGCTTACCACAAAAGGTGGTGGGAGCAATGACAGTGGAGGGATTTAAACATGCCTGGGACAGGCGTAAGGGAACCTTACAGGTGGGTAGGAAAGGCAAAAAGCCTTTGACCAGGTAGGGTCAGAAGCTGCATATAAGTGTACGGTTTAAGGGCAGACAGGATGGGCCTAGCAGTCCTTATCTGCTGACAATTTTTATGTTTCAACTCAAATTATCAGTTAGGCCCATGCGGCCCACCTTGGCCGCAATTGTTTGAATGGCCTGTGCGGACTGCAGAGCATTTGGGGAACACCCATCTCGATTGTGATTGATCATCTTGATGACAGCTTCAGCCATGGCTGTGGCCACACCCTGGATGAAGTTCTGCTTTTCCACCTTCTTTTTAAGCATGTTGGTCATAGTCTGTTGGACGGCCGCGGACTGTGCTTCAGAGACCCCGGCCTTCTCAATCACTTAGTTGGTCATTTATTCTACCTCTTTCTTATCCTGCTTATTCAAAGCAGCTACCAGTGGAGGCCGAGGCTTCCATCTATCAGTGTCCCATGGACCACCATCTTGGATTTTTCCATCATCATTGTCATCATCTTCTGATGATGTCAGACTAATGGGCAGAGGGTATGGTATTGCTAGCGCATGACTTTTCAGGATCATGAACTGCTGGCATAACTTCACCATTTTGGCATGACATTGCAAGTGATTTACCCTGCCTTTGTACTGTCCGTTTGCTACATGTTCTTGCAAAACTGTGTACATGGCAGTCACATTGCGATTTTCCCTGATTTCCCTTCCCAGTGCTTTCTGACACTTTCCTAACTCATCATACAACTCCTCATTCTCACTCAGCAACGTATCATACGTCCCAGTCAACAAATCATTCATCTGTAACACATGCTTTTTATCCTGCAAAATCTTTTCATAAGCCTGTATAGTACCATGCAGTTCACTCTCAGCCTCATTCCAGATCTTCTGAATTTCTTGTTCCAGGTTGATCTGCAGTTTGCCCATTTTATGGGTTTTAGATCCCAGCTCCTTTCTCAAAGCTAAGACCTCCGTTTCTACTGCTTATAAGGCAGCAGAGAGGATGGCTACCATTAAATCCTTCTGATCATGCTTTTTAGTCATAGTTCAGGCTTCCTGCACCCACCTGCAGGACATCCGCTGACGCCTCACCCCATCTCAAAAGTGGTCCCAGGCTGCAGTATGCCCAGCCTCTGCTGGGCGTCACTAGCACCAGGGAAACACACCCCACTCACCCACCCAGGAGAGGAGAGCTGTCATCGGATGCTCAATCCTCTCCTTCCCGGCCAACTCCCAGCAACCCAAGCTTGCTCCAGAACCCGGGTTGCCAGCATGGTGTGAGGTGTAGTGTCCAGCACCTCAACCCTCAGCACCACCGGGCCAGTCCCTGGAATAGGCCCACTTGAGTAACCCCATCTATGGTGCCACTACTGAACCACTGTAGAGCTACAGGACTCTTCTTACTTAAATTGCTTCAACTACTGGGTCACTCAGAGCAGTCAAATCTTCTTTTTTATTTTGGTCCAGACCCCCGACCCCTTAGGGGATCGATCAGCCCTTGCCCCACTCACTACTCCCCCATGCCCAGGCTTGCCCCTTTGGGTGGGGCACCAGGAGGGTGCCCCCTCCCAGTGGACAATCTTCTCAAGCCCTGGCTTACCCCCAAGGGTGGGACCACCAGAGATGGACCCCCCCAGTGGACACAAATCGCAGTGGGAGTAGCGGCAAGCAGGGCATCAAGGACGGGGAATGGATTTTTAGTAGCTGCTGTGGAGATCCCTAGGGGTGGAGATGTGCAATGACAGCCAGCATCCGCCACCCATGCAAGAGGTGCCAGCAGCGGTAGTACCCCCAGCCTCTGCCAGATGTCTGCAGAGCACTGGACACTCTTCCCCCTCCTCCAGAGAAGGAGAGCAGTCCCTGTGATGCTCAATGCTTCTCCACCAGCTGGCCCTTCGACTCCCAAGTCCATCTCCGAACTCGGCATGTCGGCACCACAAACGGCCTCCATGCTGCTGCGCCAGCAGACCGGCATCAGAGCAATCCAATTTATAGGGTTACTCACATTCAGTGCAGACCAACCATTGGGTTCCTACTTACCACTGCGTCCAACCTTCAGGGCTATTTTCAGTCAAACCTGCCCTGTCTTTGGGGATGCTAAAAGATCAGAACCAGCCAAAATCACTCCATGATAGCTGCTCTCAGGTTGTTTCTCCTGCTTCACACTCAGAGTAGCCCAGCCTATAAGACTGCTCCTTGGCCACCTCAGAGCCTCAGGAATTTTCACCCTTAGCTGCCCACCCTTTTGTGCCACATGGAGCAGCCCAGTCAATAGGGCCCACTCAGTCATGCCATATCCATGAGATGCTTACTCTTCATGGCCACTCAGAAGCAGCCCAACCTTAAAATCACTCCCAGTCACTGCAGCCTATTCTTTGGGGCTTAAATCAGTTAGAGCAGCAGGGCAACTACCAGTCAAATGAGCCTAATCTAAGGAGTTGCTACCAGTTATAGTAGCTCTGTCTTCGAGGACACTGACTTTAAAAATAGATAATCAGTGAACCAGTACCAGACAGCCAACCTCCAGGCCTTTCTCCCATTTCTGCAGGTTACAAATGCATTTGCCAGTTATCTACATATGTCTCATTCCATCATCTACTTCAGCATTAAAACAGGATACAATTTACATTCCTTGACATTCAAAAAGGTTACAAAGCTGTCATTTCCTATATTCTGTAGAAAGAATGAACTACAATATGCTTCATCTAAGAACAGTTAGTCATTTGAACATTATCCGCAGCTACTCTAGCCAATACAAAGCATTTTACTTACTTTGGATCCTCTAGACAGGTAATATACTTAGACTTTTCAGTCCATAAGCAGTATTCTCAGATTTTACCATTACGCTGCCCATTTTATTTATTTATTTAGTTTTTGTTAACTGGGTAGGTACACTAGACAGCATAGCTGTCTATTTTCAGGTATGGCCCAGGAGATTACAACAAAGGATATGTAGACAACACATGGTTTCTGTGTCTGAGTTGCTGGCTACCTGCTGTACTAAGCAGGGTACCGACTGATTGCCTTGGTAGGCAGAAACTTACTCAGGCTTACTATGAAAGCTTGTACTATCTTTGTATCCACTGTCTCCACTGGTGAATGGTTCCATACAGTAATAGCCACAGACAATGCCAGATATTTCGCAAAATTTCTAAAGAGTTTCTCTCTGCTGCCCCTACTGTGGAAATGGAGTTTGCCCTTTTAAGGGGCAGACCAGGTTGTCCTTATGCACCCCTTCCCTTTTCAGCAAGATGGTGTGCTCAGAAGGGAAGGGCCAGGGGAGAGAACAATGGCAAGAAACAGGAAAGGGAGGGGCAAGTGGAGGTACATAAAGGGCAGCACAGGAGTGTTTCAGCCACTTTTGCTGGAGCTTTGATTGAGCTAATTGGAACTGCAGCACATCGGATTGGCAGATTAATTGGAAGGTCTGTGCACTAAGATAAAGAGTTAAGAAACAAAATAATATGGAAGAGGATTTTTTTTAAAATATATACACATATATATATATATATATACTGTATATATATATATATATATATATATATATATATATATACCACATAATAATATATAAAATAATTACAAGAGCTACAAAGTTCTGAGAAGCTGAGTAGTTGGTAATGTGAGAAAGATGCATAGTTTAAAGTAGTTTGAATATTTCAACGATAAATAACTTTCTTTGTAAAAGCAGATTGAGAGCTACAGGACTGCAATGATTTTAAATAGTAGGGCTGTGGAGTAGAGAAAGCCTGCAGCAGGAGGCTGAATTTCATTGTACAGGCATAGTTTTTATTGTGTTTGTCTATAGTAGTGGTTGAATTTCATTATAGAGGCATAGTTCTTACCGTATTTGCCTATAGCAGTGATAGAAGCATGTGGAGAAGCAGTGAGGAAGAGCTGTAGGCAGGGGGCTGAGCCTGAATGGCATCACCAGTGCAAGAGCGGCTTTCTGACACTGAAATCGCAAAAGGACAGCTACAAGATTTTTTTTGGGTGGAAGAAAGGTGACGTTCTAGTAGGAGCAGCAGATTGGGAAGTTTTGCAGGTTGAATGGGGGCCAAAGGAATGCCAGTAAGAGTAAGGAAGATCGCTTGGCATTCAGCTGGCCTTGCCGAATTAGTGGCCGTGCAGAAAGGGTTCCTAACCGGGAAAAGAGGTAGCATGTGGCCTGCAATGGCCTGGTTGGTTATTTGATGGGAACTTAAAACGGAGAGGGAATTGGCAGCACATGGTAGGCCCGATTGGTAAGTGCCTAGAGCAAAAAGACAGCAAGGGAAGGATGCGGGCGGCCACGTGGCGTGACGTCACATGCTGGGGAGGCTGAAAGAAAGCGGGGGCCTAATAATGGAAGCAGGGGGATGGATAAGGAGTTATGGGGGAGGGAGAGGCTGAAGACTGGGAAAGGAAGGACGAGGCAGGTAATTTGTGGCCTGAGGCCAGGAAAAGGAAATGGTCCAGGCTAGCATGGTATAAGCATATGGCGTGATGTCACACACCTGCAGGACCACGCGGCCCAGCCATAAGGGGTCTGGTCTACAAAGGAGTAACAGGACCATTGGCTGACAAAGGGGACAGTGTGCATTGGAGGGGGGCAGCCCATGCAGGCAGATATTAAAAAGAAGAAAGGGGATACACCCACAGGCTTGCGAGGGCGGGAGGGTGGGGGAGGCTCAGGTCTCTAAGAGGCCATGATGTGAGGAACATGGCAGCAGTAGCCAAAAAAGGAATGGGACAGAAAAAAGCGGGGCCTTCAAGGAGAGGGGATCAGAGTTAGGACAGGAGGCTATGTGGTGCAGCCACAGAAGGTGGACAAAGAAAAAGGGGTGAATGAACAGGCCCTGGAGGGGCTACAGCCTGAAGTATGCAAAAGCATGAAAAGGGAGGGAATTTTCTTGTAAGCCTAAGAACGCAGGTGATGGCACCGGAAGTGCGTCAAGGTGATGATCAGCCTGAAGCTCACGGTGGCGGGAATGAAAAGGGGGAATGATCGGGGCTGGGAAGGGGCAACAGCAGAGGGATGCGAGAGCTTTCAAGGGGAAAGAGGGTAGGCCTGAAAACCCACAGGAGGAGGTGCTGAGGTGAGCGTATGGCCACCCCGAGTCCCGGGGTGGGTTGTGAAGAGATAAGAGAATGGGTGGGCAGGGGATGGGAGGAAGGGGATAGCAGGCAGGGGTGGACAGAAGAATGACAGGATCACGTGAAAGGGGCCTGTTTGTGACCAATTGTGATGGTAGTAGGTCCAACAAAAAAAAGGGGGGGACATGTTTCGTTACCACCAGACGACGGTTTAATAGGGGGCCGGGCCATAAGAAGACTACAACAGACAAATCTTAATAATAGAAATCTTGTTTTTCTCTTCAGTTGTCTTCGCAGTTTGAAAGGTGCATGGGATATGGCACCAAAGAAGAGCAGGTCTTCAAAGGAAGATACTTACAAGGCTATAGTGGAACTGGTGGAAAAAGCCAACAGAATGTGGGAACTGGTGGAAGGAGAGGAACCAGGGAGATCCAGGGAGAAAAGGAAAGTGGTGAAGGGTAAAGGAGGCAGAGGGAAATGGATGGCTGAAAGGCCACGTAGCCCACCCAGGGTACAACCACTGACAGTGGAACCCGCCAAGGCGGCTGATCCAGTACCTTTGCAGCCTGTTGACCCGGTACCATCACTACCTCTCCATGACCAGGTCGGGCCCCCCCCCCCGGTGGAACCCAGACTGGATCCCCATGGCATAGTGGTTCATCTGCAGCTGCTAGTGGTGCAACCACCCTTTCAACCACAAGGGACCATAATGGGGCACCAGGAAGACAGTATGCAACAAGGAACGGGCAAAGCCACAGGTAACGCACCCAGTTCAGTGGGTGACAGCATCACAGGGTATATTAGCCAAATTGTGTCGGCACTTGGGTCAGGGGGATTAGGGCAGATGGAGGCAGCAGTGGCAAAGATTAGGTCAGAAAAACAGGTACCAAAGGAGAAGGAAGGAGGTACAGAGAAAGAAGGGAAAGGGACAAGAGATATTGGTGCCCCTGGGATGAGGATAGGAGAACATGTGTCACTGGCTACAAAAGAAAAAATCTGGAAAGGGGAGTTTGTGGATATCTTTGCTCTAGTAAACTGGGAAGTGGCAGTGAAATATGAAGAAGCAGAGAATATAGGAAAGAGAGAAATGGCAGCAGCAGTAGTCTTGTTTGGAAAGAAAGGGGAGGACAAATTCACAAAAGAGAGACATGGGATGGGTGGTTTGTAGGTTTTGCTACATTTTCAGCCATAGTATTGGAAAAGAAACTGGAATTGGGCATCCCACTCATCACATACTCCCTAATAATAAGGCGGGCAAAGGCAAAAGGGGGGTTGGGGTGGATATAATATGACAAATTCTTTTGGCAAAGAATGGCAACATACAGGAATGTAAGATGGGACACAAAGCAACTAGACTTGTGGACAGATTATGTAACTGATCAGTCCACACCTGAAGGGGAGTTGGGAAAGAAAAGAGCCATGCCCCAGAGGTGTTTCTGGGCTTACAATAGGGCCTTTTGTTCTTGGCCCCAATGTCATTTTCGGCATGCATGTTCGAAATGCGGGGGAGCACATCCAGCAAACAGATGCAGGATGGCATGGGCCCAGGGAGCCCAAGGATCCGGGGTCATAGTTCAGGACAACAGTTTTTCGTGAGGGACTGGGGTATAAGGGGCAGGCATGGAACAGAGGGGATAGGGGTAGGGGGCATGCGAGTAGAGGGAGTTAGAATCACTGACCAGCAAGGACAAGTACTGAGCGAGAGGGGAAAATTGGGGTTAGGAGAAGGGGAAAAAGCAAGGGGACAATTTAGTGAATCCAGAACCCCCATCAGGATAGAGACATGGAAACATTGCTTGGATAGATACCCAAATAGACAAGTGGCTGAGATGATTGGGAAAGGTTTTCACACAGGTTTTTCATTGCAGTGTGAGGGCCCAAGGCAAGCGAGGGAGGTGAACAATTTGGGTTCGGTAAAAGGGAGAGAAGAAATGTTAAGACAGAAGATAGAGAAGGAGAAGGTAGCAGGGAGAGTAGAAGGACCATATGATACCTCCCCCATTGCAGAATATGAGGATTTCTCCATTGGGCTTGGTCCCAAAAAAACAGGAGGGAGAATACAGGGTGATTCACCACCTATCTTTTCCTGAAGGGGATTCAGTGAATGATTTTATCGACGAGGAATATAGTAAGGTGACATATGCCACATTAGAAGACGCAGTCCAGATCATCCGGGTAACTGCCGATGCATGGACGGCAAAAACAGACGTAGAGTCCGCTTTTAGATTACTGCCAGGTAGGAGAGAAGACTGGGACCTATTGGGGTTTAAAATTGGGGGGCAGTACTATTTTGACAAAGCCATGCCCATGGGTTGTCCTATAGCCTGTGTGACATTCGAAGCATTCAGCACCTGTTTACAGTGGATATTTTAAGAGAGAACTGGTTACAAAACAGTGATTCACTACTTTGATGATTTCCTTTTTATAGGCAGTGGGAGAAGGGAGGCAGAAAACATGTTAGCCAGCTTCCAGGAACTGTGTAAAGAACTAGGGGTTCCATTGGCACCTGGAAAAACAGAAGGGCCCAGTAAGGCGTTAGAATTTCTTGGTATTGAGATAGACGCTACGGAGGAAATATTTCGGCTGCCACATAAAAAAGTGAAAAAACTGAAGGAACTGATTCAGATACATACCAGTAGAAGAAGAGTACAACTAAAACAGGTACAACAAGTATTGGGACATCTGAACTTCACATGCAGGGCCATTGGGCCAGGGAGGGCTTTCACCAAAGGTTAGCGAGGGCTACAGCTGAAGCGACCAAACCACACCATTGAGTAGACCTGACAAAAGGAGTCAAGGAGTATTTTAAAGTATGGGAGGAATTCCTCAGGGAATATAATGGCTGCTCCTTCTGGCAGGAGGAATGGGTGTATAACACAGACCTCGAGCTTTACACAGATGCAGCCGGGGGCCTAGGCATGGGGGGGCTACCTGAGAGGCAGGTGGTTTGCAGAACCGTGGCCTTCAGACTGGGTGAGGGATGGTAAGGTAAAAGATATAACATTGTTAGAGATCATGCCCATCTGGGCATGTACCCTGGTTTGGGGGGAAGAATTGCTGGATCAGAAAGTGACATTCTGGTGTGATAATAGAGCAGTGGTAGAGGTCCTAAACAACAGGGGAGCCAGGTCAGAAGTGGTCATGCAAGTTTTGCGATTTTTGGTGCTAAGGGCCTTGCAGCTGAACATGTCATTCAGAGCAAAACACATAGAAGGGGTACTCAATACCCTGGCTGACAGCCTTTCCAGTCTGCAGCTGGATCGTTTCCGGAAGCTGGCACCGACAGCGGAGGAGCAAAAAAATCCCATATCAATGAACATCTGGGACGTTGGCAAGAAGGAGCAGAACTGTTGTTTTGCAGCTCATGGGCACCTCAGACTCTGAGGGCCTACGATGGGACCTGGTGAGTGTTTCAGTCATTCAGGGCAACACACCATAAGGAGGTAAGTAGGCCACTCACAGAAGAACAATTGGGGAAGTTCACCGTAGAGCAATGGCAAAAAGGAACAGCCCACACCATGATGGGGGTCTATTTGGCAGGGATTAGTGTTATCTGCAGTCTAAAAGGATGGAAGGACCCGGCAAAATCATTGTTCATTAGAAGAATGATGCAGGGATGGGGTAGGTTGAAACAAGGTTCAGTAGACAATAGAAGACCAATAGGGGAACAGTGGCTGGCAAAACTAAAGAATGTGCTACCGGCAATATGCAGATCAAAGACCGAGGCCCAGCTTTTCCACATGATTTATGTTGTAATGTTTGCAGAGGCCATGAGAGTGAGTGAGGTGATAGTCCATAGCAAAAAAGACAAGGAAGGGGAACTAGAATGGGAAGATATAAGCTGGGGGGATGAAGGAGATACAGATCAGGATTAAGAGGTCAAAGATGGATCAAAGGGGACAGGGTTGCATGGTAGCACTAAAGAAACATATAGAGGGCGCAGTGTGCCCAGTGCAGGCTTTGTGGGCTTTCGCCGCAGAGCATGGGAACAGGACAGGGAGATTATTTGTGCATGGTGATGGAAGAAGGGTCATAAGTTATCAAGTCACGGCATTGCTCAAGAAAGGCATGTAATTCCTGGAGGAGGATCCGGTTAATTATTCATCCCACTCCTTACAGATTGGGGATGCCTCACAGTGGGCAGCAGCAGGCGAGACTGTGAATACTATTTTGGAAAAAGGATGCTGGCGGTCTGTCAGTTATAAGAGATACATTCGAACACTGCAGTGTGGAGACTAATGTATCACCTATGTTTTTGTTACAGCTCTGGAGCCAAAATGGGGAGGGGGGACAGGGAGAGGGATATTATGGTAAAGAAACTAAGACCATATATAAGATAATTATTTTGCTTAAACCCTATAGGAAGAGGGAGGATCATGGAAGTCTGGATCTGTGGCCACTCCTATATTTATTGGGCAGAAAGGAGAGCTGAGAAAAAGGCTGGGGGAAAGCAGCTTTACCAAGATTTTTATTTATTTGATTTAGCTTTTGTTTACCGGGTAAGTACACTAGACAAGTATTATGCCTATTTTCAGGAACAACCCGGGAGAGTACAACATGGGGAATACAGATAAGGTACAACAAGGATGGATAGCATATAACATTAAAGAAGAAAACATGTAAGAAAAAGAAAATACCAATCAACAATAGTACAACGTATGGGAAGAAATACATAGTTGACAATAGGGAGGATCTATATAGGAGTGTAGTATGATCCACAGTGCAGCTTAGTAACATATATCTTAAATTTTATAGTAGGCAAGACCTGGGAACTAGCAGGCTCAAGTGGCAAATTATATATAGGTCAACAGTTTTCTGAGACATACGAGTTGGCAGTACCAGAATACTGGGGAGTAGGCTGTACTACCAATACATGGGAGTAGGCAGAACAACCCATGTCCATAGAGCAGTGCTGTGGACACAGAAGATGCCCACAAATTGGGAAAAATGGGTAGTTGAGAATAGAGTAGATATTAATCAATTTAAGCTACGGAAAGTATCAACAGCTTTAGCAGTGATAACTTGGATGGTTTCCGTCAGCATGATACATTACTCTAGGGGGGCTTGGGACAGTCACACACTGATGTTAGCTTCAGAAAAGTCCACAGGGAAGTGCGAAAACTCCGATAGGAGGAGGCCGAACGGATATGATCGGGGAGTGAGTTCCAGAGTCTGGGCGCATATGTAGCAAAGTCACGATCCCCCATAAGGGTACGGGTGGAGGGGACTTTAAGCATCCCTGCAGTCAGGGACCTAAGGTGGTAGTGAGTAGGGTCCATTTTAGGTAGAAGCAGAGCCAGCCCCTGAGGGATGCCAGTATTAACCACTTTCCCTGAGAAGCTTCCAACCCCGAATTCCAGGTATTTGGCTGGGGGGAGCCAGCGGAGTTTGTCATATAGCACACAATGGTGGGTGAGTCGGGGAGCAGCTAGAGCGAAATGACAGATGTTATTATATGCCATGTTCCACCGAGTGAGATGAGTTTGGGGGGACCGAGCAAATAGGTGAAGTCCATAGCTGAGGGAGGGAAGAAGCACACCTTTCGCAAGGGCGAGTCTAGCTGCAGGAGTTAGGTTGTACTTGGCCCTATAGGCCAGGCCAAGCTTGCTGTTCATTGTCCTACAGATGTTTAGGATATGACTCCCCATGTCAAGTTGGGGGTTGAGAGTAACCCCAAGATATTTGATTGAGTTCACTGTAGGCAGCGAGGGGTCATACGCACTTGTGATGTTGAGCAAGGCCGATGAGGCTTTGATTTTGGCCATGGAACCAAAGAGCATAGCCTGTGTTTTTTTTCAGGTTCAGAACCAGTTTGTGGTTAGCAACCCAGGACAAGACTTTGTTGAAATCGTCGGACAAGCACTGGTTTAGGGCGATGGCATTTTGAGAATGCGCCACTATCACCAGGTCATCCGCATACATGGTGGCTCAGCAGTTGGAAGTCACCATAGGTAGTTGGTTAATAAAGAGGGAGAAAAGGAGGGGCCCCAGTACTGAGCCCTGGGGGACTCCAGAGGTCACTGGTCGGGGCTCTGAGAGGACCTTGTTGAAGCTGGTACGCTGCTTTCTACCATTCAGGTAGCCCATTAGCCATTTCATGGGATGGGGAGAGAGTCCAAGTGACCATAGCTGTGCTCCAAGTAGTTCGTGGTCAACAAGGTCAAAGACTTTTGACAGGTCAATAAATATGGCACCAGAGAGTTTGCCCTGGTCCATGGCTGACCTGATGCTTGATGTAACCGAAATCAAGGCAGTTGTGGTGCTATGTCCCTTTCGAAAGCCATGCTGAGCCGGGGACAACAGCTCATGGGTGTGGATGAACTCCGAGAGTTGCTCAGCCACCACCTTTTTGAGGAGT
This sequence comes from Neoceratodus forsteri, assembly GCA_016271365.2. NCBI lineage: Eukaryota > Metazoa > Chordata > Ceratodontiformes > Ceratodontidae > Neoceratodus > Neoceratodus forsteri. Next base: position 317,392,605 of record CM057456.1, read on the forward strand.
TTACTAAGGGATGGGAGGATAGCAATTGAGCGATAATTGTCTGGAAGTTTAGGATTGCCCTGCTTCAGAACGGGGACTATCCTCGCCTCCTTCCAGATATCAGGGATTATCCCCGAACTAAGGGATAGATTAAAGATGTGGGCTACTGGAGAGGCAATGTAATCAGCACCAAGCTTAAGAAGCTTAGGTTCCAGGTTGTCAAGGCCTGGGCTAGAGTGCTGAGAGAGAGTGGCTAGGCGTCTCTGAATGTCCTGGACTGATACAGCCCTGAGATAAAACATACGCCAAGAGGGATGACCTTCCTGCCACATGGAGGGAGGGGTGAGAAGCGAGCTCTCACCAGCTGGGAAAAGAGAAGTGAAGGCCAAGAGGTCAGTGAAGTGAGTATTTAGGGAGTTGGCTATGGTATGTGGGTTATTACATGAGACTCCATTTATAACCATATCCGTGACCCCCGGATGGGAGAACCCACTGACAAGAGATTTGATATTCCTCCAAAACCTCCTGGGATCTCTGGCAGAGCTAAGTAGGGCAGACTTATAGAAGTCACTCTTCGCTGCCCTGATAGCCTTTTTGCACTGATTCCTGAGGTGCCTGTATCTTTGAAAATTGGAACGGTCATTGGATCCTTTGATACGGGCCCAGCATTTGTCTCTCTCCCACATCTGGGCTAGGAGATTACCATTTAGCCAGAGGGTAGCAGTTCTCCTCACCCTACGAGTGACCTTGGGAGCATGCTTGACTTGCAAGGCCCCGAAGGTGGCAAGGAAGCAAGAGGCTGCCACTCAGGGGTCTGAAGCCCCAAGCACCCTAGACCAGTCAGCAAGTCTTAAGTCCTCCAGGAACCCCCCTAGGTCAAACCTGGAGTAGTTTCTGACTTGTATGATTTTGTGGGGTATTTTGGGGGAGGGAATTTTCCAGACACAGAACACCAGAGAGTGGTATGAGATGGAATCGGATAACGTGCCTGCTGATGCGATCCTATCCGGATGATTAGACATGATCCAATCCAGCAGGGTGCAGGAGGAACCATTTGCTGTCCGTCTGGTCGGGTCCTGGATTAGTTGGGTCAGGGCAAGGTTGGCAAGTTGGGACTCAAATTTCTTAACATTGCCACTCTCCCAGTTTAGATTGACATCACCCATGATAATTAGTTCATTTTCCCCAACACAGGAACCAACTGAACCCAAAAGGTGGGTAAGTCCTGGTAGACCTCCCCTAGGAGGGTTGTAGGTACACACTAGGTGCAGTTTCTTTGTATCCCCAAGTAGCATAAACACATGTAGTAGCTCACAGGGGGACTTTTCTAGTTGCAGGTGAGATACTAGGGAGATTTTTAGGTGGCTTTTGTAGTAGATTAGGATGCCACCCCCCCATTACCCCCAGCTCTATCTAGGCGAGTGAACTCATATCCAGTGAGTGCACAGGCTGAGTCAGGAATGGAGGGTTTAAGCCAGGTCTCTGTCACTCTAAGGATGTCAGGTTTATAGTGTGCCACCCACGCTAATAGCTCATCTCGATTAGGTAGCAAGCTCCTGATATTTAGATGAGCTATTCTTAGCCCCTTACCCATGCTCCATGCAGTAGGGATATTGGTGGACAGGTTTAAAGGTCCAGGATTGGATTCGATATCTCCAGCCATAAGTAATGCAAGGAGGAGGAGCCAGGGGAGATACCACCACCTATAGTGTGGTCGGCCATCTGGGCATTTTTTAGCTCGGATTTTCTTGACCCTGGCTGAGTACATAAGGCACCGAAGGTCTAGGCAGCAAGTAATACATTGGTGTGCCCTGATGGTCACAAGCATATTAGAGAAGGAGTAGTCAGTATCCTCATGAGAGGTGGACCACTTCCAGTTGTCTCCCAAGGATATTGGGGGAGAGGTGACACTTTGAAGGAGGGTTAGCCCCAGCGCAAGACCTACAAGAACAAGGGCCCTAGGGGTGGCAGTAAGCCCACCCTTAACCACCGCTATATGAGTTTCCCTACCTTCCCCAGGTAGGGACAGGGGGAACCACACCCTCTTCATGGCTGGAAGCAAGAAAGGACCAGCGTGTGGGATTGTGCCCGGACACCCAGCAAGGATCTACTGGATAGAAGGGGGCAATGCACTCACCCTGTAGTAGCACCCCTACAATTTGAATGACAGCTTACCAAGGACAGTTTCGTCAGCATTAACTAAGGCTTTATACAACTGGGTAAAAGAAAGCAAATTCTGGCACTGCAACAAATGAGCTGGGCAACTAGGCAGGGCTGCTAAGAAGTATAAACCCTTACAACTTGTTGTCCATCTCCAAGGACAGTAAAGACAGGCATCATCTAGTCATAATACACAATGGTAGAAGTGAAAAAACACGGTTGTAGTACAAGGCAAAAACTAAGCAGTATTATGTAGCAATAGCTAAGAGAGATTGGAGAGTAAAGGTATCAACCGGGATAATATCACAGAACAGTTCAAACAACAGAGCTATCAGAAAGGTTTATTCACCCAGGTAGTATGTGTAACACATTCCAGAGATGGGGGTGGGGAAGGATTTTCTGAGGGAGAATCCCAATACTATACAAGGAGAAATAGGCAAAAACCTCCCCTTTTGGCTGATAGGGTGAGGCAGCTTACAGAGGGTGGGGCCAGTGCACATTTAAACTCACCCTCCAAACAAGAAGGGTGGGTGTGCCAAACAAAAGGTTTTTCAGCAAGCTCTCTCCTGCACCGGGGCAGGGGCCAGGAGCTTAGTTATCGTAGTTTGTCCACCGAGGAGGCCTGCTGGAGCTTACAGTAGCCCACGGCACCTCAACTCGGCAATCGGGGAGGATTTCTTGTCTGCACAAGGGGGGGTACCCTCAGAGTAGGTCACCCTCGCCTCCCCTCCACATGGCATCTGGAGACTACTAGGTTGGTGGGACAGCTCTCCCATTTTTGAATGCAGAGCAAGAGTGTCACCACAGACCAGGGTCCAAAAGGGAGATGCAGTTTCGGCGCCAAAATCAAACAAAGCACTTGTGTCTAGAGTCAGGTTTCGGGGTAGAGGGTCCCGGTTGCAGCCGCAGGATGAGTTGAAAGATCCGTTACACCCAAAGCCACCCTCCTTCTGCAGATGCTGGTGCGGCAGCCCTTTTGTTATGATCAGGTGCAGGTAGGACAGCGAGTTCTCCGATATATGTTCTGTATGCAAAGTTTTTCAGCAAGCTCTCTCCTGCACCGGGGCAGGGGCCAAGAGCTTAGTGTGAAACAATGTAGATTGGTTTGGCGTGGCATCCGGGGGATGAGATGGGCACAACTGCTTCCCACCCTGAAGGAGCTGAAGGAACGGTGACCCATTGCAGACTTAATTATTATACATTTAGGGGGTAATGATCTTGGGGGTAAGCCATGGGTGGACATGTACATACAGGTAAAAAGGGACCTGGAGACAATACAACAGTGGTGGCCTAGGGTATGTCTTGCCTGGTCGGATATGATACCGAGGAGGGTTTGGAAACACAAGCACAGCCATAGAGCTGTGGATAGGGCCAGGAGAAAGATGAACAGAAGGGTAGGGACACTGATAAGGAAAATGGGAGGACAGGTAATACTGTGGGGTGTGGAAGAGTGGGTAGAAGATTTCTACAGGTCGGATGGCGTGCATCTGTCAGATCTAGCCATAGACATGTTTAATACAGAAATGTTGGGTTTTATAGAAGCATGGAGGAGACATGCAAAAAACGGAAGATAAAAAAAAAAGAGAGAGAAGAGAAGGACTGGAAGGGAGGTTCCCTGAGGTATGGGGGAGCAATACCCTAAGTGAGGGGAAAGCCAGTCATCCAACGCAAGCTGGAGACTGACTAGTGGGGAAAAAGGGGAAGGAGGAAGAAAAGGAATAAGACAAAAGAGGAAGAAGCTGAAGGAGAAAAGCGGTCTCGGTTTTCATTGTTACCTAACGGAAAAGGAGAAGAAGAAGAAGGCACCCAGGTTTTCACCTGGGGGGAGCAAAAAGAGGAAGAAAAAGGGATGATCAGAGATTGATATATGGATGAAATGAATGAAATTGTGAGAGATATAATAAGAAAAGATGATGAAATGGAACATGGAATTATATATATAAATAAATTAATTGCCAATCTGAGCACAACAACAAACAATGGTCTCTGTCTTTTTGTGAGGGAAAAGGGGGGAATCCGGGACAATGGAGTTTGCCCTTTTAAGGGGCAAACCAGGTTGTCCTGGTGCACCCGTTCCCTTTTCAGCAAGATGGTGTGCTCAGAAGGGAAGGGGGGAAGGAAGGGAAGGGCCAGGGGAGAGAACAGTGGGCAAGAAACAGGAAAGGAAGGGGCAAGTGGAGGTACATAAAGGGCAGCACAGGAGTGTTTCAGCCGCTTTTGCTGGACTTTTGATACCTCCCACCCACCCTACAATATACAGCAAGAGGAGGAGACAGTCAAAAAGGGACTGCATGGTAGGTCTGTCAAAGGTGGATGACAGATGTGTCCGGTAGGATGATTATGGGACTGCCAATGGTGGATGGCAGGAAATAACATGGTTATTGGACTGCCAAAGGTGGATGGCAGAAAAGGGGGAAAAAGGGGGGGAAGAAAAAGGAATAAGACGAAAAGAGGAAAAAGCTGAAGGAGAAAAGCGGTCTCAGTTTTCACCGTTACCTAATGGAAAAGGAGAAGAAGAAGGCACCCAGGTTTTCACCTGGGGGGAGCAAAAAGAGGAAGAAAGAGGGATGATCAGAGATTGATATATGGATGAAATAAATGAAATTGTGAGAGATATAATAAGAAAAAGATGATGAAATGGAATATGGAATTATATATATATATATATATATATATATAAATTAATTGCCAATCTGAGCACAACAACAAACAATGGTCTCTGTCTTTTTGTGAGGGAAAAGGGGGAATCTGGGACAATGGAGAAAGCATGAGATATCTCTGGAAATATCACAGAAATGTCAGGATATAGCTGGCAGTGTCTGTGGCTGCTACTGTATGTTCATCCTCCTCTGGGAGATGTTCTTGCTAATGTTACCCATGAATTTCCCCCCACTAAGCTTCAGGGCATGTCCCCACATTCTGCTGAAGGATACAAGATTAATTATCTTTATCTCTTGATCTTGTAAATATCCTTGAGTATGTTGAAGGTAGACCATATCCCTTCTTAGCCTTCTTTTCTTCAAGGTGAACATGTTACAGGTCACAAGACTCTTTTCGTGCCTTTCCCCATACCACTGATCCTTTTGGATACCCTGCTTTGCACCCTGTAAATTGCCTCAATGTCCTTTTTATGGTTCATTGATGTGTGTGCTTGTATGCACTACAAATATTTTGTTTCGAAGAACTGCATTTCTGAGGTGTGTCACTGCTGGGTTCAATGTAGCTTAAGCTACAGTGGGCTCAACAGTGAGGAGTCAATGATCAGCCAAGCTGATCATGACACTGGTCAATACTTGTGGGGTGAAAACTTTTTTTTTCATTATTTTGTTTGGTCCGGCTCCCCCTTTAGCTCAGACCCTCCATGCCAACAGGCACTGTGGGCAAACCCTCGGCTTACCGCCCGGGTTGGGGCCACAGGAGCAGGACGTCGGAGGCACATGATGGCAGAGCGGAGTGGGTCATCATGCCAGGGGGCTGGCTTTTTTTTTTCAACTGCTTGATCCCTGGGGGCAGGGATGTTCAATGACATCCAGTGTCTGCCCTGCCCCCCCGAACGTACTGGCACCGGTCGTGGTGGTACCCCCAGCCTCCGCAAGGGGTCCAGGATGTGCCAGACATTCTTCCCCTCCCTCTTCCAGGAGAAGGAGAGCAGTCACTAGGATGCTTGATCCTTCTCCCCTGGCCGGCCCTCCAACTCAGAGGTGAAAACGTCTTGTAATGTGAAAGGAATGAAGTGCTCCTCTGAGAGAGTACCTTGATGCTTTCATCTGCACGAAGCTACGCAGAATGCAACTGAACAGCCTCAAGGTTATCTCCAATCTCCCCGCCTGCCACAGACAGAGATGCACAAAATAACTCCCTCCCACTGCCAAGTATCTCGCCCACCTCCTGATTCTTCCCCATGCACTGTCCATAGAAAAGCAACTCCTTCCCACTGCCAAGTATGCTGCCCACTTCCTCATTGTCCCCTAGTGCCCCACACATAGAAAAGCAACTCTGCCGCGTATCCCGCCCACTTTCTGATTGTCCCCCAGTGCCCCATCCATGAAAAGCAACTTTCTGCCACTGCCAAGTATCCCACCTACCTCCAAATTATCACCACTGACCCAGCCATGAAAAGCAACTATGTGTTGCTGCCATATATCTTGTCCACCTCTCTGTCACTTCTTGCACCCAATTCAAACCCCCGAGAAAAAAGAAAACCACCCCTCATAGTCTTTTTTCTTTTTTGTACACCCTTTATAAATGAAAATGGTCCATCGATGTCCGTTGCTGCTGCCACTGCCTCCCTACACCTAATCCCCAACTCAGCACCCACCACACCACCCTTACTTTCCTATTGGGGGTCCAAAGCTGTAATCTTTTCTGGACAGCAGACAGGTCTTCTTCACTCTCCAGCACTGGACAAGCAACTGAGGAAATCAGACATTTTGTGGTTAATGAATTTCAATACGTTTCAAACTTGTACTCGTTACTTGGTAATGTTGTAATATTTTTCCCACAAATTTTAACATGGCCTTTTTAGGATCCCACCTCACGAACAAGGTAGCAAGGGAGATGACATTTTTCAAATCTGTCCCGAAAGGTGCTATCCCAGTCATTCCAGTAAATCACTTTTTGGGCAGGATTAGAAAATGTTCACCTACCAGGTTCATGAGGTGCAGTCATAAGAAGACTATGCTGAAAATTTGGGGTTCAAAATATTAATAAACAACAAAGTTATAATGGTATGTTGAAATATGTCAATGCCCACTAATAACTTTGGTAATTTTCAATATTTTGACCCCAAATTTTCAACATTGCCATTTTCTCACACCACCTCATGAACGTGACAGGTGTCATTTTTCAAATCCTGGCTAAAATGCATTTTTGTACTTGAGGTGCAAAATTACATTTTGGCCAGTATTTTATAAACGACACCTGTCATGTTCAGAAAGAAGGGTCATAAAAAGACTATGTTGAAAATTTGGGACCAACATGTCACAAAACAGCAAAGTTATGAAGAAACACTGAATTTTTTCAATGTTTACTCATAACATGGTGATGTGTGCAGATTTTTGCCCTCAGTTTTCAACATCACCCTCTTGTTATCCCACCATATGAACATGACAGATGTCATTTTTCAAATCTCCTCCAAAACATGTTTTTGAGTTTGCTTTGCAAAGTCACTTTTCAAACGGGATATAAAAAACTCCTCCAGTTACCATAAGGTGGGTCATAACAAGACAGTGTTGAAAATAGGGGTCAAAATGTTAAAAAACATAACATTGTTAGGAAATGTTGAATTTCTTAAATGTTTACTCCTAACTGTGTGAGTTTTGCAAATTTGGGCCCCAAATGTGCACATAACCCTTTTGTTACCCCATGTGATGAACATGACAAGTGGCATTTTTCAAATCTCTTTTGAAACATGTTTTCACAGTCTCTCTGAGAAATAACCTTTTGGACAGGAATTAAAACAATCCAGTTGTCTTGATCATAATATTTAAGCAATGAGAGAGAATTGGATATGGGCTGTGCTGGGTTTATTGCACACCAATGGGTGTTGTGAGGCATGATGCCACAGGCTTTCAGACCTTGGATATGCAGTAAACCTAGCACAATCATCACCCCAGTGTGCTTTATTGATTATGTAAGATGGGTTACAAGTGGAATATATGCAAAAAAAGTATTGAGTAAAGAAAAGAAGCAAAAATGTTTAAAATTAAGGTAAAATAGTCCTTCTGCTGGTTTATGTCACTAAAGAGCACTTCGCCAAAAATATGCAGCAGCTTTTGTTTTAATTTCCCTGTTTTGTTTTAATATATAAATCAACTTTCTGGGAGAGTCAGCAGGTAAAGAAAGCATGCAGTAGTAGCTACAGGTACAGTCTAGCAGATTGGTGGTCAAGTGTGATAGCGATTGATGGAATCAGCAGTAAGTAAGTGTTACAGGTAGTTTGTTACTAGCCAAGCCATGGTGGGAGGGAGGACTTGAGTAAACAATTTTAGTTTTCTTTTTATGTTTGCTTGCATGCATGTGCAAGAAACATAGTGCCATAATCCGAGTTTTCAGAGGTGTGTCACCCCCTCTTCTAATTCAGTCAGTGTGTTGGCAGGCGTGGCCCCAGTCCTCCAATGCATGCTGGAGCTGTCTATGACAGCTCCAAAATGCAGTGACATACAGTTGAAAGGGGGAGCTATGCTTCAGTGAGCAGCGATCAGATATCGCCTGCTCATGCGCAGCTCCCCTACACACACACACACACACACACACCACACACACACACCCACACGCATACATACCGCGTGGCTGCCCCCGCACACACTGTGTAGGCGATAGGGTGCCCACTGTCAGCTGTGCTGCCCCCCAAAGTTTTGACATGCCATGCTGGGTGCCCACCCAGCATGGCAAGTTATCGATAGCCGATGGGGTGCCCAACCTCGGCCGGGCTGCACTGTCCTCCTCCCAGAGTACTGGGTGCCATGCTGGGAGCCCACCCCAGCATGGCAACTCATGTGGCTGACGGGGTGCCCAACTCGCCGGCTCCACGCCTCAACTAGCCGTCCTTGTGCCATGCTGGGAGCCCACCCAGCTGCGGCAACGCCCGCCAGTTTAAAAACCTGTAAACTAAAACTGTCCCCTCGCGCCTTCCTGCCCCCCACAACCTGCATCCATCCACTGCACACCCTGCCTCCCACACCCCCCCACCTCATACTTACCTGCAGACTCTGGTGCGACAATCTTCGGTGTACCGGGAACATGTCTGCACTCTTCAAAGCCGACTGCGAACTGAGGAAATGCCGGTAAGCTGTATAATGGGATAGATAGGGTTTTTTCAACTTTGTTACATATCTCAAGCATTTTTTGGAATTTTTGCACCAAATTTTCAACATGGGTTTTTTTGGGACCCCTTCTCATGAATGATTTCACTGTCACGGCGTTATTCGGGCCCAAAGGGTGATTTCACAGTCACTGTGCAAAATCACCTTTTGGGCCCAATTAATGAAACAACACTGCCAGCGTTCATAAGGTGGGCTCTCAAGAAGCCTATTTTGAAAATTTGGTGGAAAAATTCTTAAAAATGACTGTTTTACGAGCATGCTATGCAGTTCCTACACACGCCGAAGTTCGTGAATTTTTCAATATTTTCACTCCAGATTTTCAACATTGCCATTTTACCACACCTTCTTATGAGTAGTACAGCTGTCATTTTTCACATCTCACCCAAAATGTGTTTCCGCCCATGTAGCGCACAATGGCACAGTCGGTGTGCGAAATCAATGTACAGAACAAATTAAGAAAATCACAGTGACACTGTTCATGAGTAGAGGTCTTAAAATGGCTATGTTGAAAATTTGGTGAAAAAATTCCTAAAAATGACTGTTTTACGAGCGTGCGTTACGCAGTTCCTACACACGCTCATAAGTTCGTGAATTTTCAATATTTTCACTCCAGATTTTCAACATTGCCATTTTACCACACCTTCTTATGAGCAGTACAGCTGTCATTTTTCACATCTTGCCCAAAATGTGTTTCCGCTCATGTAGCGCACAATGGCGCAGTCGGTGTACAAAATCAATGTATGGGACACATTAAGAAAATCACAGTGACACTGTTCATGAGCAGAGGTCTTAAAATGGCTATGTTGAAAATTTGGTGAAAAAATCCCTAAAAATGACTGTTTTACGGTGTGCGGTTGCGCAGTTTCTACGCACGCGCGTAAGTTCGTGAATTTTCAATATTTTCACTCCAGATTTTCAACATTGCCATTTAATTACACCTCCTTATGAGCAGTACAGCTGTCATTTGTCACATCTTGCCCAAAACATGTTTCCGCCCATGTAGCACACAATGGCGCAGTCAGTGTGCGAAATCAATGTATGGGACACATTAAGAAAATCACAGTGAAACTGTTCATGAGCAGAGGTCTTAAAATGGCTATGTAGAAAATTTGGTGAAAAAATTCCTAGAAATGACTGTTTTACAAGCCTGCATTGCATGCGGTTCCTACGCACGCTTGTAAGTTTGCGAATTTTCAATATTTTCACTCCAGATTTTCAACATTGCCATTTTATAACACTTCCTTATGAACAGTACAGCTGCCATTTTTCACATGTCGCCCAAAATGTGTTTTCGCACATGTAGCGCACAATGGTGCAGTCAGTGTGCGAAAGCAATGTTTGGGACAGATTAAGAACATCACAATTACACTTTTCATGAGCAGAAGTCTTAAAATGGCTATGTTTAAAATTTGGTGACAAAAGTCCATAAAATGACTGTGTTCCGAGTGAGCATTGCGCAGTTTCCACGCACCCTCATAAGTTCATGACTTTGTAATATTTTCAGTCCAGATTTTCACCAGTGGCATTTTTCCACACTTCCTTATGAACAATACAGCTGTCATTTTTCACAACATGGTCGAAATGTGTTTTCACACTTTCAGCGCAGAGATGCGTGGTCACTGTGGGAAATCATTGTTCGAACAGATAAAGTAAATCACAGTGACACTGTTCATGATCGGAGGTCCCAAAATGCCTCTGTTGACAATCTGCTGTTAAAAATCCCCAAACTAATTACATTACGGGTGTGCGTTGCACAGTTTCTATGCACCCTCGTGACTTCACCAGTTTTTTTAATATTTTTACTACAGATTTGCAACATTGCCATTTTTTACACCTCCCCATGAACAGTACAGCTGTCAATTTTACATCCTGTTCGGAATGTGTTTGCACCTGTGGTGCTAAATGCCGTAGTCGCTGTGCATAAGCAGCTTTTGGCTAACAAACTGATATTGCCACTGTTCTTGAGGTGGGGTCACAAAAAAAACATGTTGAAAATTTGGAGTGAAAATACCAATGAATGTCTGAGGTATTACTGTTTCCAACTATAAGGCCCAACCCCGTAGAGAATGACAGGCATCAGGGATGTGACTTGGGATTCTTGCCTACAATGCTCATACCATTCCACACCCCTGCAGCCAGTGAGAGGCATCGAGGTATGCCTTGGACTCTTTGGCCCCAAAGTTCATCCCATTCTCCTATACCGCACCCATCTCACTGTATTTCCTGATGGAATGGGGTGCGCATAAGGGCCAAAGACCCCAAGGCACACCGTGACACTTGTCAGTGTCTGCAGGGTGAGGTGTGGTGAAATGGCATGGCCGTTATGCCTGACGACCCAAAGGCACACCCCAATGCCTGTCACTCTCTGCAGGGTGGTAGTGGGGTTAGCTTCAGTTCAATACTTCACTGCCATTCCTATTACGCAGCTCTGTAACTTCTACACTACCACTGCCAATGCCAGCAAGCAAACATTCGGCATTGACAAATGCTTGTTTAAACTGGCTGTGGGCTCGAGTGTGGCAGGGGGATTCATGTTTGTAGAAGCACTGTCTCATTTAATTGAAGATGTGCACAGAGCCAGTTGGGAGACTGAACACATCCAGGATTTAAGAATGACTGGAAACAGGAAGCCGTCAAGGCAGCTCACTCATTTTGTTTAAAAATAATGTATGTGTGTATACATTTTATCCATAATAGAGTTGTAACACATGGGCAGGCATGAGTGTGGCTGTGTGCTATAAGAAAGCAGCCAGCCAGGGGGAAAGTAGTATTCAGATGGCCGGCCTCATCAGAAACAGTGAACACTGCACAGTTGAGACCAGTGGTATTTTCCTCATTACAACTCCCACAGATAGAGCCACACTGCTGGCTTGAAACAGTAGAGAAAGCAGGTGGCAGTCAGAGAAGGGTGCAGCAAGTATTAATCAATCAATCAATCAATCATCATTTATTAAAATTCCAATCATACAGATAAAATAACATTCTAAAATAACAGTCATAAGTATAAATATAAAATTCAGAAAATAGTGTTCCATTAAATTTAACTCAAACAATAAAGACAACTGACACTTGCAATAAATTTAAAAAAACGTAGACATAGTATGGATTTTGCAAAATATATCAATACATTTATTAATTACAAAAGGAAAGGAAAGGAAAGGAAAGGAAAGGAAAGAGGAAAGGAAAGGAAAGGAAAAGGACAGATGGTCCTCATACACTTGGGGGGGGGGCTGGAAAATTAAAAATGGAATGCAGCTCGAGATGCACTTTAAATAGAGTGAGGCCAAAACAATAAAAAGCTATCTGCTTCCCTGGAAAGAGATTTCCATTTATTGCCTTGACAGGACTGGCAAAGTAACAGTTGACAGGGGCGAATAGTTTTGATAGTACTGTTAGAAGAGAAAAGAAATGGCTACCATTTGAAAACTCAAAATTGTAAAATAGAACAAAGTCATACATTTTGGAAAGTTATACACTCCCTTCCCCCATTGACAAATCCCACCCCCCTTCTGTTCTCAAATGGTGCTGTTCTCTCTAACCCACTCGCAGTTGCCTCCAAGTCCAATTCATACTTCACCGCATGTGCTACTTCACTCCTTGCCTCCCTACCAGCTGCAGCTCCACCTACACTCCATGCTGAAGCTGTTACTCCCCCCGCTTCTTATACCTTCCACTTCGGGACCATCTCTCCTTCGGAAACTCTTGATGCCCTACTTTCCCTGAACCCTTCTAAGGGAAAGTCCCCTGAGGAGTTAGACCCCAAACTACTCTATCAATCTGCCCCTGCCATTTACAGCTCCGCTAGCTGCCTGCTAAACCTGTCGTTTGCCTCTGAAACAGTTCCTGCTGAGTGGAAGCATGCCATAGTCCTTCCACTTTCCAAAAGAGGTGACCCCACCTCTGTAGAAAACTACCACCATGTCTCCCTCCTCCCCACCTCAGTGAAACTCCAGGAGCACATCATGCTCTCTCAATTCTCCATCTTCCTCTCAGAATCTAACTTCTTCACCCCCTTCCAGTCTGGATTCAGAAAGCACCACTCTGCCACCACTTCCCTCCTACGTCTATCCGACACAGTCCTTTCAGGGATGAACAAAGTTCTCATTACTACAGCCATCTTTGTTGACCTAGCCAAAGCTTTCGACACCATCTCCCACCCCCTGATGCTATCCTGCCTCTCTGAAGCCAGTCTATCCATGCCTGACACAAACTGGTTTAGAGCATACCTGGAAGGGAGAACTCAATCTGTAAAAATTGCTGATTCCACCTCTCCTCCTCTCCCAATAGTTACTGGTGTCCCTCAAGGCTCAGAACATGGCCCTATCCTCTTTTCCATCCTCTTAAATGACCTGCTTCAAACATGCTTGTCTAACTCAATTCACATGTATGCAGATGACACCGTCCTCTTTTCCTCTTGCCGTACCCCTGAGGAGGTTATTACCACCCTTCAGGCTGAATTCAACAAAGTTCAGCACTGGTTCAGCTCCTACCAACTCTCCCTTAATGTCAAGAAGTCAGTCTCCATGACCTTCAGCACTAGGCAGAGACTATCCAGGCTAACTACTCCCCTGAACTTCCACACCCTTGATGGGTCTGTCCTTGAGGACGTGTCAACTTTTAGGTACCTTGGTGTCTAGCCTGACTGACATCTATCCTTCTCTGCTCATGCAGATGCTATCCAGAAAAAACTGCACCCTAAGCTCGGTGCTCTCTACAGAAACCACAGCTGCCTCCCCTACCCATGAGATGTGAAATTGTGCAGAAAATGATATTACGTATGTTCGACTACTGTGATGTAGTCTATAGTGCCACCCCTAAGTCTACTCTATCCAGACTGGACCCCTCTTCAACACCTTCTGCTGCTTTGCCCTCAATGCCCCCCCTTGTACCCACAACTGTGAGCTTTATCATGTATTGGCCTTCCCCTCACTTGACAGCCGGCATCTACTCCACTGTGCTATATTTGCTTCCAACCTCTGGCTCAGGTCCCTTCCCCCCATCTCACCTCCTCCTCCTCCTTATCTCCCACCCCTACTCCCTCCCACTGCCTTAGATCTACAGACTCCTGGCTGTTGGTAATCCCTCAACGTGGGACCGCAGCTGGCCAATCAGCTTTCTCCTACCACCTCCCGAGGCTCTGGAACAACCTGCCGGCACAAATCTGCCACTCCTCCTCTAGGCATTCCAACTCCTCTGCACTGACAAATTACTATGCAGTAAACTGCCAGTGCTGCTGACCTCCCCCACCCATCTTCCTCTTGTCTTTCTTCTTCCATCCCCCCACATCTTCTCCCTCTCCCCACTATCCTATCCTAGATCCCATGTGGCCTGACCAGTGGCTTTAGCTATGGCTATAAATGCTGGCATATATCCACCAACCTCCACACTTACCCCCTACTGCACTTCCAGCCTCGATTCTCTGCCTACCGTGTTACCATAGAGTAGTTGCTGACATGTATGTAGTTATATCTTTACACCCTTGTCATTTAAATCCTTGCTTGATTTTCTCTACTCCATGTAACAATGTATATAATTCCTTGTTCCAATGATTCCTGTCTTACTCCTGCTTCATGTTCTAAGGTGTTATATTTGTGTTCTGATGTGTAATTAATTTGTGTAATTCGTTTCTATGTACAACTGTATACTGTTGTTCTCCTCTGTATCCCGGGTGCTTACCGTCGACAAGCATCTTTGCTCAGTGTGCCTTTCCTGGTGAAACATTTCAATAAATAAAATGTGAACCATGCTGAGCTCTGCCTGGCTAGGATCTTGTTTTTATCCATGCATTAAGCTGATTCTTGGTCATGGCTGGACTCTTTCACTGGCCAGTCACAGTCACACTACAAAAGTCACCTTTCGGATGGGATTTTAAAAACTCTGCCTGCCTTGATCATAACGTCGGGTCATAAAAAGACTATGTTGAAATTTGGGGTCAAAATGTGGAAGCCCATTGAAAATTAGACATTGCCTATCAGCTGGCTGTCCTGTGTAATTACAATTTAAAAATGTGTGAAAACTGGACACTATTGAAAATGAGATATTGCTTCTCATCTGGTCTCTTCTATGTAAATATGTAGTAAAACTGTATGAAAGCAGGACCTCAGTACAGCAGAGCCCCCACTGAACTGTGCATCTACGCTGCTCTGTTCTGGGAAAAAAAACAAATACTGTAGAAGCTGTACCTCACTGAGAAGGTAGCTTGTCTTTCAGCTGGGCTATCCTGGTAAATACTTTACAAAAATGGGCAAAAGTGGGGTCCCATCAAAAATGAGATATTGCAACTTGGCTATGCCATCCTGGGCAAATACAGTGTAAAAACTGGGAAAAGCAGGAATGCACTGAAATCAAAATAGCATCTGAGCTTGGCTACTCTGGATAAATACAGTATAAAAATGTGCCAAAGCAGAACCCAACGGAATATGAGATACTGCATCTCTGCTGGGTTATATTGAAAAGCTTTGTAAAGACAATACCCTACAGTAGAACCCACTGAAAAGGAGATGTTGCATCTAGTAAGTTCAGTAAGTACATCCAGTTGTATTTATGAAACACCCTGTCCCTAAGGCTCAGGGTGCTGTACAATGTACAGACAGTGACAGTAAAAAATAAATACATATTCAATAAAACATAAATAACAAAGACAGCAGGTGGGTGAACCAAAACTATGGGACATGCTAAGTCCCATAATCTTCCCTAAATAGGTGAGCCCTCAGACCCCACTTAAAGGCATCCAATGAGGGGGGCCTCCATCAAAGACCTTGGATGTGAATTCCACAGGGCCATCCTAGCCACCACAAATGCACAATCACCTGAAGTTTTAAGCTGGGCCCTGATAATTGCTAGGAGTCCCTAGGAGAAGGAGCAGTTAGAGTGCTGAGAGTGGTGGGGAGTTAGGAGGTCACTCAGGTAACCAGCACCCAGATCATATAGGGCTTTGTAGGTATGGACACCCATCTTGAAGGTGATTGTCGATCTCACCAGAAGCCAGTGCAGATCACTTAGGACCAGGGGTCACATGACAGGACCTCAGATGGCCTGTCAGCAGCCTAGCCACTCATTCAGCACTAGCTGCAGGTGAAGCAGAACCCCTCTATTAACCCCAAGGTAGATGGCATTGCAGTAGTCTGGACATCATGAATGCATGCACCAGTGAGGGCAGGTCATCCAGTGGGATTATGGCTTTTATCTGGGTGATATTTCTCAAGTGGTAGAAACCACTCTGGACAACAGAAGACACCTAAGCCTCTGTCGTCAAGGATAATGCCCAAATTTTTCACCTTGGTAGAGGCCACCAGTGGTATAAGACACAGTATCAAGCCAGTTCACACTCCAGCAGTTTCTGCCTCCCACCAACAGCCTCACCAGTACCTCCAATTTGTCTGGGCTGAGCTTCAGTAAGTTAGAGGACATCCAGTTCTGAATCTCAGACACATAGACATTTAATACTTCCACAGTGACATGAGTCCCGAGCACAAAAGACATATAGAGCTGGGTATCATCTGCATAGCAGTGAAAACCCACACTCTAATGCCTGATGATCTCTCCCACAGGCAACATGTACACTGCAAACAACAAGGGTAAGAGGATAGCCCTGGAGAGCCCTGCATGGTTGGGGCCTAGGGTGGGAGGAGAAACTCCCCATCACCACCCTCTACATTCTACCTGTAAGAAAGGACTCAAACCAGAGGGATGACAGTACCAGTGAGTCCCCAGGGCTCCCTTGGGTGATCTAACAACACACCATGTTCCACAGTGTCAAAGGCTGAGGAGAGATCAAGAAGAAAAAGAACTGACCATTTTCTTTTTTCCCTAGCCCTGAGGAGATCATTGTGCACCCTGACTACCTCAGTTTTAGCACTGTGTCTAGACCCAGATCCCAACTGGAGGGGCTCATACATGTTGAAAGCAGTGAAGTGGTCTTCCAGCTGCAGATATACTATCTCGATAATCTTACCCAGAAAGGGAAGATTAGAGATAGGACTAGAATTCACCAAGACATCATGGTTGAGGAATGATTTCTTCAAAAGGGGCTTCACCTCTGCCACTTTCAGAGAACTAGGGAATGACCCTTCCAAAAGTGGGCACCAGGCTATCTCACCAAAAACACTGGACCAACAGACTCCACACATCTCACAAGGAAAAGTGTTGGGCCTGGGTCCAGTTCACAATTTGCCGGCCGCAGCGTTGAGATTGCCTCACAGACCTCCTCCACCCCCACTGGCCTAAACTCACCTCAGGCAAATGATGTGCTTCTAGTGACAGCCACCTGACCACTGTGGGACAGTGACTGTTCACTGGACAGATCTTGTACCTGATGGAGGACACTATGACAGAGAAAAACAGAGCAAACTCTTCACACTTAGTGGCTGAAATTGCACCTTTCTGCTGCAGACAGGCGGGATGGAGCAGTCTGTCTACAGTCCTAAAGAGCTGAGCTGAATCGTTCCTCCCTGTAGCAATCTCCCTGGACAGAAATGCTGCCTTCTTATTGGATATTGTTCTTTGATACTCACCATAGTGAGCTGTCAAAGCCAGGCTATCCTCCTCTGATCCAAAATTCTGCCATCAATGCTCCAACCTCTGACCCCTGTCTTCATCTCCTTGAGAGCCCCATCAAACCATGGGGATTTCAAGCAAGAGAACCTGGGTCATATACAGTATGGACTGGTGAAACAGAGTTGAGTGCTATGGTATCAGCCTTATTATAGGCTGCTACTGCCTCACCAGCACCTGCCACACAAGCAACACTCATCTCTGAGAGGTCCATTACCACCAACAGTCTCTCTGGAAAAAAACCCTTTAAAGGGTGATAACAGACCATCTCCACAGGGGAAGGACTACTGAGGAGGTCCCAAAATGAGAACCCTACTGTGCAATAATCCAACCTAATGACTGGATCAATCTTGAGATTGTTAATCTCAAGCCCCAGTGAGAATTCTAGGTTCAAGGTGTGCCCATGTCACAGTAGCAAATGCTTGTACAAAGCCCAGCGAATTCATTGTCTGGAGGAAGTCTTGTCCAAACTGTGATAGTTTATCATCGATTCAGGCACTCAGGATCAACCATCTGGGCGACTCCAACACCCTCTTAGTGATAAAATGTGTGACTTCCTGCAGAAATTCCTCCTCATGCCCTGGAGGCCAATACACCAGAAGGATTCTGTAACCTGACCTGGACCCCTGCATACGGCCACACATTCAAACATTGAAGTGCAACCCACTCGGTACACAAAGAAGTTCTGATCAGCTCTAAAACAGATGGCCACACCCCCACCACTGTTATCCCTCCTTGGACACTTCGAATAATCCGTCGGGGATAGATGCCTCCAATACTGGGCCAGCGTTATCTACTAGCATTTGCCCCTGGCAAATACAACATGAAAAGGGAAATGGTTTCAGGTAAGCACTTTTTAAGTATATGCATTCTCACAGAAAATGTGTTCAAAAATAGTTAATAGAAGTTTTAATCGCTCACATTTACAAAAATATTTTCTTGACTTTTTCACAGCTTGTACAAGAGACAAAGGCTTTTGAACTCCTATAAGCCCACAAGTTTAAAATGCATTTAGGTTCTGTTGCAATTACATATGTCAAAAAGACAGTGAATTCTGCCAATATGCTAGGCCTACTTTGCAGCTTAACACCTCAGATTCTTCAGAATTTTTTTTTATTTAATTTATTTAATTAGTATTTCGGAAAGACCTTTGAGCGTG
The DNA here is from genome assembly GCA_016271365.2 of Neoceratodus forsteri. NCBI lineage: Eukaryota > Metazoa > Chordata > Ceratodontiformes > Ceratodontidae > Neoceratodus > Neoceratodus forsteri. The sequence goes on from CM057456.1 coordinate 317,411,280, forward strand.
AGCTCTTTTACAAAAGTTCCACGTCACGGTGGACAATAAGACAATACACATATTCAGTGGTTACAGATGCCTGATCATCAGGCATTAAAGAGTGATTACATGAGAATTAGACAAATAGGAGAAAAACAGAGCAGTTGTAATAGAATACTAAGCTATTTCTATTTGGTTGCCCTAGGTAGCACACCACTGGAAACCTCCAAATCCGTTGATAGACTATGGCACAGTAACTGCATAAGGTTTAATGCTATCCCAGATGGCGAAAGGCTGGGTGACAGTGAAACAAGGGGAATAGGGTTTGAACACTGCAGAGAGCAACAGGTGGGGGATAGTGAAATGGGGGGCTGTGATGGGGGAGCAGCTCTTGAGGGCTTTGTTGAGTAGGGTGTGTGTATGTGGGGGTAGGGAGGGGTAGTACCAAGAGTGTTTAAAGAGGACTGATAGCTTACTTAAGCCCCTGGCTAGGCTGGAATTGAAGCAGGGTTCTCTAGGTAGCCCTGCTGGGTGCTACCTTGGGGGTAGGCCTGTCTATCAAGTGGGGCCTGAGAAGCAGGTGCATTTTGAACTAGACATTAGGTGCTGTTTGAGACCTGCTTGAATTGAGACAGGCTGTTGTTTGTTTGTAATTTCATCGGGAGTTCATTTATCCAGAGGTTGGCCCGAAAGGAGAAAGCGTACTGCCCTAGTGAGGTTTGGCTAAATGGTATGGACAGTGCTCCATTCTTCCTCCCTCTGGTGATGTGTGATGAGCGAGAAGCCTCGAGCAGGTTTCCTATACAGGGTGGGGGTTTTTCAGGAGTGCTTCTTTCCCAGGAGGCAAGTTTGGTATTTGATCCTGTCTTTTAGGTTAAGCCAGTTTGCCTGCTCATACAGGGTGCAAGTATGAGTGTAGTGATCTGCACACAGGGTGACACGGCATGCCTTATTGAGTGCAATTTGGACCAGCTCCATAGACCACCAGCCCGTAGTCTATCGTGGAGAGTATGGAGCTGGAGACTGAGATTCGGAGTGCTTCTGGGGTGAGGGATTTCTTATGCCTATAGAGGACCCCGATCTTTGTGTTTACCACTCTGACAAGGAAGTCTACGTGGTGTGTATAAGTGAGACAGTCATCAATGGTGACTCCAAGGTACTTGAACAAGTGCATCTGCTCAATCTGCTTACCAGTCTTATTGGTGATTATGAGGGGAGCATGCCTGCGTTTGATGTAGGGGCTGGATTGTAGCATGGCCTTGGTTTTCTTGTAATTTAGTAGCAGCTTTTGCCTACTGAACCAGTCCTCAAGTTTATTGAAAGAGTTCTGTAGTTCTGTTTGTAGGGCAACCTGAGAGGAGCTGCTGCTTAGCAGCATGGTATCATCTGCATACAGGATAAGTTTGGTGTCACAGGCTGTGGGTAGGTCATTTACAAAGAGGCTGAAAAGCAGGGGCCCTAGAATTGATCCTTGAGGGACTCCTAGGAGTACATCTCTGGAGCTGGATAACGTCTGCCCGATTTTGACTCGCTGGTTCCTGTGTGTTAGGTAGTCATTGAACCAATTCAGGGCGTTTGGTGCCACACCCAATCTTTGGAGCTGGAGTACTACTAGAAGGTGGTTGACGGTGTCGAAGGCTTTGGTGAGGTCTATGAAGATGGACCCCACCAATCTGCCTTCATCCAGCACCTTGTGCGCATAGTCAGTGTATTCCAGCAATGCCGTGGTGGTACTGTGTTTTTGCCTGAAACCATTTTGGTTTGGGCAGAGCAGATTGTACTTATTGAGGTATTCTGTGAGATGACGTGCCACTATTTTTTCCAAAGCTTTGGATAGTGGGGAGAGGATAGATATTGGCCTGTAGTTTGACACCAGTGCCTTGTCACCATTCTTATGCACTGGAGTTACCAGGGCTTGCATCCATACCTCTGGAAATTGAGCTTGAGCCAAGGATTTATTAAATAGCATTGTTATGGGCATGATAAGAACATCAACTAAAGGAGGCAGTATAGCGCAGTGGTCTAAGGCTCTTAGCTGCAAATCTGGTGACATCCAGCAGACCAGACCTGGGTTTGAATCCCACAGGTTCCACTTGCATACTGTGTGACCCTGAGTAAGTCACTTAACTTCCTTGTGCTCCCAGGTCTCTCCTGTAAAAAAAGCTTTCAGCTTAGTGTGCTATTCCTGGTTAAATAACTAAAAAAAATAAATCAAGGGTGAGAGATAGTAACTTCATGTTTAGCCCATCACTCCCCAATCTGGTTTTTCCCTAGGACTTTCCTGACCATCGTTAGGGCCTCCTTCACTGTCACCTTCTTAAAGTAGAAGGCTGGGTGGTTAGTTATGAGCAGGTTGGCACAACCTTGGTCCTCCACAAGCAGAAGGTAGTCTGGAGGCAGCATTGAGGACAGGTCTGTAAAAGCCTGGTTAAAGGCATCAGCAATGGCTAGCAGATCTGAGGAGGATGAGTTATTAATGTTGAGCATCTTAGGGTACTGCTTTTGATCTTTAACAAGGATGTTCTTGATGTTGTCCCAAAACCTCTTTCCATCTCCCCATGCCTTGTTAAGCTGGGTCTTATGGAAATCGGTTTTTGCAAGCCTGATAAGTTTGGTGCACCAATTTCTAGCCATTTTGTAGCACTGTAGGTCATGCTTGCTACCTGAGTTTAAGGCTTTTTCCCAGAGGCAGTCCCTCTCCTTTAGGAGGGAGAGGAGCTTGCTATCAATCCAGCCATATACCTCCCCCTGAATTTTCCGTTTTGTGCATGGTGCATAGATGTCACAGATGGAATTGAAGCCCTCAGTGAAGAAACTAAGGGCCTGGTCCAGCGTAGGTGCCTTGTTGATGGACCAGTTGTAGGCAGACAGGGCCAATTTGAGGGATCCCAGTTTGCCTTTCAGCAGAACCCTGCTCTTGATGAGGCAGGGTGGGCTTTTGGCAAGTTTAGTGGTCCATATAAAGGAGATTGGGGAGTGGTCACTCAGCACGTCCGGGAGAACCCTGAGTTCAGAGAATCGAGTCGGTGAGCTAGCTAAGACCCAGTCAATGAGGGTGCTGGTACCAGCCTTGTAGTTCTGCCTGGTGGGGTGAATTACGAGTTGCATGAGATTGTGGGAGGTGATTAGGTCTCTGGAGGGTGTCGCCTCCTTACATAACCAGTTAATATTAAAGTCACCAGTCAAGATGAGTTCTGAGATCTTTCTGAGTGTGCTAATTTCTTCAATAACAAGAGGAAGGCCTTCCTTGTTTTTTTTGGGGTGCAGGTAGGTTGTGGCGATGGTAAGGGTCTTGCCTTTTAGGTCGACTTGCATTATTACCACTAGTAGCTCATAATCCTCCACAACTTTGGAGATGGGGAGGACAGAGCAACTCAGTGAGTTTCTGACTTGTAAGAGGTAGCCGCCGCCGCCTTTCCTGCCTATTCTATCAAGTCAAAATGCTTGGATATCAGTGCACATATTGTACATATGCTGGCCTTTTAGTGAATCAGGCTCCAAGACTTCATCTGTTCTCAGTGTTTATAATGTTGTAAAATCATAATCATAATTCTGATGTCACAAAAATAGGATTATGAATTTAGGGCAGAAAAAGCCATGCATACAGGTTTTCAGCTGTGTTTGTCTGTTTTTCTGACTCAAGTGCAAAAATCCGCCCTGGAAGTTAAACCACAAACAGTTGGTCTAAATTCCTGGATGGAATCCCACACTTGGCATTGGAAAAGTGGACGCGAGTTTTGCGCCTGTGTCAGAAGTTGCTGTAAACCACAGGAAATGTTGTAAAAGCATCCATATGTCTGTGAACAGGATGCAGACATCTGTATGCATTTGTGTGGATGCAGTTTGCATCTGAAATTTGGATGCAAGTTTTGAAAATCCTGCCCACAGAATCCGATACAGTCTTAGGAGCAAAGAGGCTGTTTTCATGAAAATGGCTTTAATAATAACTGATGGTTATATCCTAACTTAGAAACACAGAAACATAGACTTTGATGGCATATAAAGACTGCTTGGCCCACCTAGTCTGCCCATTTCCCTTGGAATGAGCAGCCATTGGATGAGCAGCAGATTCTAGTTAACCAACAGCCCACTGCCTCCTACCCCCCATTATAATTGCCTTATGTCTGTCCCATGCATTCATAAGTTTCCCCCACTGTTTTTGATCCCATGACCTCCTCAGGAAGGCCATTTCATCATGCATCCACCACCCTCTCCATGAAAAAATACTTCCTCGTGTTGCTCCTGAGCCACCCCCCTCCTCTATATTTAAATTGTCCACCCTTGTTCTTGCACATCTCTTTTTCTAAAAGATGCTACCATCTTGGACTTTGTTGATTCCCTTGAGGTACTTGAAAGTTTCTATCATGCCCCCCCTTTCCTCAAGGGTATGCATATTAAGCTCTTTTAGTCTCTCTTCATATGGCTTCTGGTGCAGACCCTGCACCATTTTAGTTGCCCTCCTCTGAACTGCCTCCATCCTGTCTATGTCCTTGCGGAGATGGGGTCTCCAGAACTGCACTCAGTACTCCAGATGGGGTCTCACCAACTGTTTGTACATAGGGAAAACAACTTCCTGCTTTCTACTGGTGATGCCTCTCTTTATGCATCCCAGTATCACCCCAGCCCACCTTACTGCCTTCTCACATTGCTTGCCTACCTTAAGGTCTTCTGATATGACTACCTCCAGATCAATTTTTGCTGCTGTTAGTACCTCCCCTCCCATTGTGTACTCTTCCCCTGGGTTTTTGTTTTCTAGGTGCATTACTTTGCACTTCTTTGCATTGATTCTAAGCTGATATATGTTTGACCATTCCTCCAACCTTGCCAAGTCCCTTCTCATCCTTTCCACCCTCCTTGTGTATCAGCCCTGTTGCAGATCTTTGTGTCATCTGCAAAGAGGTGTATTTTTCCTTCCAGCCCCTCTGCAATGTCACATATAAAGACATTAAAGAGGACCGGTCTCAGTACTGAACCCTGCAGTACCCTACTAGTAACCCCCTTTCTTCAGAGTGTACTCCGTTTACTATTATCCTCTGCATCCTGTTGTCCAGCCAATTTGTTACCCAGGCTACCACCCTGGGACCCACTCCCAGGCTGGCTAACTTGTTTATTAATCTTTTGTGTGGGACTGTGTCAAATGCCTTGCTAAAGTCTAGGTAGGCCATATCTGCAGCCCCTCCCTGGTCTACAACTTTGATCAACCAGTCAAAGAAATTTATTAGAGTCATCTGACATGACCTTCCCGCTGTGAACCATCCTGTGCCCTGCTGGCCTCTAGGTACTCAAGAATTCTTTCTTTCAGAAGTGATTCCATCATTTTCCCTGCCCCTGAGGTCAAACTAGCAGGTCTGTAGTTTCCTGTCTCTGCCTTGCTCCCACTTTTGTAAAGAGGAATCACATCTGCCCTCCTCCAGTCCTCAGGTACCACATCATCCTCCCATGATTTGTTAAAAAGTGTAGTCTTTAGCCAGCCCGGTGGCGCTGAGGGATGAGGCTCTGGATGCCACACCTCGCTGCATGCTGGCCACTCATGTTCAGGAAGGAGCATGGGTCACCGTGGGTTAGCAGGGAGGAGATGGACTGAGCATCCGATGGACTGCTCTCCATCTCTGGGGAGGGAGGATCCCAGCCGCTGGTGCTCACCTGACCCCTAGCAGAGGCTGGGGCTCAGCGGCATGGAGCTGCACAAACAGGGTGGCAGGGATGCGGCAGACGCCTGACAGGGGCACGCAAGGGAGTGTGCATGAACCCTGTCACTGGCATCAATGCACATCATGCTCCCACACAAAGGGGAGAAAAGTGGAAAAGGGTGCTCTGGTTGCAGCGGCTTGATGGCCATCTGTGAGCACTTGTGCTGGCTCCTGCAGGGGATCACCATGTGAATCTGGACTTGGTGGGGGAGTTGGGTTCCCCCTGCCATCCTGCCACAGGGGGTAAGTCATTGGGCAATAGGTGATCGCTCTCTGTGGGAGACCGGTGTGGGTCAGACGGGGGCCAGAGGATCAGGATGCAAGGACACTAGAGAGCAGACCGGAGGCCCCAGGGGAAGAAAAAATAATAATAAAAAAAAAGTGTAGTCTTTCGTCTCACTAGGCCTCCCCTTAGTTCTTTTAGAATTCTGGGTTGAATCCCATAAGGCCAAATGGCTTTGTCCACCTTGAGTTTTAAGAGTTCTTTCAGGACCCTTTCTTCTGTGGATGAACTGGTATCGATCACCCTGTCCAAAGTGCTTCTGTTGTTTGGTTTAGGTACCTCTCCTCTTTTTCTTTTGTGAATACAGTATCTCTGCCTTTTCACTGTCACCCTCTGCCCTCCTCCCCTCCTCTTTATTAAGCCTTACTATCACTCCCTTGGTCTTTCTTCACTCCCTAATGTACCTATAAAATGTTTTATCCCCCTTCTTAACTGAGATGGCTATCTTTTCCTCGGTTTGGGTCTTCGCTATTGTGACTGCCTTTCCCACTTCCTTCTGCTTTAACTGATGCAGTTCTCTGTCTGCTCCTTCTGTGATTCCTTATAATTCCTGAATGCTATCTTTTTCTCACTAACCTTCCCTGCCACCTCTTTGGAGAACCATAGCTTTTTTTTTACTTCATTTTGTTTTGTTTATTTGCTTCACACAAAGCCTTGTTTCCTCTCTGATGGCAGGTTTGATTTTTCCCCATTGATCTTCCACCCCTCCTTCCTGTCCATTTGCTAGTGCATTCCTTAGACACTCACCCATTTTGTCAAAGTCAGCCCTCCTAAAGTCCAGCACCCTTGCTTTTATATGGCTTGACTGTACGGCTGTGTTTATCATGAACCACACTGTTTGGTGGTTGCTTGTTCCATGATGGCTACCAACTTATAATTCTGTGATCCTCTCTCTATCCCCATTTGAGAGTACCAGGTCTAAGATTGCTCCCACCCAAATGGGTTCCAGCACTAGCTGTCTGAGGCATGTGCCCTGTAGGGCATCGAGAATGGCCCTGCTCTTGGATGTGGCTGCAGCAAATGTGCTCTAGTTAAGATCTGGCATATTCAGGTCCCCCATCAACAATATCTCCCCTTTTTGTGCCATTCTAAGGATGCCTTCTATCATTTCCTTGTCCATTTCCTCCCCTGAGGTGGGGGTCTGTATACAACCCCCATGCGGATTGTAGTGCCATTTTCTGTCTCCAAGGTGACCCACAGTGCCTCCTCTCCTCTTCATTTACCCTTTAGTTCCATTGCTTTGATCTGTTCCCTTTATGTAGAGAGCTACTCCTCCTCTTTTACCCTTTCTGTCCCTCTTGTATATTGTTTACCCTGGTATGTTGACATCCCAGTTATGGTTCTCCATATACCATGTTTCTGTGACTGCCATGATATCCAGGTGTCCATCTTCCATCAAGGCCACTAGTTCAGGAAGCTTGTTACCCAGACTATGGGCATTGGTACTCCTTGTCCTCCATTTTTTGATGGCCTTGCCCCTTTTAGACCCATCCCTGCCCTTCATGCATTTTCCTTTTTCTCCATTTACAGAAACTCTTTAGAAATTTTGCAAAATATCTGGAAATATCTGACCATGTCTGTGGCTACTACTGTACCCCTGTCCTACTCCCCATCGACATCTGTCATATGGTGTTTACCTCACTAACTACCCTGTTTTGTGGGGGAGACTGGGAATTCCCTGCTTCTTATCAGTGCCTCCCTCCTTGACTAGTTTAAAAGCTTGCCAATGAAGCATTTAAACCTAGGATCCTGGTTCCCCTCCTGGACAGATGCAGACCATCATGACAGTATAGGCTTGTACCCCTCCAGGTGGACCCCCAGTGCCCAATGAAGCCAAAACCCTGTGCTCCACACCAATTTTTTAACCATTCATTGATTTTCATGGTGCAGAGTACCCTACCCTCACCCATGCCATAGACAGGCAGCACCTCTGAGAAGGTTACTGTGCATGCTACCTGTCTAAGGACCCTCCCCAACTCCACAAACTCCTCCTGCACTGCTCTGGTCCCATGCCAAGCTAGATCATTTGTCCCTAGGTGGACAATGATGTCTAGCTCCTCTCCCACGCAGCTGCTCCTGCAATCCTGAGGATTCACTTTCTGTCTCTCCAAGCCATAGCACCAGGCAGGCACCTTACCTCCCTCTCCCATCCCTCCCCCAGTTTTACCCCCCTAACAATTGAGTTCTCCACCCAGAGCTGCTTCCTTCCCCTGTGGTGTCCTGTGTCACCCTCCTGTAGGTCTCCCTTGTGGAGGTTTCAAACATCCTCCTTGGTCTCCACTGTGGGTGCCTCCATAGAGGAACCTCACTCCACCAGAATGGCATATGAATTGTGGAGAGGTACAACTGGAGGGATGTGCCTCTGTTCCACCACCCTCACTCTCCCTGAGCCCACCATGGTCAAACCTCTCCTCTTTCTTGGCAACCTCTAAGGCAGCAGTGGTGGTCCTGGTGTTCCCTGAGTGGGGGAGGTTCCCTACTCCTTGTCAGGTCAGCCTGGAGAGAGACAACCTCCTCCCTCAGAGCAGAAAGTTGCCTGCAAATAGGGCAGCATTGCAGCCTCCACAATGTCTACCAGAAGACTGTCACCTCACAGCCAGTGCATTGCACCACTCCCCACGTCTCTCTCTCCCTTCCTGTGTTATATTTTTTTAATGCCCCTTGCCTTCTTTGGGGAAGTGATGTCAGAACCCCTGGTATAATGGAAATTACACCCTTGTGGTGGGCGGGGTGAGGGGCACAGTGGGTGGGACCAAGTGGATGCCCACCAGAAACAATCAGCTACAGCTCTAACCCACCACCCTGGTGAGTTCTGACCTTCCTTTCAGGAAGACAACCTTCACAACAATTTAACAGAGAATATACCCTGCAAAAAACAATTTCAGTCTGAGAAAAATAAAGCAGTTGAGCCCAATACCTATTATGTAAGTCTCCCCTGACCTAGCCGTATAAAACCTTCAAAATTCAAATGAGATTTTAGTCCTGCAGAAGCCAACTATATTTTTGGCAGAAAACTGGAAAATCCCTTTACTGGCAGCTGTCTCAAACTCAGACAACCTTGGTTTAGAATTGTAAAATACGTTCGTATGTTCGTAAAATTGAAAGGTTATGCCTGGAGTTTTAAAGGCATAGCAACCTATTCCTCTCAAGAACTCATATGCCACACTGGCAAATGAGGACAACTAAATAGAGGTACCCAGGGAAGTGGAAGGAAAGGATGTGGAGGTTAGGCAAGGAGGTGACCTCAGTGGGGAAAGCAGTGGACCCCAGAGGAGGAGGAAGCGAATCCTGGTGGGGGACTCCATCATAAGAGGGATCCATCTAGGAACACAGGAGGGGGAGGACAGGGAGGTGAGGTGCCTACCAGGTGCCACGGCATGGAGGGATGGAAGGAAGATACTGGGGATCACTGGGAAGGCAAGACAGGAGGGTGAGCTGGATGTCATTATCCACCTAGGTACTAATGACTTGGCAAATGGGGAGCCAAAGGAAGTTCAGGAAGAGTTTAGGAAACTGGGGAGGGTCTCAAGCAAGTAGCTACCTCTGTCACTTTCTCAGAAGTACTACCTGTGAGAGGCAAGGAGAGCATAGAGTGCATGCACAGGAACTTTAACTCATGGTTGAAGAACTGGTGCTGTGAGGAAGGGTTTGGATTCATTGGTGACTGGGGACCCATCTGGAGGGATGGAGGTTTGTTCAAGCCTGATGGCCTGCATCCATCCTGGAGGGAATCAAGCACTCAATGATAAGTTTAAATGCTACATTGACAAGCATTTAAACTAGCAAAAGGGGTGGCAGGCCAGCAAGGATGGTACCTACTTGCTCACCCCACAGCTAGTAATGGAACCAGTGAACCAGAGGAGTGGCTATCTCTGCAAAGCAGTGTGCAAAGTTGGAGATTAGTGTCCAAAAGGTGTATAAGCAGAAAAGGGGCAAAATTCAGCAGAAGGGCAGACAGCAAGGAGAACCAGGGATAAATGACAACCAAGGAAGGGGCTGGAGTAGAACAGTGAAGCAGTCTAGGGAGGTCAAATCATGGAAAGCCATGTGTGCAAATGCCAGGAGCCTTAGCAACAAGATGGAAGATCTGGAGGCTGTCATGCTACAGTCAGACCTGGACATTGTGGCCATCACTGAAACCTGGTGTAATGATAACCATGACTGGGAGATGGCCATACCTGGCTACAACATATTCAGAAGAGACAGAGCAGGCAGGAAGGGAGGAGGTGGCACTTGTGTGAAAAATGACATAAGGGCCACACAGATCCAGGAGGAACAAAATGGGGAGAGATACTGTGGGTTAAGCTGGAAAGGAAAATGGGCCAGCCATCCGCACAGGTGGTCTATAGACCACCAGCCCAGGAGGAAGAAACAGATAGGGAGCTGATGCTAGCCATCCAAAGGATGGCTGACAAGGTGAGGTAGTACTGGTTGGAGACTTCAATATACCAGATGTGGACTGGAGCATCCCAGCAGCAGCATCAACTAGGAGCAGATTTATCCTGGACTCCTTCAGGGTGCCTTCCTCAAGCAACTGGTCATGGAACCAACTCGGCAGAAGGCAATACTGGACCTTGTGCTCACAAACAGGGACAGTGTGATGGGGGTAACAGTGGGGAGCACCTGGGTAACAGTGACCACCAGTCATTGTGGTTTGAAATCACAGAAAGAGCAGAACAAACCACACAAAAACACGTATCCTGGATTTTAGGGGGCAGACTTTGGGAAAATGGGGAGATGCTTGAAAGAGGCATTAAGGGAATGGGACAGGAATCAGGGATTGAGGAACAGTGGGCAGTATTTAAAATGGGGATTATAAGAACAACAGAATTATGCATTAAGCAGGTTAGCAAGAGGAAAAGAAGAGGAGACCATTATGGTTTTCCAAAGAGGTAGCAAAGAAAGTGAAAGCCAAAAGACTGCATTCAGGCAATACAAAAGACACAGGCAGAGGGGATAGGGAGAAGTACCAGGAGAAACAAAGGGAGGCAGGGAAGTCAGTAAGGAAGCCAAAGCTCAGACAGAAGAACACATTGCAAAATCAGTGGTTAAAGGGGACAAACCTTTTACAGGTACATAAGTGAAAAGAAGGACAAGGGAGGATAGTTAGACTGAAGGGGAGGATGGGAGCAGCGTGGAGGATGACAACAGTAAAGCTGACATATTGAACAGGTATTTCTGCTCAGTCTTTACTAAGGAAGAGGGGGTAATGGGTCTGAAGGAGTACAAGGGGTGAGAATGGTGCAGAAATGGACACAAGTCCTTTACACGAGAAAGGGTCCTGAAGGAACTGGAAGTAATAAAGCTGATAAAGCAATGGGGCCAGATGGGTGCACCCAGGGTCCTTAAGAACTAAGAGAGGTGGTGGCTGAACCTCTGGCTATCCTGTTCAGCCAATCACTGGAAACAGGAGAGTACCCAAAGACTGGAGGACAGCAGATGTAGTCCCTTATACAAAAGTGGGAACAAGAGGAAGGCAGGAACTACAGACCAGTCAGCCTCACCCTCGGTAGTGGGAAAGATCATGGAAGCACTACTGAAGAAGAGATTGGTGGAACATCTGGTTGTCAATGGACTACAGGACCCAAGGCAGCATGGTTTCACCAGGGGGAGGTCATGTCAGACCAACCTCATTGAATTTTTTGACTGGGTGACTAGGGAGGTGGATCAGGGGAGGGCAGTGGACATGGCCTATCTGGACTTCAGCAAGGCCTTTGACACTGTGCCATATAGAAGACTATTACACAAACTGGGGAATATGGGTGTGGGCAGGACAGTAGTGTGGTGGGTAGGTAACTGGCTGGGTGGCAGGACACAGAGGGTGGTGGTAAATGGCTGTCACTCCACAGAGGGAAGAGTGACCAGTGGGGTACCACAGGGATCAGTGCTGGGACCGGTCCTATTCAACATCTTCATCAGTGACATTGCACAGGATATAGAAGGCAGAATTTCACTGTTCGCTGATGACACAAAGCTCTGTAACAGAGTAGACACACCAGAGGGTGTAGACAGAATGAGAAGGACCTGCAGAAACTTGAAGAATGGTCAAGGGTTTGGCAGTTGAAATTCAATGCAAAAGTGCAAGATAATGCATATGGGGCACAAAAACCTGGCACAATATATCAGTTGGGGGTGAGGATATGCATGCACCAAGCAGGAAAGGGATCTTGGGGTTGTCATCTCTGATGACCTCAAGGTAGGAAACAGTGTGACAAGGCATCAGGTAAAGCAAATAGGATGCTGGGATGTATAGGCAAGGGCATCACCAGCAGGGAAAGCGGAGGTCATAATTCCGCTATACAAGACACTAGTGAGGCCCCACCTGAGTACAGTGTACAGTTCTGGAGACCATACCCACGTAAGGACATAGACAGGGTAGGAAGGTTCAGAGGAGGGCAACAAAGATGGTGCATGGGTTGCATCACAAATCCTATGAAGACAGGTTGAAGGAACTGAACATGTACTCCCTGGAGGAGAGGAGGAGAGAGGGATATGATAGAGACATACAAGTATCTTACAGGGAGGAACAGGTGCAGGAAAACACTATTTTTAAGCGAAAAAGATGTTTCAGGACTAGAGGGCATGGGATGAAGTTGGAGGAGGACGATTCAGAGGAAACATGAGAAGAATTTCTTCACAGAACGGGTGGTGGACAAGTGGAACACCCTGCCAGAGGAAGTGGTGGGGGCTGAAACAATCACAGGATTTAAGAATGCATGGGATAGACATAAAGGAATTCTAGAGGTCAGGGGTAAGGGGAAATAGACTTCTAGGAAAACAAACTGAACTTACAAGCTCAAATGGGCAGACTAGGTGGGCCATAGGCCCTTATCTGCCGACACTGTCTATGTATCTATGTAACCAGCACCCTCCAAAGGCTGTTTAAACCTGATTTTTCCAGCCTCATTTGGAAGCAATGTTTCTTTACTGTGGCCAGAAGCTCTACTGGAGCTCTGGTTGCCTCTCATTTCTCCCTGTGTTTGCTGCTGCTTTTCTCATTGCTTTTTAGATTGCATTTTTCTGGTTGTGTTTGGGTTTTCTGTTTGTTTTATGCCTTCAGTGGCTCTCTAGGTTAGTACGTAGCCTTTCTGCATTACCTGGCTGTAGTATTGTGCTTTCTTTTTACTTTGGTCTGCCACTTATGCTGCAGTCCTGTCCCCATGTAACTCCTGTGTTTCCTTTTATGTTGTAGTTCTTGGTGTGCTTACTAGTTTCTAGAATATGCCCTAATTATGTCATTGTATGTATTTGGCTTGTGTTTTCTCAGTCTGATCTACCTGCCACCATAACGAGCCACTTTCAAATCTTCTCTTCATTCCACAGCATTCCTCCTAAACTACATTCAGTTGGCTTCATGGCCTAGCAGATGTTCCCATTTCTACTATATCAGTTCTGTCAGTCTTACTCAGTCAGTTAGTCTGCTTCAGCATTTATCGCCTCAGTCTTAGTTTAATACAGCTTCCAAAATTTCCTACTTGTGACTCAGTTTTGCCTATGTTTGGCATTCAATATGTGTTCGTATTTTCATTACCTTTTCAGGTAACACTTTATTGAAGTGCCCTTAACTACACTGTAACTACTGTATAACTACACTATAACTGCACTGCAACTACTGTGTAGCTACATGTAACTACTATGTAGTTGTTCACAAGTATCACAATTGTGTGTTGTATACACAATTTGCATGAAGAAATAGTTAAACATGCAACTGCTACTGTCTCCCTTTCTACGCAAATCAATTCATTCTGACAAGTGTAACTGCACATTTAACAACTACTGCAAAGTGTAACAGAAAATCTATTGCACAACTAACACTGCATCTCTTCTGGCATTATGTAATTTGTTAATTTGTTCTTATAAGGGCAACTACACATGTAAAAGACATTGCAAATTGTAACAGCAAATCTATTGTGTAACTACTATGTTACTAATTTTGGCAATATTAAATTTGTTCTTGCAAGTGTAACTACGTATGAATGCAGGTCTTGTGCATTGTTTCAACAATCTATGTCTATATGATATTTATTTAAAAGGTAATCACACAGAAAAACAAAAGTATAATCAGAATGGTCGCCAAATATAATTATAACATAACTTCAGTCTGCTACGCTTAGATGCACTGACTGGCAACTCTTTAGATGATGTTCCATGTCTGTATTCCAGTTTTTTCACGAACTTACTGGTTAATAAACATGCAGTTTAATACTGTGACTTGATATATGACTGTACACAAAAATATTCACATAATTACTAACTGGTGTTGTGACAATAATGCAGCTAAGAAATAATGATATTGTTTTATTTATTATTTATTATTTATTTATTTATTTTGCTTTTGTTGACCAGGTAAGTGCACTAGACAAATTCTGCCTATTTTCAAGCACGACCCGGGGAGGGGGATACAGATGAAAGCCAACTAACTTTGAACCAGATTAAGCTGTTGGTGGTATTTTTAGTGAAAGTTTTCACAGTTTATGCCTAGGTGACATGCATTTGCAAGTGCATGCACTTACAGTTATCAAATGTCAGTATTACAGCTGTGATGTAAGTTCTCATTCATAAATCAGTCCCTCATGAACTTACTGCTTACTAAATATGCAATCTAATATTGGTCACTATTTACATAGGCAGCAGGGAATGAGTCAAATGTGCATAACCAGACCTGGTGATTAACAGCAGCCATCCAATCAGATGGACTGCTGAGCAGCAGACAGGATCCTGCACTCTGTGTGGAGTGGGGAATTGTGAGATATTGCTGGTCCTCCCAGTACTGCTGTTTTCCACTAAGGGGACCTACTGGTTTGTCTGTGTTCACTGCTGTGCCCCCAGTCCTCATGGTATAGTCAGAGGGCCAGGGTAGCTTGGTGCAAAGGATGGTGCTGTGGCTGTCACCATGTTCAACCGGTGGGAAGGGCATGCAAATGCTAAGAAAGGGTCATTGTCTATGCATCTGGCACCACCCACCATCACTCCATACTGCAGATCAGGGATAAATCATGGCATGTATCAATTCCCCAACCCCAGCCAGCCACCTGGGCAGCAGCAGGATGGGGTGTGTGTGCAGAAGAGTTCTAGGTCAATGCCACAGAACCAGCACATGTCTTAGTAACTACAGCACTGCTACAAGCCAATAAGTAATTATGTAAATGATTGATTTTTATTGTATAGGTAAACAGTGTAGTTGTATAGCAATTAACAATATTAGATTGTGTGTTTATTAAGCAGAAAGTTCATGAGGGAATGATTTCTGAAGGAGAACATGAATCAGAACTACAGCACTAACATTTGATCAATGTAGGTGTATAGCAGTTACACCATCATTTCACACTGTGTCAGTTTCTGTGTACATACTTTACAAATACATCTTAGTTAGGCATTAACTGTGGAAACAATGCCACAGAAGCAGTACATTCCTAAGTAACTACAGCACTGTTACACCAATCTTCTTACACTTTATTTTAAGTGTCAGTTTCTGTGTACCTACTTTGCAAATACATCTTAGTTAGGCATCAGCTGTGGAAACAATGCTATAAAAACAGCACATTCCTTAGTAACTACAGCACTGTTAGAAGCCAATAAGTAATTATGCAAATTATGGATTTTTTTTGTATATCAAGTAATAATATAAGATTGCATGTTTGCTTTTATTTTATTATTTTGGTCACACAGTATACAAGTGTTGGCTTTGGGAGTCAAATCCAGGTCTCTAGGTTTGCAGGTCAGTGCTCATAACCACTACACTACACTGCAGTAAGTTCATCATGGAATGATTTCTGAAGGATAATGTACATCGATAACAAGTGTCACTAACTACACTGTAACAACTGTATAACTACACTGTAACTGCACTACTATGTAGTTGTTAACTGGTTTCACAATGCATGTTGTGTACTTACACAATTTTAACTGTGCTTCTTCTGTGGCATTGACCCACACCTCTTCTGCAGACAAACCCCTGTTCTACTACTGCTGAAGTGTGTGTCTAGGAGTGGGGCATGGCCACATGCCAAGATGTATGCCCAATCTGCTGTGTGGAGTGGTGGTGGTTGTGCCAAATACTTAGGCAGGGACCCTTCCTTAGCCATTACATACTCTTCCCATTGGCTGAATGGAGTGTTGGCCATGGCACCGACCTTCACACCAAGCTGCCCTGGCCCTATGACTATACCATGAAGGCTGTGAGCACAGCAGTGTACATGGGCAGACAAGTAGACCCCCTTACCAGAAAACAGCAGTACTGGGAGGACCAGCCAT
Organism: Neoceratodus forsteri; assembly: GCA_016271365.2. Lineage (NCBI taxonomy): Eukaryota > Metazoa > Chordata > Ceratodontiformes > Ceratodontidae > Neoceratodus > Neoceratodus forsteri. The sequence goes on from CM057456.1 coordinate 317,427,477, forward strand.
ATCCTACAATTCCCCACTCCACACAGAGTGCAGGATCCTGTCTGTGGGTGGGCAGTCCATCTGACTGGATAGCTGCTGTTGATCACCAGGCCTGGGTATGCACATTTGACACATTCACGGCTGCCTACAGGAATAGGGTCCAATATTAGATTGCATGTTTTATAAGCTGTAAGTTCCTTAGGGGCTGATTTTAGAATGAGAACTTATATCATAACGATAGTACTGACATCTGATAAATGTAAGTGTGCAAAACTTGCAAATACATGTCACCTCATCATTAACTGTGAAAACAATACCATTATTTCTTAGCCACAATATTGTTACAATGACAGTTAGCAATTATGCAAATGAAATATTTTTGTGAACAGTCATATATCAATTCACATTATTAGACTGCATGTTTATTAACCTGTAAGTTCATAAAAAACTGGAATACAGACATGGAGCATCATCTAAAGAGTTGCCAGTCAGTGCATTTAAGTGTAGCAGACTGATGTTACATTGTAATCATATTTTAGTTACCCTTCTGATTACACTTTTAAGTTTTTCTGTATGATTACCTACTAATTAAATGTCAGCTAGACATAGACTGTTGAAACAGTGCACAAGATGTGCACTGATATGTAGTTACACTTGAAAGATCAAATTTAGTAATGGCAAAATTACAGTAGTAACATAGTAGTTACACAATAGATTTGCTGTTACAGTTTGCAGTATTAACTATTACATGTGTAATTGCCCTTTTAAGAACAAATTACATAATGTCAGAAGAGATACAGTGGTAGCTGCAAAACAGATTTTCTGTTACACTTTTCAACAGCTATCAAATGTGTAGTTACACTTATCAGAATGAACTGATTTGTGTCAAAAGGGAGACAGTAGTAGTTGCATGTGTAACTATTTCTTCATGCAAATTGTGTAACTACACAACACATAATTATGAAACTAGTTAGCAACTACTTAGTAGTTACAGGACAGTTACAATATAGTTACTTCAAGCAAATTATGTGTAACTACACAACACGCAAATGTGAAACCCATTAACAACTGCATAGTAGTTACATGTGACTACACTGTAGTTGCAGTGCAGTTACAGTGTAGTTATACAGTAGTTACAGTGTAGTTAAGGACACTTAAAATAAAGTGTTACCCCTTTTTGGTCATTCTATCTATCAATGTCAGTCAGTCATTTCAGCATTTATCATGCAGTCTGTCAATTTCTGCCTCCATGCCAGGCTCTAAGTAGCCATAGGAAGTTTGGTGAAATGCTGGGGTGTTAAAATAAAAGAAGAATATAGAAAGTGTTTGTGTTGTGGCATTATTTAGCCCAGAATGCTGCACCACCAACTAATTGTTGTCCTTTACTCTAGGACACTTGTCTTCTGTGGCACCATTCAGCAGTTTCACTGGGTGGTAAGGTCCAATGCTCCAGGGGAAGCTTTAGCCATGCATAGTAGCAGTCAGTGGCACCTCATAGTGCAGTATTTGAAACTTCAGCTGTTGAAGGGTGGAGCCTTAAGGCCACATGGGTTTCTTTAGTAGTGCAGATTGTGTTGGCAGCACCTCTGAAAGCTATTCTCCCTGTGCCTGCCTAAAGGTCCTCATAGTCTTATTCCCTATTCCCTTCCTTTAGTTTCCATTCAAGGTTAGGCCTCCTCATGAACTTTAGACTTGGTGCTAGCCTTTCAACAGTTGCATCTCTCCTCATTGCATGCTTTGAAAGGTGTGCCTCCTTCATGGGGGAGCTTCCTTTAGTTGCTGAGATGGGTTTTCGGCATCCCACAGTATTATCCCACTATTGGGATAGACCAAGAGATATCCCTCCAAAACCTCCCTTGAAATAAATTCCAAATTAGCATGCTGAGCTGTCATAAGAATTACCCATGCCAGGAGGGATAGCAGCCAAGGCCTTATATCTCCAGCAATTTTCTCTACTGGATTTGTTTTTCTCTCATGAGTGCCAAAGGACATAATGTAGTATATTTATTACATATAGCATTTACCCTTGTAGTAGGATTCCACTGTAAGTTGGAGTTGAATGGTGGCTCACTTTTTTTTCATCCTACAATTCTGCCATTCCCAATCTCCTCAGGAAGTTATGCTTCTGTCTGTTATCACTTATACCAAACAAACTTGTAGAATCGGAGCCAATTCATCATGTTTTATATATGTACAAAATATTTTTTTAATTTTTTAAATATTTGTTCATAATTGTCTGGACAAAGAAGTACAGTGTTCAGCAAATCTCAAACGTTTCGGACCTTAGTCCTTCATCAGTGATAACACCATCTCCTACTACAAGTTATAAACATATATTCAGTATTTAAACACTTTCTAACAACTCCATTATTTAACATTTTAACATGGAAAACAATGAATCCTCATCTCAAAATTCATGCTTAGTATCTCCAGACTGTTCAACATTTCCTTATTCTTCATTTCTATATGACTTTCTGCAAACATCCAGAGCTCTCAGTTACTAAAACATTTCTCTAAAGCCCTCAAAAGCATTTCTCAAGCATTTGCTTTCCCTTAAATATTTCATTACTAAACAAAGGTTAGTGTATTATAGCATATTACTTTCTTCCTATGTCATTTGACTTCCATATATTTAAACTTAAAAACCATTATCTGTTAGCATTAAATTATTATAGTCTCATAAAGAATCATAAGAAATATTGTTTTAAAAAGATTGTGTCACAATTCATTACTTGAACGTACCTCAGTAATGCATTCTATAATTCATGCACACTGTGGACAAGGAGATGTACAGCATCAGCCTTATAACCATCTTACTTGCATTTCTTACAATAAAAAAAACACTTTTTTTACTGTTTTATTTGCCAAAGCAGTTACCATGCACAGTCCAAAAGCCATTTGAACTACAGTTTCCCTTATATAAATAAACACACAGTAATTATAACCATTTTTATCATACATCGTGATAAAGCTCCTTGTAATTTGGGTTTCAAAACAGTTAAACTTAAAAGCAGATGTCTCTAGCAGAACTTCACTTACTGACGCAATATAATGCAGCTCAATTGAATAGTCAGAGCCAATAGAGCCACCCATACTTGTTCCCTCTTTAAACTCTTGTATTTTTCAGGTAACTTCTGTGGGTTAAACAGATACGGTCTCGTTTGTTCTGCAGGTTAAAGTGTACATTCCTTTTGAGCTTATCAAAGGAGGTTTGAAAAGATGCCCTTCTTCTTTCAGATTTCTAAGTTTGTCAGCTTGATTGGGATGCGCACCTCACCTCCATGCTCTCTCACTCCCAGGAGGTGAACTAAAGCAATTGGCACAGTTCTATTAATTCAAAATCCCACTTCCTGAAGAATCTGACGTTCGGGTTCAGCATGCCAAGTCAAGTGGCAGGCTCGCTCAGACCCTATGCGCCCAACCTGCTAGTTGCAGCACTCGGCATGAAACAACAATTAAGTTGTAATACTGAGTGTCTCTCATGGTTGTTTAGACATACTTAAAGTACTTCACAAACATACTTGTTCATTTTCTTTTCATATGTTTGCATAAATTCTGAATAGACTGGATCCCTCTCTAGCATTGAAAGCGTGGGTTCCACCAACTTTGAATACTGCACTCTCTCAAAGCCGGGCTAGAGCTAAGCTGTCATAATAAGAATTACCCATGCCAGGAGGGTTAGCAGCCAAGGCCATGGATGTCCAGCAATTTTCTGTACTGGATTTTTTTTCCTCTCATGAGTGCCAAAGGACATAATGTAGTATATTTACTAAATATAGCATTTACCCTTGTAGTAGGATTCCACTGTAAGTCGGGGTTGGATGGTGGGTCACTTTTTTTAATCCTACAACCCTGCCATTCCCCATCTCCTCAGGAAGTCATGCTTCTGTCTGTTATCAATTATCACCAGATTTAGCTGTCTGTCATTCGTTAATCAGCCTGTTTTCAGTACCTGCTTTTCAGTTATCTTTGGGTGCCTTCCTAAGGTACCTTTAGCCTAAAGAAATTATCTTAACATGGTACAACTAGGGGTAAAACCATCCTCAAGAGGGTTCCTTGGCCTTCACAGTGCTCAGACAGGGTGGTTGTCCTATATGGGACAGAGAGTGTGAATGCCCAAAGCATCCGTGTGCAATGGTCAAACAATCATACCACTATCCTCCTGACAATCAGTAATGTTGCCCAAACACAACCCCTCCCCAAGATGTGTACGTCAATTGAATTGAAAGGTTATGCCTTCACTTCTAGGGGTGCAGCAACCACCTATGCCCTCCCTTCATGGACTACTTCAACCAGCTTCCTCCAGCTTCCTTCCTATGCATTGATCCTTTGCTATTGCCTTCCTCCCCTCCTCATCCAGTGACTCACTTCTTTACTTAGGGTGCATTACTAAGGTACCTTTAGCCTGAAGGAAATATGTTCCTATGAAACCTATAGGGTTACAACCTCTCCAAGAGGGTTCCTTTGTCTTCATGGTACCCCAACAGGGTGGTTGTTCTGTAGTGGACAGATAGCATGAATGGCCAAAGCATCCATGTATAACAGTGAAACATTGTGTCATACAACTAACCTACTGACTTTCAACAGTATTGCACAAGCACAGCTCCTCAGCCGGTTGTGTATGCCCATTGAACGATATAAAAGCACAGAAAGAGTGGTGGCCCTCCTTCACAGAAGACTGTCAGTATCTTTTGACTCCCTTCCCCTACCCCTCATCATCATATCTTTGAGAAAGTTTGATGCACCCCATCCTTCAGCTGGTTGAATGCCAGATGCTACCTAGTGTCCTGTGACATCCATCCCCTTCTGTGTTCCATGCCAAGGTCTGCCTGCTGTCTAGTGGCAACCCTCTCTGTCCCATTTCAGGCATTCTCTGTTGTCCAGTGTCAAACCCACCCTCCATATTTGAAGCACTTTCTGGTGCCTCTGAGGAGCAGGCAAGAAGCATGGGGGAACTAGGACTGAGCCTGGAAGTTGTGAGAAAGGGAAGGAGATTCAGTTAGTTCTTAAAATGAACATCCCCATTACAATAAAAAATTGGGCATCCTCACATTCTGAAATTGTATGTCCCAGCCACATTACAAAATTGTTTGACTCCACCACAAGCCTGTGTCTCTCTGTCATTTTCCAAACTCAATTGTTAAAGCTATGTTTTGAGACTGTGTCCTTGCTGCATTCCAAAATTACAACCAGGTAGAATTTGTAGTCTCATCCCTGCAGTAGGGCCAAAGATTTGACACAAATATGGAATAGTGGATAGAATCACAGAAAATGCCCTCTGCTCATGAAATGCACAGAATTGCCGATCTGAGTTTCTGACTGACACAGCAAGGGTTAAACCAAACAGTGAGGGAGCAGTGTGCTGAAGAAAAAGGGGTGATCAAATGTAAAACAGCTTCTTTCCCTGAAAAAGGAAGTCATTAGGCAGCCCAGAAGAGGAAAGATTCAGGTTTCAGAGCAATGTGTGGTGCACTTAACTGTCAGAACCAGTTGTATTTCTGTTTCTAGTGTCTGTGTGATGATAGAGCAGACAGAGGAAGACAGCACTGACTGACTGACTGAATAGTGTGTATGCTGTTGAAACCTTCTTTAGAGAAGTACCATCTATGTTAGGAGGCTAAATGTGAACAAGTAACATTGTAATCGCAGGTAGCGAGAAAGAGAGAGGTGTCTAAAGGACTGAAAGAGAGTCTTAGTCTTGCTAGCAGTATTTATGCAAGGGGAAAAGGACAAAGTAAGCTGCAGCAGCAGTGAGAGCAGGAACTAGGGGATGTCAAGACAATAGTGTGCAACTTGATGATTTCCTGAGGGAAAGAAAAAACAAGCTCATCACATCATGAGTAAGTCCAGATTGTCTTTTGAGGGCATATACCTTATTCACCTGAACAAACTGACACAACAATGAGCTTTGGAGAAATGGCCACAGCCATGTGTTTATTAATAAACCAATTATCCATATATACATTCGCTTCAGCGTGATGTGTGCAGCTAGGTAGCCTTGGAAGTAATCTAACTCACCATGGAGCAACTAGATCACTAATGGTCAACTCTTCCCCCAAGGGGAGGGCCGCCTTACCATCAACCAGGACCCCACAAGGGCAACAACATCCAGGGCATGAGGGATGGCTATATGACCAGCTGTGGCTAGCTCCTCCCCCATCAGAGGATCCGCCATGCTGAGGGACGCTGCATGATGAGGGTGCCATCTGGACTCCATCCGTCAGGCCCACCCTCCTGTCAGCCTCAGGGAGATCTGGCTGGTTAAGACATGTGATCCCCGGTTACCCCTTCCCACAGCATTCTAAGACTACAAAGCCACCACTTACAAAGGTTCATGACTGTGACACCTACCTATCTAATCCCTAGCCTATTCTAACTGAAATTACTCCCACCTTGCTGGAGAAGGCAAAAACCTGGAAAACCCAGTGGGAAAAAATTGGGAAATTCCTTCTCAGCCCCATAGGTGATCCCCTTTAGTGGGACAGCAAGTTCCCTATACCCTCCCATGTTCCCCCTGTTTTTATGAGGGTGAGGTTTGGGTGGGATGCGACCTGGGACAAGGAAGAATGAGGAGGAATTCCTCCTGTGCAGCACCTCTTAAGGGTTTAGCTCCTCCCTGTCCCTGGTCACAAGCTCCCTCTCCCCCTGGAACCCTATGCCCCCAGTACCTTCTGAGCGGTCCTACCTGGGTCCCTATTGTTTGTTCAGGTGTCCCAGGCCCTGCCTCTAGACAAAGCCTCACTTGCTGCGATACCTTGCAGGCTTCTCCATTATCTTTTGAGGGCATATACCTTATTCACCTGAACAAACTGACACAACAATGAGATTTGGAGAAATGGCCACAGCCATGTGTTTATTAATAAACCAATTATCCATATATACATTTGCTTCAGCATGATGTACACAGCTAGGTAGCCTTGGAAGGAATCTTGTTCATCATGGAGCAACTAGATCATTGATGGTTGACCCCCCCCCAAGGAAGGGCCACCTTACCATCAACCAGGACCCCATGAGAGCAACAACCTCTGGGGTATGAGGGATGGGAATATGACTGGCTGTGGCTAGCTCCTCCCCCATCAGAGGATCCACCATGCCGTGGGACACTGCCCAAAGAAGGTGCCATCCGGACTGCATCTGTCAGGCCCATCCTCCTGTCAGCCTCAGGGAGATCTGGCTGGTCAAGACACGTGATCCCCTGTTACCCCCTCCTACAGCGTTCCAAGACTACCAAGCTGCCACAAGGTGCGTTCTCACCAACTCGCCCCCCACAAGCACTTCATGCTAATACTCTCACCACTGCCCATTGTATGTCATTCAGAAACAGGTATATTCCTTCCTGCAATTAATGTACACCATCCCTTCTATACAGATCTGGCTTTTTTACAGACACTCCCAGGTGCGTTGCTATGGACTCCCCCCGCGGAGTCCATAATCTGTCTCATGGCCATGTTCTGCAGCCGGCGTTCCTTCTCTATTGCCCTAATGTTCTGGGCGTGCTGCCACTGCTGCCGCTGCATCATATAGGACCAAATTATATGCACCTGGGTCCACCATTGCTTCACTCTTGCCAGGTCCTGCCTGACCCTCTCTTTAAGCTCTCTCACAGGTATAACCCCTATGTAATTTCCCCCCAAACGAATTACTAAAACATTAGGCTGTGACCTCTTTTGCTTGTGGTGTTGCCAGTAACTTGTTCCAGCGCATCCCACACCATCGCAACCAATGCACCGCTGCCCTGTTGGGTGCCAGGAACAGGTTTCTCCTTCGGGATACTGCCTCACCCTGAGGGCCACCCAATGGATGTACGAGTGGCCACAAATCCAGATCTGCTCTCTTCAGGCCGCAACACCTGTCCAAACAAAGCAAGAGAGAGTTATAACAAGTGTGGTCTTATATATCTTTCAAAAGCCTGCAGCTTCCATCTACCCAAAGTCTGAATTGTCCTATCTAATAAGCCCTCCGCCCTGGTGTGTGATGCTGTGCCAATCCTAAAGGAGTGCATATTGTAGTGTTCTGCAGGGATGCCCAGCAGTTGCAAGGCCTTCTGAAACATATGCCTAAACTGGTACACTGTTAGGGGGCCACCACCCCCATGATGGAGGAAGACCCCCCCCATTGCCGGGTACTGTGTTATATAATCCTGTACCCATGCTCCCACATCCCACTGTAGCCCGTGGGGCGGCTCGTTGCACCTCCGCCTTTGGGCAAGCTGGTCCGTCTTGTTCTTTCATATATGAACAAAGACTCCAGACGTTGTGACCTCTATGTTGGCCTCTGCCAACACTAGTGGTCTCCCAGTAGCCTTGCTGGGCTACACAAGCTCTGACACCCGGAATTCCTCAAAAAATGCTACTAAGTACACTGTCCAGAAATGCCTTGTCTCATCAGGGGATGAGCATACCTTAGGCAACTCAACCCAGATCTGCTTGAATGTGGTAGGGCTGATAGGGCGTCTGTTGTCCTTGCCTCTTGGGGCTGCCCGCACCCAACCTCTCAGCATCTTCTGGAGGGCAAATGCCCTCATGGAGTCGGGGAAGCTCCTGGCTTTCTGAAACCAGGCAATGCTAACCATGTGCTGCTCGACTGTTGCCCAGGTGGTCCCCGCACATTTTTTGATCAGTACATATTAGCACAGCTGTGCCACTGGGATTGGCCATGTCACTACCTACCCTTATGCGTATTGCACTTCCAGAAAACAGTTGAACCCCACTCTGGTATGCTATCCACATCCTAGGTGCCAGGGCATTCTCAATCAACTCCCAGGCCTCTGGGTTATCAATTCCCATAGGAATGGCAGGACTTCCCTGGGCTGTAGGTCTGCCGCTGGTGCCAATTCTCTGAACTTCTGCCACTGTAAATGAGAAAGAGCGTCAGCGATGCCATTTTCAATACCTGGTATGTGCACTGCCTTAAAGTTGATATTCAACATCAAACACTTCAGGACAAACACCCACATTCCTCCCTGCTTTTACGAGGGTGATGTTTGGGTGGGGTACAGCCTAGGACAAGGAGGAATGAGGAGGAATTCCTCCTGTACAGCACCTCTTAAGGGCTTAGCTCCTCCCTGCCCCTGGCAGCAAGCTCCCTCCACCCTGGGAACCCTACCACCCCAGCCCCTTCTGGACAGTCCCACTAGGGTCTGTATTTTTTGTCCAGGTGTCCTAGGCCCTGCCCCCAGACAAAGCCCTGCCTGCTGTGATACCTTGCAGGCTCCTCCAAAATACAAGTATGATAAAAAAGACTGCATTCTCCCTCCCTTTCACACAGTCAGACAACACACCTAGGGTCACAGGTTAGGCACAGCATACAACAGAGTTGGTTGTGGGAGGGAGAAAAATTGAAGGAAAGACACTGATCAGGTTGTTAAAAAAAAAATAAAAATAAACTGAAGTAGCACACCCTCAGCAATGTAGGCATACCATTGTGGTATAGCTACAATACTTTTTATATAACCAAAAAAAAAGGAAACAAATGCAGTTTGCAGTTTAATAAAACAGAATTGGCTATTTTTGAAAATGGAAAATCATTGGCGCTACTGCAGTCCATGGGCCTGATTCTAGAAGGGTGGCACAAGTTGCCGCCGAATGAAACTTGCGTCACCCGCAACTGCGACAATAACCCTGTGCCCAATTCTAGAGGGCAGGATCTTTTGCAACAAGACCTGCGACTTGCGACATGCGGACTTGGTACATCGCACAGGCGGCCTGGCCAGCATGTACGCAACCCTGCATAGTCACAAGTGCACCCCCCACCTATGCCCTGACCCTGGGTCACCCGCCGCAAATGAAGCACATTATCTGGTAGTCAAGTACCTCCCGAACAGAGTTAAATAAAATAATATCTCCCCCATATCCCTGGTAGTCTAGTGCCCCCCAAACTGTAACATAATAAATAAAGAGAGACCCATATCCCTGGTAGTCTAGTGGCCCACCAAACTGTAACATAATAAAGAAAGGCCTCATTTCCTGGTAGTCTAGCCCCGATCTGTATAATACAAGAATATATCCCCATATCCCTGGTAGTCTAGTGCCCCAGAACTGTAAATTAATAAAAAGAGATCCCCATTTCCCTGGTAGTCTAGTGGCCCCCAGCCCCCACCCAGCCGTGCCAGCCCACTCAACACCCCCACCTGTCCCCATCTGGCGACTGGCACAGCCCACCTCACCTCCATGGCCAGCCACCAACTGAATGCATTATTACATAGAAACATAGAAGTTGACGGCAGATAAGGACTGCAAGGCCCATCCAGTCTGCCCATTTCTTTTTCTACCTTATAAATGTGCCATCGGCCTTTGCTCTGTCAGTGGCCTATCTATTCATAGTCATTTGTATTGCTCCCTTATGCCTATCCCATGCCTGTTTGAAGCTCTGCACTGTATTCATAGCCACCACTTCTTGTGGTAAGCCATTCCATGCATCCACCACCCTTTCTGTGAAAAAAATTTCTCACATTCCCCTTAATCGGCCTCCCTCTAATCTCATGCTGTGTCCTCTTGTCCTGCTATTTTTCTTATATTTAAACATGTTAGACTCTTTCACCTTGTTTATGCCCTTAAGGTGTTTGAATGCTTTGATCATATCACCTCTCTCCCTCCTTTGCTCAAGGTTATACATATTGAGCTCCGTTAATCTGTCCTCATATGTCTTCTGATGCAGTCCCTGCACCATTTTGGTTGCCCTTCTCTGGACTGCCTCAATTTGGTTAATTTGGTATTAGCACTACTGCACAGACATGCTCAGAAATTAATTTCTGAGTGCGTCTTCTGCGAGTGCTATCTACACTCAGTTGGTGGCTGGCCGTGGAGGTGAGAGTTGGGCTGTGCCAGTCACAGCTGGGGACTGGTGGTGGGGTGCTGGGTGGGCTGTGCAGGCTGGGTGGGGGGCACTAGACTACCAGGAAACGGGATCTCTATATTTTATTATACAGTTTGGGGGCACTAGACTACCAGGAAGCAGGATCTCTTTTGTTTATTATACAGTTCAGGTGCCACTAGACTACCAGGGCTGGCATTTTGCATATCGACGGCAACTGCAGTTCAGGGCACAGGTAGGGATGGCGGTGCCGCCCTGCGAGCCTTCTGCCAACAGGTGTTTTGGGGTCTGGGGTATGGGTAGCCCTGTGGGGGCCACGCTGAGGTGTGCTGGGCATGGGGAGGAATGTGCACTGTCCGCTGGACAGCCGATGGGTCTACAGGACCCCCGGGGGCGTCTGTAAGTTATACCAGCTAAATGCTGGTATTACCTACATTGCCAGATCTCCTCCGGCGGTTCTTGTACAATCCTGATGTGGGCACTTTGTGGCTGCCCTTCTAGAATGGGGTGCAACTGCTGCCGTAAACCCCCTAGCGCTCCGTCACAGGTGGTTTATGCGGCATAACAACTGTTCGGTGCAAGTGGCCTGCGACATGCCTCAGGCCACTTTGTAGAATCATGCATGTCACAACTGCTGGTGTGAGTTGCTACATGCGCCATTCTGCTTGGTGCAACTGCTGTTACGCCAGGCGTAACCCTTCTAGACTCTGGCCCCATGTATTTAGAAAATACACATAACATTGACATTCTTATGACATGTTAGTTGCTGCATTCCAAAACCGCATCATCAGCTGCATTCATAAGTACCATGCATCTACATATTCTGGAAATGTATGCAACTCATCCATCTTACATATGAACATACAAAACTGCCAGCAGAAAAAGGCCATTTGGTCTATCAAGTCTGCTCAATTTTGCAGCTAGCACCCTACTCTTCAGCTGCCCCTCCCACCCTACCCCTTCCATGACCCTTCCTTTTGCCCTATCCCAGCCCCTCTTGAAGCATCCCACTGTTTTACAGGCCACCATCTCTGCTGGCAGTGTGTTCCACTCTGCTACCACCCTTTCTGTAACGAAATGCCTCCTTATCTCCCTCCTAAACCTTCTACCCTGCAATTTCATGTCATGACCCCGAGTGTCTCTCCTCACCCTCCCCTTGAGCAGTCCCTCCATGCCTGTCCTGTTTATTCCTCTCATGTACTTAAAGGTCTCAATCATATCCCTCCTGTCCCTTATCTTCTCCAGACAGTACATATTCAACTCCATCAGTCTAACCTCATATGATAACTCCCCCAGACCCATAATCATCTTTGTTGCTCTGCGTTGCACCCTTTCCAGCATAGTAATGTCCATCTTTAGGTAAAGGTGCCAAAACTGAACACAGTGCTCCAGGTGGGATTTGACCAGTGATTTGTATAACGACATAATCACCTCCCTCCTCCTAGAGGTTATACCCCTTGCAATACAACCCAGCATCTTGTTGGCCACTGCTGCTGCTTTCCTACACTGTACTGAGTTGCTCATTGCTCCCGTAATAAGCACCCCCAAATCTTTCTCCTCCTCAGTCACATCTAGATGCCCCCTCCCAGATGGTAGCTCCTCTTTGGATTTTTTGCCCCAAAATGCAGCACCTTGCATTTTCTGGCATTGAAACCAAGTTGCCAGGTGTTAGACCATGTCTCCAGCCTTGTTAGACCTTCCTGCAATCCCTGCCACCTCCTCTTGGTCATCCGCCACTGCTCCCATCTTGGTGTTGTCCACAAATAGACTGATCTTGCTATTTACGCCTACCGAGATGTCTGCAATAAATACCCCAAATAACACTGGCCGCAGCACTGACCCATGTGGGACCCTGCTCGTCACTGCCCTTGGGGATAATAATTCACCTCCCACCACCCTCTGCTGCCATCCCTGCAGCCAGTTCTGCACCCATCCCACCAATTTTGCCCCGTTCCTGTGCCCCTTAGCTTACATGCTAGTCTCCCATGTGTCTACCTTGTGTCATCTTTAATTTTTCAGATGTTTACTACAAAAACATTTTAATCTAATTTGGAAGAAATGAGTCATATAAGATTGCTGGCACTGAGGACAAGGCTGTGAGTTCTGTTTGTGACATCATCAGTAGCTCCTCATTGAAACCAGCTTTTTTTTGACAGGCATTGAAATCAATGTTACAAATTTGCTTGTAAGTTTTAAGCAAAGTGAAGTAGAGATCTTGTTTTAGGGATGCGGTTTATTGGGGAATGCTGATCCTAATTCTGAATTTATTGATGTTAGAAATTTTAGCTTGATTCCCTATTTAACAATAACCAGCCTCCTGGAATACCTTGAGGTAATGACTACAGGGGTATTTTAGCCAGTGCAGTAATTATGAGAGAGATGCATTCCAGTAGGTTCATTAGGTGAGGGTGGCATTCATTTTAGGGACATTATTCTGGATGTGATGTACATTCCCAAAATCCAAAATGGTTCCCCTGAAATTAATTCTGCCTTCTTTTAATGCCATTACAGGAATTCCAGCCATGGTTACTTACCCTGACAAAATGCTCCAGTGCTACCCTCCAATGATCCAGTGCTCTGATATAAAATTTGGGTGCATTTATTTTCCAGATGCATTCTGGTTTTTACCTTCACCCTAGTATTTGTTTTGTTTTAAAAGTTATATTTTTTTCTGTCAAGCCCTCATAACTTATAATGTCATACAGTCTAAAATATAATATTTCATATTTTTATTGGGTGTTTCAGTTTAAATGACTCTTTTCTTGTCTACAGCATACATTTTCAATAAAGTGACCAAACAGTAGTATACTACTGCTCTCTGAGGTCTCAGGTTCAACAACAGATACACCGGTGGTACTGTAGCAGTAGTTCTGTGTCAGAAAAAATCTCGCTGGTGCTGACAGTTCAGTATGAGAGCTTTATGCAGTTATGCATCAAGATAAGCAGTATTGTAACTGGCTGGAGCCCGTGGTGGAAATGAGGGGGAACCTGGGGGAACTCACTTCTAGGAGTGAAATTAAGTTTAAGTTCTAGAAGCATTTCCAGTACTTGCTGAAGCACCCTGTAACTACAGTAATTTTGATGAAATGTATGGTTTGAATTTGGAATATCCATTAAGTAGTTGGAGATTTTTTTTTCCAAAAATATATGTACTGTTTAGCAAAACAGAAAAACATGTAGATTTGAAAAATGTGCCTAGGAACAAAACAAGTTTGCATCACCTCGGAAAACTGCAGTAGTTCAGTAAAAAATATTGTGTACTGCATAATACATAAACATTAAGGTTCATTTTTTGCCACATTTTGTACAGTTGCATCTTTTTTTCCAAAATATAGAAAGCTGCATGAATACAAAGCACAAAATGACTATACTACTGAACACTAACACTTGTAGTGGTGATAGATATTCTTGGTGCAGGGCAGTACTTCAAAACCTAACCATATTGCTTAGGAAACATACTGTGAAATATGTGAGGTTTCTTGTAGTCTGCGGTACTCTTATCACCCTTCCTACTTACTGTATATTTGATGTCTGAAACTGAATTGCTTTTGCAAATTAGACTAAATTAGTACATGTACGGTGCAAGCAATGTCTACTCCAGGGCTCAGGGTGCCTTGCTTCAATCAAACCAAGCATAGCTGCCCGGTTGTTGCTAAAAAACAATTTGTTTATCTGCTGATTGTGTACACTGTGTATTGCCGAATCCTAAGACTGTTCTATCTGTTATTTTACTTCTGCTGTGCACTGCCGAATCCGAAGACTGCATTATTCTGAGTTATATTTCCTGCCTAATTTACTGCCCTCCTGTGACTCTCTTTGTCCCCTGGTCTCGGGGCCTGAACTGCCCCCCCCACTCGCTCGCCTACCTGCCTAAATTCCCGTTGACTCAGTGCAACATCCCCACCCCCGCCCTCACCGGCACCAGACCAAGTACCTTCTAACACTTGCCAGGCAGTCCCCCCTCCCCCTCTTGCTACACACCCACCGATTTCAGTGCTCTGCACTGCGTCACTGCCTATTGTCTGCTCCCTCATCCCCCTCTCTAAACCTCTGCTCTTCTCCTTTCTCCCTCCCTCCCAGATCCTAAGCCCTGCACTTGGGCTACAATAGCCCCTTTGGCATGGGCACGGCTCCCGGAACCTGCTGCCTGCTCCTGCAACCTCTGGCCACCTCCCTGATCCACGGCGATGGGTAAGGAAGCCCTCCTCAGACCGGGAAAGCCGTGTGTGCTGCCATTTGCCCAGCATGCTCAGAGCTCTACCTGATTGGTCCTTTCCCTCTCTGCCTGGTCCTGATTGGCTGCAGCAACTGCTGACTCTGTGACCAAGCTCAGGGCTGCTGTGCCCATAGACTAGCATTACGCTCTACCATAGTTTTTTGCACACCCCCTCCCCCCCTCCATTTATTAAATAGCCTGCTTGCCACACCCCTGGTACAGTCCACTCCCCCTTTCATACACCCATTGGTCCCTGCCTCTCTCCTCCTCCTCTCTTCTGCCACTCCCCCTCTTTTTCTTTTGTTTCCTCTGCCCTCACGTTGTAGTACATCCACCTCAGCCTTCCTCGCAGCTCCTTCTCTCTCCCTCCACAAACTATGCCTTCCTTCCCTACTATCCCCTGCCTCCCTCTCCTCCTTCTTGCCCTCATCCCATTGCTCCAGCTCCCTGCATCCTGCTTTCCAGCCCCACCACATAGCTATAAGCTTAATCTTTGCTATAGCCACACTTGCACCACACTACCTGACAACTTTCTCACCCCTAGGGCTCACCACACCACATTGTACCCACACCTTCATACCAGGGTGAAGTGTGCCCCGCTACCACCACAGCTCACTACGCTCCTGCTTTACATGCACAAAACTTCTGCAAACAACCCCTCCTCAATCAAGTACCACAAGTTCTCCCACAGGGAACTGTGCCTGTCCACCCTGAAACTCCTTCTCCTACTCCTGCTATTATCTGGAAACATTCACCCCAACCCAAGCCCTCGGGCTGCCATGAACTCCACCCAAACCAAGCGCATTGGCTCTCTCTCCATTATCTGCCTGAACATCTACAGCTTATTATCTAAATTTGATCAACTACAAGCCTTCGCAAATGCCCACCAGCCCACTATCCTGGTGGTAGTAGAAACCTGGCTCACCCCCTTGGTTCCTGATCATACAATCTCCATCCCTGGCTACACTATCTTTAGGCTTTACCGAAAATCAAAACAAGGAGGGGGCTGCGCCCTTTACCTAAAAGACAACCTGATGGGGCACACTACCCACACAGACCTACCAACACCAAATACCCAGCTATTGCATATCAAAATCCTGCTTGGAGCTCAGCACAAAGCCCTCTCGGTCATCACCATTTATATCCCCCTGAAAGAACAGGGACCGGGCCTCCATGCAGTACATCAAATCACTCCCACCTGACTCCGAAGTCATCACACTTGGTGATTTCAACACAAATTGGTTGGGACCTGATGCTGGCGACACCAGGGACATAGTCACATCAGCAAACCTCACTCAGATATTGGATTCCACAACTAGAATGAACTACAAAACCGGCATTCTACTGGACTGTATCCTGACTACTCACCCCTCCCGGATCACTAGCTTCGCCGTACTGCCTGACTCTCTCAGTGACCATTCCCCCATCAGCTGCACCTGGTCAAACAAATTCTGGAAATCTCCACCAAAGGTCATCCTCAGCAGAGTCCAACCCCGTAGGAAGCTAACCCACCTAAAATCACACCTACTAAATCAAGACTGGTCCCCCATCGACCTGGCCCCCGATGCAAATACAGCCCTTGACCGATTCATACGCATTTTCAATGAAGCTTGTAACATCTTTGCCCCACCAAAAAAGCAAAAAATTAAACCCCTCTGCAACCCCTGACTCACAGGTTCCCTCTTAAAGAAGCTGAAACACAGGGACCACCTTTGGGAACTAGCCAGAGAAATAGGAAAACAGGCAGACATCCAAAACTTCAAAAGAACTAGAAAGGATTGCACCAAATCCATACGCCAACAGAAATCTGAATACTACAAGACTGCACTCGCTGACACATGGGGAAATGCAAGAGCTTTCTGGAATAACATTAAAGATGTTACCGGGAAGGAGTCCAAATCACCCCCTACTGCTATCACAATAAATGGGAATACTATCCTGGACCTAAAAGTCATAGCCAACACCTTTAATGATGCCTTCACCGACCTCAGCACCATCCTCCCCCTGACTTTTTCAATGACAGTGACCCCCTCTTCCCACCTGTCAGTCTTCACCTAAAAAATGTCCTCCTTTCTACTTCAGAGCAGTAAACAAAAATACCGTCAGTAAATACATTTCCAAAGCCATCAAAAACACCAGCGCTAGTGCTGACACACTGGACCTCAAACTTCTGTCCCTCACTCTAGACGAGGTTCTGGGGCCTCTCACCAGGATCTTTAATCTCTCCCTCTCTCTCAGCCAGTTCCCTGACAAATGGAAGGCAGCAACTGTCACACCTATCCATAAAGGTGGTGACTGGACCTCCCATGTGAACTACCAACCTATCTCTATCCTGCCACCCCTCTCTAATTCCCTGGAACGGATAGTAGCAGACCAGCTCACTGATCATCTGGACAAGTACAACATCCTTTGCTGGCAGCAACATGGTTTTAGAAAAGGACACAGCACTGCCACGGCCCTTCTTGAGTTTACGGGAGCCATACACAACTCCCTTTATCAGGGTCGCCTAACCGGAGCTACTTTCATCGACCTGTCAAAGGCTTTTGACACTGTCCACCACCGCCTCCTGCATCATCAACTACTGAACATTGGCCTCTCTGCAGAATCAGTGAAATGGTTCAATAGCTATCTTGACAATAGGACCCAATGTGTAAAAATAGCAGGCGTGGTCTCCAACACTCAACAGGTTCACTCCGGTGTCCCCCAAGGCTCCATCCTGGGCCCATTGCTGTTCAGCCTGTTCCTCAACTCCCTCCCCGACTCCACCCCTCAGCAAGTAATACTCTATTCAGATGATGCGGTGATTCTTGCCTCTCTTCATGACCCAAGCCACCTGCAACAAACCCTTCAACATGGCTTCACCTCTGTTGAAAGCTGGTTCGAAGAACATACATTAATCCTTAACCAGAAAAAAACGTGAAGACCATGATTTTCACCAGCCACCAAAACAAGCAGAACCACCTCCAACTCTCCTTAAACACCTGCCTTGGGGACTACCTGGAGCAGGTTGACTCCTTCAGATACCTAGGAATCACCTTAGGCCCACACCTGTCCTTTGGAACCCATATAACCAAAGTCGCTAAAACAGTGAATACTAGACTGGGCTTACTCTACCGGCTTCATTGGCACCTGACTAAAGAGGCCCTTTATGCCGCAGTTCAAAGCTCCATCATCTCCCAGATTGACTATGGTCTTGTCATCTATGGGACTGCCACTACTACTGCACTCAGATGGATTACCACCACCCTTAACAAGGCCTGTCGACTCATCACTGGGGCCGAACGGCTCACACACACCTGTGATCTCTACTCACAAGCTAACTGACTTCAACTTGATAATAGAATTCAGTACCAAACCTGTGTGGTTGCAAAGAAAATACAGTTGGGAACTGCCCTTCCCGGGGTCTGTTCACTCCTTCAAATGAAAACCAGCTCCAGAATTACCAGGGTATCAAAGCCACAACTTTTCTGTATCCCCTGCTGCCACACAGTCATTGGCCAGCGTTCATTCTCCTACAGGGCACCCACTTGGTTGAACAGTCTTGCCAATGATACTATCAATACCACTGGGCTAGGGGCCTTCAAATCCAGGCTCCGTAACACCCTGGTCATTTCCAGCATTTGTGACTGTCATGGATAATGTCTATGCAACACCGCTCTGCTACCGCTCTCCCATATCTAGCCCCTTACATAACGCAATTGCCCTAGTTTGGCCTCTGCCCCATCTGCTCTCCAGCACCTGACAAAGCCACCTGCCTGACTGCTTCACCCCACCTCCCCCCTCCATATCCTTACCTACCCCACCTCTCCTCTCTCCTCATTTTCTTACCTCCCTCTTTTGACCCTCCCATTTCATTCTACCACCCCTTCCCCTTCTTGTCCTCTTCCTTTCCACTTTACCCTCACCCTTTCTGTTCAAAATTAATTTTGTGATCCTTTACCCTTATTTGTGTAACAATTTTGTCTATTGTTATGTGATACCAATGTCTTGACGTGGAACCTTTGTGAAAGAGCCCTGGGCTCAAAGGTAAATTGTAATCCTAGAATTGAAATAAATAAATAAAAGTAACCAGTAAAAACATAAAAAGCACTCACCCCCTGTATGAGTCCAGACTTGTAAGCATTCAGTTGACACCATATGTATTCCTCAGGAATCCCTTTATTACAATTTGCAAATGCATCCGTAGTTTGGATGGAGGAAAATTAAGAGGGAACGTGAGGAAGAATTTCTTCACAGAGAGAGTGGTGGACAAACGGAAAGCCCTGTCAGAGGTGGTGGTGGGGGCAGAAACGATTGCAGGATTTAAGAATGCATGGGATAGGCATTGGGGAGTCCTGGTAGTCAGGGGAAGGGGACAACCCAGTTCTAGAGAAGCTTAAAGAAGCAAGTATGTGTGCACATAAGCAAACTGGGTGGGCTGTAGGCCCTTATCTGCCATCAACATCTATGTATGTATGTATCTATATATTATTAAACAAAGTACAAAAAGTTGCCTTACAGAATGTACATGAAACAAGCATCCGGCCAATACTGCAATGCCGACTGCCCTAATATTTTGCTCTATGATGTCAGAGTTTAATTGGAGCATTGTTTATATTGCTGAGTGTCCACCATTTTCCCTTAAAAGGACAATGTCAGCCCCCACAGGCCTCAAATGTTCCCAAGTTTAAACAACACATTTTGATTGCCTACATTGTGTAGAGATTGTTGATGTAGCTGGTAGTTTGATTCTGATTCCTTTTTTCTTTTAAAAAGTGAAAAACAAACTGCCACCCATGCTATTGTTTGTACAATAAAACATGTTCATTTACATTTTGTAATCAACCCCATCCACATCTTTCCTGGACTTGAAACACCCTCAACATTGCATAGACATTCAAGATGCAATGGGAGGAGAGGAAACTATCATATCCAAAGTGACTACACTGCTTAGGGATGTTTGTCATGTTCAGGTAGTATGCCAGAAGAGCAGATCAAAGATTCAAAACAAAACAGGATTGGATATTATTACACCATTTGCATGCATTTCGGTTCTACAAAGAAAGGAAACAGATAAAACAGCTAGCAACGTCAATGAATTGTAGAGCAGGTAAACAACTGGAAAATGTGGGGTTTCGACTA
Source organism: Neoceratodus forsteri (assembly GCA_016271365.2). NCBI lineage: Eukaryota > Metazoa > Chordata > Ceratodontiformes > Ceratodontidae > Neoceratodus > Neoceratodus forsteri. Next base: position 317,447,605 of record CM057456.1, read on the forward strand.
GAAATAATAGGATGAAAAAGGGGTTGACAGTGTACATTTAATGTGATTGTATTTTCCTGCTGCCTGATAGGTATTTAGGTTTAATGGTTTGTACCTGCCACCCGAAGCCCAGTTTGCACCCAAAGATACTTAAGATGTGAGTAGAGCATATACAAAGCTTCTGTTAACCTCACAGGAATTAAACTTTTGACTCTTGATCAAAAGAGCAGGGACTGCAATAATGTGTTTTTTTTTCACTCCAACTTTTTAGACTATTACAAATTTTCTTAGTCTTAGGTAGAAGGAACATTTTTGGAACTCCTAGTCATAACAGATCCTTGAAAATCTGCTAGGAGCATTCCAGGTGGTTTAAAATCATTGTTACTCAAAAGCTGTCAGCACAAATCAATGTGAGGGAATAAATGCCAGTATTTGTAATAAAGCAAAATCTTTAATTTTTCAGAGTGATTTTTTTTCACTGCTGAGAAACCTTTTTAAATCATAATATTTAGACACATTTCAGCTGATTTATTTATTGTTTGCCATTCTCTTCCCATTATAATTTATTATGTGATTAATTTACATCAGAATAGGACCATTGTCTTTTTGGGTTCATCAGCTTTTGCTGCTTAATCCTTTGCATGTGCCACCATCCTCTGTTTGTGACATCAGTTTGTGCCTGTAGAAATGACAATCATGTCAGAAGCAGAGGACTGTGTGCTTAGCAAAGGTTGAAACAGCAGGAAGTAGAGCAACAGTAGAGGCAAAGATCCTGTTTCCATGCAAATTAACCTATTATTGAAGACTAAAAGGAATATAGACTATCTATAACATTTTAGCTGAATTATGTATAAATATTCTGTTTTTCTAGTGACTCTGACTGACTGTAGCTATGCACATTATGTTCCTGGTGTTGATTTGGCATTACGTATTTAAGTGACACAGTTGATTACTGTTTTGTAAGAGTTACTGATTGGTTAAGTGATCTGCATGACACAGTATTTAATATGCTCAGGTTCACTGTATTTAAAAGTGCAATGCATGCACTCCTTTCTGACCTAGCTAGATGGGACTGTAAATAATTGTTTGTATTAATTGCATTTCAAGCCTGTTGCCATTGTAAATAGTTATTTGTATTATGTCCCCTTACTCACCCCTTTTAACAGGTAGAGTAGTCAGTAGGAATCTCAAGGCATCCTCAGTCCCCTCACCAGAAGTACCCAGTTTCTCCACCACCATGGGAACCCAAGCTTTCTCAGTCACAGCACCCTCCCTATGGAACAAGCTCCCCCTGTCTATTCGTGTGTCCCCCTCCCACCTAGCTTTAAAACATAGCCTGAAGACCTGGCTCCTCACTGCTGCAAAACATCATTGTTCTGTACAGCAACGCTAGGGTATACAATACAACTATGCTCTAATAGCACTCAGACTTTCACCTGATGCCTTACAGCACTTATACCCCCTGCCCCCACTAGCCTGTCCCTTTTCCCACCTCTCTCCTTTCTGCCCCACCACTAAGCCTACCCCTGCCCCCGCTTTCCTCCTGTCTTGTCCCTTTGATATTATGAACTGTGATTGTTTTCCTATTTGAAATTTTGTTGTAGCAACTGTTTTTTCTCACTTGTACTTGAATTGGACCATGTACCTGTATGCCATTACTGCTTGTGTCTTGCACCGTCTGTATTTTGGCTATACTTATGTACATACTGATATAGCATTATCTGTCTACCCTGTCTGCACATTGTCATTGCATTACCACTTATCTCTCTCTCTCTCTCTCCACCCTCACCGCCAACTGTTGAGTGTGCAAGTATTGCATCCAGTAATTGACTGTTTGTACCTGTACCTATTTTTTTGCCACCTTGCGGCCCGGGTCATGACTGAAAACGGTCCTCTGTATCAGTGCACCTACCAGGTCACCAAAGACATAAATAAATAAATACATAATATTGAATGATCTTGTGCTGTAAGCTATGTATCGTTTTATCTCTGATCATTTTTATATGTGACATGGAATCTTTGAAAATGAGCACGTAGTCAAAGGTATTTCTCGATAAGAAGAATGCAATGAAATACTTTGCTCCAAAAACAGCAATGAAAATTCTGATGTGTTCTTCCTGTTTTACTTGCTCAGTAGAAGTTTCCCTATCTCTCCTTCTCTTACTAAACATGACAATTTCCCTGTTAAGAGTTGCACTCAGAGTCAGAACTGTCCAGTGCTTGTTTGCTTCTGTTCTGAACTAGCTGTGTTTAACACTGGCATATTTCGATATGTAATCACGGCCTCACTCCTAATGAAAAGGTGTTGCCCTCAAAGTGCTGGGTTAGTGTATGTTTTTGCTGCTTGTGACTAGGTCTAATTTTCTTCATTTTGTGACTGAACTATGGTTTGTTTTCCCTGCAAGGAAGTCTCACAATAGGCAGTGGTTTTTAGTGGTTAGATCACCAGCTTTGGAACTGAGATATCACAGGTTCAAACCCCACAGGAGTCAAAGACTCACTGTGTGACTTAAAGTAAGGCACTTAACTTCTCAGTTCTCCAATCAACAGCAGAGTATGAGGGTCCTTATTACTCCCCTGCCTACCCTGATATTTTTTCTTTTACTGCTTATAGTCATTCTTTTATATCCCCTCCAGATTTTGAGAGAACAGCATGATATCCTTGGATCCCAAGGTCCATTGACTTGTGGAGATCTCACAGGTAGCATTCATCAGCAGCTCTCAATAGGGGTAGTATAGTACTTCACCACCCCCCTCCTTTTAAAGCCACAGTTCAAAATTTTCCCAGTTTAGGGACAAGGTTATTTTTCTGTTTGTTAAAAAGTAATCCCCTTGGACCCCTTCTCTCCTCGTATAGCCCAGTTGGCCAAGTTTTTACCCACAGTTTCCTGGCTATTGTAGCTCAAAATTCCATTTTTTTTAATTAGTTAAACATGTACCAGGCATAAAATACAGTGAAAGCAAGTTACAGAGTGATGTAAGGCAAATTCAAGAAGGTAGAATACTAGCAATAGAATTGTGGTTTGAGGTGCTTGACCTGTGGTCTCGGATCAAAGGCAGGGAGTGGCTGAAAGGGGCTCAGCTGCAAAAGTATTTAACATAATGTCCACCTTTACAGTTATTTCCCAGAATGGGAATGGCCTGTCCAACTGTGCCAAACATATGAAAATCCTCAGTACCCTTAAAAACAGAACCCTACCTGGTTTAGCTGCAGAAAAGTCATTTAAATAGTACTGAACAATGAAACAAAAAACATTTATTCAGCAAAAGGACAAATGCTGCAGTGCTGTATATCAATACGTGAAACTAGAAAAAAATGAAGGAAATCATGCACAGCAGGAATTTCACACATGAAATGGCTTTAGGAGTCTTTCTCCATTTATTTAGTACAAAAAAAAATGTGCAGAATACCTCACCAGACGAGGTACATGGAAAACAGCCTGCCACACTACAATGACATCATGGCTGCATCACTTAACAAATGAATGTTTCGTTTGGGCACCCCCAAGCTTCATCAGAGTTGCCCCACTAGTTCACATATCCCCCTTATATACAAGTCACTAGTCACGTGTGTGACACACTAAATATGTGAATAATTTAGACATTCAAAATTAAAATTTACGCATAAAATAAATGGCGTGTGTGAGATCTCCACTCAATTCCAACATCCAAATCCTTAGGAATCAGAATGTTTCTAAAATTCAAAACCTTTAATGGGTGTGCATTGCATTTCAGTCAGCCAGCATGTCATTCACATTTTTACATTATTATCAAACTTGGGATGACTTGTAGCCCATCACACGTATAGAGACACAGTCCACCCCAGCACATTCTTACCAAGGTGGTATATAGTGTCTATTTCTGCCTTGAGCACCTATATGTAAAAAAGTGCTTCTAATTGAAGGCACTGGGCTAGATATTCAAAAGTGCATCCTGAATGTACACAATGGAAGGTGCAGCACAACCCAGGTGCACCATAGGAAATGGATACAATATTCAGCAGATGTGCCACAGAAATGCACCAGCACAAAACACACTGAATGTAGCACAAAAGTGTCATAGCATAACCAGACATGCACCAGAGCAACCCAGACTCTGTAGAAGCAAGTGTGCATGCTGACAATAGCAGGTTGAGCATGGCACCCCATGCACAAAGGAACACAGGCAGAGCTGTGCAAGGGCACAGGAGCAAGGCACGAGTGGCAGGGGTGAACCACAAGGGGACATTGGGCATGAGGTATAGGACAGGCACAGGGCCCAAGTGCCATAGACAATGCACGGTGGCCCACACAGACCCAGGTGACCAATGTGACAAAGCAAGGAACACCCATGGAATGTACGGCTGCAGGGCCTATACACCCCATGACCACTGTCCCGATAGCCAACATGGGACGGGAAGACACCACAGCCACTGTGCAAAGGCACCATGCATGTACAGTGTGCTACAGCCACACCACCGCACAGGTGCCAGGCCGCATTTTGCACATGCCACGCAGGCACACATTTGGACAGGACACAGCAGCGCACAGCACAATTGCACCAGGATGGGCATCATGGCTGGGTGTGTACAGACCAGCACAGGCAGACAGGGACACATGGCACTGTAGCAAGTACAGGAGAGGTGCACAGCCCACTCCCAAGGAACTGTGACACAGAGGGATGTGGCACTCAGGCCACTGTTCACACAAAAGAACTGCACTGTGGGGACAGCACATGCACAGACAGGGACCTGCCCAACCACAGCAATGAACAACAGCAGCACAGTGCAGCAGCAAGCATGCAAAGGAGACACAGACACACATGAGAATATGGTAGAAAACCCTTTACTAGACAATGTAGAACAAATCAACAGACTCAGAAACAGGGGTGCCAACAGGGCAAACACAGCAACAGGTAATGGGTCCACACACTAGGCAACAGAAATAGGGGTACCAAACAGGATAGGCAGTGTACAGTGTACAGAGGAAAAAGAAACAACAGTCCTGGTGGGTTGTAGGCATGGGAAGGTGAAATGGGTGGTGAATGTGCAATGTCTAGTGGCTATTGCCATAGCTGCCGCAAGGCCTGACACATCCTGCATACCTCTGTTACCAACGCCCTCATAACCACCAAATGTTGCCAGCTTATTCGGATGTGTCCTGCTGTATGGGAGATGAGCCCGCAGTGTCAGTCACTGCAACTGGAGCATACCTTCGCTGAAGATGCCAACACCACGCCGTCCACCACCAGGCCCAGGAAGACCTATGAAAGGGGAACACAGAACTAAGTGATAGGCCACACACAGCAGAATGCCACCCCTCCCCCAGGGCTGTGTGCACATAGGACAGCTGCGGTGCCTTCCCATGGATGATGCTGCTAATGGCATGTACACAGCGGACAGTCACAGCAGACCTGGCAGTGTCCCACAGAGTGCCATGCACCCACCCATGTGAACAGACACCCCACAGTGTGGGAGCAATGCCCCCCATGGTCAATACAAGAGCCACCCAGCAGCAGCATATGTGCACTCTGGGAGACACACACACACACACACACACACACACAAACCACCAGTGACAGCAGCAGGATGCCACCTCACAGAAGCCCCATGCATGTCCTTGCCACCCACACTGCCAACCAACACAGGCAGCAGTGCCAGTGTGCCAACACATGCAATAGGCCTGCATGGCAGCAGTGCCCTGGAGATGTACCAACCCCACCCATCCCAGGCCCTGCAGTGCTGTCTGAACCATGCCGCACACAATCACCTGCCTGCCATCATGCTGGCCCTGCTGCAGCAACAACACCATGATGCTAGTCCCCTGCAAGCGGTGCCCTCCCTAGCCCTCCTGCATGCCTCCAGCCCTGTGGATGAAACACAGACATAAAGGAACATGAATGGCATGCCATGAACAGTTCCCCCCAGCAGGCCGGACACAGTACTGCCATAGTCCGTGCAGAGACCCTGTCCCATGTGCAGGGTATGGTGTTGGAGCCCCTGTCTCCGTGCAACATACAGACAAGCAGTGCCACACCACCAGAAACCTTCTCCAACAGTGCCAGGCCCCCCCATGTGCAGGTGCAGAAACACAGGCAGCACACCCATTAGCACAAATACTGGACAATGGCAGCATGCACAATGCATGGAGACACCTACCTGGTCGTGGGATGGATCTATGGTGGGCATGGCCCTGCAGCCTCCTCAGCCACTCAGGGTCACAGTGCCGCAGGTCTTCATACCAGTAGTGACACTGCTCCCCTGTCTGGGCAACACCCATTCACCTCTCAATGCCCTCTGCCACATGGTCTCACACCTGGGACCATGCCTCATGCGGATCCCCTGCCCCAAACAGCAGGTCCACCAGGGGTTCCACCAAAGCCACCAGGTTGGCCATCTCGAGCTCTGACCAATTCCTGGCTCATCTCCCAATGTCCTGCCAACTACTTCATACTAGCTGCGTAGACCACCGGTAGTGCAGAGCAATGTGGTTGCACTGGAAGCACGTGTAGCACTGCTGCACCACATGCATGATAGGAACACACAGGCCATGATTGCGCAGCACGTAGATGCGCAATTGACATGCACAACTGTGGCCCATTGTGCAATACCACACATGCTCAATGCCGGAAGTATGGAGTTCAGGGTCACATCCTTGACCCATGTACATGTGTGCCATCGGAGCCACCATGCTGTGAAGGGTATGTGGTGCCACACAGGCCACATATCAATGGCACAGTGACTGATCTTGCGCTGTCACTGCCATTGTGCAGAAAGCCCAGTTGTGTGGTCCAGCACTACAGCACATCTGTGCTACATGAGCAGCATGCACCCACAGATACATGCCTGACAGGACAGGCATGTGCAGTGCAATTGGCTGCGTGATACACCACATGGGATTGTGCCCTGCGGCCATGTGCATGGCAGGTGTTCATATGCACATGCACCAGAAGTGCACCTGTGGACTGGTACATTCATGTTGCACATGACACAGTCCGTTGCACAAAGAGCAATTCCATAATATTCAGCCAGCATATGCAAATAGCCTCATGAGCCAATGCCAGGTGCAGTCGCTCATACTAGCAACACAACACAGCACAGGTCACTGACAGGTACTGCAACCATTAAGTAAGTCTGTCCACACTGTGTTGGTTACTGTTACTGCTGTGCCTGGGGTCAATGATGCACTGTGTCATGGACTGCTGCAATGCTGCTCATCGGTGCACTGTCTGACTGTTCATAGGTCACAACATGTCGGAGTTGGAAGGAGCTGAGGAGTGGGTGCCTGCAAGGAAGCACTAGCCAAACTTCATGAAGGATGAGCATCAGGCCCTGTTTAAGGCCTACCTGGAGAGGGAGGACCTACTGAGTGGGGCCATTGGGACCACGCAGGACCGTGCCAAAGGGTGGGAGGAGGTGGCAATGTATGTCAATGCCCACTGCCGCCACAACCGCAGGACACAGGAGTACAAAAAGAAGATGGGCACTAACATGAGGTGCATAAAGGAAAAGGTTGCTGCCATTAGGGCATCACACAATGGTATGGGTGGTGGCCCTGGCTATGGCAGCCATCCTGACTGTGGGGGAGGAGCTTGGTGCAGCCACCATCAGCTGGGCAGCCATTGAGGGTGTCCCGGGTAGGGATTCCAGACAGGTGGCAGCCTGTCACAGCACTGTAAGTACGACAGTGGGTGTTGTGGTGTGGGGTCGTGTGCATGCCCCTGGTGTGCCTGGGTAACTGCGGGTGTGCTGCATGCCCATGACTGGTGGGGCATGGTGTGGTGCAGGCTGCTCATGGGCACACCATGCATGTCCTTGACCCCTGTGTGCAGTGTGACAGCTGCCTGGGGCATGTGCTGGGAGGGTGGGGCATGGTCCAGGGTGTGCATGGCTCCCCTACATGCTCTACAGCTGTGTGTGCACAGTGGTAAGTGCTGGCTCAGGCAGGGCCACTACAGTCACAGGCTACAGTGTAACACACTGCATGGGGCAAGGCCCGGTGGTGGGGCCATAGTGGAGGGGCGCCATGCCTGCCAGCCATGTTTTCATGCGATTCCACATTGTGCACCTACATAACGTGGTTGACATGACCTGTGCCATGCCTGTGGCATGGCTGCCCTGTCATGCAGTGCTGCACAGCCTGCCACTAGTGTGACCTGGCATGTCTGTGACGCACATGCATACATTGCACAGTACATGGCACAGCATGCACTGTGACACTGTCAACACTGATACTGCTCATTCTGTCTTCCAGCTCCATCAAGCATCAAAGATGCAGTGCAGGATGAGACAGACAATGTGGGACCTGATGATGCTGTGCCATCCATGTCATCCGGCATTCTGGCCACAGACTGTGGGCGCCATAGTGGAATGGAGCTCGTGAAGTTCCTAGGACTGGATGATGACAATCCACAGGCCAATCTCCTGCTCACAGATGCCCTAACGGTGCTTGCACCTGCAACACTGGAGGGGGGGCACCTCTGACAGAGATCATGACATAACCCTGATCCTGAGCACTGGAACTGTCACACCACCCCAGGAACAGATATCAACACAGGCGGCAACAACCAGAATAGGTGGTACAACACCCATGCAGGTCCCCAAAACCATGGCCGCACAGTGGCGTGTGGCACGGCTGCTTGTACCGGCCATGGTCAGGGTGCTGGTGTTGGTGCCATGAGGCAGGTCCAGCAGGCTGCTAGCATGCAGCAGAGGGCTGTGGAGACCACTGTGCATCCCATCACAGGGGCCACCATCAGAGCGCCCACTCCATCCCCACCTCCTGCATTGATGCCTGTGCAGCACTCTCAGATGAGGGGATGTTGCACAGTATGCCGCCATCCCTCCAGCATGTCAGTGGCAGACTCATGATACACTCAGTGTTGACAGGGTGGATGAGCACACCAGGCTGCTGCGGGCTTCTGTGGACAACCAGGCAATGCTGGGGGCAGATATACGTGCACTGCAGGTGGAGGTGCATCAACTGGCTGAGTGAGGGGACATTGGACATGCTCATTGGACATGCTCTGCTGATTGGTGAGATCTGGCAGCTGCGGGAGGCCATGACCGCATCACTGGTCCACATTGTCAGGACCATCGCTACCGGATTTGCATGGCTGGCATCCACTGAGCAAAACTGGGCATGCAAGACTCCCCTTAGTGCCACGTCCACACCACAATCACGGTGACTAGTGACCCCAGCACTGCTGATGCTGACCACTGCCATGCCCATCCCTGACAAACCCGGCAGTAGTCTGTTTGCCGGTCTCTACACACCCATGAGGACCCAGTCATGTTCTCAGGCCTCTGCTCCAGTCAATGTGTTGGTGACACCACCTGTGACTGTTGAGCAGCCAGTGCCTGCCACACAGTCTGAGCATGGCCGCCCACGTGGCGGCCATGGCACCACATATTAGGCCTACTGGGTGTACTGCCCAGTCCTGTTACCCACTGCTGTAGGCTGCTGTGCACTTGGCTAGGCGCTGCCCTGTGCATGTGCTGTTGCATATGTGTGGCCTGTGTCATGTCTACCATGTGTGTGGGCAGTGCTGCTGGACCATGTGGAGTGGGTGTGATGAGAGCAGTATTGTACTGGCCTTGCCTGTATGCCAGTGCAAACCCTCTGATCCATGCCACAGCCTGCTGTGCTGCTGTGTGTGTTGACACCTCATCTACTGCATCTGTCTGTGTCCCACTGGCTTCTTTGTGCCCTGCTGTGCACACTGTGGTGGTAGTGCTGCATGTGCCAGCCAGGGTATAGCCACATGTATGTCTAGCATATGGCACCTGGGTGGGTGCATCCACCTATGCTGCTCCACTGTGGTTTGTGCATGGGTCTGCATGACTGTGTGTTCCCTGTGTGTGCTGTGTGGGTGCCTGTGTCCCTGCATGCATCCCTGTGTGGCTGTGTGTGTGTGGTGTGCCTTGCATACATGGCTGCCATGTATGATATTCACCTGCTGTTCCCATAGTGCTCTTCCACAATGGTTTCTTGGTGCCTCCTGGCACAGACAGCCAGCCTGGGATCCCTCCTCTACATGGGTGGCTGCACATCCCATTCCAGCTCATCCTCCCCATTATCATTGCTGCTGTTGCCCTCATCCACCTGGACAGCTATCCCACAGTCAATGGCCATGTTGTGTATCATGCAGCAGGCCAGGAATATGCCACAGGCTTTTGCAGGGCTGTATTGTAGGGCACCACCAGATCTAAATAGGCAACAGAATTGCATCTTGAGCATGCCAAAGACTCACTCTATGATATTGCATGTTGCAATGTGTGCCTCGTTGTACCTCTCCTCCACAGCATTGGATGGTCACCGGATGGGGGTGAGCAGTCAAGGCCAGAGGAGGTATGCACTGTCACCTGTGGGGGGGACACATGTACTGGTTACCACCTGGCATTGCCTGTTCCCACAGCCACCCCTATGCTTCACACTGCCACCCACCATCACCCTATGTGCCTTGGCCATGGACACCCCTGCACAGCCGCCATGCCACCATGCACAACACGCCATCCATATCTGTCATCCCTGTGCAACACTGTCCATGCAGCCCTGCACCACTACCATTCACCTTCCCTGTCCTGTGACTGCACGTTTCATTGTCCACATCCCCCACCACCCCATGCTGTGGCTGTGTGGTGCCATGCATGGCCTCCCTGTCACCTCATATCATGTCCTACTCACCTACTAGATGCCCCATGGGGATCACCCCACTCTCAAACCACTGGCACAGGATCAACTGGTGCCATATGAATGCATCATGTGTACTCCTAGAGTGTGTGGTGCACACATTTATGATGCACCAAGTGCCATGACTTAATTCTGGAAAGAGCAAAGCCAAGATAACCATAGCATATACTGTATTAAAACCCCACAAAAAGTGGCTCAACAGGGTTGTGCCCCTATTGTTAGGGTTTAGTAGCCTGTTTATTGTTAAACCTCAACTTGTGCACTTTAATAGCTTTGCAACCGATCAATGGATTTGCAGAAAATTTGAAATGTGCTATCCTGTGGGGTAGATCTCTTGATATGTCAAGTTTCATTCTGGTTGGATGTGCAGATTCCAGATAGCGTCAAACAGTTAAAAGTCACCAATTTTTGCAGTTTTCTCCTCATCACCTTGTGCCCAGATGATGTGGAATTTTGGTGTGATTTGTTTTATGGTAAAAAGAAATTGTGCAACAGAACTGTCAGTATTTGTTTGGTGCAAAAATGTTAATCTGTTGCAGAGTTATTCAGTTTTTAAGTTCCCAATATGTCCTATTTGAAGTTAATTTTTCAGGATAGATGTAAAAAGTCTGACAAAGGAACTGATATTGTGAAAAAAGATTCATTCTCAAGAGATCCATTCTTTTTTCGTGAGGAAAAAATCCTTTTTCATGTGGAAAAATATTTTTTTGTGAGCTGCCATCTTGTTTTTTTCCCACCGACTCAAATATGTGGAAAATACATAAAAATGTTAACATTTTATAAGTCAGCCATCAGAATCTAGCTAAATGGGCCCTGTTTAGCTAGATTCTGGTGTTTGTTTTTCAGAATTAGGACCAGAAATACTGTTTCTGGGGAACCGAAATCCCAGATGCCAAGATTAGCTAGAGGAGCCTTCTGTCGCATTCTGTGTATGAGAACAACTGATTATGTTCTGCATTTGCAGTGGAACTCCTGCTGCCAACTGCAGTGTGTGTTGTAAGCCCCCTTATTTTCCCTGCTGTCTAGTGGCACCCTTTACTCCCTGATCACTGTCTTATATATTTCTTGGTGTCTAGTGGCACCACAACTCTCCGATCACCATCCCCATATGCTTTTTTTAATTCACTGGTGTCTAGCGGCACCCTCCACCCTCCGATCACTGTCCCCATAATTATAGTTAACTTCCCTGGTGTATAGTGGCACACCCACCCTCTGATCACAATTCCTTGTAATTTGTTTTTAATTCATTGGTGTCTTGTGGCACCCCCCCCATCTGATAGCCATCCCCATAATTTAATTCCCTGGTGTCTAGTGGCACCCTCCACCCTCCCATTACAGAAGAGGCAAAAATAAAGAAAACAGTCCCCTGACTTTTTTTTACACCTGAAAAAAAGAAAACGGTCCTTCGCCATGCCTGCCATCCCCCTCCCCATCCCGACCCTCCCACTGAACACCCAACATACCACACCCGCCTGACCTTACACTTACCACTGGAGGTCATAGGCTGTCATCTTCTGTGGAGCGAGACACATCTGAATTCTTCAAAGTTGAAACATGAACTGAAGAATAGAGGTAAGTGCTGTACAGTATAAGGTATTTCAATGGTGTTTTGAACTTATGTTCATAAATATGCCATTTTTAGGAATTTTTTTACCAAATTTTCAACATGGCCTTTTTGGGACCCCACCTCATTACTACACTGCAACTGTCATTTCGTTACTCGGGCCCAGAAGTTGATTTTATGGTTGCTGCACAAAATCATCTTTTGGGCCTGAATAATGAAATTTTACCAGTAGTGTTCATGAGATGGGGTCCCAGAAAGGCCATGATGAAAAAATTGAATGAAAAAATTCCTAAAAATGCCCGAGTTATGTGCATTTGTTGAAAATTTTCTATGCACATGTATAATTTTGGTAAATTTCAATATTGTGACTACAAATTTTCAACATAGCCTTTTTTTCACACCACCTCATGAACAATACAGCTGTCATTTTTCACATCCTGTCTGAAATGTGTTTTCATGCCAGTAGCATGGAATGAATGGCATTTTGGCATGGATTTGAAACTTTTCTCCTATGGGGTTTATGAGGTGGGGTCATAAGAAGACACTCCCTGGCTCTCCTTCTCCTTATAGCCGGGGACATTGAAAGCAATCCAGGACCACCTGCATCCAAAGCTGCTCAACACCCCACAACAGCTACGCCCCTCCCTAAAGGACTTAAGATTGTCCACCTAAACATATGCAGCATCCTAAACAAAATTGCTGCCTTACAAACCATGGTCCTCACCCTCTGCCCTGACGTTTTAATCATCACCGAATCCTGGCTAAAACCACACAAACGGGATGTCGAATTCTCTATACCTGGTTTCGCCCTAATCTGCCAGGATAGACAGGGCAGAAAGAAGGGTGGCGGCATTGCCATGTACATCTCCTCTACTCTTCAATTTTCCATAATCACCTTGTCGGCCCCCATACAACCTATAGATTCCTTCCTAATCAAAATCTCATTGACTCATTCCATCCCAGTTTATATAGCCGGGTCTTACTGCCCGCCTAAAACTCCACTGGGTAGCATCCTTGACCATCTCAGCACCCTGAGGTCCCTTAAGGAGGGGCGAACTTCACATACTTAGGAGTTTCAATCATAATTGGCTAGGCAACGGAGCCTCCAAATCTCGGCACCACATAAATGCCCTAAATTTGTCCCAGCAAATAGCTGAACCAACTCACCTAAACCTTAAATCCAACAAACACACACTCCTGGATTGGGTGCTTACCACCCACACTCATTGGATCTTTCAAGCTGGCCTACTACCTGACTCCCTTAGTGACCACCATATGATTTACATGGTGCACAAAATCTTCAGACCCATTGCTTCCCCACCCCGCACGCTTCTCAATAGAGTTTATAAGTCCCTTGATCTGCCAGCGCTCCTAAACGACCTCACCAGCATTGACTGGTCATTCATCCCGAAGGCCACCTCCATGGACGATGCCCTGGAATTTTTCTCCACAAATTTACTCTCCATCTGGGACAGCCATGCTCCACTCAGGCGATCTCGAGTAAGAGGATCCCATTTACCTTGGGTAACAACAAACCTTATACAAGAACAACGAGCCAGAGACCGCGCCTGGAAATCTTTCAAGGCCACAGGTAGTCAAACGGCCCAGTAACACTACCGGTCACTAAGTAATGCCTGCACAAGGCTCATAAGGCAAGCCAAATCAAATTATTTCAAAACTGCTTTGAATAACAACTTTGGTCACCCAACTCAATTCTGGAAGTCAATAAAATCCCTTCTTTCCCCTCCGGCCCAACCCCCTACCCCCTCACTTAACATTGCAGGGAAAAACATCATGGATCCCAGCATGGTAGCCTCTGAATTTAATTCTTATTTCTCCTCTGCTGCATCATCCCTTCTCTCCTCCCTTCCCCATCCCCCACCCACTTCTCCCCCTATCATACCCTCCACGGCTTTTTTCTCCCTATGCCCTGTATCATCAGCTCAGGTGCTAAATTTACTGATGTCTCTCAACCCAGACAAAGGTAAATGTCCCTTTGGCCTTGACTCCAAAATGCTCTTGCTCTCAGCACCTGCCATAGCTCACCCGCTTACCCTGCTTTTCAACCTGTCATTTAAACTCAGAGCAGTCCCCAACAAATGGAAACAAGCCACAGTCATTCCCCTTCCTAAAGGAGGTGACCTCTCCTCACCTTCCAACTACTGCCCTATATCCCTGCTCCCCCTCCTGGCCAAACTTCAAGAACGCCTTGTCCTCTCCCAACTCCACCACTATCTTGAGACTATAGCGTTCTTCACCCCTTACCAGGCCGGCTTCAGGAAGAATCACTCCACCACCACCTCCGTCCTCCGACTCACAAACGCCATCCTCACGGGTATAGACAAAGGGGAATTAACAGCTGCTATATTTATTGATCTGGCAAAAGCTTTTCACACCATCTCCCAACCCTTGTTACTGGCAAAACTCGCTCTCTCTGGTCTGTCGGCAACTGCAAATAACTGGTTCCACTCATACCTGTCCAACAGGTCCCAATCTGTCCGCGTTGGCTCGGCTACATACACTCCACTCCCAGTCACCAGCAGAGTCCCCCAAGGGTCGGTTCTCGGCCCACTATTGTTCTCTATTTTTCTTAATGACCTGCCTGCAGCCTGCCCAAATATGGCCATCCACATGTACACTGACGATACAGTGTTGTTCGCCTCTGGCCCTTCCTCTAGTGCAGTGACAGCCTGCCTACAGAAGGACTGCAACTCCATCCAATGTTAGCTCATCTCAAACCAACTAGTCCTAAATTAAAAAAAAAAGTCTCCCTCACCTTCGGCTCCCAGCCCAAACTCACCCGGCTTACTGCACCACCTACGTTCTACACTCTGGACGGCTCCCCACTGGAGGCCTGCACCTCTTATCGATATCTAGGTGTCTGGTTAGATCAACATCTTGACTTCTCTGCTCACATTGATGCTATACACAAAAAATTGAACCCCATGTTGGGAGCCCTCTCTCGGAACAAAAATTGCATACCCCTGCCAACCAGGCAAGAAATAGTCAAAAAAATGATCCTCCCTGTTATTGACTATGGTGATATTGTCTACTGTGCAGCCCCTCCAACCTCCCTAGCAAGGCTAGACCACCTATTTAACTCCTTCTGCTGATTTTCTCTGGACCACCCTCCCAACACCCACCACTGTGTCCTCTACCAATCCTTGAACCTCACCTCTCTACACAACAGAAGATCGCTTCACTGCGCTAGAACCTCAGCTAAGTTCTGGTCACAGTCTCTCCCTTCCTACCTGTCATTCTCCCTAACTGCCCTACCCCCACCATCCTATGTGCTCCGTAACATCGACGCCGGGCTCCTGCATATCCCATACAGATCCACCCGGTCCAGCCAGGCTGCTTTCAGCTTTAGGTTGCCCAAATTATGGAATTCTCTGGCAGCTGATATTAGACACTACACAAGTACTCCCCAACTAAATGCCCTTCTCAAAACACACTTCTCTACCACCTGCTCCTGTAACCCCCCCCAACACCCCCCCTCACTCCTGAATCCGCCCAGTGATAGCATCAAGTCTGGTTTCTCCACTGCTGATCTGTTTCCTTGTGAAAAAAACTGTATCTACGCTACTGTACTAAAATCTGCCTACCCTCAGTTGTTCCATTCACATTACGTAGGCTACCCACTGCTGTTCTAAAATACATTATGTATGTTGTTTCTGACTATATCATGTTCCACTGTAAGTTTTGTTCAGATTGTATCATGTTTCCACTGTAACCTCAAACCCCAGGGCGCATCTGGAATCGAGAGGTACTCTGCTCAGCACGCCTTCTTGGTAAATCTCTTAAATAAATAAATAAATAAATTAATGTTGAACCTTTGGGGGAAAAAATATGAAAAAATGCCAAAGTTATGACAATTCATTGCAATTTCACTACGCCCACTCATAACCTCGGAAATGTTAAATATTTTTACCACTTATTTTAAAAATAGCCTTCTTATTACCCCCTCCTTATGTATGCCACAGCTGGCATTTTTTAAATCCTGGCCAAAATGTGCTTTCACACCTTTGACACAGAATGACGTTGCAGTTGTGCAGAATTATGTTTTGGTGAAAGTTCGAAAATTTTCTGTACCGGGTACATGAGGTGGAGTAATAAGATGGCTTTGCTGACAATTTGGTCACTGTTGCCCTATAAATGGAAGCCCAGGGCCTGGAGGGCATTGTGCTTCCACAGCTACATACATATAAGCATGTACAGAGGGATGGGAGTGCATAGTCCTTTGGTACCTACGCTCCCACAGTAAAATAAGGTTACTATTATACTATCTCAAAAAGTAAGGAAGTAAGTTGCAAAAAACTTCTTTAATACTTCAGTTAGTGTCAAAGTGACAAAAGATGGGGAATGAGGCATTAGGGTTTCCCTAACACCCCAGCCTTCCAAACCATGCAGGAGAGCAGGTGTGAAGTGTGCCTTGGACTTCTCAAGCCTAATGCTCACCCCATTCTCTTAAAGTCTACACATCTGACCTTATTTACAGATGGAATGGGGTGAGCGTTAGGCTTGAGAAGCCCAAGGCACACCCAACACCTGCTTTCCTGCCTAGTTTGGGAGGGTAGGGTGTTAGGGAAACCTTAATACCTCATTTCCCAACTGTTATAACTTTGACTTTGACTGTAGCATTAACTAAGTTTTTTGCAACATACATACATATATATATTTTTGTTTTATTTATTTATTGAAGGTATCGGAATTACAAATTTTTGAGCTAAAAGCTCATTTAAAAAGGATCCTCATCAAACAAGGGGTAGGGGAAAAACAAGGTACAAGGATTGGAGGGAAAACAGTAGCAGCTGAAAGGCATTGTCAGTTACATAGTAATTAGATTACATCTTACATTTTAACTATTGCATACAACAATTAATGGGATGAAGATAGACATTGTCACAACATTCAGAGTACATAATACATATTCCATATCTGATTTTGCAATTAATGCGATAAGGATAGACAGTAACATAGCTTAGGCCAGTGTCTAGGTGCAGAAAACTTAGAGGAGATAGTCCCAGGCCAGTACTGGTGATTAAAGTGCAATGTCACACTAAGTGAAAGCTATGGGTACTCCCAGGTTGCAGCTACAAAGCCTTGTCAGTTCCTAGTGGGGACAGAGAAGGATCGTTCATTGGGGTCAGTACTGCTGTTAGGGGAATTATGTAGCAGACTAAATGGGTTAGGGAGAGAAATAGCAGTAGATAATAGCAGCAGGATCATGGGAGATAAGCAGGTGTGGAGGTAGGTGGAGGGGTATGAGGGATCATGGGGTAAGTGGGTGGGGTAAGGGTGTAGTTAGGTGAAGATAAGGGGAGTATTGAGAGTTGTGGGAGCTTACAGGGACCTGAATGGGCAGGGCAGGTGCAACCAAGAGAGCCAGGGTACAAGTGTAGATGGGTGATGGGTAGGGGAAGAGAGGAGGGGTAGTGGGAGCATGAAAGGGCCTGCCAAGGGGGGGAGAGAGGAGTAGAGGGAGCTTGTAGGACTTGTTAGGAGGGGGAGAGTGGAGAGTAGTGGGAGCTTGTAAGGACCTGTTATTCAGGACAGCTGCACCCAGGAGTGCAAGGTGCATGAGGAGGCTAGACACTACAGGAGTGGGGATGATAGTAGTTGGAGCTTGCAGGACCTGTGAGTCAGGGAGGGTGTGCCCCGGGGTGCCAGTTGCATGACGGGCTAGATTTGGCAGGAGTGAGGGTGACAGTGTCATTGTTCAGGGGTGGAGATGCACTTTCGAATATCAGATTTGAACTGCCCAAGGCTGGTGAGGCTTGTGGAAGCATGGGGGAGCTCATTTAGCCAGTTAGGGGCCTTTACAGAGAAGGTTCATCTCCCCAGGGCACTTCTTCTGAAAGGCACTACTAGGGTATGTTTTGTTACGCTTCTCGTAGTATGCTCGACTGGGACAGGAAGGAATAGGGCTTGGCTAGAAGGAGGGCAAGTCCTAGGAGGGCTTTTTTCACTAGAAGGCAGGACTGCAGCTTGATTCAGTCCATGAGAGAAAGCCATTTCTTTCAGATGTATAGGTCACACGTATGAGAAAACGATCTGCGCCTAAGCAAAACAGCAAGCTTTGTTGAGGGTAGTATGGAATCTGTGCAGACTGGTATCAGAGGCTGCACCATACATCACAGTACCATAGTCCAGAATAGGCAGGAACATACCCTTACCACCTGGGCCCAGGCCTCAGCAGTGAGAAAGAATCAGAGCCTATAGAGGGCCCCTAGCTTCCTATTTATGGCAGTAGTGAGATTTCATATATGTTTGTCGAAGGAGAGGGACTTGTTGATCGTGATCCCTAGGCACCGGAACAAAGATACTTGTTCAAGAGGGGAGTATGGGCTACAGGCAGTTGTGAAACATACAGACATAGACTTTGATGGCAGATAAGGACTGCTTGGCCCACCTAGTCTGCCCATTTCCCTACCTACTGGCTAAGCTGCCGATCCTAGTTAACCAACAGCCTATTTCTTCCTACCCTTCACAAGGATTGCTTTATGTCTGTCCCATGCATTCTTAAATTTATCCACTGTTTTTGACCCCACAACCTCCTCAGGAAGGCCGTTCCATGCATCCACCACCCTCTATGTGAAAAAATACTTCCTCAAATTACCCCTGAGCTGTCCACCCTCTATCTTCAAATTGTATCCCCTTCTTCTTACACATCTCTTTTTCTGAAAGATGCTACCCTCTTGGACTTCGTTGATTCCCTTGAGGTACTTAAAAGTTTTTATCATGTCCCCTCTCTCCTTCCTTTCCTCAAGGGTATACATATTAAGCTCCTTTAGTCTCTCCTCATATGGTTTCTGTTGCAGACCCTGCACCATTTTAGTTGCCCTCTTCTGGACTGTCTCCATCCTGCCTATGTCTTTGCAGAGATGAGGTCTCCAGGATTGGATGCAGTACTCCAGATGGGGTCTCACCAACTGGCTCTACAGAGGGATAGCAACTTCTTATTTTCTACTGGTGATGCCTCTCACTACATATTCCAGTATCCCCCCAGCCATCCCTACTGCCTTCTCACATTGCTTGCTAAACTTTAGGTCATCTGTTATGATTATCCCCAGGTCCCTTTCCATTTTATTTGTTGTTACTACCTCCCCACCCCCATTGTGTACTCTTGCCCTGGGTTTTTGTTTCCCAGGTGCATTACTTTGCACTTCTTTGCATTGAATCCAAGCTGCCACACTTCTGACCATTCCTCCAACCTTGCTAAATATCTTCTCATCCTTTCCACCCCCCCTTGTGCATCATCCCTGTTGCAGATCTTTGTGTCGTCTGCAAAGAGGCATACTTTTCCTTCCAGTCCCTCTGCAAAGTCACCTATAAAGACATTAAAAAGGACCGGACCCAGTACTGAACCCTGTGGTGCCCCACTAGTAACCCTCCTTTCTTCAGAGTGGACTCCATTTAATATTACCTTCTGTGTCTTGTTGTCCAGCCAATGTTTTACCTAGGTTAAGACCCTGGGAACCACTCCCAGTCTGGCTGATTTGTTTATTAATCTTTCGTGTGGGAATGTGTCAAATGCCTTGCTAAAGTCTAGGCAGGCCATGTCCACAGCCCCTCCCTTTGTCTTTCCATGCTCCTTATTGAACCTATAAAAGGTTTTATCCCTCTTCTTAACCGAGTTGGCTATCTTTTCCTTGGTTTGGGCCTTTGCTATTCTGACTGTCTTCCCTGCTTCCTTCTGCTTTAACTGGTACAGTTCTCTGTCCTGCTCCTTTTGTGTTTCGTTATACTTCCCAAATGCTATCTTTTTCTCCCTAACCTTCCCCACCACCTCTTTTGAGAACCATAGTGTTTTTTTCTTTTGTTTTGATTTGTTTATTTGCTTCACACAAAGGCTTGTTGCCTCTGTGATGGCAGTTTTGATGTTTTCCCATTGTTGCTCTACCCCTTCTTCTTGCTTGTTTGCTAGTGCTTTTCTGAGGCACTCTCCCATTTTGACAAAATCAGCCCTCCTGAAGTCCAGTACCCTCACTTTTGTATGGCTTGATGCTGCAGTTGAGTTTATCATGAACCACACAG
Organism: Neoceratodus forsteri; assembly: GCA_016271365.2. Lineage (NCBI taxonomy): Eukaryota > Metazoa > Chordata > Ceratodontiformes > Ceratodontidae > Neoceratodus > Neoceratodus forsteri. The sequence continues at coordinate 317,467,855 of CM057456.1, forward strand.
TTTGGTGGTCACTTGTTCCCAGATGGCTACCCACTTCTAAATCTGAGATCCTCTCTCCATCCCGATTTGAGAGTACCACTCTAAGATTGCTCCCTCCCAAGTGGGTTCCAACACTAGCTGTCTGAGACATGCCCCCTTTAGGGCATCAAGAATGACCCTGCTCTTGGATGTGGCTGCAGCAAAGGTGCTCCAGTTAACATCTGGCATATTCAGGTTCCCCATCAACAATATCTCCCCTTTCTCTGTCATCCTAAGGATGCCTTACATCATTTCCTTGCCCATTTCCTCCCCCTGTGATAGGGGTCTGTATACAACCCCTGTGCAGATTGTGGTGCCATTTCCAGTCTCCAGGGTGACCCACAGTGCCTCCTCGCTTCCCTGTTTACCCTTTTGTTCCATTGCTTTGATTCTCTCCCTTACATAAGAGAGCTACTCCTCCTCCTCTTCTACCCTCCCTATCTCTCTTGTAGATTGTGTACCCTGGTATGTCGACATCCAAGTCATGGTTCCTTGTGTACCATGTTTCTGTGACTTCCATGATATCCAGGCATTCCTCTTCCATCAAGGCCACCAGTTCAGGTAGCTTGTTACCTAGACTGTGGGCAGTGGTACTCATTACCCTCCATTTTTTGATGGCCTTCTCCCTTTTTGCCCCATCCCTGTCCTTGCTGCCTTTGCCCTTTTCTCCATTTACACCTGTCCTTCTCCCTATTGATATCTCTACCTTGGTGTTTACCTCACTAACTACCCTAATTTTTTTGGGAGGGACTAGGATTTCCCTGCTCCTTTCAAGTGTCTCCCCCCCCTTGGCTAGTTTAAATGCTTGCCAAAGAAGCATTTAAACCTATCACCTAGGTTTCTGGTTCCCCTCCTGGACAGATGCAGACCATCATGCCAGTATAGGCCTGCATCCCTCCAGGTGGACCCCCCAGTCCCCAATGAAGTCAAAGCCCTGAGCTCTGCACCAGTTTTTCAACCACTGATTGAATCCCATGGTGAGGACCACCCTAGCCTCACCCATACCACAGACAGGCAGCACCTCCGAGAAGGTTACCGTATGTGCTACTTCTCTAAGGCCCCTCCCCATCTCCATAATTTGAAAACCCACATAAATTAAGCTATCAAGATACACCAAGGCATGTATCTTGTTCATCCTGACTCCCTTTGATGGATTCCTAAGTGGTTGCATGCAATGCAACCTCTGAGGGTGTTTAATTAAAGTTTAAATTCCCTTTTCATCACTTGCTAACTTCCCTTTTTGCCAGTAGGAAGTTAGCGAGTTGCAAAAAAGGAATCCTTTTCACCACTCTCTGGTCACTTTCCTCAGTTTTCCCACAAAAAAATTCTGATATTAAGGTGCCCAATCCCCGTGTTGGCTGTAGAACACCCTCCCTGCCACTGTGGGACACTGGGGAGCCTACTCCCAGTGTCCCCTAACATTTTTAATTTGCTGACATGGGGTCCCCAGTCTCCAGGTGGGCACTAGCACCCACTCAGCAACACCAGTTTAGGACACTGGGTGCCCACTCCCTATGTCCTCAGTTATTTGTCACCACCGACTATGTGGTACACTGTGGAGCCCACTCCCAGTGTACTAAAACAATGCATGGCCCACTAGTCCCTGTAATAAAGAAAACAGTCCTCCAACATCTTTTTTTCATTTTTTTTAAACCTGTAAAAAAAAAAATGGTCCCTCGTCATCTCCCCATACACCCTTCCCCAATCACGACCCTTCTTCTGTGCACCCACCTCCCCACACCCCCCATTAACCCATACTTACACTCTGAGGTTTGCAGCTGTGATCTTGTCTGGACATGTCTGCACTCTTCAAAGCCCAACCACGAACTAAGGAATCAAGTAAGTGCCATATAGTGGCAGTCTATGGCGTTTTGAACTTATGATGATATCGCAGCCATATTTTCACCAAATTTTCAACATGGGGTTCTTGAGACTTCACCTCATGAACACTGTCACTGTCATATTGTTACTCAATTCCAAAAGGTGATTTCATGGTCTCTGCACAGAATCACCTTTTGGGACCAGTTAACAAAATGACAGTGCCAGTGTTCATGAGGTGGGGTCCCAAAAAACCTATGTTGCAAATTTGGTGAAAAAATTCCAACAAATGATTGCATTATGAGCGTGTATTGCAGTTTCTACAAAAGCTCGTAACTTCACCAGTTTTTAACTTCACTCCACATTTTCAGCATTGACATTTTTTAACACCTCCTCATGAACAGTACAGCTGTCATTTTTCATATCCTGTCTGAAACATGTTTTTGCACCTGTGGTGCATAATGGCATGGATGCTGTGAGAAATCAACTTTGAGGATGGATTAACAAAATCACATTGCCAGTGTTCAGGAGGGGAGGTCCCAAAAAGCCCATTTTGAAAACGTAGGGAAAAAATCCAAAAACTGACTATGTTACGAGTGTGCATTGCGCAGTTTCTATGCATGCTCATAACTTCACCAATTTTTTATATTTTCTCTCCAGAATTTCAACATTGCCATTTTTTCACACCACCTCATGAATAGTACAGCTGCAATTTTTCAAATCCAGCCAAAAATTTTTTTCTACACCTGTCACACAGAATGGCGTTACAGTTCTGCCGAATTACATTTTGACTGGGATTTGAAAGTTTTCAGAACTGGGTACATGCGGTGAGTTGACAAGAAGGTTATGTTGAACATTTAGGTTAAAATTATTTAAGATGGCACAGTTATGACTATTTGGTGCAATTTCACTATGCCTGCTTGTAACTTGATGCATGGGAGTGCAGGGGCCAGAGGCCCTTACGTTTCCTCAGCTAGATACATATGCACATCTGTGGAGGAATGGGAGTGCAGGGTCCTTCATAAAAAAACTATTATACTATCTAAATAGGCAAGGAAATAAATTGCAAAAAACTTTGTTAATGCATCAGTTAGGGTTAAAGCATCAAAAGTAGGGAAATGTGGCATTTGGGTTTCCTACCCTAACACCCCACCCCCACCCTGCACAGATGAAGAGGGATTGGGAGGTCAGCATTGGCATCTCCAGACCTAACGCTCATGCCATTCTCCTATGTTGTGGCTGCCCAGCTTATTTTGTGTCTGAATGTGGTGAGTGTTAGGGCTGTAAATGTCAATGCCAACCCCCTGATCCCGCCTCGTCTGTGCGGTGAGGGTGGTGTTTGTTGTTTAACCCTAACTGATGCATTAACAACATTTTTCCAATATATTATGGTGCTGTCGCGCCCTTATGTTTAGGGTTGAGTAGGCAGTTCTATGTTAAACCTCAAATTTTGTGAGTTAAAAAGTTTGCAACCATTCAATGGATTTGTATGAAATTTGGTATGCGTGGTCTGGCATGGTAGATCTCTTGATTTACCAAGTTGCGTTTTGGTCAGATATATGGCTGTTGCACAGCAAAGCACCCAAAAATGCACTTTTCACCAGTTTTATGTTTTTTTTTTGTCTGAGGCATGGGTTTAGATCAGGGGGTTTCCCTCTATCAACACATGCCTCTGGTTTATTTTAGTTTTGTCAAAATATAGTGTTTTGCACTTTTCCAATCTTTGGCCGTGGCTCGCTAATGATCTTCAACCATGAGCCTGCAAAATCTTCAGCTGCGGTCACGGACGATTATTTTGCAGCCTCGTGGTCAAAGAATTAAATAACTCTTAAAGGACGTACTGCTGCTTTGTTCCACAAGATGTCACACTAAACAAGCGTTCTAGATTTTAACTTTTTAAAGTTTTATTCGGCCCCATTTGGGAGTTTTGAATTAAAATTTAGAGTGTTTTACATTTAATTGTAGTCTGCTTTGTGTAATTTTGATTTGTTTTCACTAGTTCCTCGCAAGTAACATTTTAGTCAGATCTGTCAGTTTTGTATTATAGAGTTCATCCTGCTTTCACATAGGGCTGTCCCAATTACTTTTGTGTCATTCATTCTCATTGTGAGGGAATGGGTGAAAAAAAATCATTTTTGTGCGTATGTGTTTTGGCATTGAAAGAATCCTCTGGGGTGAGTGACAACATACATTTCTGACTTAGCAGATGCAGCCTGCAATGTTCAATCTGTTTGTTGTTCACCAGTCCGAACCCCTTCACATAAACTGCAACTTTTTATGAATGGGCATGGCACTGTTCCCATTCAATCATCAATCAATCAATCAATCATTTTATTTAACGAAGCATGGTACCATTCAAGTACTAAATACCTGTTGACTATTTGTGATGTATACTGCAATTTGTTTATTTTTAAATGGAGGCCTGACTAATATCTATTACTATTTGGCAATTGCTCCCTCCCAATCCTCAGTCAATTGCCATATAGGTAAAAGGTAACAGAAAAGCTCATAACTGTGATTACTTAAACTTGTTTTTATTTGTGCAGGGAAAAAAAAGTAAACAGTAAATTATGGAGCTCCCTTTGGATAGAATGAGATTGCTGGCTTAAAATGCAAGAAGATAGAGTTGTACCCATCCACGCATGGCCCTACCCTATATCAGTGATGAAAATGTTTTCCCTGTATAAATAAAAACTTTTAATTATTATGAACTTTTCCATTACATGTATGGAGATCGGTGAAGGATTTTGGGGGTTGCAATCGTGAAATGGCGAGATGATGCAGCAATTGTCATAACAAAAGGGTGTCCTTCCAAGGCCAGAGGCAAGAATTGCTTAATACATCAAGCTCCTTGTGCTAAGGTGTTTGTACTGTAGACTGGATGGAAATAGCGGTGAGGTGACAAACCTTGCATGGATTAGGCAACTGATCCCCCAGTAGCCCAGCACACAAATGCGGTAAAGTGATTTACGATTTTGTGTTGCTTTATGTTTGCACTACCAACATAAGAATAAAACACAGTGGCTGATGCAGTACATAACCCTAGGGCTTGTGCCACCCCTTCTGCTGAGCTGCAAACTGCATTTTGACTCAAATGATTAACTTTAGGCCACCAAGCAATCAGCAACTTGAAGCTGCTAGCTTGTGGTCTACTACCCACAATGATCACGATCAAAAATGATTTGTTGGGCTTACCCTAAACAAAGAAACATAGAATTTGATGGCAGATAAGGACCGCTTGGCCCACCCAGTCTGCTCATTTCCCTACCTAATGGATAAGCTGCAGATCCTAGTTAAGCAGCAGCCTACTTCTTCCTACCCCCACCCCCTAGAATTGCCTTATGACTGCCCCATGCATGCTTGAATTCCACCACTGTTTTTGACTCCACAACCTCCTCCGGAAGGCCGTTCCATGCATCCACAACCCTCTCTGTGAAAAAATACTCCTTAAATTACCTCTGAGCTGCCCCTCATCTTCAAATTGTGCCCCCTTGGTCTTGCACACCTCTTTTTTTGAAAGATGCTACCCTCTTGGACTTTGTTGATTCCCTTGAGGTACTTGAAAGTTTCTATCATGTCCTCCCTCTCCCTCCTTTCCTCAAAGCTGTACATATTAAGCTCCTTAAGTCTCTCTTAATATGTCTTCCGGTGCAGACCCTGCACCATTTTAGTTGCCCTCCTCTGGACAGCTTCTATCCTGTTTATGTCTTTGCGGAGATTGGGTCTCCAGAACTGCACGCAGTACTCCAGATGGGGTCTCACCAGCTGTCTGTACAGAGGGATAATACCTTCCTGTTTTCTACTGGTGATGCCTCTCCCTATGCATCCCAGTATCTCCCCAGCCCTCCTTGCTGCCCTCTCACATTGCTTGACCACCTTTAGGTCATCTGATATGACTACCCCCAGGTCCCTTTCCATTTTTTTTGTTGTCAGTATCTCACCCCCCATTGTGTACTCTTCCCCTTGGTTTTTGTTTCCCAGGTGCATTATCTTGCACTTCTTAGCATTGAATCTAAGTTGCCATACATTTGACCATTCCTCTAACCTTGCCAAGTCCCTTCTCATCCTTTCCACCCCACCTTGTGCATCAACTCTGTTGCAGATCTTTGTGTCATCTGCAAAGAGATACTTTTCCTTCCAGTCCCTCTGCAATGTCACTTATAAAGACATTGAAGAGGACCGGTCCTAATACTGAACCCTGCGGTACCCCACTAGTAACCCCTCTTTCTTCAGAGTGGACTCCATTTACTATTACTCTCTGTGTCCTATTCTCCTGCCAACTCTTTACCCAGGCTGTCATCTTGGGATCCACTCCCAGGCTGGCTAACTTGTATATTAATCTTTTGTGTGGGACTGTGTCAAATGCCTTGCTAAAGTCTAGGTAGGCCATGTCCACAGCCCCTCCCTGATCTACTACTTTGGTCACCCAGTCAAAGAAATCTATCAGATTCGTCTGGCATGAACTTCCCTCTGCGAATCCATGCTGCCTTGGGTCCTGTGCCCCTCTGGCCTCTAGATACTCGACAATTCTTTCCTTCAGAAGTGATTCCATCATTTTCCCTATCACCGAGGTTAAACTAACAGGTCTGTAGTTTCCTGCTTCTGCCTTGCTCCTACATTTGTGAAGGGGAATCACATCTGCCCTCCTCCAGTCCTCGGGTACCACCCCATCCTCCCATGATTTGTTAAAGAGGGTAGTCAGTGGTATTACTAGTTCTACCCTTAGTTCTTTTAGAATTCTGGGATGAATCCCATCAGGCCCCATTGCTTTGTCCACCTTCAGTTTTAAGAGTTCTTTCAGAACCTTATCTTCTGTAAATGGGCTGGTATCAACTTCTGTATCCAGAGTGTTTCTACTGCTTGTTTTAGGTACCTCCCCCTCTTCATTTGTAAATACTGAGCAAAAAAACTTGTTTAGTATCTCTGCCTTTTCACAGTCACCCTCTGCCCACCCTCCTCCCCTTTATTAAGCCTTACTATCCCTCCCTTGGTCTTCCTTCACTCCCTGATGTACCTATAAAAGGTTTTATCCCCCTTCTTAACTGAGTTGACTATCTTTTCCTCGGTTTGGGCCTTTGCTGTTCTGACTGTCTTCCCAGCTTCCTTTTGCTTTAACTGATACAGTTCTCTGCCCTGGTCCTTCTGTGATTCCTTGTACTTCCCGAATGCTTTCTTTTTCTCTTGAACCTTCACTGCCACTTCCTTTGAGAACCATAGTGGTTTCTTGCATCGTTTTGTTTTGTTTATTTGCTTCACACAAAGGCTTGTTACCTCTGTGATGGCAGTTTTTATTATTCCGCATTGTTCTTCCACCCCTCCTTCCTGCCCATTTGCTAGTGCATTCCTTAGGCACTCACCCATTTTGGCAAAGTCAGCCCTCCTAAAGTCCAGTACTTTGCCTTTGTATGGCTTGACTTTATTGCTGTGTTTATTGTGAACCATGCTGTCAATGGTCGCTAGTTCCCAGATGGCTACCCACTTCTGCATCTGTGATCTCTCTTCATCTCCATTTGAGAGAACCAGGTCTAAGATTGCTCCTCTAGTGGGCTCCAATACTAGTTGTCTAAGGTATGCCCTGTAGGCATCTAGAATAACCCACTCTTCGAAGTGGCTGCTGCAACTGCACTCCAGTTAACATCTGGCATATTCAGATCACCCATCAGCAATATCTCCCCTTTTTCTGCCATTCTAAGTATACTTTTTATCATTTCCTTGTCCATTTCCTCCCCCTGAGAAGGGGGTCTGTATACAACCCCTGTGCGGATTGTGGTGCCATTGCCTGTCTCCAAATTTACCCACAGTGCTTCTTCTCCTCCCTGTTTACCCTTTTGTTCTGTTGCTTTGATTTCTTCCCTTATGTAAAGAGCTACTCCTCCTCCTCCTCCTCTTTTACCCTCCCTGTCCCTCCTGTAGATAGTGTATCCTGGTATGTTTACATCCCAGTCATGGTTTTGTGTGTACCATGTTTCTGTGACTGCCACGATATCCAGATGTTCCTTCTCCATCACGGCCACTAATTCAGGAAGCCTGTTACCCAGACTACGGGCATTGGTACTCATTGCTCTCCATTTTTTGATGGCTTTACCTTCTGTTGCAGCATCCCCCACTGACCTTTCTACCTCAGTCTTTTTCTCATTTAGTACCCTGTTTTGTAGGAAGAGGCTGGGATTTTCCTGCTGCTTATCAGTGCCTCCCCACTTGACTAGTTTAAAAGCTTGCCAATGAAGCATTTAAACCAATTGCTCAAAAGACTTGTTCCCTTCCTGGACAGATGCAGATCATCCTGCCAGTATAAGCTGGTGTCCCTCCAGGTGGAACCCCAGTCCCCAATGAAGCCAAACCCCTGTGCTCCACACCATTGTTTCAAACATTCATTAAACTGCATGGTGCAAAGTACTCTCGCCTCACCTATGCCATTGAAAGGCAGCACCTCAGAGAATGATATTGTGTGTGTTACTTGTCTTAGGCCCCTTCCCAATTCTACAAAATCCTCCTGCACTGCTCCAATCTCATGATGAGCCAAGTCATTTGTCCCTAGGTGGACAATGACGTCCAGCTCAGACTCCCGTTCAGCTGTTCACGTGATCCTGAGGATGCTCTTCCTGTCCCTCCAAGCCATGGCACCAGGCAGGCACCTTACTTCAGTTTTCCCTGCTCCTACCAGTTCTATCCCCCTAATGATTGAGTCCCCACCAGGAGCTGCTTCCTTTCCCTGTGGTGTCCTCTGCCTCCTTCCTGTGGGCCTCCCTTGTGACAGTTGTCCTCAGCCTCCTTAGTCTCCTCTGTGGGTGCATCCATAGAGGAGCTATGCTCCCCCAGAATGGTGTATGGACTGTGGAGTGGAACAACTGACTGGGTGTGCCTCTGTTCCACTATCCTCACCCTCCCTGAGCCCAGTGTGGTCTAACTGCTGTGCTTTCTTCGCTACCTCTGAAGTAGTGGTGGTGGCTGTGGTGCTCCCTGGATGGGGAGGTTCCCTTCCTACTGTCCAGTGTGGCCTGGGGGAAGGTTCCCTTACTACTGTCCAGTGTGGCCTGAAGACAGGGAACTTCCTCCCTCAGGGCAGAGAGTTATCTGCAAATAGGGCAGCATCTCAGCCTCCAGAAAGACTCCCGGAAGACTACTGCCCCACAGCCATTACATTGCACTACTCCCCACATGTTTATCTACTTTTTGTGTGTGTGTGTGTGTGCGTGTGTGTGTGTGATTGGCTTGTTATATAGAAATATATATATATTATACAATGTGTATGCTTATATTGTCAGTGCAGTGTGCTAGAGAGGATATGACAGTGATATGCACCTTGCACTCTAGAGGAAATGATGTCAGAACCCCAGGTATAAAGGAACTATTTCCAGGTGGGTGGGTGAGGGTGGGCAGGGTTGGGCCTAAACGGTGCCCTCATGAAACAATCAGCTAAAAGCGCTGACCCACCGCTGCGATGAATGCCTTCCTGTCAGCAAGATGCCCTACACAACAATTTGACAGAGAAAATACCCTGCCAATCAAATAGAGAAAAAATCCAGACATCCAAGTCAGACACAGGTAAACCTCCCCAGCCCCAAAACAGCCTGGTGGTTTGTGCTCTGAAAGCAGTCAGCCCCAAAATAAGTCACCCTGAATAGGAGCGTATAATAAATGCAGCCATGGAGACAAGCCCTTGACATTAGTGAGACCTTCAAAACACAGAGCAGGTACACTTTAAAGTACAGACTTTTAGGACGCAGTTTTGACAAGTGCATTGGTCCCTTCACTCTTAATTTTAGTCTCCTGGAAAATTGATGAGGAGCACAGGGGATTCCAGCAGTGAGTCCTGTTGATTAAATTAACTTAAATGCCCCAGACCCAAAACACCTCTACCAGTAATATAATTTTTGCCAGGGGAGCATTAATAAACACTGAAGGGAGGCTGCAAAGTGAGAAAGAAAACAGGAAAAGACACAGACTGGCAGCACTCTGAGGGGGAATTAATTCAAAGTTTTAAACAAGCAAACACAGTAAATATACCAGAAACAAAATCAAGTGAACAAACCAGGAGCCCGGGGTGAGCAGCCATGGGCACCTGGTTTGTTCACTCGATTTTGTGTTTGGTATATTTATTTATAATTAGGAACTTCTGTGGTGCCTATGAACTGAGCAAGTCCAGAAACCTTTCCCTACCCACCCTGTCAGCACCAGTGTCCCCGTTTGCATTTTTTTTGGTCCCTTTCTTTTTTCTGAAGTAGGTCTGGTGTCTTGAACTTGTCCGCTTGCTTAGTCCCGTTGCTTTCATAAACTTGTAAAATGTAGTTCTCATTCCAGAGTTTAATGAAATGAACACTGCATTTTACAACATTTACCACGAACTTTAATCATTCTGATCTGCCGCTGAGTTGCATTGTGGGTGTCAGGTATTCACTGAGTGCTCGGCTGACAAGAGTAAATTTGCTTTATTGAACCTTTACAATTAACAGTATTTTGCACCTTCCCTTCTTCCATCCCTGCCACATTCTTGATCCTTGTACCTGAAGTTGGGGAGGCGTCCCGCTGAGTCTATATCCACTCTGACCCAAACAGCAGCTCTGGAGGGAGTAGAGTGGGAATACATCTTCTGTGATGTGTGGTGCAAACTGCAAGTGTGGCAGGGGGTAGGTTTACCATATGATCTGAGTGACTGTGTCTTGTAAAAAAAATGCTAAAAGTCTTGATCTTACAGTAGAAAAAAATATTTTATTATTTTCTTCTGATATTGCAGAAAACTATGTTACTTCAAAATACTTCCCAGCCTGCTCTAGTGGTCTCCCCCCCTCCCCTCCTCACTGAAGTCTACCCTCACATCCTGGTGTACCCAATGCTGCACTTTTCACCCTCTCCCCACCCTACCTACAGTCCTTCTTCCCCCCATTCCCCCTCCCCTCTTCCCTCTCCCTATGCCTCTGGAAATTCTTATCTCTTATCTGTTTTCTCTGACAAATGCCACTGGTTGCCTTGCTTACAACGTTACCCTTGAATTGTATTAATCTGTACTCTGTTTGCAATGTCCACATTGTTGTAATGTCTGTCTTGATGTTCCCCATAATTTGTATTTCTCTGACGTGGAACCTTTGTAAAAGAGTCTTGGCTCAAAGGTATTTGTAATCCTAGACTGGATAAATAAACCTTTAAATGAAACAATGTAAACAACAAACTACACCACTTAGTTCTAACTAAATTTCAATGTCAGTGGCACAGTAGGTAGCACACTCACCTCTGAGGCCGGGAGATCATAGGGTTGTGGGTTCAGTTACCAGATCTGGCACTTGGGTTAATATCTCAGTACTGACACTGTAGTGCAGCATGAGAGGGGTGCTGCACTTCTGAGGTGCCGTCTTTCGGATGAGAAGTTAAAACTGAGGTCCCATCTGTCTGGATTGGTGGTAGTTCAGGTGGATGTTAAAGATCCCATGGCACTTATCGAAAAAGAGTAGGGAATTTCCCCGGTGTCCTGGCCAAATTTCCCTCATTCACTAAAAAAATGCCACCAACAGCTTAATCTAGTTCAAGGTCAGTTGGCATTTATCTGTATCCCCCTTCCCCCGGTCGTGCCTGAAAATAGGCAAGGTTTGTCTAGTGCGCTTACCCGGTCAACAAAAACTATATAAATAAAAAAAAAAAAATAGAAGCCTGTTGCATTGGTTGTAGTAGCATACTGTCCTGTGAACAAACATGTTTCAGTAAGAAATGTCCCACTTTGGCTTTTTAAAAAGTGGTAACCCTAGATGGGAGTGGCACAGTACATGTAGTTTACTGGTGGTAGTCAGCATTTTTCAAATTTGCACTGGTGGTGTGTGTGTGTGTGTGTGTGTGTGTGTGTGTGTGTGTGTGTGTGTGTCGGGGGGAGGGGGTAGTGCGATAAAAAGTATACAGTTCTATATGCCCAGAAGATCTATGAGTATAGCTGTATTGGCACAGGTGTATGGTTAAATGTGTGCACGTGGACATGTGGGTGTGTACTGTGCTTGTGTATGAAGTGGATGTGTGCCTTTATTCTCAGAAGTAAATTGCAGAGGGAAGGGGGCATAAGTGGAAAGTGGATACTGGTGGCCTAGGGTTGTTACACTCATCTCAGTGGTTCACCCCGAGCTTGTACACCGGCTCATTGTTTGAGCAGAACAAAATTCTGTTAAATCCTGCCTAGGCCTAGAGCCGAGTGTGCAGAGCTGGACACAAGTGCTTGTATCCACCGGATCCAGACTGCTACTTACAGTATTCATTGTGTGCACCTGAGCAAGCCACTTTACCCTCCCTGATCTTATCCTCTCTACTGTCAGAATCTCCCTCTGGGCCTGAAAATGGCAGCAAGGTCCCCTCCCACTGGATGTCCAGTGTTTGCTAGATGTGAAAGGGCCAACTTGAAGAAGACCCACTTGGATGCCTCCAGTTGGGTCTTTCCCACAGTGTGTGTGTGTGTGTGTGTGTGTGTGTGTGTGTGTGTGTGTGTGTGCACATGCATGCATGCATGCATGCATGCACGTTTGTGTGTTTAACTTTTAGAAGAGGGCCGATGTGCTTGGATTTCCTCAGGTTCCTATGTGTAGGTCAGTTCACACTGCGCATGTCATGGCATTTGAGAACACAGGTACAGTAGGCTTGTAGTGCAGAAAAATATATTTTGTACACTTGGACCCTCTCTTTAGTGTCTCATTGGCACTATTACTGCCTCCACTTGTGCTGATAGTCATGTGTGTTTCTCTGCCCCTTATTACTAGTTTATGAGTGTTTTATTTATTTTGTAGTGCAATACACCCCTATTCTAATATCAGTTGCCATGAGGGATAAGGCACTGGGAGCAACTGAAATCAAAACATATGTGACACGTGTATCCTTTATGCCCATGTGCACAAGTACGTATGTACAAGTATGTACAGCATTCCCTGCATATGAGGGAGCAATCAGAATTGAAGCATGCATGGCATATGCAGCCCTTATGCCCATGTACACAAGTACATACATCATTCCTTGCAGATGTGGTAGCAATTATCATCAAAACTTACATGACACATGCTTCTGCTTCTCTCATGCCCATGTGCACAAGTACATACAGCATTCCCTGCAGATGTGGTAGCAATCATCATCAAAACATACATGACACATGCTTCCCTCATGCCCATGTGCACAAGTACATACAGCATTCCTTGCAGATGTGGTAGCAATCATCATCAAAACATACATGACACATGCTTCCCCCATGCCCATGTGCACAAGTACATACAGCATTCCCTGCAGATGTGGCAATCATCATCAAAACATACATGACACGATTCCCTCATGCCCATGTGCACAAGTAAATGTGTGTACCAGTACATACAGCACTCCTTGCAGATGTGTGAGCAATCAGAATCGAAACACATGTGACACCTACATCTTTTATGCCCATGTGCACAAGTACATGTGTGTACAAGTAAAGAAATTACTCCATACATATGTTTTGGATTTCTTTATACACATCGCAGGCATGTTTGTTTAGATCGTTGTGGATTGTTGTATATACTTCATGTTTGTGTCTAGATGTCAGAGGTGATGTATGACATTGTGTGCGGTTATACGGAAATATTTGCATGTCTTGGGTAGACAGAGTGCAGCTAACCACCACAGAAGAATGTATATTCCATATGACAGCACACCCTGAAGTGTCTTATCTTATAGCTACATAGATACACAGATACATAGGCACAGTCGGCAGATAAGGGCCTATGGCCCACCCAGCCTGCCCATTCGAGCTTGTAAGTTCACTTTATTTTTTTCTAGAAGTCTGTTGCCCCTTACTTCTGACCTCCAGAAATCCCTTATGTCTATCTCATGCATTCTTAAATCCCGTGATTTGAAATGCTACTGTCCGAAGGAGGGAGGGAGGGGGTGAGACGGTCACTTTACATGTGTAATTTTTTTGCAGTTGGGATCCCACATTTAGTTAGATGATGTCTAACTTCTAACTTAACAGTTATAGAGTACTACATTATGTATTGGGAGTCTGTGATGTAAGCATGTCAAGGCTTGACATGCACTGACTCCCGATACAAAAAAAGACCGTGTCAGACAGGTAGGCAGTTCTACAAATGAAAGGAGCATACAAGTATGCTTCTGAACATTTTTTTAAATAAAAAAGACACGCAAAGGCCATTTATTGATATTAAAAATGTATTTAACAGGTTAACTTAACACAAAATCATTTCCTATCACCTTTAAAGGAGACAGGAAATGATTTACTGTGGTTTGTAAATGTTAAATAAATAAATTATAAACAACAAGCAGTGACTTCCCTGTGTCTTTGTCAGTACTGTACATGTTTAAACTGTATATTTACAATGCTGCTTCATAATGCTGAACCTCTGTTTAGTTTGCCAGCCTTTTTTCTTCAAACTGGAGTCAGAGTGTGCCAAGCTGAGAACGGCTCTCATCACTGACTCTGATTTTAGACTGTTGAAAGCTGCATGCAGGAATAGGGAGCTGTTTAATCCGCCGCTTCACTAAAGGCTGAAGCTACGCCTCCAGGACAGTGCAAAATAATGGCAAGGCCCAAACAGCTGTAATCTATTTGGTGATCATCCATTCACTCTTGACTCGCCCCCTCCCCCACACACGCACATATACACACACTGTTGCCTGGTCACCTTTCTAATATCAGAAAAATGAGAACATTTCGGCTGACAGGCTCAAAGCAATAATCATTTTTTGACAACAATGAACAGCTCACTCAGCCGACACCCTCCCACTAGCCACATGAACACTCTTGTCTGGTCCTCTCAAAAATTAAAGACCTGTCCAAATATTAGTAAACTCTATCTCTGGTCTCCACCCTCCTCTTTGTCCATGCCCCTACCATCTTGCTGTATATAGTGGTAACCCTATTCAAACTGGGAACCTAGCCTACCTTCACCCTTTTATTTAATTAATTCCAGAAGCCCATCATTCTCATTAGCTGAAATAACTTCTGTAGCGGCTGGCAACCACCTGTGTCTTTGCTCCCCTGGCTCTCTCTTGAATGGCATCATGATCATGGAGCACACTAAAGAGATCCTCACTTGGGCACTTATTTTATCTGCAGTGAGAGAGCAGCTTAAGGAGATGGCTCCTGGTTCTGTAGGTCATACCCCTGCACCACTGCACACTGTTGACAGGAAAGCACTGAGGGTCAGTGTTGGGGGGGGGGACGGGGATACATTATTCATTAATGGGTGTGCACACGATCGCTTGAGGGGCGGCGGCATATGTATCGGTACCGATGATCAGGTTCCAAACATGAAAGCACCTACTCATTTGGAAATGATCTCTGAGATTACGGCCTGCCTGATCAGTGCATCCCGAGCAAACAGTCCCTGGTGTCAGTGTGGGATCATCACTGTCGAGCTGACCCAGCAAACAAACAGCTTTACTAGAGTAATGGTAATCTGTCACTTTTTAGAGGGGACTGTCCTATGGTTTTAATTGATATCACTGCCCCCACTAACCTCGCACAGAGCTTAGTGACACCAGTGCACACTAAAACTCCCCTGTAAAAATACCTATGCTCTGCCCCTCAAGTTGCCAGCCACTACAGAAGTTATTTCAGCGGATGAGAATGACAGGCTTCTGGGATGAATTAAATAAAAGGGTGAAGGTAGGCTATACTCCCTATTTGAAGAGGGTTACCACCATTTACAGCAAGATGGTAGGGCAGTTCGGAGTGAGCGGGTGGTCACCATAGATTACAGTGGTTTTAAGCCTTGCCATTATTTTGCACTGTTCTGGAGGAGTGTAGCTTCAGCCATTTGTAAATCTACTGATTAAACGGCTCCCTATTCCTGTGTGCAGGTTTAAATGATCTAAAATTGGAGTCAGTGATGAGAGCCATTCTCAGCTTGGCACATGCTGACTCCAATTAGAAGAAAAAAGGCTGGCAATCCAAATGGAGTTTCAGCATTATGAAGCAGCATTGTAAATCTACAGTTTGAACATGCACAGCACTGACAAAGACACAGGGAAGTCACTGTGTGTTGTTTATAATGTATTTAACATTTACAAGCCACAGTAAATCATTGCCTAGTTCCTTTAAATGGTTTGGTCTTTTTACTTGAAATGTTCAGGGTTTTGAGTGGATATCCTAGAGATATGAATTAGCTTGTTTAGGTGCTGGAAAATTAATTGGTTGTGGAGATATTTCATGACAAAGTTGATGTTGTTCCCATAGTATTACATTGCTTTGCTTTGTTTTTTTACATGGAATGTTCAGGGTTTTGAGGAGATGCCCTACTGATGTCAGTTATGTTGTTTTGCTATTGGGGAATTAATTGGTTGCAGAGATATTGCATGACAAAGTTGTCATTTTCCACATAGGATTACACTGTGGTCTCTGTGATGTGTTGTGGCGCCATTATGTCAGGAACAAAGTGAGATACACACTTTTCGGTGCTGGTGGCTTACATCACCTTTCAGTGATATATGCTGCTGCAAGAATATTGTAAACTGCACAGTACCTCTGCAGAGGAATTTTTCCTGTAGGTTGAACAGTTAATGAGTTGGTTTTTTTTTTAACATTTATTCTATTTTTCCCAGTGCACTGCCATCAGCACCCATTCTGGTCACCTTATCTCATTCTCCTGTGGCTGTCGTGTGTCATCTACTGCTACTCACTGGCTTACCCCCCTGGGGTGGGTCTCAACACCATGGTCTTCCCATCAATGACGGAAGAAGGTGTCAGCACCACTGACATTGCTACCCTGCCTTACCACCCCAGGGTGGGGTTCGGGGCCTGTGGTGGTGCTGCGGACTGTAATTCAGTCAGTGGAGTGGAACAGCAGTGGACAGTCATAGAGGCAGGTACCGGGGCAGCATCATCTTGAACTGCTGGTGCTTTTCTCCCTTTATGAGGATGGGGACGTACAGTGATGTCCAGTGTCCACCCCACCCCTAGAATGACTGGACAACCTGGTTACTGCATTACTCCTGGCATCTGCCAGGGGTCCGTCAAGCACATGACGTGCTCCCATCCCTCCCGCCTGGAGGAGGAGGAGAGCAGTCCACACAATGCTCCATCCTTCAACCCTCCCTACCTGACCTCCAACAACCCAGCTATGCATATGGGCAGCTTGGTTCGGACCCTGCACTCCCACCAATACTTGTTTTTTTTTATAGTTATAATACACTTCCTCAAAAAGTAAGGACATTCTTTGAAAAAAATTATGTTTAATGCATCATTAAGGGTTAAAACAGAAAAAATCAGAAAATGAGAACATTAGAGTTGCTCCCATAACCCCCCGTTATTCATTAGATCGATAGATGATGGGTAGAAGTCATTAGTTGTGAGGGCCTAAATCTAATCCCATTCTCCTTTACTGTAGCATTTCCACCTGCTTACACATGGAATGGGTGAGATTTGGCCTCACAACCTGTTACATACCATCATCTGTCAGTCTGTGGAGATGGTGGGTGGAGGGTTAGGGGCAACCCTAATGTTCTCATTTCCGACGCTTTCTGCTTTAACCATAAATAATGCATTAAACATAGTTTTTTTCAAAGAACATATATATATATATATATACAGTATATATATATATATATATATTATGGTAGCACGGTAGTGCTACCATAGTTAGGGTTGAGGAGCCATTTACATGTTAAACCCCAAATTTTGCACCTTAATAACTTTGCAGCCATTTGACAGATTTGCCTGAAATTTGGAATACATGATCAAGACCCTAACACCATGGGATTTGCCAAGTTTCATACAGGTCGGATATATGGCTGTGCAGTTATTAAGTGAGATCCGTGGTGCATTTATGCTTTTTTGGGAATTCTACGGTCGTGCCTACAGGTCACACGGTTTGCGCGACCGGTCCAAAATCTTCAGAGAACATATGCCCAGGGTCCCTGATGTGCCTTTCAAAGATTTCATGAAAAAATATTAAACGGTTAAAAAGTTATTCAAAAAACAAGTTTCCATTATAAGTCAATGGGAAAAGTTAAAAAGTTTGACAGTGTCGCAAATGCAGTTTTTACTTTCGCAAATGGCCCTTTTACTGTCGCAAATCTGCCATTTTGTTTTCAGCTGGTGATCAGAAAAATGCCTGGCATTTAAATTTTGGACCCTCTAGCAACCTAATTCTTTTTGTATTCACCTAGTCAGACCCTGAGGATGACAGCCATGTCTTTATTTTGGTGTAAAACACCCCAGAAATATGTTTTTCACATTTCTGGAAAAAGTACTTTTGCAAAGTACTTTCGTACTTGCAACCCTATCGAATGCATTTGCGAAAGCTTTCGCAAATTGCGACAGTACTTTTCTAGGCTATGGGAAAATAACAGCAATTCTTCGGCACCCCGCTGCAAAAGACCAGTTTAGAGTTTTGGGCTGAAATTTAGAGGGAATGCAGCCAACATCTCACAGATGTGCCTTTCAGTGTTTTGTTGAAAAAAATATTACAGGGTGGCAAAGTTACAGTACTCCAAATTTGACGCTTTTTCCCATAAGATAACATTACGGCGTCCGACGCATTGCAACAATCCTTTGGTGCCCTGCTGCAAAATAACGGTTCTGTCTTTTGGGCTGAAATTTGGAGGGAAGACAGCCAACATCCCACAGATGTGCCTTTGAGTGGTTTGGTGAAAAAATATTACTAAAGTTATGGCACTCTGAACTTCTCTTTTTTTCCCATAGGATAACATTACGGCATTCACCACGCCTTTCAGGGCCTGTATCTCGGTATCGGTAGAAGATACGGACTTTTTGTCAGAAAAATCCTTAACCCCCTAAACAGGGCTAAGTACAAAACTAGCCAGGAAAGTCTTAAATCATATGACTTTTACATTTTTTTCTATGTCATACGGTTCCTGAGATATAAGCAATTTAGTATTCCAACTCCCTATTTTCTGCTCCGAGACCCATTATTATGCATACATTCTTTCTACTCACTTTCTTTTCTATGAAACTTTTTGGAAAACCAGCCTGTGTGCATCCATTATTGTTATCATGGTTCTTTTCTGCATTAGGGTTCCGTACCTGTTTCACTTACCGCTCACGCTCACGCCACCATGTGCATTATCCTTATGCTTTCATTTGCGCTTGCGTTTCTGTTATTTTTTTACCATTTGTGTCTACAGTACTGTTTCTATTTCTGTTTCGCTTTGCGTCACCATGCCCATTACCATCTGTGTTTGCGGGCACCATGTTACTATGTGACAAGACATCATGTGTCGGACCGTTCCCGTCTACACCACTGTGTGCGTTACCTTTTCTATTCTCATTCATGCTTGCATTACTATGTGCACCACTGTTAATGCTTCTGTTTGCATTGCTGTTCCTGTTACTTCCACTGCCGCATTACATTCACTATTTCTCATTATCATTCTTAAAAAGAAGGGAAATTAGAGGCAAAAAACTCCATTTAATGCATATGTTAGGGTTGTTCCACAGTGACAAAAGTGAGGAAATTTGGTGTTAGGGTTCAAATCCTCTTGCTGACCACCAGCCCACCCCCCAACCAGCATTGAGGCACATCATCCTTTGTCCCAACTCTCACCCATTCTCTTATACCCTGCTTCTTTGCCATGCTGTGATGGGGTGAGACAGAGCCGATGACCCTGAATGCATACCCCAGTGCCAGTTGGGGTGGACTGGGTGGTCCAAGGGGGGTTTTGAACCCTAACACCGAATTTCCTCACTTTTGTCGCTGTGGAACAACCCTAACTGATGCATTAAACTGAGTTTTTTGCCTCTAATATATATATATATATATATGTATATATATATAATGGTAGCATGGTAGTGCTACCATAGTTAGGGTTGAGGAGCCATTTACATGTTAAACCTAAAGTTTTGTACCTTAATAACTTTGCAACCATTCAATGGATTTGCCTGAAATTTGGAATATGTAATCAAGAACCATAGATATTGGGATCTGCCAACTTTTGTACTGTTCGGATATACAACTGTGGAGTTATTAAGCATAATCTGTGCACACGTTTACGCCTTTTTTGAATTCTTTGGTCATCTCTAGAGGTCACATGGTTTGTGAGACCAGTCTGAAATCTTCAAAGAACATGCAGCCAGGGTCCCTGATGTGCCTTTTGAAGATTTCAGGAAAAAATATTAAACAGTTCAAAAGTTATTCAAAAAACAAGTTCCCATTATAAGTCAATTGGAAAAGTTAACAAAAAGTTCTACAGTGTCGCAAATGCAGTTTTTACTTTGGCAAATCGCCCTTTTACTGTCGCAAATCCACCATTTTGTTTTCAGTTGGTCATCAGAAAAATACTTGCCATTTCAATTTGGGACCCTGTAGCAACCTAATTCTTTTTGTATTCACCTAGTCAGACCTTGAGGATGCTAGGCATGTCTTTATTTGGGAGTAAAACACCCCAAAAATATGTTTTTCAGATTTCTAGAAAAAGTACTTTCACAAAGTACTTTCACACTTGTCACAGTGTTGAATGAATTTGCGAAGGCTTTCGCAAAGTTCAACAGTACTTTTCCAGGCTGTGTGAAAATGACAGCAATTCTTTGGCACCCTGCTGCAATAGAATGGTTTGGTCTTTTGGGTGGAAATTTGGAGGAAATGCAGCCAATATCTCACAGATCTGCCTTTCAGTATTTCAGGGAAAAAATATTACAGGGCGGCAAAGTTACAGCACTCCAAAGTTGACAGTTTTTCCCATAGGATAACATTACGGCGTCCGCCGCATTACAGGAATCCTTTGCCGCCCTGCTGCAAAATAACGGTTTGGTCTTTTGGGCTGAAATTTGGAGGGAAGACAGCCAACATCCCACAGATGTGCCTTTTACTGGTTTGGTGAAACAATATTACAGGGAGCGAAAGTTATGGCACTCCGAACTTATCTTTTTTCCCATAAGATAACATTACGGGTATCTCGCGCCTTTCAGGGCCTGTATCTTGAACGGTGAGAGATACGGACTTTAGTCAAAAACACTTGAGCCTAGCAGGGCTCAGTGCAAAACAGCCAAGAAAGTCATAAATCATATGACTTTTAAATGTTTTTCCTACGTCGTATGGTTCCTGAGATATAAGCAATTTACTATTCCAACTCCTCATTTTCTGCTCCGAGACCCATTATTATGCATACATTCTTTGTACGCACTGTCTTTCTCTATGCAGCTTTTGAGGAAAACTATCCTGTGCGGTTACATTACTGTAAGCCTTACCGTTTCTGCTTGCGGTTCTGTAACTGTTTCACTTACTGTTCCTGTCTACACCATGTGCGTTACACTTCACGTTTACATTTGCACTTGCATTTGCATTATTTCAACCATTTCTGTCTACAGTACTGTTTATCTTTCTGTTTTGCTTTGTGTCACCATGCGCATTACCATTTGTGTTTGTGGGCACCGTGTTACTTGGACCCCTAGTGGCTGTGGTAGAACTGTCCAGAGCATAGCCCTAATAGCTCAGTACTGCAACCCCTACTGCAGGTCAGGGCCACAGCCTGTCTAGCCCCCCTAGCCCTCTAGGGAAAACCTACCTGCCTCTAACTTAATACCCCAAAAACAAAAACAACCCGGGGACCTCCTCGACCTTGGGTAACCTGCAACCACACACCAAGAATAATACCACATTATTATATCACTTTACTGCCTCCTCCCTACCCACACAACCACATCTGTGGAAGGAAAGGGTTAATACAGTAACAACAACAATAACAACACCAAAGTACTTTAAATCACTACACACTAAAGTATTAGTGAGGAACTCCGATGAGCCCCTCCTCCTCCTCTTCTTGTTTTCTTTTCTATCTTCTCCAGGAACATCTGCAAGAAAAAGAAAGACAACACACACTCCTAATCTGCATACACAGTCTACCTAAACCCCTACCATCAAAACACTGAAGAATCCCAAAAAGATTTCTTTTTTTTTTTTTAGAAAAGGTAGAAAACAGTATTTACATTAGAAATCAGAAGAAAATAACAACATTATTTACAATACACATTTGGGGGGATGGAGTGCCCTAAAAGTCTCAACTAGTGACCACAATGCCTGAAGGCTAGTCCATTAAAAAGTCTCTCCTGGGCCGGAGCCCAGTGAAGTACAGTTCTATCCCGAAGGGGATCGTCTTTGAGGACAGTTCATACATTTTGGAGTCTGCTAATGTAGGGTGTGTACTGCAATGTCATAAAGATAGAAAAGTTTGGACTTACCAGCCCCTTGCAGAATGGAAAATTCTGAACTGACCTGCACCTCTGACGAAGACTCTCCCTGGCAGCATTTCTTCTGATACAGCTGGGCGGACATCTTCCGGGAACTACAGGAGGGCACATCTGGGAACTGCTGGGTTGATGTCATCTCTGGAGATGGAACCTTAGAACAGGAACAAAAAGAAAACAGCTGGTCCGATGTCATCAGATTACCAGGCGATAGCTCAGGATACAGCTGGGCTGGTGTCCTCTGTGGATCTGAAGTCATCTGATGGGCCAGTCAATGGATTCTGGAAAGGCCAGTACACTGTAGAACTGATGAATGTGGGGCACCTGAGTCCTGGTTGTTCATACTGGTGAATCAATAAAGGCACTTCACAGTCTGGTGTGGCAGTATTGACTACCACTGCTAGGCTTTCCATTTAGTAGGCATGGGCACATTTGCTGGGAGGTCCTTGCACTGAGGCCAATAGTACCGGGGGTCAGGAGCTTGAATGATTACCCCGTCTGGGTACACATAATTCACACAGTGGGAGATTTCACGTCCCTCTCCATCCACTATTCATACTCTGTCCATAAACAGTGTCCTGCCTCTCTTCCACTGGGTATACTTCTCATGAAACAGTCTGTCCTTTACTTGCTTGTTTGCCCCAGGATGCACACCTTTCATTGCTTTGGCCCAGATCCAGGATTTCCTGCTGTTCTCATTCTCCTCCCAGACTTTCCAAGGAAAGCTAAGAAAGGTCATACCATAGATTTCATTTGCCTTTCTACGACCCAGTCTCTCCTCTTTACTAGCTTTCGTCAACTTGAGACCGCTGGCCTGGCTTGGGAGTGGCCAGTCCTGGTTCTGCCAGCTACGCATCCTTAACAAAATTAAAAATGGATCCCTGACTACTTCTTCTTGCATAGCCTGGGCAGTGGCATCACCACTCTCTTCCATGCATTCCTCCGAGGCAAGATCTTGAGGCTTTGTACCCGTTCCTTTTTCACATGGCCACATAGGTTCCCCCTCATCTTCCTCTTCGCTGAGGATCTGAGCCCAGGAGTGAGCAGTCATCCTCACTCTTGAGACAATCCACTCATCACTAGGTGTGGAGGTTGACACCTCCCTCTCAAAGGCCTCCCGCATCTCATCTTCTTGTAAGAGACTTGGGCTAGGCCCCCCCTTCCAGGGGTTTACTGATGCTTTATTCGAACTTTCCTTCTGGGATCCAGCATGCAAAACTTCAACTTCTGGTTCCGTCTCTAACTCTGCACCCTCTAGCTTTGTGCCACACTCCCCCGAGGGGCCTTCTTCCACAGGCTCCACCTGGTGCTGTGTGCTGCCAACTGCAGATTCCTGAACCTTTGTCCATGTGGGAGCCAAACGAATTTGAGGTGCTTTATACAAGCCATATTTTTCTAGGCATCCAGCACAGTGAGGAATTATGAAGACGTCCCTTCCAGCTCTCAAGCATATTTGACACACATGCACTGGAAAACCAGGAATCGCCACATGAGGAGACAGTTGTCCTCCATAGCACCACTTTTCAATATTTCCTCAGTCTATTTACTGCTGCTGTTACTGCAACCTGGGCATGATCCGGGTAGTGAGCTAGTCCTGAGGCCATAACTGCAGAAAAACAAATAAAAGCTCACTGTAACTGAAAGTCCCACTTTACTGAACACTTTCTTTAGTTTTAAAATGGCTCCTCTGCTGCTGTGTTTACTTTACTACCCCACCATGTAATGGTGGCTGCAGCACTCCTGTGCATCAACATTCAGAAATTGGGTCAAGCCACTGTGCACCCGATTTACGCACACTACTGATAACTTTTGCTCAAACTGCACAGACTTGCTCTGTTCTTGTTCTAAACACATTTACATGATTTTCCACAGGCTTTTTACATGCTGGAAACATTTCTTTGACTCACAGTCCCATAAAGCTTCAGGTTTTTAAGTACAGGATTGGCTGTAAAACTAGTGCTGCACATTTGGCTACGACTCACAGTCTCTGTCTGGCTTTAAATTTTAAACTGAGGCTGAACTCATTACTGTGCACACAGTCAATGGCTTAGAAGACTTGCACTTGCTGGCAGGACTTGACACAGTGGTTACTTGCAAAGCGACTACACTGCTGCGCACATATTTTGCTGGCATAGGGCAGAAAATCACTGTTTGAGCAATTTCACTGTTAGTACTTACTGTTATCAGTAGCAGTTTGTTGCGATGGGGAAAAACAGCCTGCAGCCAGTTCTTGGAGGCCTCAGAACAGAAACGGGCGGGCAGTCCTGCCGATTGTCTCCTCGACCACCACACTTGCAATTCAGATGATCAATTAGCGGGTTGAGCCCGATTTTGAACAAAACAAATCTATTTTTAAATGTTTACAGCGTTTTTAACACTCTGTGATGCTCCTCCATAAGCCAGTACACGCACTCCACTCACACTCCCTCTCGAATGCTGGGGCAGTCACTGTAGAGCTGGCTGAGGGGGACTGATTGCAGCCTTACCAATCACACGACGCCATGCAAATGAGCCTCTTCTTCCTCACGAGTGCTCTTCTCCTCACGGCGATCATCAAGCAGGCAAATTTAAACTGCAGAATGCATTTTTTTTTCTTAACTGACTCCACGGCAGGAGCCCATTTCAGCCATTTAATATAGCCATTACACCTGCAAGTCTCTCAGTTAATTTAAAAAGCATTTCCAACATCCAGAGCACAATTTTTCTGTTGCTACCCCTAGTCTTGCACACCTTTCTTTACAGCAGTTCATTTTAAAAGCATTTCCAACATCCAGGGCACAATTTTCCTGTTGCTACCCCTAGTCTTCCATACTTTTCTTTACCACAGTTCATTTTAAAAGCAGACAAAAGCACTGTAAACAATTTGATACAGGACAAGGGCACACTCTTTGGCTTTACTGTTCCTTGGTAAACTGTTGGCATTTTAAACAGCAGCATAAGATCCATAGCACACAGCAACACACTAGTAAGCCTTGCTTCAGCTTTTTGGGCTATCTACTGCCAGATAGCCAAAATGCTAGCCCCTTGCCCGAGCACCTTTCTTCCCAGAATAAAATCCAAAGTGGTGCCTCCATTTTTGTAAAACAACAGGTGGTATGCTGTTGAAGCTGACAGCAGTACCTGGTGGGGACTGGGTTCGGGAAGGATGAGTTTACTCGGCACAGGTGGCCTAGGTTTGACTACTCTGCACAGGGGCACCCAAGTAAATCCAAACACAGGAAGCAATAACTGTAATGTCCAGAACCAGGAATGGGATTCTACAGTGTGGCTTTTATTCACATCCAAGCTGATCAAACAAAGCATAGACGGACCCCCAAGGGCTACATTCCTGGTAATGCAGATGAGAGATAACAGAACACTTCTTCACTATTTCCAGCCCTCAGGCTCTGAACCCACCAGGCACACAGCCCGGACTTGCACGTAGCTTTGGGTACATAGCCAGACTTGTACACTACTTGGGTTTTCCCCACTGGCCCAGCTCCCCCACCAGCCACTTGATCTGCAATCCATTTTGGGAAATGAACCAGTTTTCCTGATGTGACTCCCCAAACCACCTTAGAGCCTTCGACTCCTAGAGAGAATTTTCCTTCCAATCCCACATCTGTAGAAATCCACAGAGCAAATCCATAGAGATGGATCTGGTCACTAAAGATGGGGGGGTCTCCCACATCCAGCTCCCACAATCCATACCTGGCCATTTCTCTGGAAACTAAACAACCCTTTTACTGAAAGCTTGGCAATGTAGATTACTGGGTAGATGTATGTCACTTCTCCTCTACATGTCTTGACTTCCCATAAGTGCTGGACTTGAGCATACTTTCACTTTTTGGCTAAGCCTATTACTCTAGGCCTCCCACTACTTCAGTAGTTCAATTCCCACTATCACACAAGTCCCAGGGTGAAAAACATAGGCCCTTTAGAAAGAGAAGAAACTCACCCTCTGGTTGCAGGTGCCCCACAGGCGATTCACAAATCTTCTTGTTTCCCAAAAATTCTTGAACAGATAAGACAGCTTCTCCACTAGTAGCAAAACCAGGGGGTTGCCCTTGGAATAAGCAGGAAATCCTTCCTGCCCCATTCCCTGAGGGATGGGGCACTGAGACCCGAATCAGCGGTCTCCACCACTTTAAAACTGCTTCTGTGTCTCTCTTTTGTTGGAAACATACGCCTTTTTCCCAGAATGTAGCCCTATGTCAGGGCTGAGGCTCCACAAGCCTACACAGAGCCGCTGTGCTCCTCTCTCAGCAAGCTCCAAACTCCAACTGACCTACAGACTACTATTCAAACCTCCCAACATTCTATTCCAACTCCCTGCTGCAGATTCCATTGTGGCTCATGCAGCTACAATAGTTCTATGGTGATGTCATCCCTCAGTCTCAGCTGAGACTGAGAACAGAGTTGAGACAGTGTGAAATCCATTTAACTGGAGTTTCACAAGCAGCCTTCCCTGACTACCACTAGGTCTTACTGGGATTCAAGTAACCCCAGGTAACAAGGAGGTTACATTACTATGTGATAAGACATCACGTGCTGGAAGCACAGGGCCCAAAGGGCCCCGTGCTCCCGCCGCCACATTACATTCACTATTTCTCATTATATTTCTCAAAAAGAAGGGAAATTAGAGGCAACAATCTCCATTTACTGCATTAGTTAGGGTTGTTTCACAGCGACAAAAGCGAGGAAATTTTGTGTCAGGGTTGAAAGCCCCCCCCTTGGACCCCTCCAGTCCACCAGTCCACCCCAACTGTCATCGGGGTGCGCGTTGGGGTCATTGGTCCTAACTTTCACCCCATTGTCCTATTCCTCAGCTTCTTTACACATGTGATAGGGTCAGAGTTAGGGACAATGACCCCAATGCACACCCTGATGCTGGTTGGGGGTGGGTGGGCTGGAGGGGTCCAAGGGGGGCTTTCAACCCTAACACCAAATTTCCTCACTTTTGTCACTGTGGAACATCCCTAACTGATGCATTAAACAGAGTTTTTTCCATATTTTTATATATATATATATATATATATATATATATATATTAGAGGCAAAGCTCCATTATCAGTTAGGTTATTCTACAACAAGCAGAAATTCAGTGAGTTGAAGCCCCATGGCATTCCGTCAGCCCCAACTGGCATCAGGGTGCATTGGGTAGTCGGTCCTAACTCTCACCCCATTCTCCTATAACTCTGCTTCTTCACACATTTGATGGGGTGAGATGGCCAGCAACCCCAACGTGCACCCCAATGCCAGTTGGGGGTGTGGGCAGGGGGTCCAAGGGGGGCTTTCAACCCTAACACTGAATTTCCTCACTTTTGTTGCTGTGGAACAACCCTAACTGATAACGGAGTTTTTGCCTCCTATATATATATATATATATATATATATATAAATATATAATATATATACATATATATATATATATATATACATATATATATACAAAATCACACATGCCCCACAATGCAAAGCATCATGGGCTGCATATGCAGATCACCACAGAATGTTATGCTGGTCCAACTTTAAGCAGAATTGCATGGTGCCGAAAGGCCTCTCACACAGTTTGCAAAGGGTGCTAACAAGACATAGACACGTGTTTAGCCTACCAGGACTCATCAGTATGCCTCATCTGTTTGACACCCCAGTGGAATGGACCAGCTACCCCTAAGGTAGTGTGCCTGGGATATATTGTAGTAACCCATTAAAATAAAAAACTATTTAAAAGACAAAAACCTCTCTATGTAAACACTGAGGCAAGGGTTACCTCAAAGGGCATTTGGCTGGGAAGCCAATTTCAAGAAAATACAAAATCACAGATGCCCCCACAATGCAAAGCATCATGGGCTGCATATGCAAATCACCACAGAATGTTATGCTGGTCCAGCTTTAAGCAGAATTGCATGGTGCCGAAAGGCCTCTCACACAGTTTGCAAAGGGTGCTAACAGAAGACATAGACACGTGTGTCGTCCTACCAGGACTCATCAGTATGCCTCGTCTGTTTGACACCCCAGTGGAATGGACCAGCTACCCCTAAGGCAGTGTGCCTGGGATATATTGTAGTGAACCCATTAAAATAAAAACTATTTAAAGACAAAGAACCTCTGTGCGTAAACACTGAGGCAAGGGTTACCCAAAGGGCATTTGGCTGGGAAGCCAAATTTCAAGAAAATACAAAATCACACATGCTCCCACAATGCAAAGCATCATGGGCTGCATATGCAAATCACCACAGAATGTTATGCTGGTCCAGCTTTAAGCAGAATTGCATGGTGCCGAAAGGCCTCTCACACAGTTTGCAAAGGGTGCTAACAGAAGACATAGACACGTGTTTCATCCTACCAGGACTCATCAGTATGCCTCATCTGTTTGACACCCCAGTGGAATGGACCAGCTACCCCTAAGGCAGTGTGTCTGGGATATATTGTGGTGAACCCATTAAAATAAAAAAACTATTTAAAAGTTGGACCAGCATAACATTCTGTGGTGATTTGCATATGCAGCCCATGATGCTTTGCATTGTGGGGGCATGTGTGATTTCGTATTTTCTTGAAATTTGGCTTCCCAGCCAAATGCCCTTTGGGGTAACCCTTGCCTCAGTGTTTATGCACAGAGGTTCTTTGTCTTTTATATATATATATATACACATATACTGTATATATATATATATGAGTCAAAAACTCTGTTTAATGCATGAGTTAGGGTTGTTCCACAGTGACAAAGTGAGGAAATTTGGTGTTGGGGTTGAAAGCCCCCTTGGATCCCTCCAGCCCACCCACCCCAACCAGCATCAGGGTGCTCATTGGGGTCATTGTCCCTAATTTTGACTCCATCACATGCATATAGAAGATGAGGAATAGGACAATGGGGTGAAAGTTAGGACCGACGACCACAACGCGCACCCCGATGCCAGTTGGGGGAGTGGACTGGAGGGGTCCAAGGGGGGCTTTCAACCCTAACACTGAATTTCCTCACTTTTGTAGCTGTGGAACAACCCTAACTGATGCATTAAATGGATTTTGTTTGCCTCTAATTTCCCTTCTTTTTAAGAATGATGATGAGAAATAGTGAATGTAATGTGGCAGCAGGAGCACAGGGCCCTTCAGACCCCATGCTCCTGCTACGTGATGTCTTGTGACATAGTAACATGAACAGCACTGCAAACAGAAGTGCCAACAGTGGCACACATGGTAACGTAAACGTAAATGGTAAAGGAAATGTTAACAGAAACGCACATGCAAAGTGATGCCGATGCGAACAGTGATGCAAACGGACACTGAAGCGCATACAAAAACACAACTGGTAATGTGAACAATGATGGCAGCAGTATTTTAAATGGAAGTGTTATGTGTCACAGCAAAAAGAAGACAAAAGGGAACAGAAACGGAAACGGAAACGCGAACCCAAGTGCACACGTAAAAGCAAACTGTAATGTGCACTGGCATAGTACTGCAATTGTAAATGCAAATGGTAAAGTTAACATGAAGAATAATGCCAAAGGAAACAGAAATGGAAACAGGAACAGAAGCACATATGGAAACGCAACCCAAAACGTGCACGGGCACAGTAGCGCAATTGTAAATTCAAATGGTAATGGTAACAGCAACAATAACAGCAAAGGAAACAGAAATGAAAAAGGAAACACAAGCGCATATGGAAACACCAACCGTAATGTGCACGGGCACAGTCACCCAATTGCAAAAGCAAATGGCAACAGTAAGAGCAAAGAAGATGCAAAAGGAGAAACGGAAACGCAAATTAAAGGGCTACTGGAAATGCAAATGGCAATGCGCGCCGCGACGCAAACAAAATTGCAAACAGAAACAGTAGTGGAAATGCAAATGGTAATGGTAACGAAAATGCAAGCTCAAATGACAACGCAAAGGGTAACACACACGGTGGTGTACACAGGAACGGTAACACAAACGGGGACATAAACACAAGTGGAAACAGTAACTGTAACAGTAACGGAAGCGCATACCCTGTTTTGGCCGAACAGGTGCATAGAGAAACACAGTGTGTAAAAAGAATGCATGCATTGTAATGGGCATTGAAGTTTAAAACGAGCATTGGAAGCACTTAATTGTTAATATCTCAGCAACCGCACACCATAGAAAAAAAAATTACATTTCACAGAAATCATGATTTTCCTGGCTAGGTTTTTGCCATTACATAGCCCATAAGGTTATGTAACTCACAATAAAAAATCTGTATCTCGCACCGTTTCCGACATACAAGCTCCGAAAGGCATGGCGCATGCCACCATGTTAGTCTATGGGAAAAAATGCCAAATTCAGAGTACCATAACTTGGCATTCATGCAATATTTTTTCACCAAACTACAAAAAGGCACATCTACAGTATGAGATGTTGGCTGCCTTCCTTCCAAATTTCAACTCAAATGACCAAACCATTCTTTCACAGCAGGGTGGCAAAGAATTCTTGTCATTTTGGCCAAGTCTGAAAAAGTGTCTCAATTTGTGGCAATTTTCACAAAAATTTGTGAAAGTGTCACAGGTGCGACACTACTTTTCGATGCTATTGTTTCTAGAAATTTGAAAATCATATTTCTGGGGTATTTTACCCCAAAATAAAGACATGGCTAGCATCCTCAGGGTCTGACTAGGTGAACACAGAAAATATTGTGTTCCTAGAGGGTCCCAATTTTAAATGACAAGCATTTTTCTGATCGCTAACTGAAAACAAAATGGTGGATTTGCGACACTACTCCGGCCATTTGCAGCACTAAAAAGTGCATTTGTGAAAGTGTTGCACTTTTTAACTTTCCCATTGACTCATAATGGGAACTTGTTTTTTGAATAACTTTTGAACCATTTAATATTTTTTAACGAAATCTTCAAAAGGCACATCGGGGACCCCAGCCGTATGTTTCCTGAAGTTTTTGGACCGGTCGCGCAAACTGTGCAACCTGTAGACGAGAGCAAAGAATTTGCCAAAAAGCGTAATTGCACATTTTGTTGTTGCTTAATAACTCCATAGCCTTATATCCGACTGGTATAGAAGTTGGCAGATCCCAAGATCTATCATGCCCAATTGTGCATACCAAATTCCCTTTAGTGTTGTTTTGAAAGATTTTTTTATATCAGCCCTCAAGCGTATAAAAATGACTCTGAATAAGGCATGCAGAGTTGTGTCGGGAGCTTATCACCTCTCCCGCACCTCTCAGCTTTATGCACAATCCGACTGACTAAACCTAGATAGTAGGATAAAGTACCAGGTTTGCCTACTGGCCATGAAATCCACAATGAGCTTAACTGCCCCCTGGTGTTCAGAAACTACTCAGCAAGTCTAACATTGGTAGGCGTACTAGAGGCATTAACAGCCAATCTTTCTTAGTCCCCTTCAAACGGACCTCCCAAGGCCAACGATCCTATGAATTTCGGGTGCCCCATTGGTTAAATATATTGACCGATGAAATCCTGACTGCAACCAAACTAGGTCTATTCAAAACCAAATTTCGTGCCCTGCTTACATCAACCATTGACTGTGGCTATCATGCATAACATATAATTCCTCAACCAGTATTTGTAGTACTACTGTCTGATGTATTACAACTACCAGTAACATGTGACCAATTAATGTAATACATGCTCCCATCTCTCTTTCTGAAGCTCGCTGCCCATGTTTTCCCCTTCAACCCCACTAGTTTTTTCTACACCTCCCTTCCTTCCCCTCTGTTGGTCCTCCTCTCCTCATGGTTCACTCCCCTTCCCCCTCAATTCCACCTAGCCAGATACCATGCAGTGAAGGTCCACCCCTATGTAAATCCACCCATACCCCCTTTCCTTCCCTCAACCCATGTTTTTCTCTGTTGGTCTCTCCCATCACCCTCTGATCACATCTCCTCACCTCCTATTCTTCCCTTTCTAGGTCCTGTCCCTTTCAACAGGCTCTGGTTATAGACCCACCATCCAATAAAAATAAAACTTCTGTTTTCCCCACCTGCAGCACTTATGACAAGAACTGTCTCAACATGTTCGCATTTTTTTACTCCTGTAGTCTGTAGCTAGCTAAGATCTTATATTGCATCTTCTGATTGCATCCTTGTATATTATCAGGATTGCATCCTTGTATATTAACAGCTTAATCTGGTTCAAGGTCAGTTGGCATTCATCTGTATCCCCCACCCCCGGGTCATGCCTGAAAATAGGCAGGATTTGTGTAGTGCACTTACCTGGTCAACGAAAACTAAATAAATAAATAAAAATTATTACTGCTAGTATGTATTTTTTTGTCTCTGTATCTCTGCAAATTCACTATACCGATGAAGAACCTTGGTAAATGAGCACTTAGCTGAAAGATAAATGTAATCTGATTCTTTCTAATAGAAGAAATAAAAATTCATACAGGTTAATTAAATATTGACCCAAATTCATCACACACCACTCTAATACTACTTGGTCACTCCTTTGCAGTGGTATGCAACTGCCTAGAAAAGTTACTAAGAATTATATGAGAAAATATTTAAGTCAAAAACTGTTGTTCTTCTGCTACATCACTCTCTTGTCTGCTGCGCTGCATGTGCACTTCCATGAGAAATCACCCAGAATAAAATAAGAAAATATTTATGTGAAAAACTGCTGTCCTGCTGCTATGTCTTTCTCTTGTCTGCTGTGCTGCATGCACACTTCAATGAGAAATCACGCAGAATAAAATGAGAAAATATTTAAGTCAAAAACTGCTGTCCTGCTGCTACGTCCCTCTCTTGTCTGCTGTGCTTCATGCACACTTCCATGTGAAATCAACCAAGAATGTAATGAAAAAATATTTATGTGAGAAACTGCTGTCCTGCTGCTATGTCCTTCTCTTGTCTGCTAAGTTGCATGCACACTTCCATGAGAAATCACCAGAATAAAATGAAAAAATACTTGTGGAGGGAAACAGGATTTCCTGGTGCATTTGGGAACTAATGATCTAGAGGGAAATAGCATTTTGGAAATCCAAGCAAGGTTCCAAGAACTTGCCAGAGTCTGTCGGGATAATGGATGCAACATTTCCTTTTTCGGAGATATTGCCAGTACCAAAGGCCTCAGTGCAGAAAAAAATGAATCTCACAGAGGTTAATGACTGGCTCAGAAGTGGGGTGAAGAGAGTGGTTGGGGTGTTAGGAACTGGAAAGGAGTTTGGGAGGATAAGGACTATATGCCAAGGACAGGTTTCATCTTGCCCCATTAGGGAAGGAAGTCCTTAAACAGGGGATGGCTGACTACATACAAGAAAGGTGGGGTTTAAACTTGTAAGGAGGGGAAGGGATAAGGGAGGGGCTGACCAGAAGCCCTCTCCTCCAGATGAGGGGAGTAGCCTTCAAGCCCAAGGGGGTGGGAAACAGATTGGGGAAACAGATTGGGGGTGGAGGTTTCAGGAGGAGCAGAGGGAGGATGGAAGTATAAGGAATCTGGGTGGGGTTCTACAAAGAGGATCAGGGATAAGGGTGGGGTTGGTGTTAGTAAATGCCAGGAGCTTGGGAAACAAGTTGCCAGAGTTCCAGGCCATGCTGTTCGGGTGGATGTGGCGGCGGTCACAGAAACGTGGGCCAACAAAACCATGACTGGGACCTAAACGTACGGGGTATACTACGCTAGGAAGGATAGAAAGGAGGGCAGAGGGTGGAATGGCTATGTTCATTAGAGATGACATAGAAATTGCTAGGGTAGAAGAGGCAGAGGGAAACGTGGAGGCCTTATGGGTCACCTTACGATCCCCAGCAGGAGATAAGGTCAAGCTGGGTGTAGCATATAGGCCCCCCGGGATGAGTGATGTTCTAGAGGATGGTTTGCTGGACAACATCATTGCCCAGTGTGGACCAAAAGAGGAAGGAGTGGTGTTGATGGGGGACCTTAATATGCCAGGTACAAACTGGGGAACCATGTCCTCTAAGGTGGCCAAGGAGCAGAGGCTGCTGGATGGCTTCCAGGATGCATTCTTAACACAGCATGTGATGGAGCCCACAAGGGAGGGGCATGTCCTGGATGTGGTTCTGGCAGATGGGGATCTGGTAAGGGACATAGTTGTACAAGACCCCCTGACTGGGAGCGACCACAATACTGTCTGGTTTCAAATAAGCATGGGGGAGGGGTGAGATCTAGGACACTGGCAGTGGACTTCAGGGGGGCAGACTTTATGGGCATGGGAAATATTCTCAAGGATCACTTGAAGGGGATTACCTCAATGACAAGTGTGGAAAGGAGATGGGAGGTCATAAAACGGGGACTTCATGAGGCAGTCAGGATCTGCGCTAAGTTGAAACGTAAGGGAGCAAGGTCACATAAACCATGCTGGTGGTCCAGTGAGGTATGTAGCAGTCAGAGAAAAGAAGGTGATTTACAAAAATATAAAACAACAAGAGGGGATAGGGATAAGGAAATGTACCAGATTGCATCTAGAAAAGTCACCTGTATGGTGAGGGGAGCAAAGTCCAGTAAAGAGCAGCGGCTGGCACAGGGGATACATGGAGGGGAAAAGGGGTTCTTCCAGTACATTGGGGAGTGGAGAAAAACTAAGGGCCATCTCAGCAGATTGAGATCAGAAGGAGGGTGGGTGGAAGAGGCGAGGGACCAGGCAGAGGTATTTAATGAGTACTTTGCCTCTGTGTTCACTAGGAAGGGGGATGGGATATCTACAAAGCAAGGCACGAAGGGGATAGAAACATCAGTAAGTGGGATCAGGGGAGCAACAGAAATGGAGCAAGAGGGAGGGAGAGGTACCCCAGGGGTGTCACATCTGGGTAAGGATAAAAAGGCCAGTAAGGTGGAGGGACGGATGATGCTATTCTGCTGAAAGGGTGTGGTTACCTCAGGCCCCAAAGAAAGACAAATTCCTGGGCGGATGGCATTCATCCGAGAGTACTATGGGAACTGGCGGACATACTGGCTGCACCCCTGACGGAGCTTTCCAGCAGGTCACTTGAGACAGGAGGGTACCTAGGGATTGCCAGAGGCACATGTGGTACCAATCCAAAGGGGGTCGAGGAAGTACTAGGTAACTATAGACCCATCAGTTTGACCTCGGTGGTAGGAAAATTATGGACAGTATACTAAAGGAACGATTGGGGTGTACTTGGAGGAGGTGGAGGTCTGGATAGTCGGCAACATGGGTTTGTGCCAGGTAGATCATGTCAAACCAACTTTGTGGAGTTCTATGAATGGGTAACATCAGAACTGGACAGGGGTAAGCCTGTGGATGTATTATTCTTGGACTTCAGCAATGCTTGACTCTGTCCCCACAATGGTCTGGTGGAGAAACTGATGGGGTTAGGAGTAGGCCCTTTGATGGTCAGATGGATTGAAAACTGGCTAGCTGGACGCACTCAGAAAGTAGTGGTCTGTGGGAGCCTCGAACCCCAGAGAGGTTGGTAGTGGGCACCGCAGGGCTCGGTCCTGGGTCTGATCCTGTTTAATGCATACATATCGGACATCAGGGAGGGTATAGGGTGTGAAATGAGTCTTCATGATGACTCCAAGATGGGAGCAGTAGTTGAGGGAGAAGAGGGAGGTTGGCCTGCAAGGGACCTGGACACCTTGAAAGCTGGACTCACATGGAAATTAAATTTCAATATCACCAAGTGCAAGGTGTTGCATCTTGGTCGGGAAACCCTAAACACAGGTACACCCTGGGAGGAGAGGCGCTGGAGGCCTCAATAGGGGAAAAAGACCTAGGGGTCATGGTGGATGCATGTATGAATAACTCTGAGCAGTGCAGGAGAGCGGCTAGCAAGGCAAACAGGATGTTGGGATGCATCGTAAGGGGGATCACCTCTAGGAGCAAGGAAGTGATTCTGCCGCTATACAATGGACTGGTTAGACCACACCTTGAGTACTGTGTACAGTACTGGAGACCACACTTGAAGAGGGACATTCAGCTCCTGGAGAGGGTACAGAGGAGGGCAACAAAGATGATACGAGGGCTAGGGGATTTGACGTATGAGGACAGACTTAAGGAGCTCTGCCTGTTTTCATTGGAGGAGAGGAGAGACAGAGGGGACATGATTGAGGTCTTCAAGTACCTCAAGGGAATAAATAGGGTAAACATGGAGGGGATCTTTAGACTAAAGCAGGGAGGTATCACCAGAGGGCATGGTTTGAAGTTGGAAGGTGGAAGGGTGAGGGGGGGGAAAAGAGGAGGAGGTTTTTCACTGAGAGGGTGATGGACCCTTGGAATGCACTGCCTGCTGAGCTGGTTCAGAGATCCACAGTGGAGGGCTTCAAGAGAGGGTGGGACAGACACAGAAAGTGGATGTATCAGATGATGGTCTGTCCCAGGGGGTTGGGGATGGATGATACGGGCTTCTGGAGCACAAGGGATGGGAGGGTCTCGGCACCCAACTAAGGATCTAAGGTTCGAGCAGACTCGATAGACCGTAAGGCCTAATCTACTGGCAAATAGTATGTTAGTATGTAAATCACCCAGAATAAAGAACATATTTATGTGCAAAATTGCAGTCCTGCTGCTTAGTCCCTCTCTTGTCTGCTGCACTGCATGCTCACTTCCATGAGACATCACCCAGAATAAAATAAGAAAATGTTTATGTCAAAGGAATATGCCTCTTGTTGTACCCCCAGTATGTCTCCTGCCAGAAAAACACACATCACATAGTGGTGAAAGTGAAACACTGCTATCCTGCTGCTATGTCTCTCTTTTGTCCCTTGCGCTGCATACACACTTCCATGAGAAATCACCCAGAATAAAAAGAGAAAATACTTATGTGAAAAACTGCTGTCCTGCTGCTGTGTCCCTCTCTTGTCTGCTGCGCTGCATGTACACTTCCATGAGAAATCACCCAGAATAAAATGAGAAAATATTTAAGTCAAAAACTGTTGTCCTGCTTCTACGTCCCTCTCTTGTTTGCTGCACTGCATGCACACTTCTTTTTTTTTTTTTTTTAAATTTTCTTCTTTTCATTCACGCCCTGCATCCGCCCTCTGCTCTGGTCACGGACTCCAGGATCCCCGGCCACCGGATATCGCCGACTCCCCACGGTCATCCCTGGCTTGCCCCCCAGAGAGCGGGGCCGCGGCTCTGACCCCAACTTATCGGGCCGTGGAACTAGTAACTGTCGGGGAACAGCTCCGTGCCAATCAGGCATTCCTGGAGCAGAGCGTCATATAGATGCTGGGCGCGGCTTTTCTCCCTTTTTTCTCCCCTGGGAGGCGGACGGTATGATGCCAGCGCCCCCCTGCCTCCATGTTGAGCGGCCGGCTGCGTGGAACCCCGTCTCCACCAGGGGTCCCCAGCGCACCGAGTGCTACCCGCACCCTTCCCCCAGAGTAGGAGAGCTGTCCATCGGACGCTCGATCCTACTCCCCCGGCCAGCCCTCCGACGACCCGGATCCGCTCCTGAACCCGGATCGCCGGCGTCGCAAGCGGAAATCCCACCGCTGCACCGACGGGCCGGCTTTGCATGCACACTTCTATGAGAAATCACCCAGAATAAAATAAGAAAATATTTATGTGAAAAACTGCTGTCCTGCTGCAATGTCCCTCTCTTGTTTGCTGCGAATACACATAAGGAGCCAGAAGAACTGTGGGTCACCCTGCAAACAGGAAATGGGACAGCCATAAGAACTGGGGTTGTCTACAGGCCCCCAGACCAGAGGGAGGACACAGACACATTACTGTTAGAAGATATACAAAACATGACAGCTAAAGGGGAGGTTCTGATAATGGGAGACTTCAACATGCCGGATACAGATTGGTCAATACCAGCAGGAACATCTGCCAGAATTAGACTCATAGTGGATTCCCTGCAGGGGGAGGGCCTCAAACAACTGGTACAGCAACCCACAAGAGACAGGGCTATCCTAGATCTAGTACTGACTAACAAAGAAGGGATCACAGATCTCCAGGTAGAAGGTCACCTGGGGCCAGTGACCATCACATGGTATGGTTCAATTTGGCCACTAGAACTAAATCATCCCATTCCAAGGCAAAAATATGGGACTTCAGAGGAGCTGACTTTGATAAGATGGCCAACAGAGTTAAGCTAGCCCTGGCAAAAGAAACACAGGTGAGGGGCACAGGCAAAGTGGGCAAGCATTAAGATGCAATACTTGAAGCAACATCCCATTGTGTTAGACAGAAAAGGAAGTGCAAAAGAAGAAGGAAGCCACTTTGGTTCTCAAATACAGTAGCAGAAAAGGTCAGAGCCAAAAGGCTGGCCTTCAGGAAATATAAGGGAACGCAGCGGGATGAAGATAGAGAGGCATACCAAACTGCCCTAAGGGAAGCAGGTAAGGCAGTAAGGCAGGCAAAGTCCCAAACTGAGGAAACACTAGCATGAACAGTAAAAGAAGGTGACAAGACTTTCTATAGATACATTAATGAAAGGAGAAAGTCCAGAGGTGGTATTGCTAAGCTTAATGGAGAAAAGGGAGCATGTGAGGAGGAGGACCCTGTAAAGGCATCTATCCTAAATAGATACTTTTGCTCAGTATTTACTGAAGAGAAGGTAGGGCAGGGCCCACAGCTCAGCATCATGGACACAGGGGGGAGGGAGGTGAGCACTACTCCCTTCACAAAAGAAAGGGTCCTACAAGAGCTTTCTAAGCTCAGGGTGGATAAGGCAATGGGACCTGATGGCATACATCCCAGGGTACTTAAGGAGCTAAAGGAGGAACTAGCAGAGCCATTAGCAGATTATTTAGTGAGTCTCTGAGCACAGGAAAGGTCCCAGAAGACTGGAGAAGGGCTCATGTGATCCTGCCCACAAGAGTGGTAGCAGGGAGGAGGCGGGGAACTACAGACCTGTCAGTCTTACCTCAGTAGTGGGCAAGATTATAGAGGCACTCCTTAAGGAAAGGATAGTGCAACACCTGGAATCCATAGGGGCACAGGATCCAAGACTGCATGGGTTTACAAAAGGAAGGTCCTGTCAAACTAATCTCATAGATTTCTTTGACTGGGTAACCAGAGTGGTGGACCAAGGGGGAGCAGTTGATGTCGCCTACCTTGACTTCAGCAAAGCTTTTGACACTGTTTCACATAGAAGATTGATAAATAAGCTGGGTAGGCTCAGGGTGGGTCAGAAGTTGGTCAACTGGGTGGCAAACTGGTTGACGGGCAGAAAACAGAGAGTGGTGGTAAATGGTATACAGTCAGAAGAGATGCAAGTCACAAGTGGGGGTACCTCAGGGATCAGTCCTGGGGCCAGTCCTCTTCAACATCTTCATTAGTGACCTTGCAGATGGACTAGAGGGTAAGGCTTGTCTGTTTGCAGATGACACCAAGATCTGCAACAGAGTAGATGATCCAGATGGGGTGGGCAGAATGAGAAGAGATCTGGATAAACTAGCAGAATGGTCAGAAGAGTGGCAACTGGGATTTAATGCAAAAGTGCAAAATCATGCACATAGGAAGAGAGAAACCTGAAGCCACCTATAGGCTGGGAGGAGTTGCTAGCAGTCACAAAGGAAGAAAGAGAGACTTGGGCATCATCCTTCACTGATGACCTAAAATCCATCAAGCAGACCTCTAAAGCAGTAGGTAAGGCTAGGGGGGTGTTAGGGTGTATTAGTAGGGATATCTGACAAGTCGTAAGAGAGGTAATAATCCTCTGTACAAGACACTGGTTAGGGCCCCATCTGGAGTACTGCGTGCAGTATTGGAGGCCACACCTTCACAAGGACATTAACCAAATTGAGGCAGTCCAGAGAAGGGCAACCAAAATGGTGCAGGGACTGCATCAGAAGACATATGAGGACAGATTAATGGAGCTCAATATGTATACCCTTGAGCAAAGGAGGGAGAGAGGTGATATGATCGAGGCATTCAAACACCTTAAGGGCATAAACAAGGTGAAAGAGTCTAACATGTTTAAATATAAGAAAAATAGCAGGACAAGAGGACACAGCATGAGATTAGAGGGGCCGATTAAGGGGAATGTGAGAAATATTTTTCACAGAAAGGGTGGTGGATGCATGGAATGGCTTACCACAAGAAGTGGTGGCTATGAATACAGTGCAGGGCTTCAAACAGGCATGGGATAGGCATAAGGGAGCAATACAAATGACTATGAATAGATAGGCCACTGACAGAGCAAAGGCCGATGGCACATTTATAAGGTAGAAAAAGAAATGGGCAGACTGGATGGGCCTTGCGGTCCTTATCTGTCGTCAGCTTCTATGTTTCTATGTTTCTATGTGCACTTCCATGAGAAATCACACAAAATAAAATGAGAAAATATTTATATCAAGGGAATATGTCTCTTGTTGTACCCCAGTATATCTACTGCCAGAAAAAACATGTCACATAGATGCAGTTGCTTGACAGCTGTGCAATTACTAAATGAAAACAAGAACAGTCAGGAATAATGTGGATGAAAAGGAAAATTCACAATGTCTGGTCGATAACATATGAAGACTTCTAACTCTCAGAATTTACAGTAAAGGTCTTGTTGTTGCTGCTGCTACTTGTGCTTGTGCTGCTGCTGCCACTATTGTTATCATGTACAGTATGACCTTGGAAGGATTATTTGTAGTGCTGTTGTCCATGTGCTGCTGCTAGTCACGGATGACAGTGACAGATTAATGATACCCATTGTATTCTGTACTCCTGCACCTTGAGTGGTAAGTTCAATTATTTTGTTGAGGTAATGTGGTATTAAAAGGGGATGGTTAATCATTTGTTTTTTAAACATTGATTGTCCCGTATTCCCCCCTCTTCCCCCATAAAAGACAGACACCAATATTTGTTGTTGTGCTCAGATTGGCAATTAATTTATTTCAATTCATAATTCCATATTCCATTCCAATTCCTTTATTATCATATTTCCAACATTTTGTTTATTCCATCCAATATATCAATCTCTGATTATTCTTCCCCCAGGTGAAGACCTGGGTGCCTTCTTCTTCTCCTTTTCCGTTAGGTAATGGTGAAAACCGAGACCGCTTTTCCTTCCTCTTCCTTCTCTTGTGTTATTCCTTTTTCCTTCCCCCCTCCCCTCCTCCCCCTCTTTTTCCCTTATATTCCTTCACCATGTTATCCCCTGCCATCCACCTTTGGCAGTCTTTAACCATATCCTTACTTGCCATTCACCATTGGCAGTTCTTAACCATGTTATCACCAGCTATCCAACTTTGGCAGTCCTTAACTATATCCTTACTTGCCATCCACCTTTGGCAGTCCTTAACCATGTTAACCCCCTGCCATCCACCTTTGGCAGTCCTTGAGCATATCCTTAGCTGCCATCCACCTTTGGCAGCCCCATCTCTTGTCCGGACTGGACGTGCTTTCCTCTGCATCATCACAGATACCATACAGTCCTATCTTGACTGTCCTCCATACTCGTTCCCCTTTGA
Source organism: Neoceratodus forsteri (assembly GCA_016271365.2). Lineage (NCBI taxonomy): Eukaryota > Metazoa > Chordata > Ceratodontiformes > Ceratodontidae > Neoceratodus > Neoceratodus forsteri. Next base: position 317,509,138 of record CM057456.1, read on the forward strand.
CCGGGTGGGTGGAGGGTATCCAAAAACTCCAGCAAAAGTGGCTGAGGCCCCCTTGTGCAGTCCTTTAAGTACCTCTCTATCTCCCTCCCCTTCCTGTCTACCCATTGTTCTGCCTCTCTTAGCCCCTCCCCTTCTGAGCACAAACCATCTTAAGCATGGGAGCAGGGGTGCACCAGGACAACCTGGTCTGCCCTCTAAAAAGGGCAAACTCCATTGTCCCGGAATCCCCCCTATTCCCCCATAAAAGACAGACACCAATATTTGTTGTTGTGATCAGATTGGCAATTAATTTATTTCAATTCATAATTCCATATTCCATTCCAATTCCTTTATTATCATATTTCCAACATTTTGTTTATTCCATCCAATATATCAATCTCTGATTATTTTTCCCTCAGGTGAAGACCTGGGTGCCTTCTTCTTCTCCTCCTTTTCCGTTAGGTAACAGTGAAAACCGAGACCACTTTTCCTTCCTCTTCCTTCTCTTCTTGTGTTATTCCTTCTTCCTTCCCCCCTCCCCTCCTCCCCCACTTTTTCCCACTAGCCAGTCTCCAGCTTGCGCTGGATGGCTGGCTTCCCCCATTCACTAGGGTAACCTCACCCTTCCTTCGGGGGAGCTCCTTTCCATTCATATTTGTTATAATCTGCCCCCCCTTTTTTTTATTTCCCATTGTTTGTCTGTCTCCTCCATTCTGCTATAAATCCCATCATTTCCATATTGAGCATGTCTATAGCTAAGTCTGACAGGTGTACCCCGTCTGACCTGTAAAATTCATCTACCCATTCTTCTGCCCCCCTCAGTATTACCTGACCTCCTATCTGCCTTACCAATGTCCCAACCCTCCTATCCATCTTCCTCCTGGTCCTTTATACTGCTCTGTGGCTATGCTCTTGCCTCCACACTCTCCTCGGTATCATATCTGACCAAGCAATGCACACTTGTGGCCACCGCTGCCGTATAGTTCTTAAGTCCTTTTTTATCTGTAAATATGTGTCCATCCAAGGCCTGTTTGCCAGGTCATTGCCTCCCAAATGTATAATAATTAGGTCTGGCCTGGGCCACCTTTCTCTGATTTCTGTTAACGTGGGAAGCAGCTGAGCACACCTCATCCCCCGTATGCCATGCCAAAACAAACTACACCTTCTCACATCTTGGTATAGCTGCTTTCCCCCAGCCTTCTTCTCTGCTCTCCTTCCAGCCCAATAGATGTAGAAATGGCTGCGGATCCATATTTCCGTGATCCTCCCTCTACCTATAGGGTGCAAGCAAAATCATTATTATACAAGCGCAATGTTGCTCCCCTATCCGTCCCCTCTTTTCCACGTGTTCTTTTTTTTTTTTTTAATTTTTTTTTTTTTTATCTCAGTGCTGTAATGTATCTTTTATAACTGGCCGAAGGCCAGCGTCCCTTTTCCAATATCGTGTTCACTGTCTCACCTGCCACCGCCCACTGTGAGGCGGCCCCAATCCGCAGGGAATGGGACAAATAATTAGCTGGGTCTTCTCCTAAGAATTGCATACCCTTCTTCAGTATTGCCATGACTTGGTAGCCAGTCACCCTTCTCCCATCCCCGTGCACAAATAATTTTCCTGTCCTGTTCCCCTGCGTTGCGGCGAAAACCCACAGCGCCTGTACAGGGCATATTGCACCCTCCGTTTGATTCTTTAGTGTCACCATGCAACCTTTTCCCCCTTCATCTGTCTTAGACCTCCTAATCCTGATCTGTATCTCTGTCACTCCCCAGGTTATGTCATCCCAGTCTAGCTCCCCCTTCCCCGTCCTCCTTCCCATGGCCTACTACCTCGCTCACTCTCATGGCACCTGCAAACATTATCACATAGATTGTGTGGAACAGCTGGGCCTCGTTCCGTGATCTGCATATTACTGGGAGCACCCCCTTTAGCTTTATAAGCCATTGTTCTCCTATCGGCCTCCTGCTATCTGCTGGCCCTTGTTTTAACCTGCTCCATCCTTGCATCATTCTTCTGATGAGCAATGTTTTTGTCGGTTCCCTCCACCCTTTTAGACTGCAGATAAGCCCAATCCCTGCCAAGTAAACTCCCATCGTGGTGTGGGCTGTGCCTTTTTGCCACTGCTCCACTGCGAACATTCCCAACTGTTCCTCTGTGAGCGGCCTACTTACCTCCATCCGGTGCTCTGCCCTGAATGTTTGAAATACTCGCCAGGCCCCGTCGTAGGCCCTCAGAGTCCAAGGCACCCATGAGCTGCGAAACAACACTGCTCCTTCCAACGTCACAGATGTTTGTTGGTATGGGTGTTTTTACTTCCTCCGCTGCTGGTGCCAGCCTCCGAAAATGGTCCAGCTGCAGACGGGAAAGGATGTCAGCCAGAGTGTTGTGTACCCCTTCTATGTGTTGCGCTCTAAATGACATGTTCAGTTGTAATGCCCTTAAGACTAAACGCCGTAATACCTGCATGACTGTGTCCGATCTGGCCCCTTGTTGTTCAACACATCTACCACTGCTCTATTGTCACACCAAAAAGTTACTTTCTGATCCCACAATTCCTCCCCCCAGACTAAGGTACACGCCCATATGGGCATGATCTCGAGCAATGTAATGTCTCTCACTTTCCCCTCCTGCACCCAAATGGCTGGCCAGGGTTCTGCAAACCATTTTCCTCTCATGTACCCCCATGCCTATACCCCCAGCTGCATCTGTGTACAGATCGAGATCTGTGTTGTATAGCCATTCCTCCTGCCAGAACGAGCAACCGTTGTACTCCCTCAGGAATTCTTCCCAAATCTTAAAATCTTCCTTAACCCCTCGAGTCAAGTCTACCCAGTGATGAGGTCTGGTGACCCCTGCCATGGCCCTGGCTAACCTCTTTGTGAATGCCCTCCCTGGCCCAATGGCCTTGCAGGTGAAGTTCAAATGACCCAGTACTTGTACCAGCTTTAGCTGCACCCGTCTCCTGCTGGTGTGCAATTGTATTAACTCTCTCAGCTTATTGACTTTCTTATCTGGTAGTGTAAATACCCCGTTCGGGTCATCTAGCTCAATCCCCAAAAATTCTATAACCCTGCTGGGCCCCTCTGTCTTACCCAGAGTTAGTGGTACCCCCAACTCTTGACACAACTCCTGAAACTTAACTAGCGTCATTTGTGTCTCCCTTTTCCCTCTTCCGATGAATAGGAAATCATCCAGATAATGTATGACACTCCTATAACCTGTTTTTTCTTGAAATATCCACTGCAAACAGGTGCTGAAGGCTTCAAATGTTGCACATGCTGTGGAACAACCCATCGGCATTGCTTTGTCAAAATAGTATTTTCCCCCACTTTTGAAACCCAATAAATCCCAATCCTCTCTCCTGACCGGAAGCAGTCTGAAAGCAGACTCAATGTCCATCTTAGCCATCCATGCCTTCTCTGTGGCCCGTTTCATCCGGACCGCATCTTCTAGTGTTGCATAAGTTACCTTACTGTGCTTCTCACTAATAAAATAATTTACTGACTCTCCTTCTGGATAGGACAGGTGGTGGATCACTCTGTATTCCCCTTCTTGTTTCTTGGGTACCAGACCCAATGGTGAGACCCACATGCCCTGCAATGGGGGTTTCTCAAATTGGCCCTTGACTCTGCCAGCTGCTACTTCCTTCTCTATCTTCTGTCTTAGCACCTCCTCCTTCCCTTTCACTGACCCTAGGTTGTTGGCCTCCATGGCTCACCTGGGCCCTGAAAAATGCAATGAAAATCCCAAGTTAAAGCCCTGTAAAATCATATTCCGCACTATTGTGTCTGGGTATTTGTCCATGTAACTTGCCCATACCTTGTCTTTGATTGGAGTCCTGGCCATCACAAAACGTACCTTGGCTCGTCCCCCACCCTTCCCCCTTTTCCCCCCTACTTCTCCCTGAATGCCCTCTCGCCCTTCATCTGTTCTGCTCACCCCTATTCGTGCTCCTCCTGCCCCGTCCTCCTCTGCTCTAGGTCTGGCCTCTAAAACTTTGACCCTCTCAAAAAACTGTTGGCTTGCTCCTTGTCCCCCATGTGCCTGCATCCCTTGTCCACCTGCTGCTCTACATCTGCTTGCTGGGTGGCTTCCCCCGCACCTTGAGCATGCATGCTGGAAATGATATTGAGGCCAGGAACAAAAAGCTCTGTTATAAGCCCAACAGCATCTCTGGTTCCCAAAACCCTTCTTGCCCCATTCCCCTTTGGGCGTGGACTGATCAGTGACGTAATCTGTCCATAGATCTATCTGTTTGGTGTCCTACCTCACGTCCCTAAACATTGCCATTCTCTGCCTAAAGGATTCGTTATAGTATAACCACCCCATCCTGCCCTTTGCCTTCCAAATTATAAGGGAATAGGTAATGAGCGGGATGCCTAACTCCAGCTTCTTTTCCATGACTATGGCTGAGAAGTAGCGAAATCCTAGGAACCATCTATCCCAAGTCTTCCCTCTTGTGACCTTGTCCTCCTTTTTCCTCCCTAAAAGCACTATAGCCGCTGCCATCTCACTCTTTCCTATGCCTTCAGCCTCTTCATACTTGGCGGCGGCCTCGCGGCTCACCAAGGCGAATATGTCCACATATTCTCCTTTCCAAATTTTTTCTTTCATGGCCAGCGGCACGTGCTCGCCTATCCTCATTCCAGGGGCACCTATCTCTCTTGTCCCTTCCCCTTCTCTCTCTCTCCTCCCTGTTCCTTCCTTTCTGTCCCTTCTTTCTCCTTCCTGATCTCTGCCAGTGCTGACTCCATTTGCCCTATACTGCCTGCTCCTAAGGCCATTACTATTTGCCCTATATATTCTCTTATACTGTCCCCCACTGCTCTGGGTGTATTACCTGTGACCTTGTCCGGGCCTTCCTGCCTGGAGTCTTCCAAGGTCCCTCTTGCTTGTCCCAGTGGTTGTGGAGGGGGGTGGGCTGGTGGATTTTGTGGAGGGAGCAAGTCATTCAGGGCATCACGGGGTTCAACCCAGGAGATGTTATCCTGATCTGGGTGGGACACCGGTGACACAGTGACCGAGTTTGCAGGGGCAACGAATCAGTCAACCTGGCCGGCCCATTACCACCGGTGGTGCCTTCCCAGTACCCCCGCCCTCTGGCTGGTCTTTTTCTTTGCCACCCTTTCCTGTGGCCGCCTTCTTTCCCCGGTCTCCTGGCTCCTCCCTCCACCAGCTCCCACATCCTGTTAGCTTTCTCCGCCAACTCCATTATTGCCTTGTAGCCTCTTCTTCGATGGCCTGTTCTTTTTTGGTGCCATTATCCTCTTCCTCTTTTCCTGGAAAACAACTATGAGAGGAAAACAAGGTCAAAATGTATAACTGTACCATCTGGAATGTCGGTCAAGGCCCCATCCACTCTTGCCCAGCTTTTTGACCCTCTCTGTCACCCGCTTGTGACCCCTCCGGACCTCCTTTCTCTGTTTGTAGCTAATCCCTCCTTGCTGTCCTCTGCTGTCTGCCTCGCCTGTCTGGCTTAACCAAGGCGCCTCATGGTTAGCAGCCCCCCACCCTGGGAATCGGCTTTAAAACTGCGCTCCCTAAAGTGAGGGTATTACTTTCATGTGACCGCCTTGCTGCGACATAGATAATGCCTTGCCATACCACCCTAGTGCCTGTGGTGTGCCACGTGTAGCCTGCTTCTGGACCTCCTACAGGCCTTACCATACCTGTCCAGGCCACCACCATGGCAACAACTCAGGCACAAGAGCCTTAATTAGTGAAAAAAGGGATTTCTAACCCCCCCCGCGCAGCATGTGACGTCATGCCACGTGGTCCGTAAGCGCTCTTTCTGCCCAGCTCTAGGCCTCCTCTAGCCCTCTTATTCACCATGGGTTTCATTCCACAAAATGAAAAACCCCTCCCAATGCCCCAATAGCCCAAAAACCAGGGCCAGCACTCTGACACCTCTAGCTGGCATGTGACCTATTCACCATGTGGTCCATGCCCTCAGTCCTCCCAGGCCTACTATCCAGCCTCCAGAATCAAGCTGGCCCCCAAAAAGACACCAAGTGACTAGCAAGCTAGACTTTAGGTGTTTTCCACTCCCCCCCGCCGCATGTGACGTCACGCCACGCGGTGCCAGTTGCGCTCACTCTCCCCCAGCTTCCAGTGCTCCTTCAAACTTCGCAATCCTATTTTGTAAAGAAAACACAGGCTACCCCAAATGCCATAGCCTGAAGCACAATGCCTGTGCTTCACCAACAACTTTTACAGGGTGTGCAACATTCACGCCATGCAGTCCACCCCATTCAGCTTCCTGGAACCAAAATGGCCCACTAAACAACCCCAACCAACATACCAGACAAGAAAATTAGGATTTTCAATCCCCCACACCACATGTTGCGGCATGCCACTTGGCCCTCGTCTCGCACTCGCCCCCCAGCCCATCAGCCTCTTGTACTGTCCCCAACTGCCAGGCCTATTGTCCCTGCCTGCCAGCCACCAAAAAAGGGGAAAATGACTGCTACCACTAACACGCAGCCAATGAACGCTACGCTACCCCTCCCAAGTGGTGTATGGCGTCCTCCACGTGGCCCTGCTCCTTTTCACTATCACGCAGCCAAGGGCCGCTATGACACCCCTCCCAGGTGGTGTATGACATCCTCTACATGGCCCTGCTCCTTTTCATTCTCCCTAAAAGGGGAAAAAATGACTGCTACCACTATCACGCAGCCAAGGAACGCTACAATATCCCTCCCACGTGGTGTATGCCATCCTCCATGTGGCCCTGCTCCTTTTCACTCTCCCTTGACCCAGGCTTTCAAAATTTTTTCAGCCAGCAATCAGGCCACCATGGGAAACAAGAAAAAACCCCAGATCATAACAGACAAAGACATGGGCTTTACCACAAGCCCCCTTCCCACGTGGTGTGCGCATTGCACCCACGTGGTCGCTCTCTCCACCATACTCTGACCCACACTGTTACTCACTACCTTCATGTCTTCAGCTGTATATTGCACTTAATTCAAAACTGCTCTGTATACCTTTCATCTCTTTTCTTTCTTTCTTTTTTTTTTTTTTACATCTCGACAATGCTTGTTTTCCTTACCTCTTTCTCTTGGTGAAACAAACCTAAAGAATTGCCAAATCCGACGTGCTGCAGTTGATGTAAATCCAAAAACTCCAGCAAAAGTGGCTGAGGCCCCCCTTGTGCAGTCCTTTAAGTACCTCCCTATCTCCCTTCCCTTCCTGTCTGTCTGCCCATTGTTCTGCCTCTCTTAGCCCTTCCCCTTCCTCCCCCCTCCCCTTCTGAGCACAAACCATCTTAAGCATGGGAGCAGGGGTGCACCAGGACAACCTGGTCTGCTCTCTAAAAAGGGCAAACTCCATTGTGTCTCTTTCCTTGTAGGGAGTTCACATCATTGAGATACTGGATTGCTTTCTGGGAATTGATGCTTTCCTGTTCCAGTGGTTGCCAAGTGAGTAAATGTTTTCTGTTTTTCAGGGGTGGGGGTGGGGGGCTCCGGTGCAGGTTAGTATTTTCTTTTTTGTTTTGCTGGTTCTGTTTTCGCTGTGGCATTTTTATCAAAACTGTCAAACACTGTATTTTTGAACATCTGTGTCCTTGCAGGTATTTCTTGAACCCATTAATCGGAATCTTACTGAAGTGTGTTGTCACTGATGCTTTGGATTCTGGTTGCTGCGCACCAGTACTGGAAGGTAAATCTTTTAAATTATTAGAGGATGTGGTTGTTTTCTTTTCTGAATATGCACAGTTCAATGGATGTTACACTTAATGTTTTCTATTCTTGATTATATAGTTTCTGGTAATTCCCTTAATCCATCTGTTCTTTATCCTGCACCTATAAGATGAGGATGTGTCTTCTGTGTGATGATTTCAGAAACAGGCAAATTAAGAAACATAGACAGCACTGGAGGCCCCTGAAGAAGAGAACAAAAATGAATATTCATATGGATTTTGTGGCCATTGCCCCTCCACGAATCGATGATGTAGCCCCAAACACTCCCCTTATCAGTCCCCTTGAAGTCTGCTGCAGCAGCATTTGTTTCTCTTGCCTTTTCTTTGTCTTGTTTTTCCTTTTTCACCTTTTGTAGGGTGGCATCCTACCAAAGTTTCTTTATTCTTTTCTGCCCCTCTATATTTCCAACTCCTTGTCTCAGATACCTTCATGATGATTAAAAAAAAACATGAATTAAGTTTGTGCCCTATGGTAAGGGTCGGCATAAAAGATGTTTTGATAATGTGTCACACTTCCCTTGCAAAATGAACTTGTTTTGTTTATGCACCAGACTATTGAGGCATGTCTGGAATACCTGAATCAATGCCAGTTCGGTGGCGGAGTGTGACCGTGATGGAATGTCCCTCGGTGGTTCTGATATCCACCTGTCATATATTTAATTTATAAAACATGACCTCGTAGTTGCTTGCAAATATCTGGTAAAAGGACTGCTGCTGTTGAAGAAAATGTTGTGGTGGTATTTTGTTGGTTCTGCAGCTTGCAACTTGCTGCACTGTGTCGCTCCAGCTTAAGTCAGAGTGAACAGGCTCTGACTTTACTGCCTGGTGTGACTGCTTGCCGTTAGAGCTCTACTAAGGCAAGCATGTACAAAAGCAGACAACAAGATGCCAGAAACCCAGGTAGTACTGGGAACAAATGTAGGTACTGTTAGAAATAATAACCCTAAAAGGAGGATTGTAGGAGGATTTTGAATAACCCTCGTGTTCTGAAATACGAAGAAAGTGCCCCAATGGGAAAGTGCCTGACAGCTGAAAAACATAAGCCGACTTGGGAATTTCCCTAGATACTATAGGTTCTTATGGTACCATTCAATGGATTTCCTGGTGCCACCTATTATTGTTTTTCTCTTGTATCCAAAGGGAAATTATATATATTATTTTCATTACTAAAACAAGGTGGAAGACTCTTACCTGTATACTTGTAGGTTTCTATAGGGATCAGCGGTCCCAAAGAGAGACTTATTTATAGTAACCGTTTAGCCTATGACACTGAATAATAGGAGGGGCTACAAGTTGTAATGACCTATTAAATATGCAAGCTAAATATGATTCTTTCTGTTTATGTATAGAAAAGAACAACTACTCCACCTGTTGTACATATATGTAATAATGTTTGTTTGATCTATTTGATCCCTCAAGTAACTGTATTAGCGCAGATATCCAAATGTAGTAGAATAGGGGTGGATCAATAACTCATGTGATTTTGATGATGCTGTAGCCAGATAGTATAAAAGCACTCATGCTGCTCACTGTAGGCAGATAGGCCTGGCAAGGAGGGCCAGATGTATGGTTCATGCACAGATGATAGTAGAGACAACTGACTTTAAGAATCTGTACTCTGTGGCAGCACCTGCTGGGGAAAAGCAGTGCTGAAGGCTCACCTTAGTGCTCTTGTTATGATTATTTTTTATTATTTTCTAGTTATTCTGAGTTAAGCTAAACTGAATAATAAAATTCACACTAAGCTTCCAGTGTGTTTTAAAGATTTGCACTCGTGTCTGTTGTTATCTATTTCTCACACCCGTTCACAGATTTGACTTCAAAAAATACTCATTGTGTTCCTGTATTTCTGAAAAAAAGAACACAGTAATTTGCCACAGCAACAGTCATTGTATCAGTGTAGGACACCCACTAAAGTTGTTACATCAGTATCCATCCAAATATACCTGCGTCGCCTTTGATAAAAAACAACATTTATTATTTTGCCACACTCCACCACCGTGGGGGTATACACCCAGTCAAGCACTTGCCCACCACGCCATGATCACCACGTTTATGCATGTCACCTTATAAAAGAACTGCAGAATTATTTTGCCTCCTTTTGGCCACTGTGGCACACTGTTTTCCTTGACAAATAACAAAAAACAAATTCTTACATCGACTCATTGGAAGTGATCCTGAGCTCTTTGCAGTCCATCTGTGTTCCACACAGATGCTCACTTTGTCAGAATCTTAGCAGGCACTGTAACCTGCATGGGAGAACAAAAATCAGAGGAAAAACAGTTTAATATTTCACTTTAATGAGAAATATCATCATCAGCTCCACACATTGGTGACTACAAGAACAATAACAGGAGACTCAACTTTTTAAACAGTAAAACAGAATGCAGCAGTTGGACTTGGAACAGGATTAGCACAATTTTCATAACCATGTAATGCAAAATGCACTCTGTGAAGCACTTTATTGTTTTCGATGTCAGACAGACACTGACAGTAGGTATACTAACCCTCTCCAACCTTCTGAAGGAAAAATGATGCACAGTTCCACCAAAAAACTATGTAATCTAACTATGACAGATACTACTGACATAATTGTTCAGTACAGTATACATACATCAGTTTATGTTAAAAAGAAAAGAAATATAAACTTTTCTATGCCATACACCAATGCAAATGCTTCAAGAGTGAACTGTTAAGTAATGAAAGCAATTGACCATTGGACAGCAAAAAAAAGGATTATGCTTACCTCAGACTATAAACTACTGGCAGTGCACATGCCACTTAGGTGGTAACTGATGTTGGAAAGGCATTAACCTGTAGGGATAACAAAAGAAAAGTAAAAACACACTTCAATTATAAATCTGAAGAAGCAATGAAAATGAAGACTGTAAGCCAAGTGACTCCTTCTTACCTTCACAGTCCTCAGTGACAGGACTTGCAGGTGATGAATGTTGGTGATGGTACTTGCATCATTGAACTGGTGTTTCAATTACTCATGGGTCTGCCCTCATGCAGTGGTCTGGAATGCATGACTGTAGCATCCCACTATTGTTGATCCTTAAATCACATTTCCAGTACACAAGTGTTTGCAGGTGCTCGACATCAAGGGTGGTTCAGTTGAAAATGTAGAACATAATGGGATTGGCGCTGGCTGTACTAACATTGAGAAAGTCAGTACAAGTGATACAGGATCTGAATACCCAATCTTCTTTCCCTCAGAACCATGGCTTTATCACCAGTGCAGTGACTGTATAATCTTGTGTAATACAGAGCAACATCATATACACAACCGGTTGAAGAGGAGGAGGTGGTGGCACAGCAGGAGACAAGGCTGTGTATTTATTGGATTTGATACCCATAGCAGGAATTGCTTGCTGGGCTGTCAAAAATCATTTTTTTGTAGTTTGAGGTAGTGCTGGTGAGGGCTGACAATGGTGGGCGGGAACAGGCATTGCCAGTACTGCAATACATTTATGTGCTGTTTGTTTGACAGCTTGAGGACGCATGTAAATGGGCAAAAGGTAGCAGCAGCAGCAGCAATACAGTTCTTAGAGGGGAACAGTAACAATCATGACAATAACATAAATTCTGGAGACATTGTATGTGAGTATAATGGTGTGCAAAGGAGGTAGAGCACACATAATATTTGTTCCTTTAAGCATCACCTTATTCAATGACACAGCCCTTACTGTCCTCAAGAATGGAGTTTTCACCACCTGGGCATTCACATTCTAGAACTGAGTCATCAGCATTGGTGTCACTAGTGTATGACTTCATCTTTATGCCAACAGCACCACCTGTCTCTTCATCTTCCCATTAAGATCTACTGTCAGGATGTTGTAGGAACATGGGTGTCATGGTCTTGCATGGAATGTGTCCCTTATTCATTTTTAGAAATGTTAGAATTTCCACATTCTTTGGTGACAGATCCATGTGCCGGGCATGTACAATGGCACCTGTAACACTGACCATAAGCTCAACACCAACACTAAAGTGAGGGCAGTTAAGGTATTTTATCACCACATATGTCAGTGCAGGTCACTCAGTTACCTTGCTTGTCCAGTACAACAATGGCTCGTCACCAATTGCAAGGTGTTTTTATTCAGCCATGAGACAGTCAACTATGCAACTTGCTGCACTGACTCTGGCCACCTCATCATGCTCCTCCTCCTCATCCTGGTCTTCCATGGGTGCAACTCCAACCTCGCTTAAAACATTCCAAATGGGATTGCTTATTTTTGTTTTTTGTCTTCCCTGTTAACATAGTTGTGGCATGTGAAGCTGACAGTGCTGTTGGTGGTGCCAGCAACAACACTCGGTGCCCTATGTGTCTTGAGCATCTGTTTCCCTCTGACCCTTCTGATAAGAAGGTTGGTAAGGTTTTCTACCCTCTAACAGCTACCATCTAGTATAGTCTCAAGGCCACCCTTATAACATGGATCAAGCATGGTGGCAATGCCAAAGTTCTCAGACTGCAGAATTCCAACAATATGAGGATTGGAGTCCAACACATGGAGCATGTGCTGCATCAAGGCCAAACTGGCACTGTCACCACCTGCCTCAATCAATTGCTGCACATTAACCAATGTCCGCCTCAGCACATGTAGCAAAGGGATGGACTGACTGATGTAAGCAGTGTCCCCACTCACTGCCTGTGTTGCATGTTTAAAGGGTAGCAGAATCATTATCAGTCCATTCATTAAACGCCACTGTTCTGTGATGAGAGCCATGGACACTCCAGCACCGTCATGATTGGTGTGTAGCAGCAGATAATCAGACACAGCTTTATATTGCTTATAGAGCTGCTCCAACATGTACAGTGTGGAGTTCATTCTGGTCACCACATACAATTTCACGTGATGATGAGGCAGATTGCTCCTTTCTCTGAAGCTGGCATCACTGGTCATGGGCCCTCCCAGAATGGGCAAAGTGGGCACAGATGTGGTGGGCCACCAACAAGATATCCATTACATCAGGATGGCTAATAAATTGCTGGACCATAAGGTTTGAGGCAGTGTGCCAGGCATGGCACCCTGAAAAACCCACCATCACTTATGCATTTTACAACATTGGAACTGTTGTGACTCACAGTGAAGCCAGCTTTCATTGAGTGCGGGTGCAGCCACTCATCAATTTCACCTAGTAGTACTTCAAGTATTTTGTCCCCTGTGTGGGATCCAAGCATGCTTTTCTTTGTGAGTGTTGCATGCTGCATGATACTGGTTATGTTGCTGTTACCACAATATACCTTGCTGCATTATCCAGCACCACACCAATATTCCAAGACCACCCCAGGTACCTGTGCCCAATGTGCTGTAATGCACATATAGAAGCTGCCAGCTGTTCTCCCACTGGTCCACATATCCATCTTAAGATGGATGGATGGTGATAATGAATGCTTAAGTGTGTGGTACACCGCCTACTTTGCTGTGGCATACAGTTCAGGAAAAGCACGTTTGGAGAAGTGCATCTTTGATGGTACCTTGCACTTTGGACATGCATGAGCAGCAAACATTCTAAATCCTTCATTCTCAACAAAGGAGAATGGGAGCAGATTGAGTGCGAGCATTTCTACAGCAGCCGTACTAAGCTCCCATGCAGTAGAATGATTCATAGGGTATTTGCTCTGCTGTTCAGACATGCTTTCCAGAGTTGGCTGTAATTTTCAGGGTGTTGGGCTGACAAACAGATGGCTGTGTCTCAGTGGCCCAGTAGGGGTTCTATTTGACTCAAGAGAAATAAGTGCTGCTGATAAAGGGACACAAGTCATTTGAGCTGTTTTATGGGTTGGCAATGGCATTACTGTGGGCTGACTCTGAGCAGGACTGCTGAAGCTGCCACTGCTGCTATGTCCACTAGTTGTAGCAACCACCTCCACATCCTCCTCCTCCAGTATGTACTCCACCTCAGTTGCACGTCCTAAAGATAATGAAGATGAGGGACCAAGACCACATGCTACTGCTTCCTTCTGGTGTTTAAGCCACCAGAGAGGGTGCCAGTTCTTTAAGTGCATGTGCTGACCAACAGTGCCTAGATGGCTGCCCTTCTTCCCCCTGCTGACCTGTACATGGCAAAGCTGACATATTGCAACCATTTCATCTACTGGGTCCAGCACATAGAAGTCCCACACTAGGGATTTTGTAGTCCTTTTTTTATCCTGATGCCTGGACTGGGACAGCAGAGTGGAAGTTTAGGCCGGGGGTTAACACTGTTTTTTTTAATTTGACTCTGTCTCGTCACATCAAGAATAGTGCAGCGGGGACCTTCAGTGTGACGTTTGGTGGTTAAATCAATGCTGCACTAAAGAACCCCTGCACTGTCACTGCCTTTCTGCTTTAATTCTCCGGTTTCCATATGGGATCCAACATCTCACCATCATCATCATCATCATCATCATCATCTGCATGCCATCCACTGATGCCCTTCTCATGCTCTTCCTCATGGTGAACCTGAGAGTCATGAACCTCAATCTCAACAGTCTGTGTGTCTGTCTTCACAGCAACAGTTGCCATAGTGGTGTCACCCACATTTCTGGGCATTCAAACATTCCCCTCAACCACTGCTTCAGCTGTATCATGTGGAACACTGCCACCACTAACAGGAATGGAGACAGGAACATGCTCCTCCTTATCTTTATGAGACACTGATTCTGGTGTAATTTTCAGGCTGCTTGCACTATTGTTACCTCCCACATCACCCTCATTCACTACCATGGCTGCCACAGAGGTTGATGAAAAAATTTAGATGCAGGAAAGCCACTGGTAAATACTCTGACACTACTTCTAGCAGCACCCATCCCAGAGCACTTAGAACTTATAGTTGATGGCAACACCATATAAGAAGAAAGTCCATTATTCACTGTTTCAGTTGCACCACTTTTCACAAATGATGCTAAAGTCTTGCCTCTGTGACTCACTCCTCTCCCTTTCTTGTTTGTCTTCACTGGCATTCTTCTTTTATTAATGTTTGACAACGTGAACAAATTATACTTTTGGATGCTATTTCTCACAGCACATGGGGGTACAACAACAGGTCAGGTAGGGTACCCAAGTAAATAGCTAGATTTCTAAAGTTTGTACTTTGCCAACAGTGCAGCACCACACCACAGGCTGGGATACCACTGGAGTTCATAAGCAATGGAAAATTCAGTCAAATACAGGAACATTCAGTCTGGAAAACTGATATTTTGGATGCTGTTTCTTACAGCACACAACAGGTCGGGCAGGCTACTAGGTGAATTGCTGGATTTCTAACTACTACTCAGGCTGGGAAGGATATCACTGCTGTTCAAAATGCGGGGGTAAGGGACAACAACAAGACATGTAGGATTGGCTGTTTTTTCTTTTATTTTCAAAACACAATGGATTAGAAAGATGAAGGGGTGGGGGATTGCAAAACACAAGGGGTGGGTGTGGGGGCAGGGGCCCAGGGGTATTCAAATCAAAACACACACTCAATCACAAACACTCACACAGACAATCACAGTCACCACACTCAGACTACAAAACAAAAAAATTAATGTAACACAGTAATATAGTACACACAAAATCAGATTTGAAAATGTTTCAACAAGAAATATTTAGGTTTATCCTCCACAGTCTCTCCACAATCTCTTCACAATCACTAGCTACTGTGTCCTCTCTCCTCACTCTCTTAACACTGCACAGAGAAATGTTCCCCTCAGTTTTCTGTTTGCTGTTCTGCTACATGTGACCTCCAACCCCCTCTATACATTGCAAACTTTGCCTGTTGTGGCAAAATTCACTCACAAAGTCTGTACCTGCAAAGGAACTTCACACATCCACTTTGTGGTTGGCGAAGTTGCACTCCACACCACAAAGTGGGCATAATCCATAAAATATGGACTTTGCCCTGCATAGTAATTCATGAAATGGGGCTGATTCTCAAAATACTATGCAGAGTGAATTTTTTCAACTTTGCACACCTTTTAGTTTTTCTCCAGTCTGCTTGCTGACTTGCATCAGCACCCTCAGGTGCAGTCACTTACCTGTATAGATGTGGATTGGAGCAGGGTCATTCTTGACTCCTTACAAGGGACTTTTTTCAGGCAGCTAATCAAGGAAATGAATAGGGAGTGTGAAGTGCTGGAACTGGTGCTTACAAACAGGGATGGCATTGCAGACATTGCAGTGGGCAGTCCCCTGGATACCAGTGATCACCATACAGTGTGGTATAACATTAAGATGGGAGCAGAGGAAAACCACACAAGGATGATGGTCCTGGAATTTAGGAGGGCAGATCAAAAATATGGGATGCTACCTCAGAAGCTGCCTCATGGGAGGATTGCCAGGGAGAGGTAGAGGTGCAGTGGGGAAAATAAGGGAGGGCATAATTAAGACAACCATCTTCTTTGTGAAGGAAGTGACTACAAGTGAAGAAAAAAAAAACATTATGGTTCTCTAGGGAAGTGGGCAATGTGGTGAGGAGGAAAATGAAGTTGTCTTCAAGAGGTACAAGGAAATACAGAGTAAGAAAGACAAGGAAGTACACCAAGTAAAACAGATGAAGCAGGAAAGACAATAAGGGGAGCAAAGGTGCAGACAGAGCAAAGGATAGCCAAAGGGTTAACTATAGGGAATAAGACTTTCTTCAGGCACATAAGTGAGAAGAAGAAGAAAGTAAGTGGAGGGATAGCAAGGATAAAGAGAACAGCAGGGGAGAATGTGCAGAAGAGGCTCAAGAAAAAGCAGACACCCTGAACAGGTACTTTTGCTTAGTCTTCATATGGTGGAGAAGATCACCTGGGAGCAGTTGTATCAAAGGGGGATGGTGGACACAAGTTCATTTTCTGAAGAAATAGTTCTAAAGGAACTTGCAGCTCTGACAGTGGACAAGGCTATGGGACTGGACAGGATCCATCCAAGGGTATTACAGGAACTCAGAAAGAAGCTAG
Source organism: Neoceratodus forsteri (assembly GCA_016271365.2). NCBI lineage: Eukaryota > Metazoa > Chordata > Ceratodontiformes > Ceratodontidae > Neoceratodus > Neoceratodus forsteri. Next base: position 317,525,728 of record CM057456.1, read on the forward strand.
CTGCCCCACTGATGTCCTTATTCTGCAAGTCACTGGAAACAGGCATGGGAACTCAGGAAGGTGCTAGATGCCCCACTGATGTCCTTATTCTGCAGCTCACTGGAAACAGTCATGGTTCTGGAAGACAGGAGGAAAGCAGATATGGTCCCTCTCCGTAACAGCAGCAGCAGGGAGGAGGCTAGTGACTATAGGCCATTCTGTCTCACATAGGGAAATGAATGGAAACCCCTGTTAAAGTGAAGGTTGGTAGAGTATCTTGAATCCAGTGGGCTACAACACCAAAGGTAGCATTGATTCATGGGTGTGAGGTCATGCCAGATGAATGTAATTGATTTATTCAACTGGGAGACCAGGGATATAGAGCATGGGAGGGCAGTAGACATGGCATATATGGACTTTAGCAAGGCAGTCAACACTGTGCCATACAGGAGACTGATAAAGAAATTGAACAACGTTGGGATGGGATCCAAATAGTAAACTGAGTAATTAACTGGTTAATGGATAGGCAACAGAAGGTGGTGGTTAATGACATTCACTCTAATGAGGGGAGAGTGATCAGTGGGATGCCACAGGGCTCAGTACTGGGAACAGTCGCCTTCAATGTCTTCATCAATGACATTGCAGAAGAATTCTGAAATGAAGGTATGCCTTTTTGCAGATGAACCCAAAATCTGAAATAGTGAGGACAATCAGGAGGGTTTGGAGAGAATGTGTAAGGACCATGGGAAATTTGACGAGTGGTGAAGAGCATGACAGTTTGCGCTCAATACCAGAAAGTGCAAAATCAATGACCTAGGGTATAGGAACCCAGAAGCTGAGTATAGGATGGGGAAGGGGTACTGACAATCACTAAGCAGGAAAGGGGCTTAAGGAATATCACATCTGATAACCTCAAAGTCACAGGGCAGTGTGACAAAGCAGTTGATAGGGCCTGTTGGATGCTGGGATGCATGAGGACAGGTATCTCCACAATGAGAATGGAGGTGATGTTACCACTATGTTGTTCACTAGTGAGACCCTACCTGGAGTATTGTGTCCAGTTCTTGAGGCAGCACCTCAATAAGGACATAGACAGGGCAGAGGTAGTCCAGAGGAGGTTAACTAAAATGGTGTAGGAATTGTATCAAAAGCCATATGAGGAGATACTAAGGGATCTCAATATGTACAGCTTGGAAGAGAGGAGAACGAGAGGGAATATGGTAGAGACCTACAAGAACTTTATGGGGGTGAACAGGATGCAGGAGGGAAGTCACTATCACATGTGAAAGTACACCAGGACCAAAGGGCATGCAATGAATGTGACGGGAAGAAGTTTAAGAGGAATGTGAGAAAGTACTACTTCATTGAAAGAGTGGTGGATGAGTGAAACAGACTGTCAGCAGAAGTGGTGGAGGCAGAAACAGTAGGGGTCTTCAAGCATGTGTGGGAAAGACATATGGGAATATTAGTAAATAGGTAGGGAGGAGGAGGGTTGCCAGACAACAGTTAGGGTCTGCAGAGACTGACTAGGCAAGGACTATCTGGGCAGACTGTGTGGGCCAAGCTGTCCTTTTCTGTGACTAATTCTATGTTTCTATGCTTCTATGTTCTCTGTGTTCTGTTTCCAGATTCTAAGTGGAAAATAAAATATTCCATGTTTACACAATTTAGTGATAAGTATATGCTTGTGCAACTTCATTGATAGACTGATAATAGTTGAATGCTTATGTTGTTGACAGTGATAAATAGATACCTTGGCTGTTCGTACTCTCTGTCTCACGGGGAACTACCACCCTGTCGGAGTATTGTGAAGGCAAAGGAACCCTCTTGAGGAGGATTCCATCCCCAGGGGTACCACGAGAAGATAATTCTTTTAGGCTACAGGACCTTATGAAGGAGCCCCCAAAAAAGTCGAGCAGAAGTGGTGAACATAGAAACTGGATGAGCATGGATTGAAAAAGTAGTGCTAACATGTAACAGACATAGGAGGATTATGCAATGACTGACAATTTCGGTATTGGTAGTGGAGGAGGCATGTCTTCCATAAGGAGAGAGGGAATGGCAAAGTAGAAAGCAGGCCACCATCCAACCCCAACTCAACAGCAAAAACCTACCTGGTCACAATGTACTGCTATAGATATACTACTTGATGAATTATCTAACCTTAATGACTTTCAGCATGGAGGAGAGGGAAAAAACCCTATGATGGGGAAACCTCTGGGGATCCAAGGCCTTGGTCACCTTGCCTCCAGGCTTGGAATGGATTTATGATGGCTCACTACTGCAATTTAGAGACCTAATTCAGATGAGATTTTAAGAGGAAGGGCTCTCACTCTGTCCCTCTAACAGGAAAGCTGTGAGGGTGCTGGAGACCTCTGCAGCTAAAGGGGAACCCTGCTGGGTCCCACCCCCCCAGCTGAGGAGGAGAACAACGGCCGCTGAAAGCCACTTACCTGGCCCCCCAAGCAAAGCCTAGGGGGATGAGACAAACCCAGGTGGGGTAAGGCTGAGCTTTAGAGGGATGAGAATAGGCAGACTGAACAGTCTTTAACCTTAAGGGGCAGGAAGGACAATGGAGGGTATAGAATGGAGACCAGGTGAACCATAGGTGGCTTTAGCTAAAACAGCTTTTGAGGATGCTGCTGACACTATCAGCAGCTAAATGAGCCCCCTGGGACTTGAAGGCCCCACTCTCTGGGTGCTGAAGTCTTAAAAGCTACATCAGGAGGTACCACCGATGCTGTCCTTACAGCCAAAGACTTCCCCCAGAGAGGAGGACCTTCACACCCCAATGGTACAAGAGAAGGACCCCGCCCCTGGTGAGGGACTCACCCTCAAGATCCAGACTTCAAGGGGCAGAGTTGTGCTAGGTAGAGAGAGAGAGACAGGGATGTGACTGAGAGTACAAGATTGGTAGTGCAACTGGTAGAATTGAGAATACTAAAAGACATCATGAGTGGGCGTGCAACTGTTAGCATTGAGTATATGAGACTGCATGAAGCGAAGTGCATCTCTTAGCACTGAGAACAGGGAGACAGCATGGATACACCGAGACAGCATGAGGTGGAGTGCAACTGCAGTTAATAGCATTGAGCACGGCAAGAAGGCATGCTGGAACAATAGAAAACAACAATTGGTACTGATAGGAAATGCAGTATTATAGGGAATCAAACTAGGAAGCAGAGTAGTGCTGGAGTAACTAATGAAACCACTAAACCCAGTTGGAGTGGTTGCAAAGCTATGAATCAGGTGTAAGCAATTAAAAAGTTGAGACAAACAAAAGACTGCAAATGGTACAAACAGTGTAGATAAACAGGGAGATTGCATTTGGTACAAAAATACAATAAACATGAAAGCTTGTAGGAGCATAAGGCATATTAAATTAGCAAAGGCAAGGTGCTAGGAAGACTAGAAGCACCGAAAAGAAACAGGACAGAGAAAAAACATGGAACTGGAAAACAGGAGGGCAGCATAAAACAGCAGACAGAGAAGAACAAATTGCAGACAGGAGGCAGGAGCAAAATACTGACCTAGGAAGGAGAAGGCACGAAGCAAGCCGAAATCCCAAAAGCACAAAGCAAAGCAGGAGACAAACACTGGGGGGGGGCACAGGGCACCAGTAGAGCTTTTGGCAGCAGCAAAGAAAGAAAGCGTCTGAAGAGACTGCTGGATGCTGACCTATACAGCTCAGACACAAGCATGGCTAGTTGCTCCCACTCATTGAACTGCAGTTATAGCCTTTGATAAATAACATGTTCTAAATGAATAACATGTTTTCTAAGTGAAAAAAAATTACATCACAGAATTATATGGTATCAAATATATTTACCATGGGTGTAGTATATATTGGGAATATTCCTTAAGACGTTCAGGAATAAGCTTTTTATTCGATCTGGAATGTTGACAATACTGCTGCCTAGCATTGAGGGGCACATGCCTGAGTGTAAGGCTGGCATTTTTGGCATCATGGCAGAGTGAACAAAAATTAGCCATTGCCAGCCTTGTTTGCTTTCTTGTATTTGCTGTGTAGTTGCAGAGCATAGATAGCGCATCAGTTAAAATTAAATTAACGAGTTATAACAAGGACATTGTATTTCCTGAGAAATGAAGATCACACATAATGTTGTTTACATATAGACTGTGACCCCACATTTTCAAGTTAGAATTCTTATTATCCTAGCATATGAACATGATAGGTTTCATTTATCAAATGGCACCTCAAATGTAATTTTGAGGAATGACCATGAAAACAGGTTTGGGAGCAGGATTTGTAAATGACACCTGTCATGTTCATGATATGCGTTAAAAAAATGACGACGTTGAAAGTGTGGGTTCAGAATTTTAAAAATTACAATGTTATGCGTAAATGTTGCAGGCTTTCAATGTTTGTTCATACATTTTTTGTTTTTGAGATTTTGACACCAAATTTTCGACAGCGGTCAGGATACTAAAACTGCTTTCCTGATCGCAAAACGGGTTAGCGACTCACTAATACCACTTTGTGGCCCCAAAGCAGGGAAGAACCTCAAAATGCCATATTGGATGGCAAGATTAACAAGTCACTAACCCGTTTATGACCGGTACTAAAACATACTACTGTGCCTATGCAAAGCAGCGGATACTACCTTGCACATAGGCACAGTAGCATGCTGGTAGGTTTTGGGAGGAGTTAAGTAGCCATCAGTGCCATGCTAATTACCACCTCCCCAGTCCAGTTCTTACCAACTGCAGCCCCTACCTGCCGCCCTCGGCCCATGAGCACCCCAACAGTGCCTTTACCTACTGTCCCTGGAGTCCAGTGGTGAACCCAACCACTGAACACCCTGATGATATTTATACAATTTTCCCCAGTGTCCTGTGGTTCCCCCACCCTTGAGCACCCCACTGATATTAATCACTCTTTTCCTTTGTGTCCAGTGGTTCATCTACCCCTCCAACTCCTTGATGATTATTTATTAAAAACTTTTCTTGGTGTCCAGTTGTCACCCCATCCACCTGGTTTAATTCCACCAACTCACCTGCCTTCTCCCTGGCACACCTCCCATGTATATTTGACTCCCCTGACCCACCTGCCCTGTCCCCAGTATGCCTTCCCCGGCAACTGGCACAGACCCTCCACTCACCTCCACAGCCGTCCAACAAATTACAGTTCATGATTGCATGCCTACTGTAATAGAAGTTGATTCCAATACATCTGCAGTTGCAAACGTTCAGTTGATGGGCCCTTGTGGAAGTGAGTGGAGGATCTGTACTGATTGCCAAGGTGGATGGTGTAGTGGGGACAGGGCAGGTGGGTTGGGAGAGACAGACCTATAGGAGGGGTGCCAGGGACAGAGAAGGCAAGACAGGAGTGATTCAAACCCAGGGGATGGCAGGGACCACTAGATACCAGGTAAAGGAGAAATAAATATCAGCAGGATGTTGAGGTGAGGAGACCACTGGACACCACACAAAAGAGTAATAAATATTGGTAGGATGTTTGGGGGTAGTGGGACCACTGAACACCAGGGACAAGAAGTAAAGGCAGGGGCGAGGGGCTCAGGGGCTGGGGCACCACTGGACGCCACGGCTGGGTATTGCCATATTATGTATTCATTTATGTGTTTACTGAGTGCAGCAGTTGTACAAAGAAAGACATATTGAGTTGACAACAGCTCATACATGGGACTAAAGGAGGGCAAGACACAGCAGGCTCAAGCCTAGTGCTTGGTTTGGCTTGACCTGCAACAGAAAGCCAAGGTCAAGCTGAGCCATTTATGATCAAAGCAAGTATTATTTTTCAGCCTGAGCAGTTAGTGTGGTGGATGAAGCTTTCAACTCAGGTCATGCAATTCATGAGGGATACTATTAGTAGCTGTAGCTCAGCTTGTGCTTTGGCTTGTAAAATCAAGCCGGAGAGGCCCTTGGTTGAGCTCTGATTTGACTCTAGGTGACCAATTCCTGGCTTGCCCACCTCCATGTGGGACTAGTGATTGTCTGATATCGAAATCCCTGAGTGGTTTTACTCCTACTTCTTTTCTAATATACAGTACATCAAAAGTTTCACCAATGGGTTGACGTGGTTACATTCTGTTATTCATGTATCATTCATGTAATTAGCATTTGTTATTGGCTGTGAGTATGTAAATGTGTGTAACAGCCATGGTTTAAATGGGTGCAGCAGCATAAGTGAAAGCATGGGGATTTTAAGAGATTATAAACAAGTTCCAAGGAAGAATAATGTTATTACACTGGAGGGGATTAACAAGGCAGAATAACCACATTTTTTTAAAAACATTTTATTTATTCTTCCCATGGTATAAATTGCTTTGTGCAGTAGCATAAAACTATGTTCTAGTGCTCCATCTAATTGCACAATTTACAGAGGATTTAAATCACACTGTTGATACTAAGTGTTTTTATGTCATGTTATTATGACAGCTAACTTACCCTTTGAGGCAATTGTCATGGAAAGCAGTGCAGCTGCATAGTACTTACTTCATAATTCCTTGTTCAATATAATTTAATGTAACAATCATTTCTGAGATACTTAATATGGGGTTGACACATAAAATATAACTTTCCTAAGCCTATGGAGCAGATCAATATTTAGGCATCATGGTGAGAAAGCAATTCTATGAGAAATAGCAACAATTAACTGACAGCCACGTTCCTAATATAGAAGGGAATAAGTAGATAAAAAATATTTTAGTATTCACTGTGTTGAGGTGATGTTGAGTAGTAAAGAATGGAAATCGTAAGAACAAAGAAACATGAAATTGTTTTCAACACATAATATAAGAAGGGTCAGCATAAGGTGATGCCACTTATCACTGGGGATTAGAGAAACCATTAGTGAGGCAGGGGACTATCAGAGGCACTGGATAATTACTCTATATCAGTATTCAGCCAGCATGTTGGGGGCTGTGGTCGGTTAAGGCAGAACATTATGGGAAAGGTGTTGGAAAAACAGGAGCCAGTGCTAATCATGTCAAAATTTGTAGGTAAGTATCTAAAAGAAATGAACTGAGAAAAAGTTCAGAGTCCTGATGGTATCCCCTTGAGGATAATAGTGGAGACAAAAGAGGTTCTGTCTGGGCCTCTTATTGATAACTTCCTGGATTCTTACAGACAAGGATAGTGCCAGAGGACCTGATAAACTGTCAGTGCTGTCCCCCTATTCAACAAGTGTTGACTACAGCCAAAAATCTCTGCTTTGGCTTGATCTTAGCTTAATGTTTAAAGTTTTATTGCATTTGTGGTTTGCTGTAATGCAATACAACCTTACACATTAAGGTAACATAGAAGCAGTCATAATTTTCTTTAGCAAGCTCCAGCATTGTCAGCAGTCTTTAACGCTGAGAGTTCCCAGCTCTCAAAAGTTTTTCAGTCTGCACTTTCCCTACAGAGCCTGGTATAGATTTTGTCATAGGGCTCAATTTTTGAAGCCCTCCCTCTCCATAGATCAGTGGACCATGTGCTAAACACCTGCCGGCAGCAAACTCGGGTGCACCAGGGAACCTGATCCAGATTTTCAATGAATTGGAGTCCAGGCAGTAAAGTCTCTAAGCTTGCCACAAGGTGTTCTGTGTGCTGAACAAATGGCACACAGGAGTGGAATGCTGCAAGCTGTGGTATATTCAGCTGGTAGTGGGGCCAAGGCAGGACCTGTGGAAGGCAGGGTGGGGTGGATTGGAGGGTGGGGGTGGTAATAGACCCTGGATGGGGACATGGCATGGCTACCTCAGTGCCAGGACTGGGTGTGGGGGAGAGCGGTTGTGTGAATGGTGCCAGTGGGGCAGGTCTTGGAGGGCATCAAATGTGGCTTCACCAGTGCCAGGACAGGTGGCTGGGTTCAGCATGGCTGCAGAAATCCACCAATGCTGGCTGCAGCAGGGGGTCATGGACCTCCTCCTACCATGCCACAACACTCAGAATGGTGCACAGGCCATTAGAGCAGCTCCTGACTGGTCTAACTCAGGTGGCCTATGCACTCATTGGGGCGGTTTGTAGAATCCATCTAAAGGGGATGCTGCAGCATGCCAATCCACTAGCCCCAATCTGCTTTTCCACACAAAAGCATCCATCACAAGGACAGCACAAGCCCAGCCTGTGCAGGCAGCCTCCAGCTGGCACAGGTGGCATCTGAAAATTAGGAATAGCACACAATGTGGCGCAACATGCCCCTTGTGTCATACCTTGTTGGTACAAGCACCATGTGCCATTCCTGATTGTTTGAAAATTGAGCCCATTGTCTTTCAGTACTGTTTCTCAAGATTTAAGAAAGGTAGAAACAGAGAAACAGAATTTGTTATGAGGTAAGGATTTCTTGGCCTACTCAGTCTGCCCAGAAGTGCCCTGCTAGGTTTATCTGCACCAGACCCTACCTAGTCGGTGGCAACCCTACCTCCTTCCCACCTATTTAATGTTATTCCCCTACATCTATATGATAGATGCTTGAAGCCCATCACTGTTTTTGGCTTTGCCAGTTCTGTTGGCAGTCTGTTCCGGGTGTCTACCACTCTTTCAGTGAAGACGTACTTCCTAAAATCATTCCTCAACTCCAACAGTACGGTTTCATTGCATGCCCTCTGGCCCTGCGGCTCTTTTTCATTTGACAGAGACTCCCTTCCTGTACTTTTTTTTTTTATTTTAGTTTTTGGTAACCGGGTAAGGCTCACTAGGCACAAGTGCCTGTTTTCAGGGGCGACCTGGGAGCACTGGGGCGGTTAAGTGACTTGCTCAGAGTCACACAGTATGCAAGTGGATGTTGTGAGAATCAAACTCAGGTCTGGTTTGCTGGATGTATCAAGCTCGTTCACACCTCGTTCCTCTAACCTCTATGCTATATTTTCATCCCTGTGAGGTACTTGTAGGTCTCTATCATGTCATCTTTCATTCTCCTCGCTTCTGGGGTGTACATATTGAGATCCCTCAGTCTCTCGTAATAGGGATTTTGATGCAATGCTCACACCATTTTAGTTACCCTCCTCAGGACAGCTTCCTCCCTGTTTCTGTCCTTTCTGAGGTGTGGTCTCCAGAACTAGGCACAATACTCCAGGTAGGGTTTCACCAGTGACCAATACAGTGGTAGCACCACCTCCAACCTCCTTCCTGGTGAAACACTTCAATAAAAAAAATACCTTTCCCTATGCATCACTTTTCCCTATGCATCCCACCATCCTACTGGCCCTACCCACTGCTTTGTCACACTGCCTTGCAACTTTGAGGTCATCAATTATGATTATCTCAAGGTTCCTTTCCTGCTATGCGACTATGAGTACTGTCTCTCCCATCCAATACTCAGCTCCTCAGTTTCTATGCTCTAGATGCATGATTTTGCACTGTCTGGCATTTAACTGCAGGTGCCATGCCCTTGACCACACTTTTGAGTTTTCTAAGATTCTTATTCATTCTCTCCACCACCTCCTGAGTATCCAGTCTATTACAGATTTTGGTGTCATCTGCAAAAAAGCATACCTTCCCTTCCAGTCCTTCTGCAATGTCACTTATGAAGACATCGAAAAGGATTGTACCCAGCATTTAGCCCTATAGTACCCCGCTGCAAACTCTCCCCTCCTTAGTGTGAGTACTGTTAATCAGTATCCCCTGTCATCTATCCATTATCCAGTTACCTACCCAATTTATCACTTTCGATCGCACCCCTTGGCTGCTCAATTTCTCTATCAGTCTTTTGTGTGGTGGCACAGTGTCAAAGGTCATTCTGAAGTCCAAATAGGCCACATCCACTGGCCTTCCCTTGATCTATTTCCCCATGTCATCCAGTCGAAGAAATAAGTCAGATTTATCTGGCATGACCTACAACCATGAATCCATGCTGCCTTTGATCTTGTAGCCAATCTGGTTCAAGATATTCAACAAGCCTCTCCTTACACAGGGTTTCCAGCAGTTTCCCCATCACTGATGTGAGACTGGCTGGTCTGTAGTTGTTTGCCTTCTCCCTGCTGCCACTCCTATAGAGTGGGACCACATCTGTTCTCCAGTCCTCTGGAACCACATCTGTTTCAAGTGAGCTGTTGAATAAGGCCATCAGTGCTGCAGCAAGCAGCTCCCTGAGTTCCTATGGTGCCTCTGGGTGTACCCCATCCAGTCCCATGGCCTTGTCCATTTTCAGATCTCCAAGTCCCTTCAGGACTCTTTCCATTGAAAATGGACTCATGTCCCCACCATTTTTTCCTGCTGTTCCCTGGTGATTCATCCTCCCCCCCGTTACACTGTGAAGACCATGCAGAAGTACTTGTTCAGGATGTTTGCTTTTCCCTGATTCTATTCTGCACAGTCTCCATCACTCGTCCACCTAATCCTTACTATCACTCTTTTTGTTTTCCTCCTCTTGCTTATGTACCTTATGAATGTCTTATCCCCTGTAACCCCTTTGGCCAGCCTTTCCTCTGTCTGCACCTTTGCTCTCTCCCAACTAGCTTACCTGCTTCCCTCTGTTTTACATGGTACACATCTCTGTTTTCCTCACCTTCTTTTTCTTAGCACCTTCTGAATGCCACCATTTTTTCCTCACCATTCTGGCCACTTCCTTAGATTGCCATAACAGTCTTTTCTTCCTGTTGCTTTCGCTCACCTCCTTCATGCAGAAACTGGTTGCCATAAATGTGATGTCACTTATTTTTTCCCACTGATCTGCTACTCATCCCTGGCAACCCTCTACTACTAGGCAGCTTCTAAGGCAGTCCCCCATTTCTTTAAAATCCTCCCCCTACCGTCTAGGACCATCATCTTCACGTGGTTTGCCTTAGTATCCATCTTAATTTTGATTCACACTGTACGGTGATCACAGGTCCCTAGGAGACTGCCCAACGTGACATTTACAATGCTCTCCCTGTTAATAAGCATGAGGTTCAGCACTGGCCTGTCCCTAGTGGGTCCGCTGACTATCTGCCAGAGACCCCCCTTCCAGGGAGTTATGGATGGTCCTGTTCCTTGCTGAGGCTGCAGTTGGGAGGCTCCAGTCCACATTGAAGTCATCAACTATCAGACCCTCCCCTTTATTTGCCATCCTGATGATGGCTTCCCCTAGTGCTTTATTCAACTCCTCTCCTTGTGCTGGAGGTCTGTGTATTACCCCTGTATGAAATATTGGCCTCAGCTCCTGTCTCTGGGTGATCCACAACACATCCAGGCCTTCCTTTTCCTCTGGGTTCCTCAGTATTTCCATAGCCTTGATTCCCTCCCTTACATATAGAACCACTCCTCCTCCCTTCATCCTCTCCTTATCTCTACTGAACAGAGTATAGTCTGGTATGGCCATGTCCCCCTCGTGACTGTCAGTGCACCATGACTCAGTTATAAGTACAAAGTCCAGGCCAGCCTCCCCCATTTTCTGTTATTTTCTCTGAGTTCCTAATGTCCAGGATGTTAAACTTTGAAGCTTTTGCCCGTCAGCTATCCCTTTCCTCACCCCATCAATTATCATAGAACCTTGAAATTGCAACAAGCATGCTATGACCCTCACTCTTCTTATGCTCTTTCTCTACCCTCCCTCCATCCTCAGAATTCAACTCCCCTCTCACCCCTCTGACTGTCCCCTACCTTCCTCCATCCCTCCTTCCCCCCTCTACCTCCTCCTCCATCTGCCCTACTACCCCACTCTCCTCCTCCCCCCACCTCCATCACCTTCTCCTCCCTCCTCCTCCCTCCTCCCCATCACTTCCTCCTCCCTTAACCTATCCTGCTCACTCCTTTTACCCCCCACCCTCCAGCGCCATGTCCTAATCTCTTCCCTCCTATGTCTTCACCTTCCTTTCAGTTTCTCTCGGGCTGGCTAGAGTTTCCAGGTCTTCACTGTCAAATACCCTCATTTCCACCAAAAAAAGCCCAGCTTCCTGAACACTAGGTACACAATAACCCTCATTCTCCTCCTCCTTCTACTCCTATTGGGAACCATACACCTTAACCCAGGCCCTGCTAATTTGCACCTACCCTCTGACCCCAACCAAGCCAAAAGCAGTAGATTCTTAAATACTGTTCACCTCAATGTGCAAAGCCTCCCAGCTAAGAAAAATGCCTTTCATGCCTGGGTCAAAGACAATAACGTTGACATAATAGTGCTCTCTGAGACCTGGCTCTCAGATAACATGTCTAGCGGGGAAATAGAACAGGATTGCTTCACTTCTTTCAGGAAAGACATGCCCCAAAGAAAGGGTGGGGGCTGCTTGTTCTATGTGTCTAAGACATTCTCCATTACAGAATGTAGTCACAATGTAAAATTCATCAAGCTCGATTCCCTTTCCATTCACCTTCTACTAGGGAAGAACAAAACTCTCACCATCACTACCACCTATCTCCACCCCAAGACCCCTCCCAAATCTTGAATCTTTTGTAGCTATTAAAAACTCTCTTCCCCTCAACAGGGAATGGAATCTACTCAGGGATTTTGATACCAACTGGACCTACAATCAGTCCGATACTGCCAAATTCATCATCTCAGGCCTAGGGTTACACCAGCAAATCACCACCTCGACAAGGACAAACTATAAAACTGTCTTATAGTCAGTCATCAACTGGATTATTGTCTCTGACCCTTCTAGAATCTCTGAAGCTGGGACCCTACCAGATTGCATACGTGACCACTGCATCACCTTTTGTCACTGGCCTGCAGAATACCCCAAACTCCCTCCCAATTTCATTTACTTGAGATGTTTAAACAACAACGTACTTGAGGACATCCCCCAAATCTTTCACCAGGATGACTGGTCATTCACCTCAACCATGGACAACATCGATACTATCATATATCATTTCTCATCTATCTTCAATGGGGTATGCGGCAAATTCGCTCTCCTCAAAAATATCAGGATACATGGCCGCATTTGTGAATGGATCACCTCTGACATCCTTAAATTAATGAGGCAGAGAGACAGGGCCTGGACCAAACACAGGAAGTACAATGACTCCACCCTATTAACACTGTACTAAGCCCTGTGCAACAAGTGCAAAGTGGCTGTCAGGTCAGCCAAGGTCAACGTTCTCCACAGTAAACAGCTTGGGGAAAAAGCTAACTCCAGACAATTCTGGGATACCATAAATAACCTCCTCGGTAGGGTCAGGAAAGCTGAACCCATCACCCACATGCATGGGGACAGGCTCACTAATGACCCCTCTGATGAGGCTAACATATTTAATTCATTCTTTGGAGATTTAAACAGATACAAACCCTCCCCCCTCCCCTTCCCACCCTGACACAGCTAAAACCTCCTCCCACCCTCCCACCATGCCACACTAAGGTTCCATTCCTGATTTCTACTTCTGGGCATTAACTCCCTCTGACACCATTAAGCTCATTCATTCAAATAACTCCAGACCCAGTAAAGGGGCAGACAGGACTGATTTCAAAATTCTCAAGCTTGCCCTTGAACCACTGGCAGTGCCCCATTACAAACATCATAAACCTTTCTCTTTGCACTGGCATCTTTCCACACATCTGGAAAATGGCCATAATCAAACTTCTGTTTAAAGCAGGCTCAAAGAATGAGGTAGGAAACTTCAGGCCAATTACTCTTCTTGCCCCTCTCTGCAAGATATTGCTAAAAGTAGTACATTCTCGTGTCATTTACTTTCTCAACAGATATAACATCCTCACAGATGCCCAACATGGTTTCAGAGCTGCTCACAGCACTGAGACCGCTTTAGTCAGGTTCACCAGGAATATCTATGGCACCATAGACAACAGCCTTTACACAGGCTATGCTTTTGTGGACCTGACTAAGGCATTCAACCTTGTTGACCACGATTTTCTCTTGAACACCCAATCTGACCTCCATTTCTCAAAGTGTGCAGTTAATTGGGTTGGTAACTATCTCTCCCACAGATCACAGATGACCATATTCAATGGTCAGTTCTCCTCTGAATGCCCTGTTAAATACAAGGTTCCCCAGAGCTCTATCCTGGGCCCCCTCCTTTTCACCCATTTTATCAAAAAGCTCCCCGAAGTCTGTATCAACACTAAAATGGTCCTCTATACGAATGATGCTGCACTGTACTGCAGCAACAGAAACCCGGACTTGATGCTCGCCAGTCTATAATATGACTTCAAGAATTTGTATTCATGGTTCACCAATAAAGGCATGGCCCTAAACTCTAAAAAAAATGAAATACATGTTTTTTTTTCCAGTCCCAGGAAAACCTACAACCTAAAACAAACCCTCTCTGATAATGATGGAAATTTATAAAGCAAGTCTCTGAATTTAAATACCATGGCCTTCTGCTTGATCCCTACTTGTCTTTCAACTTTCACATCTCTAATATCATAAATGAGGTTCATGTGAGTCTGGGGCTGCTATAAAGGATCTGTACATTTTTGATCCATGAATCTAGACTCTGCCAAGCAAGTTCCATTCTCTTACCTCTACTGGACTATGGATCCATAGTTAACACCCTCTCCTCTACTTTTCAACTCTTCTATTAACTTAGATCTAGCTACAATAATATTATCCCTTTGTCACTGAACTTCCCTGGAGAACACACCACTGCACCCTACACAAAACTATTAATTGACTCCCTCTTGAGGGGCGTTTTACCCTCAAAAATCTTTCTTTCCTCAGTAAAGTTCACCTGAATAAACTTCCACTGAGCGTGACATCACTATTCCCCAAATCAGCTCCTGCCCATCAAACCAGAGGTGCCTCTAGCAATGTTTTCAGCATCCCATACTTTCACACCACACTTGCACAAAATTTGATTGCTTATAAGGGCATGAAACAGTTCAACTTGCTCCCAGCAGACCACCTTGCCTGCAGTACTATAAATGCCTTTCAAAGAACTTCAGGAGTGCCCTCCAAGAAAAACTCACATGCACTTGTTCTCCTACCTATGTCCTAGATCCAACTATACATTTTACTCTCCCCCTTTTCAGTCCACCCCTTTTCTCCTCTACTGTTTTTCCATCATCCTCCCACCTTAATCCCCTCCTTTTCCATCATCTGCCCTCACAGCCCCCTCATGTTTCCCTCCCTCTCTGCTTCTTTTGGTTATCCTGTGTATGCAAATGACTCTAAATGCTTTTGTAAATGATGTTCTGTAAATAATTATTATACCATTGCACATTCATTCTCTCTTGCCTACAAATAAGTTTCTGTTTATTATATATTATCTCATCCTTTATGTACGATGTATACTGTAAATTGTTTCTCTGTATCTTTGTCATTTCATGTACAACTGAACATTTGTGAAAATGGGCATTTTTGCTCACATGCTCTCCAGTATAAAATAAATTGATTGATTGATTGATCGATGATGGCATTCGGGTCTGGAAATTTATTATTTCCAAGATGCCTTGCATTGGCCCACATGACACTCCACAGCCATGGTGCAGAGTGCCCTTTCTTCTCCTTGGCTGTACACAGTTAAAACCTTAGCAAATGTCACTGTGCATTGTATGTGCTTCAGGCTCATCCACAATTCCCTGAAATTACCCTGCACTACCCCTACCCTATCCCTGCCAGATCATTTGTCCCTAGCTGGACACTGACGTCTAGCTCCCTCCCATCTTCTGCCAACTTAACATTCCTCTGTATTTGTTCTCCATCCCTTATGGCTTTCCACACTGTGATGTCTCCCTGCCTGCATTGCCTCTTTCCCTCACCCCTACCCTTCTGCCTATGCTTCTCCCTTTCTCTCCCCTGACCCCCTTTTCCCACATTACCCTCCCTGCTTCTTGTCTCTTTTGCTCCATTCTTTTTAGGACCTTAGTTTATACCACTCATGTCTTTTGCCTTGTCTACACTCCTTTTTTTTGCACCCCTCCCCTGTGAGATCATCCTGCACTCTGGCTCTTCCTCCCTCTGTCTTCATCATGCAGGGGAGGCAGTTTTTACCTCCCTTGTTAGCCTCCCCCAGCTACATTAGTTTAAATGCTTATCCAAGTAACATTTAAATCTTACACTGAGAACTGAAGTTCCTCTCCTGGAATGATGCAGGCTGTCACCCCTGTGAGGCCTATAACCTCCAAAGCTGGCCCCCATCCCCCAAAGTAGGTATTTGCTTTGCAGTGAGAACCTAATACAAATTGTAAATAATCAGTTGTTTCATTAATATATGCGAAGAAATCATGACGCTCTTCCAAAAAACCTACCCATCTCTTTAACACATTGCTGATGTACCATTTCCATGTCAATATCAATTCAAAATACGCTGTGGATAGGAATTTGCCATAAAAAGATTAGCAAATGAACATGCAATGGCTGAACTCATGGCAGTGCCCTGCACTTAATATTAAAAGACTCCAAAAATGTAAATCCTCCCTGTGAGGTATGGACATGTATCAGTTTTGGCACATTATGTTACAAAAATACTGTCTCTAGTTGGTATTGCTGGTTTCTTCATTGATGATGATGGCATGAGGTATCAGAATGGCTTAGTTTGCAGCACATCCACCTCTGGGTCAGAGGGTTGTGGGCTTCAGTCCCACAATGGAATTGGACTCATACCTTAAATGCTGGCACTTGAGTACAGTATTGGAGGGGGTGCTGTACTGTAGGGTTGTGCTGTCCTTTGGATGAGTTGTTAAACCAAGATCCCTTTGACCCAGCTGTAGTGCTCTCCTGGTGGGTGACTCAGTGGAAGTAAAAGACCCCAACGTGCTTCTTCAAGAATAGGGGAAGTTTTATTATGGAAAAACAAACAAAATACAACTGTTACAGCATCATGGCATAGTACAAATGAAAATGCAATAAGGAAAGGCAACAGGAATGAAAAACTGCAATGTTATGCAATAAAATGGGAGAGGGAAGGAAAAAGAAAATAAATGTAATTGTGGCCTAGAAAAAAAGAAGGAAAAACATAACAGTCTAAACAGACTACATCTATGTATACAAGAACATATTCAGTATTGAAAACTATAATGAAGAAATAAAAGCAAAGAATACAGTAATGTTCAAATGGCAAACAAAAAGGCAATCACACCCCACAGATCATACACTATAGACTTGTAAATAGGTGAACAAAAGAGCGCCATTTACAAGCTAAAGGCTGGGAAGACAGTGTTCTACTAGCTTCCCAATAGTAGGTCTTTAGGTCTGTCTCAATGAGTCAAATGAGGGCCAAAGGTGAAATATCTTTCTGCTGAAACAGGTATATGCACCTAGAGTGCCACAGAAAATATTTAATAGTGGTCTAGACCAGTCTGAAGGTATGCATATCACAGAGTCTTCTAGAAGGTGAAGTACCCAAAATAATGTCACTATAAGAAATAGTAGTCCAACAGGGATCCCCCAATGAAGTGCAAAAGTTGCCCAGAAAGCATTTGCATAGGAACATAAGAGTAAAAAATGTGGCATAGTTTCAAGGTCTTGTACACAACCCACATGGGGACAAAACCGTTCCTCCAATCTCTTGTGCTTGGCATTCACCTTCACACTAAGTCGGCCATGACAGCACAACCAAAGTACATCTCACATTTTAGCAGGGGTGGAGGCATCCAGAAGGTAAGAATGAATGCCCTTATGTGCTGATGGAAGAATTCCAGGATAAATTGGCTTGACCAAAAAGTGTGTTGCCATAATAGAAGTATACTGGCAATGTGGGGTAGGATTCATCAGTAAGAAAATGTCAGTCTTCCACCACTTGATCATGTCAAATAATGCACATACATATGGAGCCACCTGTCTAATGGTGGAGGAAAGCAGGGTACCTGACCTCCAACCAGTAATGACAGGGTCCCACCAGTGGGTCACCCACGGACCCCAAATCCTCTAGCACGGGGCAAGGTACTGTAGGACATAAAATTCCATTTAACAAAATGATAAAAAGTGAACACTAGGGGATTAATCATGCTGAGATCCCCTTTACCAAAGGGAAGGCACAATATATTATGTTTTAAGTGGTTAAGCCTACTACCCCAAATCACCTAGAAGAAGAGGCTGTAAAAATGAGCCTCCAGAGACTTGGGGATAGGGGAGACCATACTCAAATAAGTGAAAATAGGCAAAATAAACCTCTTCAAAATAGCCACCTTCTTTTTCTTGGTTTGTTTCCAGGATTTCCAAATCTGCACTCGTGTAGCACAAGAGGAGTTCTTAGCATCCCAATTAACTAAAGCCGTATTCTCCACCCCAAAGGTGACACCCAAAACCTTAATTTCATAGTGGAAAAATGTATTCCATCAATATCGCCAACAGTGCTATCAGCAGTGCCTACTGCTAGGTCTTGGCATTTATATACTGTATATTAAGCTGTGCACCAGATATCGGGGTGAAGGAATGAAACAAATAAAGTCATACACTTTGATGGCATGTCACATATATACAGTGTAATATCATCGGCATAAGCCACTATCTTCACAGAGTGCATACTGTCAAGGATGGTAATACCCCAAATCTGTGTATGAAACTGAATTTTTCAAATAATAGTATCTATGTGGAAAGCATACAAAAGAAGACTGAGGGGCACCCCTGCTGGACATTGACCTTAATGGGAAAGGCTTGGCCTCGATGCCCATTAATGAGTGGAAGCAGGGTGTCCACTGCAAACAACTTGTGAAGCCCAGTGCAGAAGACCAGTGGGATAGCATAGTGTGAAAGGACAGTGAAAAAGTAGTGATGGGAAACCTGATCAAATGCCTTTTCCTGGTCCAGTGGTAGGAAATAGCCAATGTCTCTGCCAGTCTCTCCCAAGTCCACCCCTTCATGGAGCAAAATCAATTGATCAATAATATGGTGGCCAGGCACTGAGCAAGTCTGTGCTGCAGAAATAACAAATTTGGAAACTGATGCCAATCTTCTGTTTAAAATATTCATTACAATCTTAAGATCCATATCAAAAGACTCAAAGGCCTCCAGTTGTTGAAGTCTGAAATGTCCCCTTTCTTAAAAAGTGGAATTTGAATAGCTTTAACAAAAGGCTGTGATGCAAAGCCCTCCAACAGGAGCCAGTTAAACACCTCTGTGTAGATGTCAGCAACCGGAGTACTAAAGTGTATACAAAATGCAGAGATGAGTGAATCAGGGCCAGGTGCTGCATTAGAGTAGAGATGAGCAATTGCCTGTCGCACATTGGTACAGTATCAGAAATGGGCAAGGTTGTATTCAACAAATCGTGTAGTGTAATGGTGGGGTGGTGGGGACCTGAACAGAGCTTAGAAAGGTGGCAGCAGATACAGCAGGGGTCAGAATTCCAAACAAATTATATAAGTGCGTGTGTATGAGTGCCATTATGCCCTCCTTGTCTCTGATGATCTCATCCACCGGTGAAGTGCCTGTCACAACATTTCTATAATTTACTCTATCCTTGCAACCAGAAAAAGGGTCACCAAGCCCTTTAGTACCCTGTGTCCCACTCTTGTGTTCCATGAGAAGGGAGTGGTATCATACAAACAAGATTTTTCTTATATAAAAAATATGTTGTATGTGACTTTAGAACTCCGGTAGGAGAAAAGAAAACAAGAAAATAACAAAAACCAAAAAAAATTAAAGGAAAAAAAAACAAGAAAAACAAGGGGATCACTTATCTGTGATAGGAAAAAAATGCATAATACAGCCAAAGGAAAGGTTAAGGTTATGTTACAATATATACAGTTATTTATACAGAATTTCTAGTTATGCTATCAAAACCTTGTACATTTTATCATAATGCTTGGCATCTCAAGTAGGAAAATGTTTAAAGTGAATTTTAATACATAATCAAAAGAAATTTCAACCTTTTTTTCCAATATAACAAAAGTATTTACAAGACATAAGGAGGAAAAAAAGAAATACTTCCTTTTCAAGGGTTGTGATAAATAATAAATAAACCTCATAAAATACAATGGCAGCACTATAATGCTAAGGAAGATATCAACTGAAATATCTATCTTAAATGTTCAAAAACCATATGCAGTGTTGACAACGAGACTGGAATTTTGAAGCAGCAAGTTTTTTCTTCTCTGCATTATATAGTGAGGTTAATCCAAAAGAAATCTGTGATAATACTGTAACTGGTGAGAATTCGTTTTACTGTAATAATAAAGCACATTGAGCCTGCCACAGGTAAAAATGACATGCAGCAAAAAACAGTTGCAAAGTACTGGTACAAAATTTAGAGAAAGCTGGCGGGTAAAGTCAAAGAACCAGAATTACATAAGGGATTGAGGGGGATACACCATTTTCCCCAAGTGTCTATAAACAAGGATGAAAATTCCTTTGAAAAGAGGCAACCCAAGTAAAAATGGGACATAGTTTTGAGTACCCCTTGACAGGAACCCAGGGTCACATCCGTTCCTCCAGAGCTTTATGTTTGTGTGTATCCCTGACCCTCAACCTCCCATGACAGGAGAACCAGGTTACATCCCAAATTTCAAAGGAATTCTTTTTTATGTAAGTTGTAAGAAAACCTTATTAAGGTTCTCTTTATGACCTTCTGGTATTTTAGGGGGTTTATAGAACTTATCCCAGAGGATCACATTTTAGAAAGCCTTTATAGTATGTCCAGTTAAGAATTGCAGTGTGATTTTCCATTTCCCTATTTTTAAAAAAAGCTAGAAAATGTTTTGGGTTTTCAAAGGTCCTAAAATTCCTAGGAATTATAAAAGGGGCTGAACTCCATATAACATACAGTTTTTGTATGCCCACTTGGAGAATGTCATACCATGGCAATACATTTGCCTCTATTGTTGGCAAAATATTCCAATATATAAATATACTAGAAAAAAAAATAATATGGGATGCAATATCCAAACACCTCCATAACAATAATCATGATTGTCATAGTGTCAGTGGCTCAGCAGGTAGCACACTCACCTCTGAGGCTGGGAGATCAGAAGGCTGTGGGTTCTATCCCCACACCAGGCACTTGGGTTAATATCCCAATACTGACACTGCAGTGCAGCATGAGGGTGGGGTGCTGCACTCCTGAGGTGCCGTCTTTCGGATGAGATGTTAAACCGAGGTCCCATCTGCCTGTTCTAGTGGTAGTTCAGGTGGATGTTAGAGATCCCATGGCACTTCTCGAAAAGAGTAGGGGAATTTTGTGTGGAAAAAGGAATAATAATTCAAAAACAATATTAACTGTAGATAATATCAATCGATCACCAAACATTGTCTATCACTGTCTCAATAACCAGGACTTGTTGTGCTGCATGTATTTATATTACCCACATTACAATCTAATATCCTGTACTAAATTAAGTATTTATGTAACTATCAGTTTATAATCAAGTACTCCACAATATGCGATCACATGCCCTCCATATCCACTTCAGCTGTTTAACCGTGAGCTTCCCTGAGTCCTTCTCATATACCTGTTTAACCGCCTCTGTTACTAGTAGCAATAACACATCATACGGAACATTTTGCTGTTGCAGTACCCATTTGCATCTGGATTGCCATACATAGTATTTTAAGACTGAAAATAACACCTGTAATATTTCCTTAGAAAATAATTGCCACCCTGATGTTCTAGTAACGTAAATCAACTCCTGGTAAGTAAGGGTTTTAAACTGCGGCATCTCCCATTGATCAGCCAGAAAACTCCAAAACTGTTGTATGTAAATGCATTCTAAAAACAAATGTTCTTGAGTTTCCAAAATCTGGTTGCAAGTATGTCTTAAACAATACCTTTCTTGGACTGCCTTATGTTTATTATTATTTTTAACATTCAACTTTCCATGTAAGGTCAACCACACTAAGTCCCAAACAAACACTGGTAACCTAGCATTGGACAATCGAAAAAACTGTTCCTGACTATTTTGTACAGTACAATATGGCAGTATAATAGGTTCCAAGCATTGGGACCTTACTAATGCTTTATAAACATCTACCCACTTAGTCAGTGTTATAATACCATGTTCCACTTTCCAAGTGATTAGCTGTTGGAACATTTCTTTAACTACCTGAGGAACCACTTCAATCCTTGAAAACATTCTACTATTTCTGTGTTCCCAGGCTCTTAAACTGGGCCTAATCCATTCATCCAATAAACCATACCAACTCTTATTATGCAGACGATTGACCTCCAGGACATTATAATAAAGAAAAACACTGAAATAAAATGCTATGGGATACGCATATCTAAACCCCATCTGTTACACTCCTGTATGTGCTATTCCTCTTCACTGTATTCAACCTATTGCCCCACAATGCTCTAAAAAATAGACTATACAATCTAGTATACAAAACTTTTGGTGGAGGATAAATATAAATCACATACAAAAAAATAAGCACTATCATGGTCTTCAGTAACAGTATTCACTTTTGCTTTGACAGAGGCCCTTGAACCCATCTTACTAGTAATCCTTCTGCTTTCTGAAATTTCCTTTCCCAATTAATGACTGCCGGATTATCATCACCAAATTGAATCCCCAATATGGAGATTGGTTCCATTGACACTGTTATTCCTGCATACTTATCTATCCTATGGGTACCGTCACCCAACTGATATCCTAAACACTTTTCCCTATTAATACTAGATCCAGAGGCCTCTGAAAAATCTTTAAGTTGCTGTGCTATTACTGCTTCATTAGTACATCCATGCACTATAAGGACTACGTCATCTGGTTAAGCCAGTACTTTCAATGGGGGAAGGGAATCTACTAGAGGTACTCCTGTTATCCGTGAAACACTAAGAATCTTTCTCAATAAAGGATCTATACAAAAAACATACAACAATGGGCTCATTGGACAACCCTGCTTTACTCCTCTTTTCAGATTAATCCTATTCCCTTTCCAACCATTCACCTTCGGCACTACTGTGGCTCTACAATAAAGTTTCTTAATCCAAGAAGTGTATAATGCTAGTATCCCATATTGCTCTAAAACTAAGAATAAATATTCCTGTGAAACAGAGTCAAAAGCTTTATGTTGATCCAGGCTGATCACTAAACCAGAAATACTCTTTTTTTAACCCCTATAAAACAATTCTCTAAGATGAATCAAATTATCCTGTATTCCCCGCTGGGGTATGACACAGCCCTGTTCAGTACTAATTATTGTTTCTGCACACTGAGATAACCTATCAGATAAAATTGTACTTAAAAATGTCATGTCAGAATTCAGTAAACAGATAGGTCTCCAGTTATGTAACCTTGCCTTATCATCTTTTGTATGCAGTAAGATCAATTCAACTTCCATCAACCATTCTGGTATTGCTGGTAATCTCAGTAAGGTATTAAATACATCTCTTAACACTATAGCCAAAGTATCACAGAAAAGTTTATAGAATTCAGCAGGAAGCCCATCTAGTCCTGGAGTACTGTTATTCTTAGCTGCTTTTATAACAGTCTTCACTTCTTCAACTGTTATTGGAGCCACCAGCTGATCCACTTGGCCCCAGGAAACAGCTCCGGCTTCCAACTGATTCACATAAGTCTCCATGTTGCATGTCTGAGGCTTAAACCCAAAAGTATCCTTAATATATTTAGACACTATACTCAATGTGTAGAAGCTTTATCATGGTAGAACCTCCCACCTGTATCTGTCAACCCTTCCATGTATTTCCTTTTATAGATGCCCTGATTATCTTTAAAAGGGTTAAACATCTGTTTTTTACCAACCATGCCAAACCTCAGCTCTTGTTTTAGGGTTCTAACCTTATCATATTGAAACTTATACACAGCATTCTTAGCCTGATGAATTTGTGAGCTAAAATTCTGGCCAGTAGTGTCAGATAAAGAAATTAACCTATGAAAATGCTTCCTACACTGTAAATATTGAAAATAAGCATTTCTACTTCTCTTCCCTGTTGTTTTCTGAAAAAAAAAACCTTTCATTTCTAACCTCGTATCCCTCCACCATTCAGCTAAGGAATCATACATGCACTGTACTGAAAATCTTGCATCCCATAATGTCTTACAATCTGTAAGTATATGTGCTTGCTCCAACAACGAGACATTCAATTTACAAGAGGGTTTGTCATGAGGAATACTCTCATCCCAGTGACACTCTACATATACAGCAGAATGATTAGGAAAGGCCAGATCTATAATGCCTGATTGAATAACCTGTACTAATTTAGAAACCCAAATATAATCAATTCTGGTCCATAATAACCCTTTTCTGAAAGTAAATCCACCAGTAGCATGAAACAGTCTGTAAGAATCCACCAAATTTGCGGTAGTTACTATGTCTTGCAAAGCATTAGAATCACAAAATGATTTGTTTGTTTGCAGACCCCTATCCTCCCTTTATATACTACAACTGAAATCCCCTCCCCAAATAATCATTCATGCTGTACATAAGAAGGGCTGGATTTTTCTATAAAGGTCCGCCCTTGATGCCTTGCTTTGTGGAGCATATATATTAATCAAATGCAATCTCTGTGTTTTACAAGAAACATCCAAAATCATGGCTCTACCGGGTTCCAAATCAATTAGTCTAGAAACTCTCAAGTCTGAATTAGCAAACAAGATACCTAAGCCATCACATTTATCATGCCCTTGTGACCAAAATGTAACTCCCAGTCTCCAAAAAGAGTAACATTGTGTTATTTCTTTAAAAGTTTTACTCCTAGTATCTTGTAAAAAGATAATATCAGACTGTAATCACTGTAACTCATACAGAACTAAATCTCTTCTTATCCCATTTTTTATGTGATTAACATTTAAGTTTAAGACTTGAAAGTCACCCATAAGGTATAAGAAAAGACAGAGAAGAGAAAAAAATATTCAGTTTCACCGCTGTGAGCGGGTCATCCATTTACGTTTCATAGAGCCCCCATCGTCCATCCCTGAAGAAGCTCCCTTTGAGGGGGTAACCGAGGAGGAGGAGGAGTCTGATTCTGAATCCTCATCTTCCTCTTCCTCTGTGTCCCCTGACTTTTTTTTTTGCAGATGCAACACATCATATTTATTGGTCTGTAAAATGTTCTTCTTAGTTACAACTTTTCTTTCCTTTCCTTTCCTTTTGGGCCTGGAATCTCACTTTTTTCCCTCTGTCTTTTCTTGTAAGATACTCTTTGAAAAGTTTTGTCAGAATCTAACACAGGAGGGGAGGGCATCGCTGAATGTTCTGGGACAGTCACTTCTCCACTTTTAAATGGTACCTCAGGGTCAACCTCTATATCAACAACCATAGCCACAGTCTGCGAGCTGTCCTCTGCGATAGCAACTGTCTGGTGCTCCTGATGTTCCCCCTGCATGTTATTATCCACCACCACCTGTGCCACCTGTTCCTGTGCTTCCACACTGCCCTCCGTATTGTCAGAAATAATAACAGTTTGTCAAATATCCTATAACATTGACTCTGTCTGATGCACTGGCCTATTCTCAAGAGTTCCCTTTGCCTTTAAGATCTCTTACATCCTTTTTTCAGAAGCCTTAGCACAGCCCTTTTTGTTTGGGTCTGTGTAACAAGAGCAACATGTGAATGGCCATCTACCTAGTTGTGGGAGGCCCACGGACATTTAACATATGAGTGGCCCTTTTCTACACATAAGTTGCACCTAAACAAACTGTTACAAGTTGCAGCCAGGTGACCAGTTTCCAAACAATGGGTACACTTCATCGTGTCACAAGCATTGCTAAGATGCAACCTAGATCCACAACTATGACAGGATCTAGGCTGACTCAGGTAAAACAGAGAACCTCTATCCCTACCCAAGAAAAAAACAGAGTAGCAAATGGGCAATTCCAGTATTAGTCATAAATAATTTACATTTGATTTTCCAACCTCCGGTCCAGAATTGGTCTGAGTCTATAATCGGTACCAGATGTTCCAATACTTCACAGCATTTTTTCAGCCAAAATAATATATCAGCCAGTTCCACTCCTTCACTCTTAAATAAAACTGTAATAGTGCATACAGCTGGTTTAGTGAGTGGGGTAGCCAGAAATGGGGCCCATAATGAGGTATCCTTCATTGCATTATATTTAACCCAAAACCTATCCAAACCCTCCACAGTTTTGAAACTAATGTCATAACTGTAATCATCAGTATGTATCAAAGCAAAGACCTCCGATGCATAAAACTTCAAAGAATCCTTCAGCAAGCATCTCCCCACATATACCCTATCAGGAGGGTCTGATAATCCCCCTTTGTAAAGTAGTCTGACAGCATTCCATCAAGGGGCAGGCTCCCTGAGAGTGGGTTTAAATAAATCAGCCATCCATAATACAGGCCTAAAAAATGTTTCCTTAGCAGGGTCTTGTAAATTACTAACTCCCAAACCCACGAGCAGCATTTCTCCCTTCTTAGAAGGAGCAGGCTTTTCCTTTTCATGGTTGTCACTGTGATCCAGGGTTTTTCCATGACCCTGTGCTGAACAGTCCTGAGGCAATGACTTCCCCACTGAAATCCCTAGTCCCTCAGTGTGCGAAAAGGAAGAGACTTCAAAATCCTTCTCCAGTTGCCCATCATTAAGACCCACAGTCTTATTTGAATGGTTTTGTATAACTTTGCCCATGTCAGTAATTACCAAGTCATCATAACTTTGTACCATCTCATCCTCTGGGTCAGGAGACCAGCCATCATCAGTAGAAAACCAGCCTGCGGCCCGCAATACTGGCTTTGTATCCCTATCTCGCTTTAGTGAGTCCTCACTTTTCCCCAGTGCTTTACCCGGTTTTGAGCCATCCCCAATGGTTTACCAACTTTACCCATACCTTCTAGTTGGGCTCAAAAGAACAGTTCCTCCATTGGTTGCACAACTTCTCCAGTGGACGCCTTCACTATTGGGGTGGCATCCCCAGGCTTACATCCAGGAATCTGAATTTCTCCTTGTGCACAAACATCACCCTCATATTCGGTACATGCAGGTGCCACATTCAAAACACTCTGACTAGAAGTTGCCATACCACCCAGCTCTGCAACAGAAATCTGAGCACTCCGTTGTTCCTGATCGCATGACAGATCAGAAAATACAACAGAGTCCTGCAGAAGACATGACAAGCTCTCTGATGCAGACATCATGGGTGAATAGGAAATCCCAGAACTAGTTTGAGTCTGTGGCAATGCCAAGGCTGGGGAAGAGACCTGCTCCCCTACCTCCCTCATGTCCTCCTCTGTCAACATCCAAGGAGACACTGACCATCTTTAACAGACAGCAACTCCCCCAACCAGCGAGTAGGGGAATTTTTTTATTGAAATCAGAACAAAATCTTAACAAATATATACAAATCAACATTACATCATACATAACTATGAAAGGAAAAGAGAGGGAAAAAAAACCTAAATATGTATTAATTCATACAATAATCATTACAAAGAAAGAAGAAAATACATGTGTTAATCCTAGAAATAAGGAAAAACAAACCACCAAAGTAATGAACAAAACCTTTGCAATTTCACCCCTGGAAATAAGTAAATCTCATTTAATGGCCTACAAAAGCAAGATGTCTCCAAAGGTCCGACCATTGATGAAAGGGAAAATTCAATTTTTCCACCAATTTCCATTTACCTAACTCAGTATTAATTATATGAAAAAGTTCCCATGGAGTAATAACCTGTTGTTGCAGAATGAACCTGCAATGACCAATCCAAATCCAGTATAAAATATGAGCAAAAAGAATACGGTAAGTACCATAATGTACCCCACTAGGTAAAGATGGAGTTATCCCAGAAAATAACAACCCTGATGTCGGTGGAATAGAGCCAATCCCTTTCCATCGATTCTTAACAATGTCCCAAAAGTCTGCAATGTATGGACAATGTAAATATAAATGATCCATAGTTTCTATTTTCATAAGGCAGGAAACAGGGACAGTACTGTTCTATTAAAACCTTGTGTTTCTGATTCCTTTAACATTTATCCTACCATACAACTCAACCAAACAGTGTCCCATAATTGAACGGAAGTCTGGAATCTGAAATATAGTCAGAAATTTGTTTTTGTTCCAAAGAAGAAAAATTCGTAAAAGGAGGTATAGTAAAATAACTCAAAATAATTTGACCATAAATTGCTTTTCTAGACTTACTAACAACTTCATCAAGCTGTACACCCCATTTCTTAATGGCATCAATAACATATCCCATCTACAAGGGAGACAAGGAGATCTCTTGTTTTTATGCAAAAAAGCATTGTTTGACCATTCCAAGAACACACCATATAAGGTGGCCCTACCCCACTTACACCACAAACGTTCAGAACCCATAACTAAAGGGACAATATTTACATAAAGAAAAATTGTAAAAAAAAACACCACTGGGTGAATCATATTTAAACCCCCAGATTTAATAGGGGCATATAAAACCTCTCTTTTAATTGGATTTAATCTACTACCCCAAACACAAGAAAAAAAACAACCCATCAATGAAGTAAACAGACATGCCGGTAAAAAGAAAATCGAACTTACAAACAAAAATTCAGGGATTAAAAAGGACTTTAGAAGAAAAATACGTTGTTTCTTAGATAATTTCCACCGGCTCCATAATTTAACCTTGGAATGCCCCACATTCAAGACTCGTGACCAATTAGTATATGCCATATCGTCCCCCCCAAAAAAAATAAATACCAAGAATGCGACAGGGCACCCATGAGATGGGAATATCATCAAGACAATCCTCTTGGTCAATAAATCCTGCAACATTCAAACAGCACGATTTGGTCATATTCAACCGAGCACCAGAAATTTTACCTAATTCCTGAAGTAAAGCACAAGCCAAACGTACAGAATGTTCATCATTAACTAATAAACATATGTCATCTGCATATGCAAGTACTTTAATCGGAAAGGATATACCCATACCTAAAGGATAAATATTTGGAGAATTCTGAAGAATACGTAATAAGGGGTCTAGTGTAAAAACATAAAGAATAGGACTTAAGGGACAACCCTGCTGAACTCCTTTACGTATCAAAATCATTTTCCCCATCCATCCATTCTCATAAGGTGTAACACAAGCTAATGCATAACATAACTTTATCCGTTGTAAAAACAAATCCGGGAAACCGTAGGACGCCAAACAATTCCACAAAAAAGCATGAGAAACCCCATCGAAATCTTTAGCTTGATCCAAACTAACAATGTGCCCATTTCCAACCGATGCCGTCAATGAAGTCCTACTGTCCAAGATTTCTCTAAGTAACAGCAAGGCTTCAGTAATATGCTGCCCAGGCACCGAGCAAAACTGCGTAGAAAAAATTAATCGAGCCATCCTAGACATAATCCTATTACCAAGTAATTTAGCAAAAATTTTAAAATCAACGCTAAGCAGGGTAATAGGACGCCAATTTGTAAGCTCCGCCCGATCACCTGATTTATACAAAAAAATCATTAAGCCCTTATACATAGAAGAAGGTAAATAAAAATCTGACCACATGAAATTAAACACCTCTAAAAAATCAGTCGGGATGAGATGCCATAAGATCTTGTAAAGTTCGGCAGTCAAACCATCTGATCCAGGAGCTGTATCCCCCTTCATAGAAAGAATAACTGAATCCATCTCTAAGGAAGTAAATGGTAAGAGTAATTCTTCCTGTGATAAAGAATCTAAGTGCGGCAAAGCTGCTGAATTAAAAATTTGAGTACTAAAACCTACATCAGGAACCAGAGTCCCAAATACCAGGTTAATATGTTTTTCTAGGGTAGACATAATACCCTTATTATCAGAAACCAAAATTCCTTGTGCCGAAATTAAATTTTGGAACACTTTCTTCTCTGTTCGTTTATGGCAATTTTGAAAGGAGTTACCTTGGTCCAAGTTCCCATGGGTACCAAATTTCTGTTCATGTTGTAAAGACAACATCCTATTGTATTGGAATAACTCCATCTGAACACGAATTTCTTGAATATTTAAAGCTACATCCTCCCTTCCCAAATGATGTTTTGTAAGTAAAATCCCTAAATGGTGCCTTAATCGGAGATACTGAGAATATTTAGACAGTTGTAGATCTTTACCTACTGCCAGGAAAAAATCACGTAAACAAATCTTCAGGTCTTCCACCATAAACCCAAATTGTCATAAAAAACTTGTAGTCAATTTATCATTAAGAATCTCGGTTAAGAAGACAGAACCAGAGGATTCTGTAAAAGTGTGGAGTTCAATTTCCAGTATCCGGGCCAGCAATCCTACTTGAGAGAATCATACAGACTCCAAGCAAGACATGGTCAGAGGATTCAATGGGGATGGAAACCAAATTCCACATGACAGAGATTAGTAAGAAAATCATGTCAAAGCAGGAAGCTAACCTTCCCTATAATATATGAGTTTCAATGACTTGAAGACCTGACAGATACCTGTTTCAACCCAGTATGAGATATTAAGTCCCTCAGAAAGCCCTATCACAATACACTTTGTTAGAGGCCCTTCCTTCAGGACATTAATATTAAAGTCCCAACAAAGAAAACAAGCCTATTTGTATATAAAAGGGTTGGATTTTCTTCAGTAAAGAGATCCTCTGGGCTTTAACTTGAGGACCATAGATATTAATCAGTCTGCAAGATATCGAATTAATAACAACGTCTAACAAAAAAGCCAGACCAGGGTCATTATCCGCTAAACGAAAACATGAAACATGAGTTTTAAAACAAAACCCCACCCCACTACGAGAGTCCAATCCTGCTGACCAAAAGGACAGCCCGCCCTTCCAATCTCTTGTAATCGGATCAATTTCTAGTGATGAATGAATTCTTGTATCCTGGAGAAAAAAAATGTCATAAGGTAACTGAGATAGAATACCAAAGGTAATAAGACGTTTCTTTCCAGATAACACACTATTTACATTTAAACGTAACCCTAACCCATCAGGAGGGATTTCTACTAATTTACCACTAGAGCGGGTGACTCGTTTTATCTGAGTTTTAGATTGATGTTTCTTAGGCGGGGCAGTACTGGGAGCAAGGGGCGGAAATGGGTCAAGATCAATACCTGACATCGGGAGATCTGAATCCACCTGTTCACTCCACGAAAAGGCTGAAAATCTATTAGACAGGGGCAAAGGAGAAAGAGAAGTAATTTCCTCAGTCTGAGACCGATTTTGAGATTTCAGAGGAAATAAAAATTCCTGTTCCATAGCCAAAATATCTGATTCAGGTCCAGGAATCGAGCCGGGGGAACCACACTAGTAAGTGCAGTGTGTTTAGAAGGACCCTGGGAAGATAAACCTAAGTGGGTTGGATATTGTTGCTCCTGAAAAGTAGCCAGGGACACAGTTCGGACAGGGGAACCTTGAGGAATAACTGGTGGCCTGACAAGGTCTACTGTCTTGGAGCATGATGGGCCTGGAGACATATGGGAAAGGGAAAGGGAAAGAGGAATTTCCACATCTCCCAAATCTGAATGGGAAAAGGGGGGAACTGAACCACCACCCCGTGGAACAGTACGTGACATATGTCCCCGACCTCTACCTCGGCGAAATCAATCTTTCATTAGGCTGTAAAGATACAGAAAGCACTGTTTCGCCTTGTCCAGGTAATAATCTTGGTCTGATTCCCTTCTAAATTGTGTGCTGCCCAAGGGCACTCATGGAAGGAATGTTCTTCTTCCCCACACAAATTACAGAAAGGGCGGGCAGTACACTGAGGGGCAGTATGCCCAAGCATCCCACAGTGAAAACACCAAATCTGATCACAATCTACATTGAGATGATTGAGGGCCCACATTTATAGCAACTCTTGGGTTGACCAGCATAAAACAGTACCCCCAGGTCTCTACCAAAAAAAAAGGAGCTGGGAAAATGGGAAATCCCAACCTCGGATTGATTCAACTGTACACGAAATATCCATCCCCCATTCCAAAATCCATTTCCATCAATAATAGGTTTAGGTTTCTCCATAATGGTACATTTTTTCTCTAACCAGAATGAAATGTCATTTATACAAAGCCCCTCATTCCGAAACAAAATAGTAACTGTTTTAAAGGTTGGTTTTGTTACAGGGATGGCTATAAAATCTTGCCATACCCCAAAATCCTTAACAGAATAATACAATTTTCAAAATTTGTCCAATAAGTACATAGAGCAAAAACTGAGATCATACATCCGTTCACCTGGTGCATGAATAAAAGCATACACCTCCGATGGTGCAAAGCCCAAAGAGTCCTTAATCAATGTTTTCCCCACCTATATCCTGTCGGGGATAACAGGAGCAGTCCCAATATATTTTAACCGTACCAAAAACCACCTCTTCGCCACTTCAGCAGGCTTGCTAAACAGTCCAGCAAAAGTTTTGGGTTGGTCCTTAGTTGCAGCTTGAAGCCCAGCATCCACACCCTTACCTTTCAAAGGAGAAATCGGCACCTTACCATCTACAGCAGGGATGACATCAGAAGAAGCAGCAGCCATTGAAGCATGTAAGGTCTGCTGGCCATCTAAATTAAGCCTGTCCGTATCACCCACCAAAGCTGGAGACTCCATAGTAGGCAATTGAGTCTCCTGCTGTTTCACCATCAATTCCGGAATTACCGTCGAAACAGGAGTAGGCAACAAAGGCAGAGAACCCGGCAATGGAACAACCGGGTCAGGAACCCAACGGTCTCCGTCTTGTATCCAACCGGTATTCTGTAGAGCCAGCCCTGGGGTCCAGTCTGCATCCGAACCTGGCATCAAAATGATGACATCATTAACCAAAGCAGGGTCCGCCGAGGAATGCAAAATTGAATCCAAAGAATCAGCAGCCACTTCCAGAGGAAAACGTTTGCTACTCCGAGGTAAAGGGCTTTGCCCAGATCGTTTTCTTTTCCGTTCGTCTAAAGTTAGCTTCCTGGCTAAAAAATCAAGTTCAGCAGCTGAAATTAAATCCAGTAACTGTCGCTTCCGAATATCTAAATCCCATTTGAGTATTTCTTCATCAGGATCAATCGACCCTGAACAGGAGTCCAACACAGTAACATGTTTATTAAGCATAACGTTCTCTGATTCCAAATTCAAAGTCTCCATCGAGACAGCCCGACAACCTTGCTCCAAACCGGAGCTCTCCTCAGGACGACCTGCACCGTCCATAGTCAGAGGCACACTGACTGCCATTCGACTCTCCTGCAGCGCGACTGCGCGATGTGCAGCAAGAGTAGGGGAATTTCCCTATTGCCCAGGCCAAATTTCCCTCCATTCACTAAAAAAATACCACCAACAGCTTAATCTGGTTCAAAGTCAGTTGGCATTCATCTGTATCCCCCTTCCCCGGGTTGTGCCTAAAAATAGGCAGAATTTGTCTAGTGCACTTACCCAGTCAACAAAAACTAAATAAATAAATAATGATACATGCACATTTGCTTTATGAGGTTTAAGCAGCTATTCCAAAACCCAGTAAAGGATAAGTTATTTATTTTTGCCTCCAAAGTGAGGGGGAAGAGGAAAAATAAGGGCTAAATGCAAAAACAAAGGA
This sequence comes from Neoceratodus forsteri, assembly GCA_016271365.2. Classification (NCBI taxonomy): domain Eukaryota; kingdom Metazoa; phylum Chordata; order Ceratodontiformes; family Ceratodontidae; genus Neoceratodus; species Neoceratodus forsteri. The sequence goes on from CM057456.1 coordinate 317,558,882, forward strand.
AGAATAAAGGTTTTTAACAAAAAGTACCCTTTTCTTTTTGAAATAGACTTGTTTTTCCAAGACTGGATAACACCTATAGCCACATCTGCAGTTATATTCCAATTTAGACTAGCATCATCCAGACTGCCAAATTGTAGTCCCAGAATATTTAAAGGTGTATCTAGGATTTTAATATTTGCCACCTTTTAACAGCTATTTGGGTCCCCTTCTGGATTAATTCTAATCCCTTTGCTTTTCCCATAGTTTAATTGTGCTCCAGATACAGATTCATAATCAGAAATTAATGTCACCAAAACCATGCTTTCCACCTCTTCTGTGGTACATATATAGACGTCATCTGCATAGGCACATACAGATGGTATCAGCTGCTGATTGGAAACACATATCCTTGGTACATTGAGATGGTTCAAAACTTTCCTTAAGAAAGGATCAATTTGAAAAACATAGAGGATGTGGCTCAGGGGGCAGCCTTGGTGCACTCCTTTATGCCTCCAAAATTTATTTCCCGGAATCCCATTTATATGTGGTTGAATACAGGCCTGACTATACTACATACAAACCCACAAAATAAAATTCTCTGGCATATGATATATTTTTAAGACTTGAAACAGGTTAAAATTAGTCCACACCATCAAAGGCTTTTACCTGGTCCAAGGAAAATAACAGTCCTGAAACATCTGTAGTATTAGTTAGGAAAACAGCCCTTATAAAAATTAGGTTGTGAAAAATTGATCTGTTCAGAATAGCACATGATTGTACTGGTGGTATGAGGGAATCTGCACCCTTAGACAGTCATGTTAAAAGAATTGAGACTAAGATTTTATAATCAACACTTAGAAGACTAATTGATCTCCAATTTGTTAAGTCAGCCTTGTCATCTTTTTTAAACAGTAAAATCATAGCTTGAGCCATAGAGGCTGGTATAGTGCATGTCACAAGTATTTCATTTAATACTAGAGTTAAACAGGGTGCTAAGTACTCTATCAGGGCTTGGTAAAATTCAGCTGTGAGGTCATCCTGTCCAGGAGAAGAATGCTTATTTAATACCATAATGGCCTGTGTGATTTCCTGCAGTGTAATTTCCAAGGTTAAGGCATCCTTCATGTCTGGGTGAATGTCAGGAAAATCCATACCTTGGAGATTCTCTGCATTCCACACTTCAGATGAAGGCATGCCAAAAGCATCTTCCAAATAGGTTTGCCCAAATTTTTGAATCGCTGCTGGAGTTATTTGCAGTATTGGAGAAACTGGATCTCTAACCACTTCCAACCTTGTATGAGAAAGCCTATCTTTGCAACTTTAAAAAATATCCAAGGCCATTTTTTTGCCTAGTGTGCCATACTGGGCCTCCATCTTTAAAGTGTTGGCCCTATTATATTGTTAAGCAATCATTTCCACTTTTATACTCTTAATTTGTGATTTTAATCTACTTTAAATTCATGAGCAGATGAAACTAGGTCCAATAGCTTTTTCCTTAAGGCTAAATATCTAAAGTAAGTAACTTGATGCTTTCTTTGAACCAAAGCCACAAAAAAATACATTAAGTCCCTCTTTGTGTCCAGCCACCAATCAGAGAACAAACCATAAGCATCCATGACTGAAATGTGGGCTTTTAGGAGATCAATGCATTTTCTCTAAACTGAGGTTCCTCCAGCTATGTATTATTTAGTTTCCATCTTGATTGCACCTTTTTAGTACATGCTCCATTTCTTAAGGAACAGGACAAGGATACAGCCAAATGATCTGATGTTTCGCAAGGGATGGTGTTAGTCTGGAGGGCCAACAGACTTTGAGAAATAAAAATAAAATAGACCCTGGTGGCCTGGGTCCCCCTAACTTAATTTTTGGCACCTATAGTGTGTAGGTCCATATAACCATCATTAAGGCCTGCTGTGGATAAAATAGATTTCAGATCATTTGTATCTCCAAACAATTTTACCTTTGCTCCCCGTGGTCTACAGTAGCGAGCCCACAATTAAAGTCTCCACCAAAAAATATTTGCCTATTTATGTGTAAAAATAGTTGTATCAAATGGAACAATTTTGTTTGTGAAGCAATGCTTTGAGGGGCATAGACGTTAATTAATCTGAGTTTCTGTGTTTTAAAAGTGATATCCAGTGACAAAACTCTGCCTGGACAAATTTCAACAATGCATGAAATACTAAAATTGAACCCCTTAAACAAAATACCAACCCCATCACACAGGTCCAGTCCCTTTGACCAATAGGAAAGTCTAACTGGCCATAGTTTTGTGACCTGTGATATTTTTGATGTCATTTGTAACCTTGTGTCCTGTAAAAAATACACATTTTGTGGCAGATCATGTACAATTTATAGCATAGTCAAGCGCTTCTTATATGACTTTATGCTACAAACATTTGAAGTTAACCCTTTCTGTGACAAGGACTGATATATCAGTCCAGAAATCCTATATGTTTCAATTATTCTGGCAACTAAAGCCTTAATAACAAAATGCTAAAGTTATCCAACATTAAAAAAAAAAAAAAAACATTCACCCATTTTCTGCCTGTTTTTCCTTAGTGAAACCTCTGGGGTTTTCTTTAGAAACAAATGACTGAGCCTGAAGAAAAGTCCATTTTGGATGAGCCCTCAGAGGATGTGTATGACTCCTCCCCCTCTTACTCCATATCTCCCATTGATTCCTTCTGGTCAAGGAGTGGTAACGATTCCTAGTGACAAATTGCATCCTAATAGGTACTACTCCTACTTTATACTGACCTCTTCTTCATCAATGTCTAGAAGATTTTACTACTTCCATGTGTGCTTCCTGAAGTGGAGGGGGGCATGGTTATCCTAGGGGAGGACTGGGTGTAGCAAAAGGAGTGACATCTTGTTCAGATATGTCTTGAGCCATAGGTAAAGTGGACTGTGTCAGGGTAGAGAAGACTCAGCCTTCCCATGGTGGGGACTCTACAACCTCATTAGCGGTAGCATCTGCCTGAGTTTGTAACCCTGTCTCTGCCCTAGAAGCAGACATACTGGCTTGCTGAGTTTTAGCGTGCAACTCTGTGATCAATTGTTCCTGATCCTGTTGAGCCCTATCCATCCTATTATGGTCCACCCAGGGGCACTGCCTATAGGAATGGCCTGCCTCGTCACAGAGGTTAAACTTAAATGGGTTTGGGCAGCCAAGGTTAACATGCCTGTAGTCCAAACATAGATTGCAATGTGTCTTGTTGCAAACTGAACTGAGGTGTGCAAGGGCCCCACATTTGTGGCAGATTTTAGGTTCTCCTGGGTAGAAGCAAAGGCCTCTATCCCAGTCAGTATGAAAGCTCCCTGGTAGGTGTACTATCCCAGTATTTTTCTGCTGCAATTTTACTTTCACTTTCCATCCCCCTGTCCAAACATAATCATCATCAAGAATGTGGGTGGGTTTATCCATTATTTTGCATCACTGTCTCAACCTGTATTGCACATCTGCAATACTCACCCCACCATTCCTAAACAAGAGGGTAATGGTTTTCAAGGTGGGTTTTGTAAGGGGAATAGGGAAAAAAACTTGCCCATAAAGGGCTATCTTTTACAGTGGGGTATTTCTGGCAACATTTCTCCAGCGTAGTAATATTTTTAAAACTTACATCATACACTGCTTCCCCTTTAACACGAATAAAAGTGAACAACTCCAAAGCAGAAATTCCCATGGAATCCTTTAACATTTGGTGTAGCACCACTTCCTGTCTGGTACACCAGATGTCTCCCCACTGAATTTTAGATGAACAGCATTTTGCCTCTGTGCAGGCTCCCCCATTCAGCTAAATAGATCAGCCATTTGAAATGTACCTTGTGGTACTTGATCAGTATCTGTGGCACCAACCTCAGTTTGTGAGTCATGTCCTGAACAGTTGTCGTCTTATGTAGCTGATGTGGTCCAGAGCGAGGTTTACCACGAGAAGCACCTGTATGCTCTGAAACTTTGGAAATCTCTGGCTGTGTATTTTGTGGCTCAGCTCTGTGTTCTGAACAATTGTCTGGTATAGTTTTCTGGGAGACTTACCACTTTATTTTTTGCCCCAATATGATTTTCCCATGGGGGTAACCTGCTCAGTTCCACACTATCTGATCTGTGCTGCATAGTCGCAGCTGCTGAAATTATGTCCTGGGCCTTTACTGGACCAGGTGAAATCCAGTGTTTTCTGTCTGCTGTTTTCTTCCACCCTGCATCACGAAGAGCTGCATCTGGGCTCCAAGGAGTTTTATCTTTCCTGTCTGAACGGCCGTGATGAAGACTCAAAGATTCTATAGGAGAAAGTAAAACTCTCTGATCCATAGGCACTGGATCAATCCCCTCCTACAATGTCTTTCCTGAAAGCTGTGTGGGAACTGTAAATTGTGACAGCATGGTTGTATTTTCAGTTGTAACTACCGCTCCTCTGGGTGTGTAGACTTCTCTTGCAATAACTACAACAAAAAGGGTTTATGCATCATCATTGCCTGTCTAAGCAACTCCTCTTATGGATCAGGTTTCTCTCCATCATGAGTTTCCAGCTGTGCTACAGTGGCAGCAAAATGTTCCAATTTGGGCACAGTATTTGCAGAATCTTGCATCTGTACAGGTAGAGCAGGTAACAGATCTGTAGTTCTAGTAGAAATAATGCCATCCATAGAAACCAGTACTGGCACATCAGTGATAGTAGAGACATTCAGGGCTGAAGTTTGCACAAGCACAGATTCAGAGGCTAGAGATACAGCCCCACCAAATCCTCTAGCTTCTTCCTCAACATCCTCTCCATTCACCATCTTGCAAAGTCCGATGGGGGTTCCACTACAGGAGAGTAAGGGAATTTGTTTTATTAAATCAATAAGTACAAAAGAAATGTAAACTGTGTTTGTCACACTAAATGAAAAATAAGTACATAAAGAAGAAGAAGAATCAGCATTTATATAGTGCTTTTCATATATCCAAAGCGCTTTACAAGCAGTGCTAGACTGATAGTGAAGTGACTGAATGTGTGGTGGCAGCTATATCGCACATCATCACCCACACACAGCCTGGATAATAGCATGAACTGGTTTATGGGAAGGGGAATGTTGGCCAGGACACCGGGAATGTTCCCTACTCTTTGCAAAGAGTGCCCTGGGTTCTTTTACTTCCACCTGGACACCCACCAGGACAACACCAGGATGGGTAGAAGGGACCTCGGTTTAACGTCTCATCCGAAGGACGGCACACCCCAGCAGTACAGCACCCCCCAATACTGCACTCAGATGCCAGCGATTTTTAGGTGCAAGTCCAATCCCTGTGTGGGACGAGAACCCACAACCTTCTGGTCCAGAGGCGGATGTGCTACCAACTGAACCACGCTGACACATAAAGAAAATGATAAATGTAAAGAAAATTAATCATACATAGCCATAAAGCAAATATCAATGTAAATAACATAAAGGTCAGCCCCCTGCCCTTTTCATGTACTGTGACAAAATAAAAGTGACAAAAGAAATAATAAGTAATTATCAATTCCAGGTTTCATACAATTTCTTGACTAGGGAAGATAAAGATGAGCACTGACATAGATTTAACCAATTTAATCCTTCAAAAAGGGTATATTATTCCACATTTTGAGCCATACTGAATGCAGCGTATGCAGTTTTTCATATAACCATTGTGGCTGGAGTTCCGTTTCAATAGAAATTATAACTTGCATAGGGTCAAGATCAAGCTGCTGAAATGTACGTTTACTCCTTGATTGCCATAATAGAAATTTGATACATGTCAAACAGAGTTGAGTGTTCTAGATTCAATATTTGTAATGCCCACTGAGAAACCACCCACCACCTCTTCATAAGTAATGTTCTGCCAACCAATGGCATGCCATCGTTGAGCTAATAATGTCCAGAATGCTTGGACAAATGAACAGTGTATTAAAAAATGCTCCATGGTTTCTTCAGTGGTACCACACATTTGTCTAGGACACAGGTGCTCATCCCTGACTTTTGTTATTAGCATTTCCCTTTACATTTAGTCTCCAATGGCAACAGAGTCATGAAACATCCTTCATTCTCAGAAGGGTTCTAACATCTTGCAGTAATAAAGGTATCATACCGCTATGTGTCTTTGATATGCCTTTAAAAACAGGTGTAACAGAAAAGGCCTGACTTTGCGTGGTTCCATAAAGGAGAGGTCTGGGTATAGTAAGGAGCTGAAAAGGTTCTAGCTTCCATTTCCATATTTTGGAAACTACAGTTTTAAAATATGCTGAGGCTTGTCTATATACTGTTTTTAAAATAGGTTGCAATTTCCATAAAGTAATGAAAGGTGGAAGCCAAGATGCAGCAAATACTGTCCAAATGCCAGGGGAGGGTCTAGCAGGAGCTAAAAATTGTAAGACATGAACATACTGTAAAAGAAGGCAATGGGGTTTAGGAGACTCAGACCACCTTGCATAATTGGTAAATAAAGAATGTCCCTCTTAATGGGATTTAGTCGACTACTCCAAACTACCTGAAATACTGAACTTAACAAAACTACTTCATATGACTGTGGAATTGGGTATATTATACTCAAATACGTAAAGAGCAGTAGTAAAAATGTTTTGATTAGGAGAACCTTTTTCTTCTTCGTTTGTTGCTAGGATTTCCACATGCTCACTTTCCGTTTTTCTATCTCAAATGTTTCTTCCCATTTCAACACACTGTTGTACCCCCATCCATATTGAATTCCCAGTATTTTAAGTGGGTCCACTGAAATTGGAATTCCTTCAATGGCATCAGTAGGAGCAGTGGATTCACTTAATATATAACCTTTACATTTAGCTATATTAATGTATGCAACTGCAGCCCAGGAATACTGTTGAATCTGAGACATAGCCTCAGTTCCTGAAGGTACATCTGACATAAATAAGCAGGCATCATCCACATAAGTGGCTATTTTAATGTCTAGAGACCCTCTATAAGGTTGTATTTAAGCAATAAGCCACGAGGGGGTGTGGGTTATCGGGGGATTTACCACGGCTGTGTTGGTTTGCCCACGAGGTGCAGCTGAGTGGGTAAATCCGCCCTAGCCATGATAAATCCCTGATAACCCACACCCCCAAGTGGCTTATTGCAATTATACCATGGTAAATTTTATTAGATTTAGGCAATTATTGAGATTGTTACTTTGTTTTATTTAAAAAATGGTATTTATAGAGGAGATATTCATCCACAAGAGAAAAGTAGTCCATTGGTTGCAATAGAAATATTAATTTATTGTGAGTAAGCAATACATAGGTGCAAAGTTAAACAGATTTCAACATTTGAGTTTTTTAAGTCAGAAGAGAGAAATGTTGTAAGTGCAGTCTATATTATTGGAAAGTGGAACAGATTTCAACATATGAGTTTTTAAAGTCAGAACAGAGAAACTGTTGTAAGTGGAGTCTTTATTTTGTAAAACTTCATAACTTGTGTGCAGAATTCATATGTTTTGCATTGCAGGCTTTGTTGCTTTAAATTTTTTGGACGTTCTACGTGGTGTGATGTGAGTGACCTGTTGGAGAGGAGAAAAGAAAGACTCATTATTTTTTGCAATGGTGGTGCAGTTGTTATAAAGGTGTGCTTGCTTACTTGCTATTTGTAGATAAAATTAACAGTTCAATAGTTAACTAGATTTTCTATGGAGGGTATTTTTGGACATGGCTCATCATCTGATTGGTTGTTTCCGGTGGCTGCTTTCTGGATTGAAAGATGCACAGCTTGTTGTGGCGCATGAGGAACTGCTGTAAGTTCTTCGTTTTTTTCTTCATTGTTCCTTTTATTTTCATTTATAATGGTTGTCTATGGCACATCAGAAATGTTTGCAGATGGAAAAGGTAGAGCTCTTTGTGCAGTATTGGTTTCTTTAGTAGAGTGTGGTTCGGGTGGAGGATGGAGATGTTTGTTGCTGCTTTCTCCACGTATGATTTCACCCAATTTTTTAAACTCTTGGAGATTTGGACACCAATAGCTTTGTAGTGAAGCTTCGCTTTTATGTCCTGTTATGGTCATTATTTGTCTGGCTTCCATGCTAGAATTGCTCAATAGAGTGACTGCAGTGGCGCGGAGTGAGTGATTAGTGAATACAGTTTCAAAATGTGCTTCTTTGCAAATACGGGGAAGCATGTTAGCTAGAAAGTTAACTCCCATGGGCTCTGCTGTGTACCACACTGGCATGTCATTGAGGAGTGATTGATCACATTTTTTGGGATGAAGAAATAGAGAAGGTGGATTTGCAGGTAGTTTGGAGAGATATTTTTTATAGCTGCTGAGTGGCACAGAGGATCGTTTGGTTGTGCGAACATACATCCTCTTGTGAATTGTTTTGTGGGGTCACTGATTTCTTTGTTGTTTTTACTTTGTTCTTTGAAACTTATGGTTAGATATTCTTCTTCATTTTTTGTGGTTTTTATTTCGAAGGATTTAGTTATGAGCTGTCTTATACCTTCATTTCCTCTGTGAGCAAAATGCAATACTATGTCTAACCAGACTTTTTTTACAAGACCTGTGGCTGTGTCTGGTGTTAAGGCTGGAGAATTTCTGAGATGAGTGAGCTGATTCACTATTAGTGGAGGGTGATGCTGAGTTTTATCTTTACCTTCTTTTCTAAGGCGCTTTACTACACCTTTAAAATGTTGTTAGCGGTACTGAATTCTGTGTCTGCCATTAGATTAAAGCTTCAACTTAGGGAAGGGTTGTTTAGATATCTATTTAGTCCAGCTCTTAGGCATGTGTAACTAGTAAGACAGTATTCTTTGCCATCACTGTTACGGACTGTGCTGTAGAATTCTCGTAGTGTGTTATTTAGCTGTGATGGAGTTATGGTGTTTAACTGTATTTCTTTACCTTTTTGTGCACACCAGTCAAAGAAAACATCTATTGCCCATTGAGTTTGCTTTTGTATTGCTATCTCATGCCTTTCCCTTTCTAGGTCTAGCATTTCTTGGTCTGTGACTTCCTGGTGACGTTGCCTTTTTTCCCCCTCAGGATTGGCTGGTTGAATGATGGTGGTGAGGACCACGGAATTTGAGTTGTGCACTGCAGGGGATGGTGATGCTGTGGTGGGCACAGTGGCAATGGAAATGCCAGTGGTTTCGACCACTGAAGACGGACGCACTACCGGAGAAAGTAAGTCCTGGGAAAGTATGTTAGTTTTGCGAATAGGGCTAAATTGGTGTTCTAGAGTATTGAATATTGTGTCTAGCTCTTCATTGTCTATCAGTTCGAATGATGTGTCCATTTTTTTTGTCAGTTTCATCGGTACCGAGCAGCTTTAGTTGGAGGAAATATGGCGGTGCTTTGATGTTGTTTCGGGTGTCAGAGGGATTTGAGTGATAGGGTGGCACAGGACAGTGGCAGGCTGGCACATTTTCCAGTGATTATCAGTAGATAATCAATGGGGGTAAGGTGCCAGGCTGTCTCTGTGATTGGTTTGTGGGTGAGGTCCATGGTATAATCTATGTATAATCTCATCCTGCTGTATTTTCCTCAGTAGTGGATCTAAACAGAATATGTATAACAGGGGACTCATAGGACATTCTTACCTAACACCTCTATTGATGGAAATATAAGACCCCAAATACCCATTCACTAGTGAAAGAGCTGTAGCCACCTTATAGGTAGGAGAAATCCAGGTTCAGAATTGTGTGAGTATTCCATAGGCCTGTAAGACTTGCCCAGTGAACATATGTGAGACTTTATCAAAAGCCTTTTCCTGATCTAGGGAAATCAAGTAGTCATGAAGCTCATCTTCTTTCCCTTGTTCTACTAACTCCCTAATCAGAAGAAGATTGTCTGTGATGGACCGGACTGATACTGAGCATGTTTGGGAACTAGTGATTAGATAAGGTGCCGCTTTGGCTAACCGAGCTGTTAAAATTTTCATAAATAGTATCAGGTCAGTATTTAAGAGGCCTAAAGGCCTCCAGTTATTTAAATCTATTCTAGCATTCTTTTTATATCAGAAGATCTGCACGGCAATACAACAGTGAAAATCTATATTGTCTGCTGTCAAAATCAAATTAAGCACAATTACAAGAATGTCAATTAATTCACTGCTGAACTTTGTATAAAATTCTGTGGTAAGGCCATTTAATCCAGGTGCAGCATCATTTTTTAAGGTTTTAATGACTTGTTCTGTTTCTTGCTTAGATATAGGTTTAATCATGGCATCTACGATATCCGGTGAAGGGGAAGGTGTCTGAACAGTTTCCACATACCTCTGAATAGAAAGTATGGTAGATTGTGGAGCCGTGTACATGGCTTTGAGGTGTGTATGCACTATATAAAGTAGTAGTTACTTCTGTACCCTCTTTAGTCATCAGGGAATCCATTGTCCTGTCTTGAATTTGAGTCTTACAATTGGAAAAGAGATCCTCACAAGTGGTTTTCCCTGGCATACATATTCTGTGCTCCATTAAATTGAGATGTAGCCCTGGTGTACTGCAAAGTCTCCATTTCCTTTTTGATGTGTGTAATTTGAGAGGTGAACCCAGCAGGTCTAGTGTTTATCAATGAATACAATCAAGACAACTGATCTCAAAGTGTTAAATATCTTTTGTATTGTGTGGAAGCTAAGGAAGTGGATTGCTGTAAAATACTAGATTGAACGGCATTCTTTGTTTCAACCCACCATGTACTTAAATCCTCAGTTAAGCAGGCTATGGACATTTGTGCTTTTAATAACTCTCTGATCTGGAGACAAATATCCAGATTTTGCAGCAACATTTTGTTTAATTTCCAGTACCCACGTCCCACTGGGGATTTTTCTGACAACCGTATTAGTACAGCTAAAATAGCATGGTCTGAAATGTCCAGTGGACAAGTCTCAGCTGCCTGAACATGAACGTACCTAGAGGAAAAAAGAAAATCAATTCTTTTTTTTTTTTTTTTATTCTTTATTTTCTTAGCAGGTCCACTGTCACTCATTCATTCTGGTCACGGCCCCCAAGGCTTCCACCACCACCTATAGCCACTTCCATCCCCCAGTTACCCCCGGCTTACCCCCGGAGGGTGGGGCCATGGCAACAGTCCCCTATCCATGCTGCGGGACTAGTGACTGGTCGGGGGATTACGGTGGTGGCAGCTGATCAAAGCCCCAAGGAGGGCTTCACTTAGTGGACCCTGCCTGCCTATTTCTTTTTCCTGAGTTCTGTGGAGGTGGGGATGTGCAATGACGCCTGCATCCACCCCGCCTCTCTGTGAGCGAGCACTGGTAGCCTGAGTATCTCCCGGCCTCCACCAGGAGTCTTCAGTGCACACTTCCTCACCAACCCCCCAGAGAAGGAGAGCCATCCATAGGATGCTCCATCCTTCTCCCCTGGCCGGCCCTCCAACGACCCGGGTCCATTCCCGAACCCAGGTTGCCGGTGCTGCAAGCAGAAATCTAACCGCTGTGCCAGTGGTCTGGCAAGAAAATCAATTCTTGTGGAGAGATGTCCCTTAAAAAAGTGTGCCCACCCTGTTTGTGTAACACTATACACAAATCTTGTAGGCCTGCTGACTGAATAATCTTCTGAAACAGTGTCACAATATTGTTTAGAAGTTTTCACCCCTCTATCATCTCTAGATAATACACAGTTAAAGTCCTCTGCCCACAATATATGCTTTGTGGTATGTAAATAAGGTTTTACCATGTTATACAGGTTAACCCTCTCCTACTTTGTTTGTGGGGCATAGATATTCATAGCCCTCCATGCAGTTTGATGTCTGTAGAAATCAAGAATAAAGGCATGACCTGGTACAATATCTGTAACTCTAGAGACCTTAAAATCATCCCCCCTGAAGAGTACCCCTAAACTATCACAAACATCTGTTCCAAAGGAGAAATATGAAGGCCCCCAACACTACAGTTTTTGTGCCGCTCTTACAAGAGTTGTGGTATTTAATCTAGTATCCTGTATAAAACAGACATCAAAGTTATGATCTTTCAGCACAGACAATGTTACCAGTTGCCTTCTTGCATTTTTCATACTGTTCCCATTAATAGTGGCTACAGACAGAGTAGGAGAGGTAGTCATAGTAAGAAAGGAAGAAAGTTAGGAAGGTTTTCCTAGTCTTGCACTACATCTAGGCCTAGGAACTAGCCTGCGCCCTCTCCCTTTACTTATTCCAGGGAGGGGGGTCGTCTTCTGAATAAGAAGACAACATGTGTTAAGAGGAGATAGTGAAGGATGTTTCAGAATCCCCTACTGGATTTGGTTCCCTGGGCTGGGAAGTAAGGACTACATATTTATTAGATGGGGCAGTCCTGTAGGAGGGATGGCTGATTTAGCTATCTTAGATTTTGGTTTTGTTTGGTGTAAAGATCTTTTTTTGAGACCACCGTCATTTCGGGAGGGCATGTCAGTAGATTGGGTAGGCAAGAAAGAATCATCCTGAAGTGTTGCATCCATGTCAGGAAGGTTAAGAGAAGAGACACGAGCATTATCTAGAGGAATCGAATCAGTAAGTCCCCCATGTGGCTGCAGAGGTGTCTGCAATGGAAGGCCAGAGTCCTCGCTTCCACGTTGAGGAAACTGGAAGGGGCTGGGAGTGGAATCTCAGACTCAGTGCCTGGGGTTGTAAGTGAGATCTCAACCTCAGAGACCTCCTGAGACTTCTGAGAAGCAGCAATATCTTTTTTGGGGACCTCAAGAAGCAGAGATTCTTGGTCAAGTTGATCAGCCCTACTATGGGTTGCCCAAGGACAGGAACGATATGAATGTCCTATTTCAACACATAAATTACACTTCATACCATTTTGGCAGTCAGTGCTAGTGTGTTCATATGAGAAACATAAATTGCATTTAATATAATCACAGGCTGAGCTTAAATGTGCAAACGAACAACGCTTAAAACATGTTTTGGTCTGTACTGGGTAGAAACAGCGATCTCGGTCACAGCCTAAAAACAGACTACTCAGCAGATGTTGAGGCCCTGAGTTGGTGCTGCATAATTTAACTTCATACCTCCACCCTCCCTTCCAGATGTGTTCCTTGTCAAATATGGGTTGTGGAGACCCCAACAAATCGCATCTCTGTTCTAACCAGTGAGTAATGTCATGTACTGCTACGCTTTCATTTCCAAACAGAATAGTGACTGTTTTTATAGCGGGACTGGTCAAAAGGATTGCCCATAAAGGTAACTATAATGCAGAGTAACACAATTTTTCATGTTTAACCCCAAACCTATAATACCTACAATGCAGAGTAACACAATTTTTCATATTTAACCCAAAACCTATCTAAATCTTGAGGGGATTTAAAGCTAACATCATACAACATATCCCTGGATGCATGTATCAATGCATAAATTTCATTTGTAAAAAAAAACATTGATTCTTTAGTAACTTTCTGCCAATATATATTCTATCTGGAGTATTGTCCAGGCCACCAAGATACTGCAGCCTAACTGCATTCCTCTGTTGTGCTGGTGGAGGCTGTTGGAAGACATTATCCCTTTTTCTAAAAGTAGCCCAGATCATTTGTGCTTGTTCAGCCACTGGGGGGGGGGGGGCTCAGCTTCTGTCTCCATCCTTTCTCCCCAGGAGTTTGGCCAAGAACTTGGTCTTTCATATCCAGAGTCAGAAGTGAAAAGAGTCTGTCTATGTGAGGTAGAGATATCATTTTGTGAGTCATGCACCATATCCTTTGCATGAAGGTCTAGGTCAGAGTTTGTAACAAATGATTTTGGGAGGGAAGCAGAGTTCAGGTTCCCTTGTGTAGTAGGTTGGATAATGGAAGCTGAAGTCCCTGGTATGGGACACTGTGCAGGGTAAGGTAACCATTGTGCCTCATTAGTTCTTTTCCAACTGGCACTTTACAGAGAGTTCCCCAATGCCCAGAGAAATTTCTTATGCTGTGCAGCAAGTTTTTTTTGTGAAAAGGAACCCACTCTCCGGTGCAGTAAGCCAAGAATTGAGTTTGCAGATTTGTCAATGTCAGAATGCAGTAAAACCCCTGTAGCAGTACTTACAGCAGTGTCCAACACAGAGGGCTGCTTTTTATGCTGTTAAGGAGGTACGGGGCAGTTCAATGTAACCATGGTCGGAGTAGTAACAGACGCAGGCTCCAAGTCCTGTTGCGGTGGTGGCTTTGATGCTAGTACATCATGCTCAACTGAGAGCTGTCTTGGGGGGAAAGTGGGCCCGTCAAAGTTGTAGGAGCAATCGGGCATTGTCTCGCAAGGCTACAATGCCGGTGTAGACAGCACAGGAACTGGTGCAGCAGGTACCATGGTAATGCTGGCTTGTGCAGCTGTGTTGACCATTTCCACCTCCATAAACACTGTAACAGCAGCAGGTATATTCACTTCTTGAAGCACAGACCAAATAAAAGGCCGATTTTCTATCAGCAATTTTTTCAACTATTCTTCATCAGGTTATGCATTCACTAAGGTCGCAGGTGCAGTTTCCAAAACAGGGCTCCCTGTTTCAAGTGAAGTTGAAGCAGCGTTGATCTCCAGAGCTGGACCTGCAGGAAGGGAGCTCTGCTCACCTGCAGGCAGGTACACCAGCAGACTGACTACTCTCCAGAACAGTAGCCATGGGTACAGAAGCTCCCCCTACTGACAAGAGATGGGGAAGTTTTGTTATTGTGGGAATTGCTCAATAATGAGGACAATATAAAGGACATACATAGGAACTCAGGGGAAAATCATACAGTAGTCTAAGTATCTCATAGAAATCCAATGAAAAGAATTCCACACAGTCAAAGGCCAGGGTAGGCATAGAAACATAACCATAGCTGCCGACGACCGTAGATAACTCAAAGAATCCATTTAATCCTCCTTTATAACAAACAAGAAAAAGTCCTCAATCAGGGAAAAATAAAGTATGGTAGGGGTCTATAATGCTGAACAAAGTCCTTATGAGTGAGAGACCCCTATGGGAATTGTATAGTTGAAGTAGTTTTTATTGTTTCCTGAGTAGTCCTCCCTTTTTTTTTAAGTCACCCATTGCATACAGTGTACCCATAATTGTGCAACAGCAGGACCAGAAAAACACTATTTCTCTTAATTACACAATTGTTGTGCCTGACCCAACACAATCTGCACCAGTTCCTGCTGAGAGATGTATTGTTGCTGCTGTGTCCAATGACATCTGGATTGCGAGATATGGTATTTCAAAAGACAACAGAGAAGTTGCAACATGCTATAGGAATATTTTGTCCAACTTCCAGTGTACAAACCTAAAACCATTACATCATAGGTCATGTTGTGAAAGTTATTATCCTGTATAGTCTGTGCCAGCAAGGTCCCAAAAAAAGTGACATAGGGACAGTCAAAGAAAAAAATGCTCTTGTGTCTCCAAAATAGTATTACAAAGATCTCTGGTACAATATCGGTCTTCTAATTTTTTGTGCTTATGATTGTTTTTAATGCCCAATTTCCCAAGACAAGCAAGCCAACCAGTATCCCACAAATATTTAGGGATTCTGTGGTCCATAAGTAGTTTGATGATAAAAGAAAAAGTATGTGTGGTACCCTTATAGAATGTAAAGTCATCAGTGAAATGTTGCAGTAGAAGTTGCTCATAAACCAAGCTACAAGGAAGGGATAGTAAATCCTGGTGTAAAACTTTCCATAGTCTGATTTTCTTCATAGATATGATGACATAGTCAGGATAACGATCAGGTGGCAACTTGAAAGTCCAGTTAGTATTCAGCCAAGGAGGTAGAAGTGCCTGCAATCAATTGGCTTCCCAGTGAACCCAGAGTTTGTCAACACCCTTCAAGACCAGTACTATATTAAAAAAAACAGAATAATGTGTGGACATAAAGCAATGGATTAATCATTCCCACACCTCCTTGTGAAACAGGCCTGTATGTGATGTTGCATTTAACCAGATTGAGTCTACTACCCCAAAGAGTTCTGAAAAAAACACTATAGAGTTTGGTTTCTAAAGAAACAGGTGGAGGAAACATCATGCCAATAAGCAATAACTGAGGAATAAGAAAGATTTTAGTCAAATAAACTCTCTTCAACTTGGTAGTTTGAATTTTGTTCTGCATCTGCACTCTTTTATCACAGATAGTTAATGTGTGATGCCAATTAAGTGTTGCCATACCACTAGGGCCAAAATATACCCCTAAAATAGTGGCTTCAGCTACAATGTGGATGCCCCAATGGTGTTACCCAAACTCAGGGGAGTGTCCCCTATCCCTAATGCAACACTTTTCTATATATTAATCTTTGCTCCCATTACATTGGAGTAAAGTTGAAGAAGAGAAACAGCTGGGGAGGCCATCACTATACTGTCCAAGAAACAAGCAAATGTCATCTGCTTATGCCAAAACTTTCAAGGATGGGGTAGCGGAGGAAATCAACATACCCTGAAAAGCTGTATCCAGCTGTAATTTACACACCAGAATGTCAATGTAAAATGTGTAAATCAGAGGGCTGAGAGGGCACCCCTGCCTAACCTTTTTCCTAATCCTAATTTTTTGTCCAACCATACCATTTATGAGGGGAAAAAAATGGGCCTGTGAATAAAGGAGATGCAGCCACTGAACAAAGGTGCACGGAATCCCTTAAATACTCAAAATCTGAAAGAGAATCTCATGGGAAACAGCATCAAATGCTTACTCCTGGTCCAACGCCAATACATAACCATGTAAAGATCCCCTGTGTCCCCTAGCAAATATTTCCCATAAACAAAATACATTTTCTCTCAGACTCTTGCCTGATATGGCACAAAACTGGAGCAGGGAAATCAAAATTTGGGCAATCTGCTCCAGTCTATGGCATAAAAACATAAACAGTCATTTGAAGTCCACATTCAGCAGTGAAATCAGCCTCCAGTTAGAGAGAGACAATCTATCGCCCTTTTTATATAAGAGAATCAAAAAGGCCTGTGCCAACAGTTTCTGTATCTCCTCATTTAGCAGAATGTCATTAAAAGCATCAGCTAACAATGCAGTCAAAATATCTATAAAAGTCATATAAAAGGCAGGACTCAGGCCATCTGGTCGCAGTGTAGTAGTAGCTTTCAGTTCCTGTATAGCTCTTCTAACATCCAATTCGCTCACAGGGTGAGTCAGAGCATCCGCAACTTGAGGTAATGGAGGACTACCAAGGTAAATAACAAAATCCTGGAGATTTCCCTCAAGTTAGGCTGAGGTACCAAAATGGGAAAATAAATGACGTGAAATAACCTCCAATATAGCCTCAAAATCCATATGCACTGATCCATCATGATCACGTACAGCATCCCATGACTTTTTCAGGACCCTCGTAGAGCAATCCCTAAAAATGTCTAGGGAAGATTCTGCACCCCGAGCATTGCCAGCTGTTCCATTTTTAAGGATCTTGCCTACTATAAAGGCAAGATCTCATTTCTAGTTTCATGTTGGCAATTTGTTGTGGTCTATCAACACCATCAGTGTTATGCAAAGAGATAAGATGAAATAACCATTTCCGGAGGGATAAAAAGTAAAAATAATCTTTTTGTCCCTTCTGTTTACTCCACTTTTGGGAAGAGGAGTTTAACAGACTGTTTGGTCTCTACCCACCATTTCCCTACAGACTCATACCAGGCGTTCAAAGTAGCATGTGCCTTTAGAAAATCTGTTGTATAAGCCTGTAGTTTCTTATCTGTGAGCATGTCAGTATTAAGATGCCAGTACCCCGGACCAATATTATTCATATACACAAAAGATTAATACACAAGTTAGCCAGCCTTGGAGTGGGTCCCAAGGTGGTAGCCTGGATAAAAAATTGGCTAGACAACAGGACGCAAAGGGTAGTAGTAAATGGAGTCCACAATGAAGAAAGGAGGGTTACTAGCGGGGTACCACAGGGTTCAGTTCTGGGACCGGTCCTTTTTAATGTCTTTATAAGTGACATTGCAGAGGAACTGGAAGGAAAAGTATGTCTCTTTGCAGATGACACAAAGATCTGCAACAGGTTGATACACCAGATGGAGTGGAAAGGATGAGAAGGGACTTGGCAAGGTTGGAGGAATGGTCAAATGCATGGCAGCTCAGATTCAATGCAAAAAGTGCAAGGTAATGCACCTGGGAAACAAAAACCCAGGGCAAGAGTACACAATGAGGGTGAGATACTGACAACAGTAAAATGGAAAGGGACCTGGGAGTAATTATATCAGATGACCTTAAGGTGGGCAAGCAATGTGAGAAGGCAGTAAGGAAGGCTGGGGGATACTGGGATGCATAGGAGAGGCATCAATAGTAGAAAACAGAAGTTGTTATCCTCTGTACAGACAGTTGGTGAGACCCCATCTGGAGTACTGTGTGCAGTTCTGGAGACCCCATCTCTGCAAAGACATAGAGTGGAGGCTATCCAGAGGAGGGCAACCAAAATGGTGCAGGGTCTGCACCAGAAGACATACGAAGAAAGACTAAAGGAGCTTAATATGTATACTCTTGAGGAAAGGAGGTAGAGAGGGGACATGATAGAAACTTTTAAGTACCTCAAGGGAATCAACAAAGTCCAAGAGGGTGGCATCTTTCAGAAAAAGAGATGTGCAAGAACAAGGGGGCACAATTTGAAGATAGAGGGGGGACGGCTCAGAGGTAATGTGAGGAAGTATTTTTTCACAGAGAGGGTTGTGGATGCATGGAACAGCCTCCCTGAGGAGGTCGTGGAGTCAAGAACAGTGGGGGAATTCAAGAATGCATGGGACAGACATAAGGCAGTCCTAGTGGGGGTAGGAGGAAGTAAGCTGTTGGTTAATTAGGATCTGCAGCTTATCTGTTAGGTAGGAAAATGGGCAGACTAGGTGGGCCAAGCGGTCCTTATCTGCCATCACATTCTATGTTTCTATGTTTCTATATGCAGGTGCCCCAAGCTGACATGTAATTCAAGATGGTCAGAAGTAGCCATCGGGTGTGTGTTAGCAGTAAGAACAGTCCAGTGTTTAGAAAGAAAAATATAGTCAGTCCTGGAAGAGAGGTCACCCCTACGATATGTATGATCACCCAACACATGTAATGATCTATATGAATCCATCAAGGTCGCTGTGTGTAGAACAGATCTTAAAGTAGTCGTACCACAGTTAAGTTTTGTGGTGTTACCTGTCTTGTCCCCTAGGTCCAGAGGGCAATTAAAATTCCCACCCAAAATAAGTTTCTTATGGGTGTGCAAAAATGGGTGTAAGAGCCAAAACAAATTACTTCTACGTGCCTTATTTTGGGGTGCGTATATGATGCCAATCCAAAGATCCTGCAGCTGGAGACAAATGTCAAGAAACAGCTCCCTCTCAGGATCCACATAATGCACTTTATGAATGGTGACTCACCCAGAAAACAGAATTCCCACTCCAGTACACAATTCAGTCTCCAAGGACCACAGAGAGGGGTCCCAGGGCCAAGCTTTCTGGGTCTGGTAAATGTCAAACTCAGAACGCATCTGGTGCCTTGGAGTAAGCAAACATCGGCCCTAGATTCGTAGAGAGCCTGAAGCATAATACTCCTATGCTTATAACTTATAATGTTTACGTTCAATGAAACAACACTCATGGAGTCCCCCAGCAAACGATGCATGGAGTGAAAAGGTAAAGGTCAAAATCCACACTACTTCAAGCCTTTCATTTTGGTCTGTTTCTTCTTAACCTTGTACTGCATAAGAGATTCACTTTCCACATCAGTGATATCCGGCTAGGAGGCAGCAAGGGAGGATTCAGAGTCCCTTTCTTTCTCAGGAGAATAATCCCGTAAAGCAAAATACTGATTTGAACAGGGCAGGTCATCCATATTGGGCAGTTTAGACTTGGCAAGATTTTGGGAAGATCGTCTTTTCCCCGTAGCAGGCAAAAACTCCTCCTGTGGAGGGGGTAGCATGACTGAGTCTAGCAGGGTCTGGGATAATGGTTCAGGCTCAGAAAGTGGGTGCACTACAACTGGGGCCACAGGAAGACTCTCAGGGTGGACAGATAATAAGACAGAAGCAGCTGCCTCAAGAGTGGTGAGGATGCCGCCGGGACCTTACTCAAGGATGGGGCCAGTGAGACAAAGGCTGAAGTGAGCTTCTCTTGAGCAGAATGAATAATATCATCCTGGTCCCAGAAGGTACCCTTGTTGTGCACTGCCCATGGGCATTGGAGAAAAAGATGTCCCATTTCCTCACAAAGATTGCATTTGGGAGGGTTTTGACGACAGTTGCTCGGATGACCAATTTGCAAGCAGAAACTACAGACCAAGGCATCACAGGCATTACTAAGGTGTGCAAAAGAGCCACACCTATGACAAGTCTTACATAGAGATGTAACGAATTTAAATTCCGCTGGTGAAGTGAACATGAAGTGAGCACTTCACGTTGCCACTCAGCTACACGGAGTGGGCAATGCAAAGTGCTCACTCCACCCTATCATTACCACTTCACGTTAAGGCGGAATGGCAATGTGAAGTAAGGCAAAGTCATTGTTTTTAATGGACTTCATATTCCTCATTATGATTCCAAGTGATCCACTTGGTGTTTCAGATTTGGCAGCCCTCCCACACATCACATGGCTTACAGTACTGTAAGTCACATGCTCTTTAGCTAGGCAGGAAGGAAGTGAGTTATACAAGCAGGCACTTTTACTTTCTCCTGTGCAGACAGAGAGAGAGTAGTGTGTTTTGTGACTGCTGATACTTTGAGATCAGAGTGAGGAGGCAATTTAAAGTTTGATTTAGACCCAACAGCTTTTTTTAAAGCTACATTTTTTTGTCTTTTCTGTACTCTTTTTTACTTAATTTGTTCTTTCTGTAAATTTTCTTTTTCTTACCTTTATAAGTAGTTAGTTGTTTGTCTGTGTCTGTGTGACAGTGTGAGTAATGATTGCTCAGACTGAGGGAGCTCAGTAGGAGAGATGGAACAGGGTGAGGGAATGTCTGGGGTGGGGGCAGCTCTGGGAGAACATGGTACTGGTAGGTGTCATACCATGTGGATGCGTGGTGAGCATGGCCACCGGTTCCTGTTGGATCGATTGAAAATTCTGAGTGTCCCCCCCCCCAGAAGCAGGACCAGCACCACCTCCTGACTCTGAGGCAGTTGAACCACCACCACCACCACATCCAGTACCAGCTCCAGCACCAGGTCCTCTGGAGCAGGATGTGTATGTGTCCCTGGGCCCAGGTATGGATCCCAACCCTGCTGAGTACCATGACCAGTCAGAAGCCAGTTCATCTGGCCCTCCCCTGCCTGTGCCTGGTCCTCCCCGCACCTCCATTGTTTGTCAGTTTTTTGACTGTGTTGGGGAGGACAGCAGTGTGGTCAGGTGCCACCTATGTGAGGTGGAGGTGCACCGTGGCCCCTGGAGGCTCACCTGGGGACTGGGGGCCAGTGCACCCTGACCCATATGCTCAATCACCACCAGTTGGAGTGGCAGGCTGCCACACAATGGGCCATACCTGCACCTGCTGGCCCTTCTGTGGCAGAGGGTGCAGCTGTGCATGGCGGTGGCCCTAAGAAGAGG
Source organism: Neoceratodus forsteri (assembly GCA_016271365.2). Lineage (NCBI taxonomy): Eukaryota > Metazoa > Chordata > Ceratodontiformes > Ceratodontidae > Neoceratodus > Neoceratodus forsteri. Next base: position 317,580,249 of record CM057456.1, read on the forward strand.
AAGGCAAGAGCAGCACCTGCTGCTCCACCAGCACCCAAACCACCACCACCAGCAGGTCAGCCTGTAGAATGTGTGGACCCCAGAGAACTGCATGTAACACAGGCTGACTTGGCAGTTCTCTGGAGTGCTGTTGAGGAGAACAATGAGAGGGTGAATGCTGTCAAGCAGCAGTTGGATCGCATAGAGGAATATCAGTAGCAAATTTTATCTATGCTGGAACTGCTGCTGGATCACCATGGGATCCCACATTAGTTTTTTTTCTCTCACACCATGATATGCCCCCCCACACCTTCCTTGCTGTGTTACAAATTTATTCCTTCACCATCCCCAACCCTTGTATGTAATAATGCCCTTTTTTTTGTTGTCTTCCATATACATGACACATTTTATTCTGAGCAGTGCAAGTATAGTGTGCTAAACTGCATGTGTGCAGTCAGTCTTCTTTCCAGTCAGTGTATGTACTGCAGACACTGTCTAACTCCCTGACTTAAAAACACTTATTAATGAGTACAATGGTGGGGTGGTGAAGCATGGAGAGACACTACAAAACAGACTTACAAAAGTTAGAATACATCCAAGTAACCAGTAAAAAAAAAAATAATGTTGTGATTCGTGACATGATCGTAAATCGTGATTTGTGACTGCTGCATTTGTAACCGTGATGATATAGAAATGCGAATGCCTACAGCTGTACTTCCCCAGGCCGCAATGAGGTGTGGCACAAAACTTCCCGACTTGAAAACACTCATTAATGAGTACAATGGTGGGATTGCGAAGCATGGAGAGATACTACAAAAACAGGCTTACAAAAGTTGCAATACATCCAAGAAACCAGTAAAAAAAAATAATGTTGTGATTCGTGACGTGATCGTAAATTTTGATTTGTGACTGCTGCATTTGTAACCGTGATGATGAAGAAACGTGAATGCCTATGGCTGTACTTCCCCGGGCTCCGATGAGGTGTTGTGATTCATGACGTGATCGTAAATTTTGATTTGTGACTGCTGCATTTGTGACCATGATGAAGAAGAATGTGATTTGTATCATTCACGAGTGACTCGTGAATGTGATGATTGTCCTGACTTAAAAGTACATATTAATGAGTGCAATGTTTATGCAGAATTATGCACCACACCAGTCCAGTACTCCGAAGGGAAGCCAAAGAAACAACTGTGACTTAAGTTACAGATGGAGATTGGGCCCTAAAGAGATGCAAATTCACAGATAGATTAAGATTGCACTGCACGCTGAAGAGGTGCAGATGCAAAGGCACAACACCTAACCAGTGCACACCATCAGAAATTCTAATCTGGAAAAGAATACCTTTGCCAGTTGGGGCAAGCTGTGGCCCGGGGGGGGCAGTGTACTGCACTGCTTCAGTAACAGTCACTAATACTAGTACCAGTACCAGTAAAGATACCACAAAGAAGTACAAAAATCACACAGCTGCAGTGAATAGCAGGTTCACATTGCTGAAATTACTATGTGGCACAATAAAAGGTGTCTGATTTGATGACACGTGTCACACTCATACTGACAAACACACTAAGTAATGTGTAGCAAACTGAAAACTTCAGTAATATAACCGCATATTTTAAACAAACTAAAATTATGCACTGCTGCTCCACAACAATCAGCAAACAAATGGCAAGAATTATTGAAAATATTACTGTGTGTACCATAACACAGTTATTATACAAGACAAATAATCACCAAAAATGAAAGAACTGTCTTTTTCTCCAGGTTAATCTACCTACACCACAATCAGATACACCCCTCCCCCAAAGCACACTTTCACTGTCTTCTACACTACACAGACCCAATGTTGTACATTAACATTCAAAATCCACACATAAACAATCAATGCACAATGATATGCGCACAGGAGGGTTTCCTACAATCGATGAACTAAGTTTGAGCAAAAAAAAAAATTACTCAAAAAAGGCTTTTTCAACAGCTTTTAGAAGGTTTGAATCATAGAGATCTCTCAGCACACTGTCTCCTACAGCTTCCTACAAACACTACCCTGAACTGAGGCTGTGCAGAACAATCCAGAGCCCATGTGACCTGAAATCCCATGAATCACTGCAAAATTTGCCTTTGGAGCTTAAAAACAAGGTGAAGTGAGGTAAAGTACATTGCATTCAATGTACTTTGTCTTAAGAATTGTTGGAGTAGTGGTTTGGGAAGGTGGAGTAACGTGAAGTCATTGTTTTTAATGGACTTTGTGGTACCCATTATAACGTGAAGTACTCCGCTTCGCGTTGTGGAGCACTCAGCAAATTCATTTTCACTTCACGTTCCACTTCGAAGAGCGAATTGGGGCCACTTCACCCATCTCTAGTCTTACGCTGACCAGGGTAGAAGCAAAAACCATGATCCAGGCCAAGATAGCAACAACTGGGCAAATGTATAGGCCTGGCTTCTGACATATGTAGTTTCAGCTGCAATTTCCATCCCCCAGTCCAAATGTGTTCACTAACGAGGATTGAAGTAGGGCATTCAAGAACATCAGCCCGTTGCTTAACCCAGTGTAAAATATCCTGAATATGCACATTTTCATTAGGAAACAAAATCGTAAGATTTAACTGATGGTCTAGTTAACAGGATGGCAATGAAAGGGACCCAGAGAGTAGACTGTCACAAATTATTGTGCTTCATCCAGAATGTTTCCAAGTGTTCAGGATTGTTAAAGGAGACATCAAAAATCATATCCCCTGAAATATGAATGATGGCAAAAATATCAGAGGTTAAGAAATTTAGAGATTGCATTTGGGAGGGTTTTGACAACAGTTGCTCAGATGACCAATTTGCAAGCAGAAACTACAGACCAAGACATCACAGGCATTACTAAGGTATGCAAAGGAACCACACCTATGACAAGTCTTAGGCTGACCAGAGTAGAAGCAAAACCATGATCCAGGCCTAGATAGAAATAACTGGGCAAATGCATAGGCCTGGCTTCTGACATACTTAGTTTCAGCCACAATTTCCAACCCCCAGTCCAAATGTGTTCACTATCGAGGATTGGATGGTCTAGTTAACAGGATGGCAATGATAGGGGCCCAGAGAGTAGAATGTTACAAATTAATTTGCTTCATCCAGAATTTTTCAGTGTTCAGAATTGTTAAAGGAGACATCAAAAATCAAATTCCCTGAAATATGAATGAGGGCAAAAACATCAGAGACTAAGACATTTAAAGACTCCTAAAGCAACTTCCTAGCAATATATATCCTGTCCAGTGGAAACTCCAGTCCTCCAACATACTTAAGTTGAACTGCATTCCTTCTGGCCCTGCGTTTACCCAGATTCGAGAAGAGATCAGCCGTCTGGTGGCTAGGGTTGGTGTATGGTCTTGCACTCCCATGGTCAAGAGGCGGGGGGACAATTGTAGGCTGAATCAGTGGGACTGGCACATTTTGAAAAGGAGAAGAATCAGGAAGAGCAGCCCATGAAGTAGAAGCTCTAGGCAACTCTTAAACAGGAGGGGCAAGATTTTCAGGCAAAGCATGCAAATCTGGAGTCAGTAAACCATCACCCCCTATAGCAGTGTCAACAAGTACAGGTAAATCGGGTACAAAATGTGAACAAGCAAGTCAGTATTACTGGTTATAGTGTCTGCAGTACGGCAGTCGATGAGGTCTTCCATCAGGGAGATGGGATGAATCATCGGAGGTGGAGTTTCCCACGGCAAAGCAACTGACTCCAGAAGTGGAATGTTCAGTGAGCAGGAGTAAATCAATGCCCCATCAACCATGGGAGGAAGAGTCTGAATCTTGAATGCAGTAGGAGGATCTCCTGGGAGCCAGCGTTTGCCATCCAGAGCCAAAGTCCAACCAGTGGCCGTCAATGCTCACTCCGGGGACCAGGAGTTGCGGCACACAACATCAGGCTGGTGCACACTCTTCCCTAGCTGTTCCCGAGCCACAAGCAAAGGTACTCAGGGAACATCATGAATGTGCTGTTCAAGCAGCAATGGGTCACTATGATAGGCAGCGCTCACCAAAGAATTGAAAGAAGACAAAACTGGCACATCAATAACCTGAGACTGAACAATCTATGGTGCAGCAAGATCAGTAAATACAATATTTTCAACAGCAGAAACCTGCCCAGTATTATCAATATCTATATCTACAGGAAAGTCAGCTTTGACAATATTATCCTGAATATCCATAGAACTACTAAAGGTAATAGTGGTCTGTGCAGCAAGGGCTGCCACACATCCGTCCTCCTCCACAACATCCATTTACTGACATCCATCGACCAGGAGCAACACAATGCCCCCTACCACAGAATAGGGGAATTTCCACGGTGTCCTGGCCAGCATTCCCCTTCCTATAGAGCCAGTTCATGAAATTGTCCAAGACTGTGTGTGGGTGTTGATGTGCAAAAAGGCTGCACTACACGTTCAGTCACTCCACTACCAGTCTAGCATTGTTTGTAAAGCACTTTGGGATAAAATGTGTATGAAAAGTGCTATATTAATTCTGATTCTTCTTCTTCATCTTTTAAAAAAGAATCGGTGGAAAAAAAACCAGGTATTTGATACAATAATCCAGGAATACTGAGAGAGGATCCAAAACAGAATTTATACAGGCCACAATGGGTCTACCTTTTTTTTCAGTCTTTATAGATTTGAGGTAATATGTAGAACAGTGATACTACTGGAGTTTTATTTAAAAGAACATGTCTTTTCTAATATACAGTAAATCCACTTTAGAAAATGGGTAAAGAGTATTCTTATTTCTGATTGGCTGCAAAAGCCAACCTACCGGTCCAGTATGAGACAACACAGACTGGGAAATAACTAGTCCCAGTCTCTGTTGCCTCATATAGTTCTAAAGCTCTGGGCAAGTAGAATGTTCAGAAAGGTGAGTACCGCCATGTTGCTTTGTTGTTTAGCGAGAGTCCCCCTCCTAGCCAGTTGATACAATCAAAGAGTGCAAAAAAAAAAATCACAAAACACAAGCATGTTTTTTTTTCTTGTAACAGTCCCAGCCAAGATCAGATTTCTCATAAATTAGCAACATTTAGGCACATTTTACCTGCTCACCAAATACAGTCATGCTAAAATTCAATCTGCCAACCACCCAATATCAGTATACCCCACCTGGCATGTCTGAGTTCAGCAAACTCCACCTTGCATGTCAGATTTCAGTAAACGCCACGTCGCATGTCCTTTTCGTATACACGGGCGGGTGACAAGAACCCCAAAACCTTTTTTTCTTCTCTGTGACATTACATGACTGCAGTAATGCAAGTAATCATGGCTTACCTCACTAGTTTCTTCTCCGTCCTGTTACAGTAAGGCAGTAATGCAAGCACTTGTGGCTTAATTGACTTTCTGTCTGCCACTAGCCAGGAATTTTGCCAGTTCTCGGCACAGGGAAAGCTTACACTCCTGACTTACAATAAATAGACAAAGTGAAACCTGTACGAGCATATGAATTTAATATTCCTTGAATTGAAGTATTAGCTCACTGCCTTAGAATTTTTTCAGCAGCCACTTAAGCATTACCGCAGTCAGTAAGAGCCGTTTTTTTAAACTGCAGCACTCGTCTCTCCTCAACTGCAACTCCCCATAGTGCACAGCCGACTCCTCACAGAAATAAATAAAAAAATGGAAAACTGCACATCAATGATTTAACAGTTTACACTCCTCTAACTGCTCTGCTTTGCACGCTTCCCTTGTGCAGACGTAAGCTGGCCCTTCTGCTCTGCACTTAATTCAAAAACTGTGAAATGCTTTTATTTAAAAAGAAAATTTACCTGCCGAGTACTGAACACCTTGCTCTCTTGCTCAGTACTCGCACTATGAACTCGGTCTCCCACTGCTTGATATTCTATATTTCATTGCTGTCCCATCACTCAGTTTTGCAGGAACAGCAACACAAAGATGCCAAGAAACTGCTGGGGGGGAGGGGGTGACTCCACAACACACTCCTTATCTAAAGGTAGTGGTGTTGGGGGGGGGGAGTGACTAGGAGAGAATGGCTCTGGGGAGGGGCAACAGCAGACAGAACAGCACAGAAATACAGAGGGACTACTTCACAAGGAAAATACTTTAAACTTCATTGTTACTCTTATTTATTTTTGTTTTTCTGAATCCCATCTAAAAATTCCAGCGGTAGCCCATTTTCTAAGTGCAATAATACCCTCCAGTGTGGGCGGTATGGGCAATACCGGACCTTCCAGGGGCTATAAGGCCCTCCACCTGTAGCATTGGGCCTCATTATTCCCCAGGGCGGTCCGGTATTGCCCAATACCACCCACCCTGTTGGGCATTATTGCTTACTTAAATGCTGTGTCCTATTGCATGTGTCTAACTTATTGCATCTGAAAATTCACATGTAGGATCCAACTGAACTGAAAGAGTTACATATCTCATTCAGCTGCCTGAGGCATTCTGTCTTATACAGTACATCTGGCCTTCCTACATACTACAGCTCCCCCTTCATTTGCACATTATATAATTATATCTGCATTCTTTTCTGACAATCATAGAGCAATAAATTGAGTGACGTGTATGATGATTTTCTACCCATTGTTCTGATTTTAGATGTCAAATTGTCTGTCTCTTTTTCAACTATATTTAAGAAAGTTTCAATATTTTCCAGAATTATACAAGGAGGGACAACAATTGATTTCATTTTCCATATCTGATTCAGCATCTTTTGCTTATTTCTGTTACTCTTTTGTTCTGCTGACATACAGTAATAGGTTGCATTTAATGTGAGAAAAACTACCTAATATGGTAGAATATCTGTAGAACAGGTCAAAACTAACTCCTGATATTGTTGCTTCCTTTCCTTGTCTATTCATCTCCTTTCTTGTTCTATTTATACTCATTCTATGCACACTTCTGCTCCTGCCTTTTTGTGCTCCTCCTGCCTATGGGTTTGTTTCTATGACTGTCTTGGTCCCTTTTGAATCTGTCCTGAAAGATGCTGCTCCCTAAAGAATTGCCCCATTGAACTTCCTGTGTCTTCTCTATCTATCCCTCTCTCAACTAAATAAATGGAACTTTCTGAGTTTAGCGTGTAGAAACATCATTTTGTAGCTTGCTCCTGCTACTCTCTTTTGCCCAGCTGTAGACCCACACATCCCTGAAATCTATGGAACTCATCTGAATTTTTGAACTTTGTGATTGCTAATGTCTTCATATTTCTCTTAACATTTCCTCATTTTGTCCTGATTCTATTCAATATATCCTTGTTACCTTGGATTTTAGCCTTGGTTTTGTACTACTCTGTCAAAGCTGTGATTTCCTGGTTTACTGGAGTAATCACAAAGAGCTTCAATTGGCTTCAGTTACATTTATTATGTCTGTGCATGCTCAAAATGAACATATCGCTATGATAGTGGATTTGAGAGGTGTATCACTGTTAGTCCAATGCAGGGCAATCTCCAATGGACTTGGCAGTGTTAGACCAATCATTAATCAGGATGATCATGACACTTCTGGGCTTGCTGGGTGGAAACTAGTTCAAGGAAAAGAGCCGCCCAAATCTAATGGTGGCTATTTGCTTTGATCTGCATGATGCCCACACTGCAATCAGCTGATCATGTCATGATCATCTTGCACTTCATTCTCCCCCAATGCAATCTCTCACTGTATAGTATCCTTCTGACCTCATTGTCACTTCCTGTACCCTGCTCCACAAAACCTGCTACCTCCTACTGCCAAGTATCCCTCCCACCTCTTGATTCTTCTTATGTCCAGCTCCATGAGAACAACTCCCTCCCACTGCCAAGTATCCCTTCCACCTTCCTGTTGCCTCCCTTGTACAGTTCATTAAATCAACTCCCTCCCACTCTAAATATCCTTCCCACCTCCCCATTACTTCACTTGCCCTAGTCTGCAAAAACAACTCTCTACCACTGCCAAGTGTCCTCCCACCTCCCCGTCACTTCCCTTGCCCTGAAAATGTTAAACTTGCATGTGCCCAATTGCCAGTGTTGGTAACTGAAATAAAGAAAACTATCCCTCATAGTCTTTTTATGTTGGCTTGCCGCTCTTGCGCGCAAGTCAACATCTTGGGAGAGTGCAGATTTGGGGGCGTGGCCGCTGTTGGGCGAATGCAGGGCACGCATCAGTAGGTGCGTTCCTCATTCCCCAATCAGCCTGCATGCCCTGCGCCACACCATGCATACATAATGGGGTGAGCATATCTAAGAAGAGGTCCACTGCAATCCAAGCAAAGCTCGTCATATGCAGCGGTCCTTTTCTTGCTGTGTTCACTGCCATTATGAGCATGGTAGGCGAGCGGGCGGACGCCTAACGTTTGCCAACATCAGGGGTGCCCAATCCCCCTGTCGTTAACCCCCCTGCTGTGTTTGTGTGCTGACGGGAGCCCACCCCATCAGCATAAACCCCCAGTGTTGAATGCCGAGGGGTTGCCCAATCCCCTCGGCTCACGCCCCACGCTTTCTTTGTTTGCTGACAGGGTGCCCAATCCCCATCGGCATTACTTCTCTCCCCCGTGTGTGTGCTGATGAGGGAGCCCACTCCCTGTCGGCATAAACCCCGCCAATGTTGAATGCCAAGGGGGGTGCCCAATCCCTCCTTGGTTCGTGCCCCCCCACTTTCTTTGTGTGCCAATGAGGGTGCCCAATCCCCCATCAGCTACTGACACCCCCCCAAAAAACAGTTAGGTGGCACGCTGGGAGCCCACCCCAGCATGCCAAATGCCCTGCAAAACGAAAACTGTCCCGCGATGGTTTCTGTTTTTTAACCTGTAAAATGAAAACCATCCTCGTAGTCTCGTGCCCCTCCCTCCACCGCACCCTTACTGCACCCACCTCCCCTCACCCCACCTCACCCCCATACTTACCTCTGGAGTCCGGCGCGATGATCTTCTGTGGACCGGGAACATGTCTGCACTCTTCAAAGCCGACCGTGAACTGAGGAAATGCCAGTAAGCTGTATAATGGAATGAATAGGGTTTTTTTCAACTTTGCGGTGTATCTCGGGCATTTCTTGGAATTTTGGCACCAAATTTTCAACTTGGGGTTTTTGGGGCCCCTCCTCATGAATTCTACAACTGTCATGGCGTTAATCGGCCTCGAAAGGTGATTTTGCAGTCACTGCATGAAATCACCCTTTGGGACCCATTAACAAAATGACAGAGCCAATGTTCATGAGGTGGCCTCTCAAAAAGCCTATGTTCCAAATTTGGTGGAAAAAATCCAACAAATGCCTGTTTTATGAGCGTGCAATGTGCAGTTGCTATGCAGGCTCGTAACTTCACGCATTCACAATATTTTAATGCTGGATTTTCAGCATTGTCATTTTAGTACACCTCCTTGTGAACAGTACAGCTGTCATTTTCCACATCCCACCCGAAATGTGTTTCCACACTTCCGGCACGCAATAGCGCAGTCACAGTGGGAAATCAGTGTTTGGGCCAGATTATGAAAATGACAGTGACACAGTTCATGAGCAGAGGTCCTAAAATGCCTATGTTGAAAATTTGGTGATGATACTCCATAAAATGACTGTGTTACGAGCATGCGTTGGCAGATTGCACACACACTCCTACCATCATGCATTTGTTATATTTTCACTCTGGATTTTCACCATTGCCATTTTTCCACACCTCTTGATGAACTGTACAGCTGTCATTTCACATATCCTGCCCAAAATGTGTTTTCTCACTTCCGGCGCAGAATAGCGTGGTCGCTGTGCGAAATCACTTCTTGGGACACTTTGAGGAAATAACAGTGACACTGTACATGAGCAGAGGTGCTAAAATGCCTATGTTGAAAATTTGGTGTCAACGCCTATAAAATGGCAGTGTTATAAGTGTGCATTGCATATTTCAAGAACCTTGTAACTCCTCAAGAAATTTGTATATTTTAGTGCCACATTTTCAACACTGGCATTTTTTACACCTCCTTATGAACTGTGCAGCTGTCATTTTCACATCCTGCCCAACATGTTTTCCCGCACTGCACTACCAAACACCCAAAGGGACACCCTAATGCCTGTCACTCTCTGCAGGGTGGGGGTGGGTTGGCATCAGTTCAATACTTCACTGCCATTCCTATGATGCATATTTCTAACTCCTGCACTGCCAATGCCAATGCCAGCAAGCCAACATTCAGCATGGACAAATGCTTGTTTTAATTTTGTTACACCATGTAAAAATGAAAATGGTCCATTGATGTCTGTTGCTGCTGCCCCACAGCCATTATCACCTGAAACCCCCTATGCAGCACCCACCAGCCCACAAACTCCTACCCATTGTTTAACTAGTGGGGGTCCAATGCTATAATCCTCTCTGGACTGGAGACACATCTTCACTCTTCATCACTGGACCAGGAACTGAGGAAACTGGGTAAGCTTGTCAATGTGTTTCAATGTGTTTTGAACTTGTATTCATAACTTGGTAATTTTTAATATTCTTCCTCCAAATTTTCAGCATGGCATTTTTGGGACCTTGACTCAAGAGAAATGTAGGTGACATTTTTTAATTCTGGTCAAAAGGGTGATTTTGCAGTCACTCCACAAAATTACCTTTTGTGCAGGATTTGAACATTTTCAACTACTGGGCTCAAGAGGTGTGGTAATAAAAAGATTAGGTTGAAAATTTGGGGTCAAAATATTAAAGAACAACAAAATAATGAATGTCCATTGAACGTTTTCAACACCTGCTCTTAACTTTGGTAATTTGCAATATTTTGACCCTAAATTTTCAACATAGACAGTTTTTGTCACACCACTTCATGAACGTGACAGGTATAGTTTTTCAAATTCTGACCAAAATGTGTCTTTGCACTTGTGGTGCAAAATGATGTTTTGGCCAGTAATGTATAAATGACACCTGCCATGTTCAGAAGAAGGGGCAATAAAAAGACTATGTTGAAAATTTAGGATTAAAATGTGAAAAAAACAGCTAAGTTATGAGAAAATGTTGGAACTTTATTTTTGCAGATTTTCCCCTATTGTTCAAAATGTCCCTTGTGTTACCCCATGACATTAACATGGCATGGCAGGTGGCATTTTTCAAATCCTCTTCAAAACATGTTTTTGCAGTCACACTGCAAAATCACTGTTTTGGATGGGATTTAAAAAATTCCACTTGACTTGATCGTAACATCAGGTCATAAAATACTATGTTGGAAATTTAGTGTCATAATGTGGGAGCCCACTGAAACATAGATATTGTCTCTCAGTTGGCCAGTCTTAGATAAATGCAATCTAAAAATGTGTAATAGCAAAACACCACTGAAAATGAGATAATTGCATCTCATCTGGTATATCTTGAGTATATATATAGTAAAAATGTGTACAAGCATGACTTGGCACAACAGCAATGCAAGTGGCAAATATTTAGCCTTGACAAATGCTTGTTTCCTTTGTTTTCATAGCATAAAAACAGCCAGTCTGAGAAATAAAATAAATGTAGAGAGGTCATATTTGTATTATCATATTTTGAGCTGTACAAACCTCCCAAAGATCAATCTTGCAACAATGTTCCATGAAATCAGGGAAAGTTAGTCAAGCCCAGCCTAGTTATGAACTAGTTATCTTAGTTTAAATGCAGAAAACCATTGTTTTGTGGTTTAAAATGTACTGGAAGACCATTTCCTTTCTGCCAGGGCATATGAAGCACATTAAAAATCAAAGTGGTTTAGTGGCCATGATGAAAGTTACTGGTTCCAATAATTAGATCTGTCCATCATGAACAAAGCTGCATGTACTGAGGCAGAACTGAGTGTTGGACCTATAGAGTAATCAGTCACCCAACTTTGTCCCCCAGTTGTTTGAAAAGTCTTATGTCACACAAAAAGGCAAAAAACCTGAAGATGACAATAACATGACAGCACACAATGCATGAAGGCTGTTGGGTTCAGAAATTACATCCATTCAGACACTGCCAAAATAGGACACAACTTGAGGTTATGCAAACAATAAGTGGTGGATACAGAGTACTTGGGCCAACTTTGCCAAACAATTTAATGTTTGTATCAGGCCCATGTAGGACCCAAAATCTGAACACAAGGGTGCATTAGTCCACTGTGTGTAATGGCTACTGGTGCCAATAACCATGTCTATTCAGCTACAGACAAGGATGGACAAGGCGTCCGTCTATTCCAGGGATACGTCTTACACACAGAATACAGTACAAGTAGCATTAAACTATCCCACCAATGAGTTGGTTTAGCATTGTTTTTTACAGTTGCCAATGTACTGCCAACTTATACTGCATTGTTTTTTTAACACTTGACCAGCTCAAAAGCAGCGTTTATAAAATGTTTTTGCTACTCAGTTGGAATGTAGCTTAAGTACAATCACAATGCAATGCAAAACTGAGATGTAACTCCTAAGAAACAGTTTGTGGAAGGGTTTGTATTGAACCCAGCAACACTTACGTCGCTCAGCCAGAAATGCTAAAGCAATTCATTGGCTGAACAGTTTAATATGATTTGTACTGTACTTGATCAACTTGCCAAAAAATCAAATGTTTGCTTAGGCACTTTATTTATGCCCAAAAATGTAAAGACAATGCTGCAGCAGCCTACAGTGTGTGAGGGCTACTGGTTCAAAAACGTATGTCAATTCAGACCCTGCCAGGTGTATATGGAGCTTCACATTATGACAAGAATAAGTGTTGGGCAAGAGTTCTTGGCCAGCTTTGGCTAAATATTTGTAATTATTTGCATGGATAACAGTAACAGATATGAAACAACCAACCTATATGTGATAAGCCACTGGCCAGCAACATAGTTTGTAAAATGTCACATAGTGCAAAGCTGGAGTAAACCAGCTTTGAGATAGTGTACAGGACCAGCCAACATGGATTAGCCTGTCCAGTAAAGAAACAGTTGTCACACTCACCAAACAGTTAAACTTCAGGTTGTGCAGCATGCACAGGGTAAGCCAGCAGACACCGTAAGTAATTCAATTGTGTCTTAGATAATAAGATTAAGACATGTACAGTAGGTGAATCTCTAAGAAGTGGATGAATAATTTAATGATCATTGAGCAGCAAGAAAATAACACACATTTAGATAAACATGGCAGCCAAATAAAACAAAATATGGTCAGAGCCAACAAGACTGCATAATGATATTTTATGGGGATTAGGAGCCATCCAAAGGGACATTGCTTTTATATGAAACCTCAAGCAGCTCAATATTTCTTTTTTGAACTGTCTGCCAATAACAATGTTCCCCTGTGATTGCTAGCCCTATTAAAGCTAATACATTCTCTGGTGGAAAGCGGAACATCTGTTGGGTTGGCCAGCGTCCAGAGCTCACAGGTGGTGGAGACTAAATTGGAAGAACATTCGAGCTACATGCTTCAGAATCTTTGGAGAAGCTTTGAATGCAGGATTACATAGCATGCTTAATTTTAAAAACAGGTATGCCATTGTTGCTTGGCATGTAATCTTTACAGCAGATCTTATTGCCTGTCCATTCTGGTTTCTGGGCTCTCCTCTGTTTCTTAATTCCTGCAGATTGGCCTGAGGAAAGCGGATTGTCTGACCTGAGCTGTGCAGGTATCCAGGTACTGGGCAGAAATACCCTCGGAAGGTGAAAGAGGACACAGACGTGACGGAGTCATTCGACTGGTTAGGAGTCCTCCACCTGCTATGAGGAGTGTATTTTGGCCTCTTTCTTTTTTGTGCAAAGTAATATTCAAAATATACAGGTGGGTTTGTATTTTTAAGGGCTGCCCCTAACTACTTTAGCTGATTCTAAATTTTTTTAGACATTTGCAGAAATGGAGACTAGTTTTTTTTTATCTCATAAGAGTTGCAATTGCACATTCTTATATTTTAGTCTAGTTTTTACTTTTAACTGCACTTAATTGGATTTAACTTGATTTAATTTTTACACGCTGTAAATCATTTATTACGTGGGTTGACAGTTTCAAAATCTGCGCAGGTCAAGAGACTGAGTTTTCTTTCAGACTCTCTCCTGGTCTGTATCTGTGGCTCACTATAGCTATAGCATCTGTAAAGGCAGTGGTGCCTTCTGAATTTACTTTTTCTCAAACTGCGAGTGTCCAGAATGCTGTTTTACTTACTATTTTACTTATTGCTGGTCGCCGACATGGGCTCTGGATGACCGATAGATTTTACTGCTGAGTAAACGCTCAGAGTGATTAGTACTTGGAATTAAGATGCCAAAAACTGTTGAAAAACTTAAAACAGGGTTTGAACGTTAAAGTGTCTTATTATCCATGTCAGATTTTATTACATCTTATTAGATCTTCTACATTTGAGTCAGTGATTGGGCATTGCAATTTTTTACGAGAAATAAGTTAAAAAAGATTTTATTACTGAGTTTTATATATGAGTTTCATATATTTGTATGTGTAGTTTGCTTTAAACTGAGGATCTAATGACTGCCTGTGTTGGGGTATGTATTATTTAGTGATAGTGGATCACTCAGCATAGGTAGACAGGACCTATAGTGTATTTACATAGATACATAGATAGTGTCGGCAGATAAGGGCCTATGGCCCACCTAGTCTGCCCATTTGAGCTTGTAAGTTCAGTTTGTTTTCCTAGAAGTCTATTTCCCCTTACCCCTGACCTCTAGAATTCCTTTATGTCTATCCCATGCATTCTTAAATCCCGTGATTGTTTCAGCCCCCACCACTTCCTCTGGCAGGGTGTTCCACTTGTCCACCACCCGTTCTGTGAAGAAATTCTTTCTCATGTTTCCTCTGAATCGTCCTCCCTCCAACTTCATCCCATGCCCTCTAGTCCTGAAACATCTTTTTCGCTTAAAAATAGTGTTTTCCTGCACCCTGTTCCTCCCTGTAAGATACTTGTATGTCTCTATCATATCCCCTCTCTCCCTCCTCTCCTCCAGGGAGTACATGTTCAGTTCCTTCAACCTATCTTCATAGGACTTGTGATGCAACCCATGCACCATCTTTGTTGCCCTCCTCTGAACCTTCTCTACCCTGTCTATGTCCTTACGTAGGTATGGTCTCAGAACTGTACACTGTACTCCAGGTGGGGCCTCACTAGTGTCTTGTATAGCGGAATTATGACCTCCCTTTTCCTGCTGGTGATGCCCTGCCTATACATCCCAGCATCCTATTTGCTTTACCTGATGCCTTGTCACACTGTTTCCCACCTTGAGGTCATCAGAGATGACAACCCCAAGATCCTTTTCCTGCTTGGTGCATGCTATATCCTCACCCCCAACTGATATATTGTGCCAGGGTTTTTGTGCCCCATATGCATTATCTTGCACTTCTTTGCATTGAATTTCAACTGCCAAACCCTTGACCATTCTTCAAGTTTCTGCAGGTCCTTCTCATTCTGTCTACACCCTCTGGTGTGTCTACTCTGTTACAGAGCTTTGTGTCATCAGCGAACAGTGAAATTCTGCCTTCTATATCCTGTGCAATGTCACTGATGAAGATGTTGAATAGGACTGGTCCCAGCACTGATCCCTGTGGTACCCCACTGGTCACTCTTCCCTCTGTGGAGTGACAGCCATTTACCACCACCCTCTGTGTCCTGCCACCCAGCCAGTTACCTACCCACCACACTACTGTCCTGCCCAAACCCATATTCCCCAGTTTGTGTAATAGTCTTCTATGTGGCACAGTGTCAAAGGCCTTGCTGAAGTCCAGATAGGCCATGTCCACTGCCCTCCCCTGATCCACCTCCCTAGTCACCCAGTCAAAAAATTCAATGAGGTTGGTCTGACATGACCTCCCCCTGGTGAAACCATGCTGCCTTGGGTCCTGTAGTCCATTGACAACCAGATGTTCCACCAATCTCTCCTTCAGTAGTGCTTCCATGATCTTTCCCACTACCGAGGTGAGGCTGACTGGTCTGTAGTTCCCTGCTTCCTCTTTGTTCCCACTTTTGTATAAGGGACTACATCTGCTGTCCTCCAGTCTTTGGGTACCTCCCTGTTTCCAGTGATTGGCTGAACAGGATAGCCAGAGGTTCAGCCACCACCTCTCTTAGTTCTTTAAGGACCCTGGGTGCACCCATCTGGCCCCATTGCTTTATCAGCTCTTATTACTTCCAGTTCCTTCAGGACCCTTTCTCGTGTAAAGGGACTTGTGTCCATTCTGCACCATTCTCACCCTTGTACTCCCTTCAGACCCATTACCCCCTCTTCCTTAGTAAGACTGAGCAGAAATACCTGTTCAATATGTCAGCTTTACTGTTGTCGTCCTCCACTGGCTCCCATCCTCCCCTTCAGTCTCACTATCCCTCCTTTGTCCTTCTTTTTTCACTTATGTACCTGTAAAAGGTTTTGTCCCTTTAACCACTGATTTTGCAATGTGTTCTTCTGTCTGAGCTTTGGCTTCCCTTACTGACTTCCCTGCCTCCCTTTGTTTCTCCTGGTACTTCTCCCTATCCCCTTCTGCCTGTGTCTTTTTGTATTGCCTGAATGCAATCTTTTGGCTTTCACTTTCTTTGCTACCTCTTTGGAAACACATAATGGTCTCTTCTTTCTTTCCTCTTGCTAACCTGCTTAATGCATAATTCTGTTGTTCTTATAATCCCCATTTTAAATACTGCTATGTTCCTCAATCCCTGATTCCTGTCCCATTCCCTTAATGCCTCTTTCAAGCATCTCCCATTTTCCCAAAGTCTGCCCCTAAAATCCAGGATACGTGTTTTGTGTGGTTTGGTTCTGCTCTTTCTGTGATTTCAAACCACAATGACTGGTGGTCACTGTTACCCAGGTGCTCCCCACTGTTACCCCCATCACACTGTCCCTGTTTGTGAGCACAAGGTCCAGTATTGCCTTCTGCCGAGTTGGTTCCATGACCAGTTGCTTGAGGAAGGCACCCTGAAGGAGTCCAGGATAAATCTGCTCCTAGTTGATGCTGCTGCTGGGATGCTCCAGTCCACGTCTGGTATATTGAAGTCTCCAACCAGTACTACCTCACCCTTGTCTGCCATCCTTTGGATGGCTAGCATCAGCTCCCTATCTGTTTCTTCCTCCTGGGCTGGTGGTCTATAGACCACACCTGTGCGGATAGCTGGCCCCATTTTCCTTTCCAGCTTAACCCACAGTATCTCTCCCCCATTTTGTTCCTCCTGGATCTGTGTGGCCCTTATGTCATTTTTCACATACAGTGCCACTCCTCCTCCCTTCCTGCCTGCTCTGTCTCTTCTGAATATGTTGTAGCCAGGTATGGCCATCTCCCAGTCATGGTTATCATTACACCAGGTTTCAGTGATGGCCACAATGTCCAGGTCTGACTGTACCATGACAGCCTCAGATCTTCCATCTTGTTGCTAAGGCTCCTGGCATTTGCACACATGGCTTTCCATGATTTGACCTCCCTAGACTGCTTCACTGTTCTGCTCCAGCCCCTTCCTTGGTTGTCATTTATCCCTGGTTCTCCTTGCTGTCTGCCCTTCTGCTGAATTTTTCCCCTTTTCTGCTTATCCACCTTTTGGACAGTAATCTCCATCTTTTTATGTCTTTTAATTTTTTTTATATATATATTTTATTTCTACAGTATTATCCGAGGCACCCAAACTTATGGTTTCCTCCATCTTTTTTTGTAGTGATTTATAAGAAAGAAAGAGAGCAGAACAGGTGATGCAGAATGGACTGAAGTTTGGTCAGGAGTTTGGAAGCTGGGTACATTTTTTGAAGAAGGATTTTCTTTGTCTGGACTAGCACCCTTGAACCTGGTTGTTTTACTTTATTCTGCAGTTTTGCACACTGTACTTCAATATCCTTTATGGAACATCATAGAGCATGGACCTGAAGATCTTTTGAACTATAGAAGTGGGGTGTGGATGTGAGGCCATTCGTACAAAGAAATAACTTTTGTATACCTCAGCATATTTGAGCACTAATAAGACTTGTCTGGTATAATGCTCTGAAGGCTTTATTGTATTTTTGCACAACTAACTTCTTATTTTGGAACACTATTTGGGAACTGTTTCTTAGTTTTTTTAACTGTTTGGGTTCTCTTCCCCCCAGGTGTGATTTTTTGCCAGTAGTCGCTGGTAAAGGACTACTTACTGGTATAAATATGGAATACACCAGGAAACAGATTTTGGAGATGGGAGAGGATTGCTTAGACCTTCCAAATCCTCAAGGTGGTGGGGAATAAAAATGGGTGATGAAATAACAGTTAATATGCAGTCTTATTTTGCAGAGAATTCCCAAATTGATTTAACGCAACCTACATTCAGCATTCATTCAACCCTTGTCACAATTTGCCATAATGAGGGGGGTGGGGTTAAAAAGAAAAAGGGTAGGGGTAAAAGCAAAGAAAAGACTAAGTTGGCAAAAATATGGTAAAGTAACAATTCTGGCCTAACAAGACATGGTAAGGATGTTAAGAACCCTATGAGTCTCACAAAATATAAACAAGGTGAAAAAATGTGGTGTCTTAAGCAGTCAAAAATAAAAGATAATTTTAGCCTAATAATTATAAGTTAGGAATATCCCTAGTAATTCTTCAAGTGCCGCTACCCGAATGAGGGGAAAGGGTACTATAACCTGTGATGATTGTGCAATAATTGAAATGGGAACAGCCAATGAGGAACTAGAATTTAACTACTCTATTTGTCCTGTAACAACAAATAAGACTGGTTCAGCAGTACATATTAATATTGATGCTTCTGAAAATCTGAGTTGTGTTCCATCTGGCTGTATCAGCGTGTCTTCTGTAGACACCACGGTAGACTCACTGGAATTTTCTCCTGAATATTTTCCTGAAAACAACCCCAGTCCTGCATGGTATTGTAATCTGAGGCAGATTGCTGGGGATTTACAGGAAACTATAAATGGTCTTAAACAATTTTATGCTGCTAAACAGATGGGTAGGGGGAGTCTAATAGAACAACCAGATAGGGATACAGAAGTTAAGTATCCTACTGCTTTGAGTAAAGATTTGTGTGAAGCTATCAGTAATCCTTATTCTGCTCACCGAATGATTATGAATCATTTACTAGATCTGAAGTGTGAGCTGGATCTATTAAAAGAGAATATTCAGTAAATGGATCCAGACTAGATGAGGTGATTCAGAAGCTAGATAAAATAGCTCCTTCTGAAGGTTTAAATTCACTTTCGATTAATTTTGAGAATGTCCCACAAATCTGATCTGATTTTTCCCCTATAGACTGTCCTATTTCACCTCCCAAAAAGGGGGATGGTAGGGGGAAGAGAAAGGGAAAAAGAAAGGGGGAAATCAGGTCAAAACAAGAACCTGAGGGAAAACAGTAAACACAAGAATACAAAAACAACTAAAGCTATGAGGACATTCCTATTTGAGGAAAGTGTCCAAGATTCAACTGTTATAACAGGTGGGGCTCAGGAAATATCTAGTAGCAAAAATAGTGCGTTTTTTTGCAACAACTAAATAATAGAAGTAAAATACAGGAAATTAGAGTAGATCATTTGCTGCAGGTAGATGTACCTGCAACAAAGGGGCTGACACCTCTCTATAGTGTAATTAATCAAAAACATAATCAGCTGATAAGTGATAGCAATGAGAAGGTTTCACTAGCAACTGAGATTCCAGTTTCAGTAGATTCAGGGTTGTGCACAAATATTAAGAACTTACACCCTGATTACCTTGATGGCAACCTTTCCATTGATGAAGTGGATATTTGTGAATGTGCCATATTAGTTGTATATGGCTTTACTGTGCCTCAGGACTGGTCCTATGCTGTTTTAAAGAACAAAATTGTACATTTATTAACGGTAGCAGTGGGAGTAGATATTTATGGCTCAGATATTGCACAAATTTGGAAGGACAAGGATTTTAATGGAATTGATTGTTTGTTTTTATTCTGCACAGCACCACAATTAGCTAATCATATCTGCATAAACAATTAAGCTTTTAGGAAATTTGGATGTAAGGTTGATTACATAAACGGGGGTGCAGAACAAGAGGAAGATAGAAATTAAAGGGCAGCACTATCAGCTTAGCATATTTGGCCTAAAGTCTTGCCCAAATGAGACTGGGGTAATTTAGAGGTAACAATAACTAATTTACTTACACATATTTTCAAAATTTCTGACAGGGATTTTGGTATGAAACAGATTAATAGATGTAATAAGGGTACAGTCGGTAGAGTGGATTTTGCAGTTCAAAATTCTGAATTAGCAGGAACTATTCTGGACAAAGCCACATTACTGGACAAAGTGGGGATCCATATAGTGGATAGTTCAATCTTGCAAAGGAAAAAGATGCAAACTTTTGCATCTAAGGATAGTGGAAAAATGGAAATTAAATCTCCTAAAATAATGCATTTATATGGTCTGGGTAGAACAAAAAATGAGAATAATAACAGTCTCAGAGACACAGTTATAGATATTCTGGAACAATTCCTGTACATCTCTATTGAGAACTCAGATGTAATCTGTATTAGCAGGCAAGGAGCTGATCCTGACTGTGATTTGATTCTTCTAGTTTTTAAGTCTACTGTATATAAAAAAAAAAATGTTGATAATATGGGCTTGCTGGATGCTTTAGGGTTGCATATTGTCCAGGAGGATGATTATTTAAAATCATTAACTTGTAAACATAATTTAGTAGATAAATTCATACAGTACCAGGGTAAGAATCAAGTAAGTATATTGTTTAATATTTCAACATCTAACAAGTTTGATCCCCTTACCACACAGACTGATTGACTATTTGACTCAGCAAGAAGGCAACCGGAAGGGCATTCTTCTAAATTTTCAGTATTATCATGGAACATTGCAGGTTTTTTTTTTCAAAACTGGTAGACAAGGAGTGGTTGGACTTTGTAACACAATTTAACATTTTTTGCTTCAAGGAAACCTGGCACAATAAAGATCAAGAGCCATTATTAAATGGCTTTCAGACATTTCAAATACCGGGGAGAAGCTAGCAAACAGAGGTTGAACTGCAGGTGGCTTAGCTATTCTAATTAAAATAGATAAGGATATTTCTGTAGATTTACTCTATAGTAATAAAAATATTATAGTACTATACATACAACCTAAGGGGGGAAAACATTTTTGTTTAGCTAATGTTTACTTTCCACCAACAAATTCCAAACTGTTTTCTTTATCTTTATGGAACCAACTGGAAAACTGTCTACATAAAAGTTGGGATATAACTACTTATGAGGAATTACTCTGTGGAAATTTCAGTGCAAGACTTGGCCCATATGATGGATATCTGGATAGTAGTTACCATAACTGGTGCCATTCGGAAATATACCAGTACCCAAGAACAACTAAAGATAAGAAAACAAATAAGATGGGACAGTGGTTGATGGATTTTTTGCTCTTGTATAATTTGGCTCCTATTAATGGTAGAATCCCTGGTGATTTAGAAGGGGAATATACTCATTTTTCAGTTAAGAGTCCTACTCAATTATTGATTACATGTTCTGGAATGGAGATATGTCATTTGGGAAACCTTAAAAATACCAATTAGGACAGAGAGTGACCATCTACCATTGACTTTATATTCAACAGTTTCAAACTGTTGTATTAGTACTGATTCACATTTACCATACTTGGAAATTAGAAATACCAAGATTAAATGGCAGGAGAAGGCAGTTTCCTCTGTAAGAGGTTTCCTAATGGAAGTGGTTACTAAGCTTACAGATGCCACTTTGGACTATGAAGCACTTCATCATGATCTTTCTGACTGTCTTGTGAAGATTAAAGATATTCTTCAAATTACATCTGTTAATAATAAGACTGGTCAAAGAGATACTACATGGTTTTATCAAGAATGCAGAATAGCAAAAAAGGAGTTAAATAACAAAATCAGGAAGGCCAACATCTTTAAATCCCCACAGGGAGTTAGAGATTTAAATAAATACAGGGAAGAAAATAAAAAATGGTGTCTTTATAAACATGGGGAATATCAACAGAAACAATGGAACAATATGCTTACAGCAATAAATAATAAGGATTGTCAATCATACTGGCTACTTGTGGCAAGGGGCACAACTAATGTCAAATATGAATTAAATACTTATATACCCTTAGACACATGGTTTAAATGTTATTCCGCAAATTGTTTTCTTTAGATATTAGTAATGTAACATCTTTAGACTACAATATGCATTTATTTCCCTTATTTATCCCTTCTGAAATTCATTGGGTTATTGCCTCTTTAAAAATTAAAAAGATGCCAGATCCTGACATGATCCCGTCTGAAGTTTATCTGAGTATACCATCCTTGTGGGCTATAGTGCTCACTAAATATTTTAACTTCTGTTGTCAAAGGTTAACTTTCCCTGCATGTTGGAAAGGAGCAATAATAATGTTGATTTATAAAAATGTTGGCAAAACAGATCCAACTATGTACAGGCCAATTTTGTTATTAGATAATCTAGGAAAGATTTTTTTCCAGACTCATACTGAATAGACTCAAAGAACAGCTGGTACTTTTGGGAGATCTGCCTGATGCTCAGACTGGTTTCAGACCTGTCTTTAGTACTACTGATCACTGTTTTGTAATTAGGCACCCACAAAAAAAAATACATCGTCCTGAGAAAGCAGAAGTTATATGCTGCATTTCTAGATTTCAGTACAGCCTTTGATTGTATTTCTAGAAACCTCTTATGGGGTATAATGAGGGAAAAGGAGTTTTCAGTGGAACTAATAGCAATAATTAGAGAACTCTATACTTCAACATGGGCTCAGGTGAAAGCGGGAAAAGGAGAACAGTTTACCTCCATTTTTCCTACAAATATGGGTGTGCAACAGGGCTGTGTTATTGCCCCTCTTCTTTTTGGTATATATATAGGTAATTTGTTACATGATCTGAATCTTGCTAATACTGACTCCCCAAAGATTGTGGGAAAGTATTGTAGCGTTTTAGCATATGCTGATGAATCAGTTATGTTCTCTTTATCACAAACAGGTCCACAGGCTAAGCTAGGTATATCAGATAATTATGCACTTAAATATAAATTAAGGGTAAATGTACAGAAAAATCAGGTTCTTATTTTTGGAAATAAGGTAAAAAACAAAAAAAAGGTTTTGAACTCTGGGAAAAAGATAATGGAGACAGTGGATAGTTATGTGTATTTGGGTTTACTGTACATTTAACACAAGCTGGTAAATGGAATAAACAGTTTGAAACTACACTTATAAAATTAAAAAGGACAGCTAAATCTTTGATGATATTTAACCAAAAATATGGTGGGAATTCCGTCAAACCACTCTTGACAGCAGCAGAGGCCAAATATAATTTGCAGGCTTTGTTTAATGCTGCAATCTGGCAGCATTCTAATTTGGATAAACTGGAGGTCCCACTAAACAAATTACTTAGAGTAACTTTAGGGTTAAATAATTATGTTCCTGCTTCTCTGCTTAGAGCAGAAACTGGGACCATTTGTCTTAGAGCTTATTCTGATGCCAGAATAGTAAATTATTGGATTAAACTTCTTCAGCATAAACAGAATAGATATACTTTCTTGTGTTTAAAAGAAAAATATACCTGGCTTTCTCTGGGACATTTGAGATCTGAATGGCTATCTTTGCTAATTCAAACTCTACAGAGGATGGGACTAACTCATTTGAAGAAATATAGGGATATGGGAGTCACTATTAGCTTAAAATATCAGACATATGTTACGAATAAGATCAAGGAATATTCTAGATCTTTGGATCTTGTTAATATTGGAGAATTAAAAATGTCACCATGGCTTAGGGTTAATGATGTTGCACATTATTACAGATACTATCTGGATATACTGACTGAGCCTAATCAAAGAAGGCATTATACTAGATATAGATTGGAGGTATATCCAAATAATATAGTAGAAGCCATTTATAGAAAAGATACTTCAGTACAATCTAAGTTCTGTTCATGTACTTGTTTGCTTTTAGTAAATCTGGAACATGTTATCTTTACCTGTAAATGGTATATGTTTCCTAGAGATAAATGGATTTTACCACTCTGCCAGACTGTACAAACAGAGGATAAGAATGTTTTGTTGAATAATTTTTTTTACCTCTAATGATGAGATTGTACTTAGAGCAATGGCTAACTATCTAGTTAATATATCTAGATATTTCTTAAATATCATAGCAGGACTGTAGCAGATAATGAATTACACCATTAGGGATTTTTCTCTTTTAGCTATATATGGATATTATACTAATACTTTAGCAATATCAGACAGCTAACATTTTTGAGCTTTGCACATTAGGATACTTAAGATATTATGCTAACTTATTCATCTATCTTTCTTGTTAAACATTGTAAGACTTATATGATAACATGTATGCTTGTTATGTCTATACTTACCTATATGATATTTATTTTATTTATTTATTTAGTCTTTTGTTAACCGGGTAGGTGCACTAGCCATAAAATGACTATTTTCAGGCACGACCCGGGAGAGTACAATAAAAGGAGAACAGTTGAACAACAGTAACATGGGTACAATAATACAAATAGAGGAACAGTACAGCAGTGCTACAAAAATACAGTGGGTAGAAACAACAAAAAATAATGGCAAGCATTATACAGATAATGGCAGTAAGATATATAATAAGTGCAGAAACCATGGACCCGAACTGTGGAGTGAAAGGGTTAATAAGATAGTAAGGTTATATAGAGAGAAATGTGAAGAATGTTCAAACATAACAAGAAAGACTGACAGAATGAAGGTCGGGGTGGTAATTGGCAAAAAAACAGTGGATGGTCAGCAACAAGGTTCAAGAAGGAAGAGAGCTAGTAGTCAAGAAGTTATTTACAAAGAGAATGAAAAATATGGGAAGGGGAAGAGGAGACAGTCTTGGAGCTGGATTAGAGCAGGGGTGACATTACTGATAAGTCTCAGGATCTTCAGGTTGGGTCAAAGCATGTACAAGCATCAGCTAAGGATAGATAATGACGATATTCACTTTTAAATCCAAAGTGAGACTGAGACAGCCGGAGGTTGAGTGGAAGAGCATTCCATAGCCTGGGAGCAGAGAATTGGAAGGCCCCTGTGCCTTTAGTCATCTGACATCTCAGAACATAGAGCAAGAATTTGTCAGCTGATTGAAGGCCATGGGAGGATGGTTGAGGGACCAGCAACGCCGCCAGCTGGGATGGGTTTTTTTCCCGGTTGATTGAGTCCATTAGTGATCTAAGGTAGTATTGTCTACTGGCAGAGGGTGAGAGCCAATTCAGATCCTTATAAAGAAGGCAGTGATGTTTGAGTCGAGGTGACGAAGAGACAAATCGGCATATATTGTTATAAGTTACATCCCATTTTAGTAGGGAGGTTTTATGGGCAGAGGTAAGAATAGAGGCACCATAAGTAAGGGTTGGGAGAAGAATACCTTGGGCAATTGCTAATTTGGCTGAGGGTGTAAGCATTTAGCTTGTTTTGTAAGCTACTCCTAGTTTCAAGTTTACAGCTTTGCATGAGGACTGAATGTGAAGATTAAAATCCAGGGACTGGTGCAGGAGGATCCCAAGGTACTTGAAGGAAGTAACATTTTCAAGTGAAAATCCTCCTGGGTCAAGAACCTCCAGCAAACTAGAACAGGTCTTAATCTTCGGTGCAGAACCTAGGAGCATGGCTTTCATTTTCTTTTCATTTAGTACAAGCTTACGGTCTAGTAGCCAGTCTAAGTCCTTATTGAAGTCTGAAGTAAGTGATGTGTTTATGCAGGCAATACTAGAAGAACTAGTGTAGATGATCAGGTCATCAGCATAGAGAATAGCTGAGCAGGATTCCAGGACCTCAGCTGCATTGTTGATAAAAATTGAGAACAGAAGGGGCCCAAGGATAGAGCCCTGGGGGACCCCAAGGTTGATAGTAGACATGTTGGACAGGGAAGAGTTAAATTTGACAGCTTGCAACCTGTTTGACAAGTAGCTACAGAACCAGTCCACAACAGGGGTAGAGAAATGAAATTTATGGAGAGCGGAGAGAAGCAGGGGATGTTCTACAAGGTCAAAAGCCTTAGTGAGGTCAATGAATATGGCACCTGTGAGTTTTCCAGAGTCCATGTTGGACAGAATATCAGTAGTTAGTTGAAGAAGAGCCATGGTGGTGCTATGACCTTTTCTGAAACCATGCTGAGTGTCTGAGAGGAGATTGTAGCATGTAAGGTAGTCAATGGTCTGTGATGCAACTATTTTCTCTAGGATCTTGTTAAGGACAGAGAGAATTGCTATAGGTCTGTAATTGGCCTTGTTCTTTGGGTCACCTTTTTTAAAGACAGGTGTTACTCTTGCAGATTTCCATAGGTCTGGCACAGTGCTATGGATAAGAGATAAAGTGTAGATTCTGGCAATCGGAGAGGCAATGAGTGGAGCAGCCAGCTTAAGAAGACGAGGTTCCAGTGAGTCAGAACCAGAGCTGGTATTGGCAGATATGGATCTCAGTAATTTCAGAATGTCCGCTCTTGATATAGCCTTGAAATAGAATGGTGGTGCTGGAGGAGCATCATACAATAGGGCAGTATGGTTGTCTGATGGTAGTGTGGTAGATAGATTGGAGTGTGATCCACTAGGTTGTAAAGCCAAGGTATAGTATGAAAGATCAGAGAAAAGATTGTTAAAACTGTTTCAGATGGTCCTAGGGTCATTACAATGTGCCCCATTTATGATCATTTCATCAGGAGTGACCGACTGCGAGGTACTGAGAAATGTTTTGACATGGGCCCAGAATTTCCTCGGGTTGCAGGCTGAGTTTTGTAGAAGGTCCTTGCAGTATTTGCTTTTAGCAACTCTAACTTGTCTCTTACATCTGTTCCTTAGTTCACGATAGACAATAAGATCTGACTGTAGGCCAGTTTGTTTGTAGCGAATCCAAAGTTTGTCCCTCTGGCGCAGATTAGCAATGAGGTCTTTATGCAGCCACCTCGTCTGTTTTCCTCTGACCCTCCTAGTAGTCTTGAGGGCATGTTTATATTGACTGGTAAGAAATTAATTTATGACTATCTGTAGAGCAACCTCCACATCCTTTGTCTGATAGATGCCTGCCCAGTCGATATTGGAGACATCATAGAGAAATGCATCCTGGTCAATATGAGCTAGATATTGTATTTTATTAGTGTCATGGTCTTTGACCAATCAAAAATAAACTAAACTTTGACATTCTCTGGTGTCCACAGGTACCTCTCACCCTCTGACTGCCGGGCCTGTTAATAAAAAATCATTCCCCAGTGTGCAGTGGCTCCATCATTGTCCAATCTCCTGCCATGTTAATAAATAATTCCCTTGCTGCAGTATAAGGTCGGTCTGGTCCAGTGGTATGGAGGGATGAGGCACTGCGTGCCTTGACTCCCACTACATCAATGACCCGAGCTCAGGAACATGCTCAGGTTGCTGAGGGTCAGACAGAAGATTGAGCATTCATCAGATAGCTGTCCTGTCCCTGGGTGGGAAGTCATAGTGACTTGGCCTTTGCTTCCTCCAGGTGAAGGCAGTAATCCAAGGGAAGGGGGAATTCGGAAATGGCTAGCATAGGCTACCCACCTACCTCAGTCATGCACTACCACCTGAATTATTGCCTCAGGTCTAGATGTGAGTGACTGGTTGGGAGAAGGATGGCTCTCCCCTTCCTGGCCCTATCACTGGGGAGGCAATCCATGGGGATCTTTAGATTCAGTGGTTTTGGACAGGAAAGTGGCAGACAGGGGAGGTGTGTACAGGGCCGAGAGCCTGCCTGAGTCAACTAGCAAGGCAAAAATGTTTATGGAGGAGGAAAAGGCTGCAGTATGTATGACCTTAACCAAGAGCTCACATCCTGTGAGACTGTGAAAGTAGAGGAAAAAGGTTAATATGGTGTAAATACAGTAGTGGGAACAATAGAGAGGATAGAGATACAAAACGGGTATAGTACAGTGTAAAAGGTAAAAGAAATATTGCTTTAGATAGAAAGTTACAGAATTAAATGAAGTAACAAATATAGAGGTATGTTTAATTTAAGTAGTATACTAATATCATTAACTGTTTACCATGAGCGTCAAAAACAAAACACAAAAAGCAGAATAATGAAATGTTTGTAACCAAGTTACTCATGTGTTTTCAGCTTGACTTGCACATTGATTTTAGTGTGTGGTGTATATCACTTTAGGAGATCTGTATAAATGAGATGCACATTTGTATTCCTCAGACCCACCCCCTGAGGAATGCCCATTGAAGGGTTGAAGCACTGGGGCTAGTGGGTGTACACCAGCATATTGCCAGAAACTAAATCTTGCACTGAATCTATGAGTGCTGAGCTTTCTGTTCTTTCCTTATTACAAGCTGGCAGATTTCCTCATGTACCACCTTTTCCAGTGCACACCACTCTACACTACTTACACTATAGCCACAGCACTGACCATCACAGGACTGGCCCTTCCACCTCCTATAGTTACAGGACTGCACCCCTGAGTCACATGACTGAAACCTTCCACTGCCAGTCACAGCACTGGGCACCCACCCCTGACAGTCACAGAACTGATCCCTATTCCTAACTATCACAGCACTACACCCCACCAAAATGACAGCACTGCCCCATACCCCCTAAAGTCACATGGATGACACTGTCCATAGGCAGTTACAGCAGTAATCCCCCCTTAACAGTCACAGCACTTACCTCAGTCACAGCACTGAAGACCACCCCACACAGTTAGGACTGAATCCCCCCCCCTTACAGTCACTTAGTTTGGTGCCTTATACAACCTTCCTGCCACATGTGCAACTTCCTGCAACTACTTCAGTCCCTCAAAGTTGTAGAATTGTGCAGAAGCAGACCTCCCAAAAGTCACAGGAATGACGCTCACTCTGACAGTCAAATAAGTGACACCCTATCCCTGACAGTTACATATCTGACCCTCTTCCCAATAATCACAAGACTGTACCACTGCTTTGACAGTCACAGTGCTGACACCCTCCACCATCAGTCACAGAAATGACCATCCCTCAACAGTCATAGGACTGTACCATTGCCACCCCCACAGTCAGAAGACTGCACCAGCCAGCCCCAGTCACAGGACTGTACAATCCCCCACACAATCACAGGACTGTACCACCCCCAGTCACAAAACTGTAACACCCTCCTTCACAGTCATTGGATTGTACCCCCAACAGTCAGAGGACTGTACCACCCCCACACTGACAGGACTGTACCAGCCCACTGACAATCACAGAACTGACACCCTCCACTGACAGTCATGACAATGACCACCCACTTCTGGCAGCCACAGCACTGTTCCACACCCCTGAGTCACAACACTGTCTTACTATTTTCAACAGTCATAAAACTGCCCTCCAAAACCTTGTAGTCACAGCAATGATCATACACCTCTGAGAGAGAAAATAACAAATAAAAAAAAGAGTGAAAGCACTGATTCCCATTTTCCCATAGTAACAGCATTGGTTAAAGCACTACACCCCACCCCATCTTACAGCATTGATTATTCATCCCCAACAGTCACAGCATAGCCACCTCATCCCCAAAAGTCACAGGACTGGCACCCTCTACCATCAGTCACAACAGTATTTCCCATTCCCTAACAGTAACAGCACTGAGCCACGACTCCTAATGGTCAACACACTGACCACCCGTCCACAACAGCCACATCACTACCCCCTCACTCACAACAGTCACAAGACTGAGCCCCACCCCAATAGTCATAGACCAGAACCACCCTTTCCGTAGTCACAGAACTAACACCTTCCACTGTCAGTCACAGTGGCCACCTATCCAACAGTCACAGTACTGATCCTCATCCCACAGCAGTGACAGCACTGACCTCTACCCACAACAGTCACAGCACTACCCACCACCACTGTTAAAGTACTGTCCCCATACATCCACAACAGTCACAGGGCTGATACCCTTCACAGTCACAGCAGAGAACCACACTCCCAACAGTTGCCACACTGCCCCCCATTCATAGAAACATAGAAGTTGACGGCAGATAAGGACCGCAAGGCCCATCCAGTCTGCCCATTTCTTTTTCTACCTTATAAATGTGCCATTGGCCTTTGCTCTGTCAGTGACCTATCTATTCATAGTCATTTGTATTGCTCCCTTATGCCTATCCCATGCCTGTTTGAAGCCCTGCACTGTATTCATAGCCACCACTTCTTGTGGTAAGCCATTCCATGCATCTACCACCCTTTCTGTGAAAAGAATTTCCTCCATTCCCACTTAATCGGCCTCCCTCTAATCTCATGCTGTGTCCTCTTGTTCTGCTATTTTTCTTATATTTAAACATGTTAACTCTTTCACCTTGTTTATGCTCTTAAGGTGTTTGAATGCCTCGATCATATCACCTCTCCCTCCTTTGCTCAAGGGTATACATATTGAGCTCCGTTAATCTGTCCTCATATGTCTTCTGATGCAGTCCCTGCACCATTTTGGTTGCCCTTCTCTGGACTGCCTCAATTTGGTTAATGTCCTTGTGAAGGTGTGGCCTCCAATACTGCACGCAGTACTCCAGATGGGGCCTAACCAATGTCTTGTACAGAGGGATTATTACCTCCCTCTTACGACTTGTGATACCCCTACTAATACACCCTAACACCCCCCTAGCCTTACCTACTGCTTTAGAGGTTTGCTTGGATAATTTTAGGTCATCACTGATGATGATGCCCAAGTCTCTTTCTTCCTTTGTGACTGCTAGCAACTCCCCTCCCAGCCTATAAGTGGCTTCAGGGTTTCTCTTCCCTATGTGCATGATTTTGCACTTCTTTGCATTAAATCCCAGTTGCCACTCTTCTGACCATTCTGCTAGTTTATCCAGATCTCTTCTCATTCTGCCCACCCCATCTGGATCATCTACTCTGTTGCAGATCTTGGTGTCATCTGCAAACAGACAAGCCTTACCCTCTAGTCCATCTGCAAGGTCACTAATGAAGATGTTGAATAGGACTGGCCCCAGGATTGATCCCTGAGGTACCCACTTGTGACTTGCATCTCTTCTGACTGTATACCATTTACCACCACTCTCTGTTTTCTGCCAGTCCAACCAGTTTGCCACCCAGTTGACCAACTTCTGACCCACCCGAGCCTACCTAGCTTGTTTATCAATCTTCTATGTGGAACAGTGTCAAAGCTTTGCTGAAGTCAAGGTAGGCGACATCAACTGCTCCCCTCGGTCCACCACTCTGGTTACCCAGTCAAAGAAATCTATGAGATTAGTTTGACAGGACCTTCCTTTTGTAAACCCATGCTGTCTTGGATCCTGTGCCCTATGGATTCCAGGTGTTGCACTATCCTTTCCTTAAGGTGCCTCCATAATCTTGCCCACTACTGAGGTAAGACTGACCGGTCTGTAGTTCCCGCCTCTTCCTGCTACCACTCTTGTGGGCGGGATCACATAAACCCTTCTCCAGTCTTCTGGGACCTCTCCTGTGCTCAGAGACTCACTAAACAATTCTGCTAATGGCTCTGCTAGTTCCCCTTTAGCTCCTTAAGTACCCTGGGATGTATGCCATCAGGTCCCATTGCCTTATCCACCCTGAGCTTAGCAAGCTCTTGTAGGACCCTTTCTTTTGTGAAGGGAGTAGTGCTCACCTCTCTCCCCTGTGTCCATGATGCTGGGCTGTGGGCCTGCCCTACCTTCTCTTCAGTAAATACTGAGCAAAAGTATCTATTTAGGATAGATGCCTTTACAGGGTCCTCCTCCTCACATGCTCCTTTTCTCCATTAAGCTTAGCAATACCCCCTCTGGACTTTCTCCTTTCACTAATGTATCTATAGAAAGTCTTGTCACCTTCTTTTACTGTTTGTGCTAGTGTTTCCTCAGTTTGGGACTTTGCCTGCCTTACTGCCTTACCTGCTTCCCTTAGGGCAGTTTGGTATGCCTCCCTATCTTCATCCCGCTGTGTTCCCTTATATTTCCTGAAGGCCAGCCTTTTGGCTCTGACCTTTTCTGCTACTGTATTTGAGAACCAAAGTGGTTTCCTTCTTCTTTTGCACTTCCTTTTCTGTCTAACACAATGGGATGTTGCTTCAAGTATTGCATCCTTAATGCTTGCCCACTTTGCCTGTACCCCCTCACCTGTGTTTCTTTTTGCCAGGGCTAGCTTAACTCCCAAAATTAACAGTTCTGCCCCCTACCTGGCAGTTACGGCACTGGTCTCCAACCCCTGAAAATAACCACACTGGCTCCTCATGCTTGACTGCTACAGCACCGACACCCCCAACCACAAAAATCACAGTACTGACCCCACCGTTAACATAGCACTACCTCTGAACCTCCCTCAACAGTCATAGGACTTTCCCTTCCCCTTACAGCAATGCACCTGACAGTCACAACACTGACCACTAACCACTGGCAGTCCCAGCACTGATCACACTTGTCATAAAATCTTTTAAAAAATTGTATAAGTACTGGCAAACCATAGCAGAGAGTGTAGGGATCAAAATTGGCACCGGCCTGCTAGCCAAATTCTGGTAGATATTGTGTTAGGCTAGTAAGATTTGCCTTTAACTAGCCCTGAAGACTTGTACTGGAGAGTGTAACCAATAAGTACATCAGCTGGGCTAGTGGAAGAGTCTGTGGGGTTAGTGAATTTCCCCAGTCACTAGTCCTGCTGGCTAGTGGCTGCAAAACTTAACTTAGACCCCTGGAGTGAGTCATGCCATCCACAAGATGGCCCTTTAGACATTATTGCCCACCAACCAGCTCTAAAACTGAGCATCTTGCTAGGAGTCAGAAAACGCACATCCCAGTCCCCCCCTACAACTGGACCACTCTTTCAGTACCAGTTCCTTGGGTTCTTATACTTCTACCTGGACACTCAAAATGATAGCAACAGAGATGGGTAGAAGGGACTTTGGTTTAATCCCTCACGCAAGGAACAGCACACCATGACAGTACAGCATTACTCCATATACTGTATTGCAGTGCCTGTGTTTATAGTATGACAGTGAATACAATAATAATCAGACTGTCCGTACTGTATATGTGGTATGTCATACTTATTTCAGTTCTGGAGTACCTGGGACTCTTGAATGCACTTCACATACTAGATAACTAACAAAAGAAAAAGAGAGACAGCTGCAAGTACTTCACAGTTCTGTTGTAGAAGATACACATAATATATAATGATTCTAAACAGACAACAAGTGGTACAGCACTTGGACAACAAGCTCCGTATAGTAAACTTTACATTGCTTGGCTTGTTAAAACGGGCTTCTGGAATGTATAAATTCACAGCTGCTTAAATAAGGGATTTAGAGAAAAAGTTTTATTGTTCATCAACCAGCCACACTTGTTTTGTATAAAATCTATTTTCTTTTATTTGTTGCTTTGCTATCAACACAGTGATACCCTGTGGCCCAATGTTTCACCCAACTCTGGGCTTCATCAGGGGCAAGGATCTGCTGTTCAGTCTCACACATAAATCCCCTTTATGTTATTTGGTGACCGTTTTTCATTTTTAGCTTTTCTTGTTTCTTATTGATTCGTGTGTAGGGCCTCTAAATAGCCTTGCAGTATCTTTTTACTTTGCAGCTAAGGCCTTTAATGTTTTTGTTACCCTATTCAATGGGCTGTTTTTGTGCAGGGGCTTGCTCCTGTGTCCTGGGCCTTGTCTGGTGCTGTTTCAAAAAGTTCAAAGAAATGGCACCAGACAGGGCCCAGGACACAGGGCAAGGGATGTGTGCAGCAGGGTGTAGCAGAGGATTTGATTCTGGTAACAGGAGGGCAGGAGGGTGCAACTGCCTCAACTGTGGCAGTACACACTAGGGTGCAGCAAATGCCCTGACTCTTGTGGCAAGTGGCAGCATGGTGCAGCAGCCTTAACTGCAAAGGCATAGCCGGCCCACCGGCACAGCAGTTGGATTTCCGCTTGCGACACCGGCAACCCAGGTTCGGGAATGGACCCGGGTCATCGGAGGGTCAGCCGGGAGAAGGACTGACTACGCCTGTAGGCAGCCTCCTTCTCCTGGGAGGGTCTCGACAGTATCCGGAGCGATGAGGACTTAGCGGAGGCTGGGAGACCCCACGCTACCGCCTGTGGCGAGGGAGGGCGAGTAGGCGGGTGGATGCTGGCGCCATTGCATGTCCCCGCCTCCTCAAGGGAGGGGGAGATAGGGACAAAATCCTGCCTAGCGCCTAAATGATTCCGCCCAGGACATCAGCCTCTGATTGGCCACCGGAGCCGTTCCCCCTAACCAGTCACAGTTCCACGGCCAATATGGGGGTCGGTATCATGGCCCCGCTCTCTGGGGGGTAAGCCAGAGATGACCAGGGGGATTCAGTGATGTCCGGTGGTTGGGGCTCCAGGGTCCGTGACCGGAGCAGAAGCCGGATGTAAGGTGGGGCATAAAGAAGCAAAAAAAAAAAAACTGCAACGGCATGGGGGTCTAGGGCACAGCAGGCTACAGCAACCCCAAATGTGTAGACAGCAGGATGCAGCAGCCCTGGCTGTGGTGATAGGGTAGAGAGGACAGCATGGTGCAGAAGCCTCAACTGTGGGAATGGACACAGGGGGGGCATCAGGGTGCAGCAGCCCTGACTGTGAAATGGAAAGTATATGGTGCAGCAGCCCTGCCCCTTTGGGGCAATGGAAGTGGGAAGCAGGGTGCAGCAGCCTCAACTGTTTGGGCGGGGGCAGCAACTCTGATTCTTTAGGTGGGGGATGGAGGCAGTAGGGTGCACAATCCCTGACTGTGTGGGAGAAGAGTGGGCAACAGGGTGCAGCAGTCTCAAATATGGAGCAGAAGGCAGGCATCTTGTGGGGCAGAGAACAGGTGGTAGCAGAGTTCAGGTGCCTCAGCTGTGGGAGAAGAGACATGGTGCATCAGAATGCATATAGTGTTTCTTTTTATACACATACATGATCTATTTTCACACATAAACCACCAAAGAACTGAAATTTGTGAGTTCAGACAGTACATGTGCTTGAAGTAGTAGAGTGTGACAGGCACTTGTTTGTCAATCTGACATGAAAAGAAAAGATTTTAACATTAATTTATTAAACAAACCTGTGTTATATAGTTAGAAAAAAATCAGAGTTTTGATAAGAGAAAATGGAGAGCTGTGATACAGACTAGCTGATCTCTTACAGAAAAAGATTTCCACTAATTCAGTTCAGCACTGAAACTCAAATTATCAACTTTTATAAGAAGAGAATGATAGATTTTAAGGTAATCTATCTAAACACAAACCACAGATTGAGTTTATAAGAAACCTGGTGAGCAAACCATTAACTCTACAGCCTGCTGCGATTGGGAAGCTGAAGCAGCAAGCTACAGTATTCCACAATAATGTCATCGCTCTCCAAGCCTGACAGACAGACAGAAATAACTCCACTGTTTTCAGCCACTGTAAAGCAAGTTAAGAAATACTGATTTAAAGAAAACCACAAAACCAAACAGCATGACATTTTCAGGAAACCCCAATCATGACACAGGGACTTGAATTCAAGCTTTATTAACAATATGCAAAAACATTTGCACATGATCTTTAACAAGTGAAAACCTTGTGTCACAATAATTGGGGTAGCACTGTTATAGGTTAGCATCCTAGCACAGATAAGAGATCTCTTATCTGGTTCCTATGGAGTCTGGGATAAGGGTGTCTCAAGAGAACATGGTACCTGAAAAACAAGAACTGCAATGGGGTCACAAAGGATCTACAGCTCTTTATGAACTATTACAAACAAGGTAGGGTAAACAAAAAACAATACTTATCTGATACATATGGTCAATGTCCTCCTATACCTGATCAATGTCCCGTCAGACCTGTAGATATAAATGGGAAAATGGCTCAGTATAAAGAATAAAATATTGATCAACTATTGTAGGTCAGTTGGGAAGTACCTGCAGAGGTTGAAAATAAAGTGGATTATATGTGTGTGGGTGGATGGGGGGATACTGCACCAACTACTTTAGTGTTAGAATAGACTGGTCACTCAGGGGCCATCATGGTGGGGAGGATTCAGTGTCCCTAGGACTGACCTCTGTTGGGGGTGGGGGCCAAGTTGCTCCACCCGTCAACCAACACAGGGCAGGATGAAGACATCAGGTGACCAATATTCAAAAATGCACAAAATGGAGTGCAATAATTAGTGCTGTACTTTGTGATATCGCATGTGTGTAAAACTGCTATATTCAGATGGATAGCACATGGCACTGTCCCTCTGAATATAGGGACATTATGTCAAAGCATTAAGCTATTTAGCACCACCCGATAGTGCACCCAAAATTAGGCCCTGCAATGACTAGTGTGTGGGCAAAATCTGCAGTAGTCAAATGTCCCACTGCAAATTAGCCCATTGGGCATACAAGGTGCCAAGGGTCATTTGCATGCACATTATGCACTCATTTGCATGGGAGTGAGGCTGCTTTTCCTAGTACCTCCCCTCAGCTGCCCCAGCCCAGTGAGTTATCCCTGGTGCTAGTGGCACCCCCCTACCCTCCAAACCCAGTCTTGTGAAAGACAGATAATGTATATCCCTGGCATACAGTGGTGTCCCCCATACCCAGTCCTGTAATGAAAGATTTATCTTTGGCATCCAGTGGTCTCTCCCCCTACCTGATTGCGGGCCCTTCAAGAATGATATATCCTGGCATACAGTGGTCCCTTCCCACACCCAATCCCAGTCCATGTACTGTAGAAAAACAATTTCCCTGGTGTCCAGTGGCCTCTTTCCACACCCAGTCCACATCCTGGGAACACCATCCCACCCAGTTTCCAAATTCCCCCCTCCTGAAAGTCACACTATCCGTGCATGGCATGGGCAAAAAAGCACAAAGAACGAACCACTACTGAACTGATCACCATAACAAAAGTAAGCAGTCAGTTTGTAGCAATCAAAATAATTGACTGTTTGGTCAGGTCTTTCTTTCATATTTGGAATAAATTCACTTTGGTTGCTACAGCCTGACTGCTTACTTTTGTTATGGTCCTGAGTGCAGTAGCAGTTCATTCTTTGTGCTCTTGTGTGTTGGGCAGGCTGCCCTTCTAGCTACTGCACCGAACTGTGAACGATGATTGCAGCACCTATCTCTGGGACTGCATCAGGAGCAAAGAAGTCCTTTCCCCCAACAAAGTCTTGTCCTGAACAGAAAGCAGCATCCCCCAGCCCATATCTAGTTGATGGCCAGTGGCCTTCCTACAATCCTCGACACTGACACTGACCCAAGGTCCCCCTACCTGTCTGTCGGTGCCACAGTTCAATGATAGTGAGTGGCGTAGCCCACCATGCATGGCAATGGCCACCTTCCATCTATCTGTACCAGTGAGTGCAGCCTATGAATAGGACAAAGCACATCACTGTGCCACATACAGAAAACAAGCTGCACTCCTTGCTACAGATAGATACTGGGTGGCCGTGGTCATGTGAGGTGGGCTGTGCCACTCATCATCATTGAACTGCAGCAGTGACAGACTGGTAGGGGGACTGTAGGTGCTTTGGTTAAGAGGGGGCCACTAAATACTAACTGAGTAAGGGCTGGTGGGACACTGCTCATGGTTTGGAATGGGACTTTGTTGAGGGAGGCAGGACTTCTTTACTACTGCCATGCCAAAGACAGTGCCACTGTTGAGGGGCATTGGCAAACTGAGACTCATTTCCAGGATGGGGATCAGCTGTGGGAAGGGATCACTGGACACCAGGGTAACCGTGTTACCACACTGACTGAGATCGGGTTGGGGGATTGACCACTAAATGCCATGGATATATCTTTCTGTAACTGGACTTGAATTGGGTGGTGGGGGGAGTGACCACTGAATGCCAGGAATATATCCTCCATTAATGGGACTAGGTTTGGAGGGACAGGGGAATTACTGGACAACAGGGACATATCTTACTGTAACAGGACTGGGATAAGGTGGGCGGAAGGGATCACTGGATGGCAGGGATACATATTTCATTAGTAGGACTGAGTTCAGAGGGATGGGGCACCATTTGTCACCAGGGAGCACCAACACACTACTTCCAGAAACTGCAGGGCTGTGCCAGATTAAGGTGAGGGTTAGGTCAGCAGTATTTTCTTTCCACAAGAGGACCATGCAAAGCAGTCTGGCACAGAGCAAATACTGTGAGTATTGAACTGCACCAATATTCAGGTCCCCACCCCTGATTTTCATAATTTTGCCTTGCATCCCCTCCCCAGTTTACCTGGTGCAAACCTGGTTCGCCCATGCTAACTGGTCTTTTGAATATAGGACATTGGTGCAAAACCCAGCTTGCTTGAGTAAACTAGGATCTGCACCTGAGCAAACATTTGAATATCAGGCCCCAGCTATTATACTCCCTTAACCATCAACAGGACTCCAGACCAAATTGGTAGAGTCTTGGGGGGGGTTACTATGGCTGATGAGAGTCTATGGAAGGTGGATGAGGATGATGACCCTTCCCCCCCTGCCACCCCCCATGAAGGGAATCAGTGGCTGTTATGAGGTCCAAATTTAATCCCTGGGATGGGGGATGTTGATGCTAGGTGGCTGGTAGCAACATGGTACTTCTTGGTGATGCAGGGCCTGCAGAAATTGGGGCACCATGCTGGCCTATCAGTTAATATTTTCTCCTCATTTTCATGCCCATCCATTTCTTCTAACAGAGTGTAATCTAGTCAGACCTCGACATGCACATCATCCCAAGTTTCTCTAACCTCTACACCACTGAATGGTAGCATTAAACCCGCTAACAAGTTTATGAATTGTTTAACTGACCTGCATGGATGAAGCTGACCCTCAGGCCACTGGTATTTTTTTACAAAGGGATGCACTGGCTAAAATGAATCATTTCAGTGAGCATTTAATGACACATTCTCAAGATGCAGGTGATGTAACCCCAGCCTGGTATATATATATATATATATATATATACTGTATATATCTCACTGGACAGTGTGTTGTATCAAAGCCTGTTAAACAGATACACTTTGATAAAAAAAAAAAATTAAAAAAAACAACAACCTGGGAAGACACTTTAGGTGCTTTACCTATAGAACACATTTTCTTGAGAATAAATGGAACTTTGTGTGTCCCCAATCTGTACTGTTAACTAGCCTACAGCTCAGACACTAGCCACACCTCCTTCTTCTTACCAAGAAACTAGCCCCCCTCCACAGACCCCTCTGACACTAGCCCTTTCCCTCCACAGCACCTGACACTAGCATGTTTCCCTTACAACCCCCATGACAGTAGCCCTCTTGAATGTACACCCTGCACAGTCCCCAAAACTTCTACAGCTACCTCATCACCCCAGACAACAACCTCCCCCCTCCAGTTCCTGACACAACCCAGCCACACCAATCCTCACCCCTTTCACCACAGTCCATCTGAACACCCCCTCCCTCTTTGGGCACCCTACTTTCTAATCTCTGTGGATATCACCTCACTCCTGTCCCTTGACTCCCAGAAGCCATGCCCCTTCATCCTTAGCCATTTGAGAATCACCCACACCCTTGTTGCACACCTTCTCTGCAAGGTCCTCCTGGACACCACCTACTCAGACACCAGAGGCATGCATACACCCTTCCTTCTATACTCTCCCTCCATGTGTCATAACACTAGCCCCCTCTCTCCCTCCAAAGCCCCTGACTGCAGTTTACCCACCTTCCAAAGTATCAAACACTAGCACCTCCCTTTCCCAGACACTAGCCCCCCAGCCCCGACACAAACCCCACCTCCTTTGCTGGGGTCAAAACTGGCACCATCCCACTAGCAAATGCTGGTAGATTTTCTATGCAGCTATTAAGCTCTTACTTTAGGTAGACCTACAGGCATTTGATGGAGATGGTAATACTTCAGTAAGTACATTAACTAGGACAGTGGAAAATTCTGTGGGGATTTTCCCCAGTCACTAGCCCTGCTGGCTAGGGGCTACAAAACTCAGTTTTGACCCATGAATTTAATATGACTTACCTGCTCTGTCAAAGTCGCAGTGCACAGAGTTGGGTTCTTTTGAGTTTTGGATAATCTAGTAGCACCTAAAAGCAAAGCACAGAGAAAGTTGTGGAGATGCAAAGGGTCTGAGGTCCTAGAGGAGAGATTATAGTAGTCAGAATTAAACAAGATTCTTACCTGAAAGGTAGACAGCCAACATCTGGTCAGACCTATGGAAATAGAGGTAAAACTAGGTAAGTATGATGTACTTAAAGTAGCATGAGTAGAGATAGGGAGCAGAGAAATACAAAGGATACTATACAGCATAGGAGTAAGTTAAAAATATAGTTAAAGAGCATCTCTCTACTATAATAAAAAACTTAAAAACACTAGATTTATACCAATTGTATTTTAACTTTGTTTTCTAGTTATTTTCCCCCATGCTGTTGGTCTACTAAATATCGTAGGTAATGCAGCATTTTTTTCACTAAGTCTTTCAAAATGTATCTTACTCTCCTCTGCTAACCACACCATTGCTGCTTGTGATATCACAGTCTGTCATGGTGACCACTAAAAACTCAAGGCACTGTGAGGTTAACAGGGGAGAGGCAAATGTTTTCTATACAGACTTTTCAGATGGACTGTCAAGATGTACTGTAAATGTTGGAAAGGAACATTGACAATTAAAAAAAATCTATTTTCTAGTAAACTGTAAACAGTGAATCTTATTTATGATAAATCATTTTTTAAAGTGCAGAGTTGCTCTTTAACATCAAGGTAAGAGCAAGAGAGAAATGGTGATAAAAAGGATAAAATAAAACAAAACAAGCAGAAAAAGCAGCAACTTCCTGCAGTAATCTTTGCTCCCCCATAACCCCCAGTCATGTTCTCTGACCCAGTCAGCTGATCAAACCATGCCATCCCAAAAACTTAATATCCTTACTGACCCACACTCCATTCATGATGGAGAGACTGTCTGAAAGCTGCCTTCCAGGAGCACTGGCCTATGTGTCTCACTGCAGAGCAGACCTCAACCAGACGATCAAGCACCCCACCATTTTCAACGCTGCCAACACAAAATCCTCTCCCTCCTAGACACAGCTACACCAACTGCACATCTAGCACTCACTGCAACCTCCTCTTCCCCTCTTCCCCTACCTCCCAGCAACCTTTTTTTTTTTTTTATACTTTCTCTTTATGCCCCCTTCTCGCTGTACTGGATTCCTTTCTTTGGGGATCCCTAGGCTGTGTAATCCCATAGTACCGCCCCAGGTACCTCCCTCTGGTTGCTGGTTAGCCTTTCCCCATCCTGTCTTGGTTTACCCCCAGGGCAGGAAGGAGAGGAACCCCCCTTTAGTCCCCCTCTTACACCTCAGGTATGCGTCTCCCAGCAACCTTTAAATCCCCCATGCATCTGGTGACCTCTTTAGGCCACTATTGGGGTTGCTATGGGAGATGGAAAGCAAATTCTCCATCTCTAGGCTGCTAACAATTGGATACTCAGGTTTACCCTCAGGTTCAGGCTGACCTCATGGTGCAGTGCCTCTGGGCTATAGAGGCAGCCTGTAACTAACCCATTTAAACATTTTCAATTTACCTTTAAAAGAATTAAAGTAATGAGCAGTAACAGACCAATCTACATACCTGTAAGTATAGTTCTACTGTTGTCATTCCTTTCACATTCACACCAAGGAAAAGGGAGATTTAGCCTTTCGGTCTGCCACTCACTGGTGTAGCAGTTGAAATGGTAAAGGACAGGAACCTGAAATGATTAAAAAAAAAAGCTTTTTAAGGGTAGATATTAAAGGAGCCAGATCCTACATGTAAGTAAGTAAAATTTATTTTTTAAGTGCTTTTCTTAAACCAAACTGCTGTACAGACAATAAATAAATAACAGAGAAATATCAAACATTGACAATAATAAAATCAGACATCATAAGCTTTTGTAAATAAAAATGTTTTTAACTCTGCTTTGAAGCTCTCGACGGTCAGGCAGCTTCGTATCCGACGAGGTAGAAAGTTCCACAGGGCAGGAGCGACATATGAAAATGCACATGCTCCAGATGTTTTCAAACGGACCCTGAGAATCTCTAGCAATCCCTCATCGGTGGATCGGAGTGAGCGAGAGGGGCAGTAGGGAGTGAGGAGATCTTGCAGATACTACGGTCCCTGTACATGTAGGGCCTTATAGGTCAGTAATCCAACCTTGAAGGTAATCCACCATTGAAACGGCAGCCAGTGCAGCTCATGCAAAACAGGCATAATATGACTGTTTCTATATGTTCCCATAAAAAGCCTGGCTGCTGCATTCTGCACTAGCTGCAGGTGGTGGATATCAACCCCCGGTAGCCCCAGGTAAAGAGAATTGCAGTAATCAAGGTGAGTGGTCAGGAAAGCGTGGACCAAATTTGGAAGGTCAGCTGGAGGAACCAGGTGTTTCACCCAGGCAATATTCCTCAGATGATAAAAAGAGGACTTAACAACAGCCGACACCTGAGATTTCATGGTCAAACCACTGTCAGTAATAATACCCAGATTACGCATGGGGCTTGAGGTCAAGAGCTGGGCACCACCGAGCCAAAGGCCAGATGGAACCCCAGCCCTTTGACCCACCTCCAGGTGACCTGGGTCCACGATCAATACCTCAGTCCATGGAATACATGGAAGGCGTATACCATCAGGTTGACACAGGACTTAGGGCAAAGGAATGTAGGTGAGGCAATATGGGAGACTGCAATCTGGGTGGCTGGAATTTCAATACAGTGGCAATTGTGGATGGACAAGAAAGTGGGGCTCCAACTGAGGTCCATCCCCTTAAGTGCAGGCTGGGGATATTCATATGTATTTCAAGGGAGTGTGGGGACAAAGCCCCCTTGCAATGGGACCAACATGCAGTTCGACCAGAAAGGTGCACAATGCAATTGCCGAGCACACATCTTGCTGTTGCATGTTTTCCCATGCACTGATTGCCTTTGTCAAATTGGTTCTCACCCTATTGTAAGTATTCCTATGTGAGGGGCAACAACTCAGCACAATGGCATGCAGAGCTTCACCCCCCCCAGTCCTGCTCTAAGCAGAGACCGTGTGAAAGACTGAGGTCATGGTGGTCACTGCTTCCCAGCTGCCAGGAGTTCAGTGCTGGTTCATGCTACCCCACCTACCTCCAAACACACGGCTGTGGTTTGACCAAAATCTTAGGTCTCAACAGCTCTGACATTGTGCTGCTACACAGAAGTGATGGAGAGGCCCCATTAAAATGTTCTATTGTCTTGGGCAATTACCACCACCACCACCACCCAGAAAAATACAGACACTTGATCAGCTAGTCACGACATCAGTGCATGAATGCATCAAGAAATATCAGTATCTCTGGTGGTAACTATAGCTGTTATGAAAGGGGAAGGCTGCAAATGCAGAGACATCAGACATCCCCAGCAGCACAGCACTATAAGGCAATTGGGAGTGTTGGTGAGCCCCTGTAGACATTCAGGACTCCATGTCTGGGCCTAAAAATAAAAGTAAATGCCTGAAAAGTCCCCCAGGTAGCCTAAGGTAAGTTCTTAAGTAATTTACTCTCTTCCCAGTGCAATGGTTTCTCACCCTCAACCACAGTCTTTTTTTTTTTGTTAAATAGGTTTGGTTCCCTGGCACTGCGTGCCAGAAGTCAAGGATGCCTCCAAACCCACTTAAGCTCCCATAGTTTTGTGACCGATATGTCAATGGTTGGTCCCCTCCCTTCCCCTCCATTCCCCTCCCCTCTCGTTCCTTCCCCTCCCCTCCTTTACACTCCCCCTCCTGACTTCTGATCTATAATTTTAGGGAGGGAGCAATAGTATATAAATCTTGGCTACCTTAAATCTTCACTCTTCCACAGTGCACCTGCTCCATTAAAGTTTAAAGACCCTGTGCACAGTGGTGTGTGCCTGTGGTCTAATCTGAATTGAATTAATTAAAGTGTTTGGATTTTTGCAACTTGCCATTTTTTGTAGTTTACTACATCATGCTGTTCTGCACATCTATTCTACCTTTCTGTTGTGTACAGCTGTCTCTCCTGTGGTCACCTGCTCTATTAAGGCATAGTAGTAGTATCATGGAGCACCTGACAGAGGAGGCCAGAGCAGTCTCCACACTGATGACGCAGTGAGAAAGACTACACCCCCCATTTCCAGATTCTGCACATGCTTCTGCCACACTATAGCTTCTAGTACCTTAAAGAAGTTACCAAGTTGTGAGACACAACAATGAAGTTAGCCAGAAGGTGATTTCCCTAAATCTGAACCAGGGGAGCACCACTGAAATATAAGTGGGGTACTGAAGAGTCAAGGTTACTTGGAGATGCTATCTATTTTTAAAATAGCTTTTTCCCCCCTCAGGTGTTGCACTCAAGTCCTCCGGCTTTAGGGC
This sequence comes from Neoceratodus forsteri, assembly GCA_016271365.2. NCBI lineage: Eukaryota > Metazoa > Chordata > Ceratodontiformes > Ceratodontidae > Neoceratodus > Neoceratodus forsteri. The sequence goes on from CM057456.1 coordinate 317,624,353, forward strand.
TAACCCCAATGGTGGAATTGACCCTGTCTGCTGTTAGCCCCACCTGTCACTCCACAGCGGCTGGCATAAATCCTGTTATGGGTGCCATGAGGGGGCACTCTGAATGTGCATTCAAAAACTCAGCTACTGTGGCTTACCTAATTGAGTATCTAGGTGTTAGGCTACTTTTATGCACTCAATGGGACAGCGATCTTGGTTTCACCATGCAGTCTGTCCAAAGTAAAATGTTAAGTCTTAGGTATCACACTTCTGTGTGCAAAATCAATTTTATTAGAAGCAAAACAATTTATAGCCACTCGCAGCTATGGACATGGTAAGACACCTAGACCAGGTTTACAGGATGACTGCATCATCAGGAGGGTGATGAGACAGTAGTCCTGCAAAACCAATAGAGGTGAGGTGTCTTACCTGAGTTATGGGCAGTTGTGAATTGTTCTGCACCATATAAAGCAGATTTTGCACACAGGGTTATAATACTTTTCTGCATTTCTGATCACCGGGGCACATCTAGAATTATTTCAAGAGGGCAACAGCCTGCTAGACTACTTTTATGCACTCAAAGGGACAGCAGTCTCGGCTTCACCACACAAACTGCCCAATGTAAAATATTAAGTCTTAGGCATCACAATTCTGTATGCAAGATCAACTTTATCAGAAGCAAAACAATTTACAACCACCTGCAGCTATGGTATGACACCGCGACCAGTTTTACAGGATGACTGCATCATCAGGAGGGTGATGAGGCAACAGTCCTGTGAAACAAGTAGAGGTGAGGTGTTTTACCTGAGTTATGGGCAGTTGTGAATTATTCTGCACCATATAAAGCAGATTTTGCACACAGACCCGTGGTACTTTTCTGCACTGCTGATCACCAGGGGTGCATCTAAAATTTTTTCACGGGGGCAACTCTTCCCCAGGTGAGGTGTCTTACCTGAGTTGTGGGCAGCTGTGTATTGTTCTGCACCATATAAAGATGATTTTGCACACATAATTGTGGTAATTTTCTGCACTGCTGATCACCAGGGGCATATCTAAAATTTTTTCAAGGTAGCAACTCTTCTCCAAAATGTAAAATATTATCATTTAAAGCTAAGATTAGGTTTAACAGATTTTTGCTGGACTAATGAGATTGTGGGTGATACTTGGATACATGGCTGGATCTACTGGTACTGACCACCCCCATATATTGCTTTCCAGTACCCACACCTCATTTTGTAGCCTGTTCCCTCAAGGTCTGTCCCAGCCTACAGACCACTGCTGGAACCCTCAATCTTTTTTCCTTCTAATCCCAAAAACACATCCTCTCCCCTCTGCATTCCCTGAAAAGCATATCATCCCTGAATCACCACCGCCACCCCCAGCACTGTTCTACTACTATTTAAACAATTATTATTCCAAACTGCATTGAAAGGTTTTTGTTTTATGCACTTCTGTACTGTGAAACATTTTGAGAAAGCAGGGGATTACATTACTAAACATTTGAAAGACAAACTTATTGTGAGTCATGAAAGGAAACTCTGTCACTATGTAGAAACAGTAATCTATGTGAATTTACCTGGAGCTGTGTAAACAAAATCTGTCCAGAGCTGCTAGGGCTGCAGGTGATGAATCTGGGTTAGAAAGATTGAAAATTACCAAAGTTATAAGGACATGTGCGCAAAATGTAATGTTGACTCATAAAGTTGTCATGTTTCAATGTTTTACACCAAGTTGTCAACATAACACTGTTATGACCCTGCATCATGAATAATGGCAGAGAACATTTTCATCTCTTGGCCTGAAGGCGATTTTGTGCAGGGACTGTGAAATCAACTTTGAGGTACAAAAATACATTTTGGGCAGGAGTTGAAAAATGACACCTATCACATTCATGAGGTGCAGTACAGAAATGGCTATTTTGAAAATCTGGAGTAAACATTTTGAATATTACCAAAGTTAAGAGCCTGCATATGCAACATTCAGTATAGCCTCATGATTTATTGCAGCTTTGAAAGCAGCCTTTATGATACTGTTAGTTAAAATACTGTACTAGAGAAGGAGTTTCTGCAGCTCCCAGACAGACACTGGATCTATTCTTAGGCCGCAAATGGTAAACATGATGCCAAAGTAATCTAGAAAGACAGAACATACAAACTGCAATAACACTGTGCTGGTCTGGACCAGTCATTATGTAGTTTACATACCTGTGTAAATTTGTAGCATTTCTTTTATCATTTATTCTTTTGAATTACTTAATAATGGTTGGCTCATCACCTTTATGGTACAACAAATGGAAAATATTCCCATTGTAAGAACACATTACATTTTCATTGTATAAAAATCTAGTAATAAAAAAATAACCACCTGTATTCCCATAAGTTCATTGCTTACACATGTACAGATGATTGTAAAATAATAACTCTTGTGTTTGTGCATATAGGCCATGTTCTAAAATATGTAGTTGTATTTTGCTAAATAGGTAGGCAGCAGATCATAGCTTAAAAGAGAGTATTAAAATGTCAGTTTTTATGAATTCACATTGAAACATGAAACATATTTAGTATACATTATATATATATATATATACACACACACACACACACACACAACACACACACACACACACACACATTTTACTTGCTCTCTACTGATGTACGGTATACTGAAATCTATAAGTTAAGGAAACATACACCTTGCAACCCAATAAGCTTTTCAGTAAACTAACATATGCAAGGAAATGTGGCAGCTGTTAATCCCTAACAACATCTCACATACTGCTATAGACAACATCATCTCCAGTTTAATTGAAAGAGGAACACTTGGATGACATACATTAGGTGCTTTGTCCTGTTCTTTTTGTTAAGTGTAGTAAAATGGTTAGTAGTTGGCAAGTGGAGGCGTACTCTTCAGTAACTAAATATCTAGATAAAAACAGCCTCCTGTTTAAAATAAATTCATTCTGAAATAGTATTGATTTTGAAGTTCAAACTGTTAACTGATATAAGTTTTTATTCATATACAACACAAGATTCATTTATGAACATTTTGTTTTAATTGGTTAAAGTGTATGAGTCTGTCCTTTATTCTGTGGAAGCTAGTGGTCACAGAATCACTCAAATCTGATGGCAGAAAAGGACCTCAACGGCCCTTTGAGTTTGCCCTTTCCATTTTCCTGCCACTTCCCTTTCTTGGAAAGACAGTAAGTACCCAGGGTTAGTGCTTTTAACTGCAAGGAATCAGTCTGTCCCTAGCCCAGCTGCTGAGAACACCAACCCATGATGTGTTTTTTTTAGGGGGGGGAGCACACTTCCAAAAGTTAGCCCATCCAGGGTGGGGGATGAGCCTTCCTGAACAGACATGACTCAGTACATGAATAGAGTGCTCCTCTGTTAAAATTTGCATTTTTATAGTACAGATGAGTTTTACTCCCTTTCTGTATATAAAAAGAAACAGAAGAAAGGAAGGTTTTTCCTGTAAAGTTCGTTCTTTACATTGGTCCCTGTTTTCTTCTATTACAGAATGCATTTCAGCTTGAAAACTGAAGCGGAGGATCTAAACTAATATAATCTTATGAAAGCACTTATAAAGATGCATATATTAATTTGAACTTTACCAATAGCATTTATTTTTTTGCAAAAATATTGGCGAAATATGGTTAAACTGGCTCATTTTTATGAAAGTTTTCATTTTCTTTTTTTAATAGACATAGAAAGTCTATGCTACTCGATTGGGAATACCCCCATCCCCATGGCAGACACACTTGGGTGAGTTTGATTGATTGTACAGGTCAGTTCCACCTGTCTGATTTAAATGAGTTTGAAAACTAATATTCTAATACAGAAAAACATTTGTGAATGATACATTCTAAAGTTCATGTTTATGTTTTTTATAGAAAATTGCTCCAAAGTCTGATGAAGGAACTTGTTCTGAAATGTTACTAGAAATGTATTGGAGTTCAGCATCAAATAATTCCAAAGTCTGGAAGACAATCAAAATATAAGGACTAATGAGAATGTATATTGTCTGATTGTATTTATTGAGGGTTGAGATGGGGTATTCTGTTTTGCATTTCAGAGTTTATCCGTTTTACCCATCTCCCCTACCTTATTTCTAAAAATATTAAAAAAGATAAAGAAACCTTGGGAGACCCTTTTTTTGGACTTTCCATTTTCCTGCCATTTCCCTTTCTTGAAAAGAGAATAAGTGCCCAGGGTTAGTGCTTTTTAAGTGCAAGGAATCAGTCTGTCCCTAGCCCAGCTGCTAAGAACACCAACCCATGATGTGTTTTTTTGGGGGGTGGAGCACACTTCCAAAAGTTAGCCCATCCAGGGCGGGGGATGAGCCTTCCTGAACAGACATGACTCAGAACATAAATAGAGTGCAGACCATCCAATATCACATTATTTTTGTGTTGCTTGCACGCATGTGCAAGAAACACATTGCTTCAGTGGGGTCAGTTAATGAGATGCCTTTATGCTCAAAGAAACTCATGATCAGCTGTGTTCTGTAAACGCATTGGTCTGCAGCTGTTATCTCCCATGGCCTCCCCACATTCTCTCTCTCTCTTTCTATGTCTCCCTCTCTCTCTCGCTCGCTCCCTCACACACACACATACTCAGGCGTGCATAGAGGGGACAGCTGCATTCTTTACAGTGGGGTCAGCTCTGAACTGACACAGCCAGAGATTTACACTTCTCAATTAATTACTAAGTGGTCCAACACTCTACTTACATATTTCTCACATGCAGGAAGTGTGGACAGTTGATCAGCTGGACCAATCAGTACAGATCATTATATCTTCAGGAATGCTTTTTTTTAATTCCCACCCAGTGACTTGACAGAGAAGTTATACTCAAAAGATAGCTCTGTATACAGTCAACTGATGGAAAAGTTAAAAGGAGTCTGGATTTTTTTATACTATTACCTCTTCAGTGAGAAACTAACAATTATTCTCTACAAACTGGGAAAAGTACTATGAGGCATTGATCAGTACAGGTACTGCCCTACTGGAATTGTGAAAGATGTAAATTTGTAATAGTATGCAATGCTTTTAAGTAATTGTTTCTTAGAAATATAGGCAGAAGAGTTAACCCCTGGTAATACTAGATCTGACACCATCACGTATTGGCTACATCTTGAGATTTTAGATGTCAAAATAAATCACATAACCTACTGAAGTCTACGTATCTGTATCTCTGTACATCAGATGACTGTATATGTTTGTGTGTCCATCTTCATAAAGGAGCTTACAGTATGTGTATCCATAAACATTTCAGTGACTTTGATATGCATCATTGTACAGCTGGAAGCTATTTGTATCCCTATAAGCTGTTACTTAGACTAACAGAATGGTTGGGAGTTAGGGTCTACAGAGCTCATATCAAGCTAATCTGTCAGGATTTCCTTGTCCCCTAACTGTCCCTGACATATGGGTAATTCTTCCAGTTGCTAAGAGTGGCTGTCTAAATATTTTTAAAGAAAGAATGTGTTGGGCTGTTTCACATACATGTAGAAATGCTGTATGAAATTTCTCTCTCACTCTTTGCACTGAAGCAGTGTTTACCTACTGAGCTAATTACAAATGATAATATGAAGTGAAACTATTATTCATATTTCATTTTCATGCTTGTGTGTTGCCAGCTCCTTGAAGTATGTGAACTGTAATGCTTTGCAGTGAAGGGTCAACTGAATGGAGTGTAAATTGATGCCATAGGCTTATAATTTATAGTAGCTGGCAGTTTTGAATCACATGGAGCTCATACTAAGCTGATCTATCAGGACTTCCTTGTCTTCTAAGTGTCCCTGGCATAACATAACAGCAATGTTTACAGTCAGTGGGTGTCTAAATGTTTTTAAAGAATGAATATGTGAACTGTAATGTTTTGCATTGAGGGATCAATTGAATGGAGCCTAATTTGATGGCATAGGCTTATAATTTTTAAAGGCTGCCAGATTAAAATCACATTCAAAATTATGAGAACCTGAATTTATGATAAAGAGACAGCATGACATTAATATGCAGTACAAACAGTTCACCTGATTTTAGATTTGACATTTTGGGGCTTTTATGTCTGAATGTTCAGGTTTAATTTCTAAATCAGAATGGCAAGCACCCAGAACTGTTTTTTTTTAGCAGATGAGCATGGAATCCCTTTGCAAATCTCATATTAATATAGGCAGTCATGTATAATGGTTTCTTGGGACTTGGAGAGGTGTATACGCATATCTCATAGACAGCTAACAGAAGTGACACCAGAGCTTCAAAATCTGCAAATCCTACTAACTACACTGAAATCAATGTGTGGATGGCTCCCAAGTGCTCTGACAACAGCTGGTAATCGCAATTAAGCTGTGTTGCTTAATAAAACAAGCATTTGTCAATACCAAATGTTTGCTTGCTGGCATTGGCATTGGTAGTGTAGGAGTTAGAGAACTGCATAACAGGAATGGCAATGAAGTATTGAACCGAAGCCAACCCCACCACCACCCTGCAGAGACTGACAGGCATTGGGGTGTGCCTTTGGGTCGTCAGGCATAACGGTCATGCCATTTCACCACACCCTACCCTGCAGACACTGACAAGTGCCACAGTGTGCCTTGGGGTCTTTGGCCCTTATGCTCACCCCATTCCATCAGGAAATATGGTAAGATGGGTCCTGTATAGGAGAGTGGGGTGAACTTTGGGGCCAAAGAGTCCAAGGCACACCTTGATGCCTCTCACTGGCTGCAGGGTGTGGAATGGTATGAGCATTACAGGCGAGAGTCCCAAGTCACACCCCTGATGCCTCTCAATCCCTACAGGCTGGGGTGTTATGGTTGGTAACCCTAACACCAGGCATTCGTTGGTATTTTCACTCCAAATTTTCAACATGGTTTTTTTTGTGACACCCCCCTTATGAACAGTGGCAATATCAGTTTGTTAGCCGAAAGCTGATTTTGTGCGGCGACTATGCCATTTGGCACCACAGGTGTGAAAACACATTTTGAACAGGATGTGAAAAATGACAGCTGTACTGTCCACGGGGAGGTGCAAAAAATGGCAATGTTGAAATTCTGCAATGAAAATATTAAAAATACTGGTGAAGTCACGAGCGTGCATAGAAAATGTGCAGCGCACACCCGTAATCCAATTAGTTTGGGGATTTTTTTATAGCAGATTGTCAACACAGGGATTTTGTAACCTCTGCTCATGAGCAGTGTCACTGTGATTTTCTCAATCTGTCCTGAACAGTGATTTCCCACAGCGACCATGCATTTCTGCGCTGGAAGCGCAAAAACACATTTCGGCCATGGTGTGAAAAATGACAGCTGTACTGTTCATAAGGAAGTGTGGAAAAATGAAAGTGGTGAAAATCTGGACTGAAAATATTAGAAATCCATGAAGTTACTAGGGTGCATGGAAACTGTGCAATGGTTGCTCATAACACAGTCATTTTATGGACGTATTTCACCAAATTTTTAACATAGCCATTTTAACACCTCTGCTCATGAACAGTGTCACTGTGATTTTCTTAATCTGTCCCAAACATTGATTTCTCACACTGACTGCACTATTGTACGCTACATGGGTGGAAACATGTTTTAGCTGAGATGTGAAAAATGACAGCTGTACTGCTCATAAGGAGGTGTGGTAAAATGGCAATGTTGAAAATCTGGAGTGAAAATATTGAAAATTCGTGAACTTATGAGAGTGCGTAGGAACAGCGCAATGCATGCTCATAAAACAGTAATTTTGGGGAATTTTTTCACCAAATTTTTAACATAACCATTTTAACACCTCTGCTCATGAACAGTGTCACAGTGATTTTGTTAATCTGTCCTGAACATCGATTTTGCACACCGACTGCGTCATTGTGTGCTACATGTGCGGAAACATATTTTGTGTCAGATGTGAGAAATGATAGCTGTACTGCTCATAAGGAGGTATGGTAAAATGGCAATGTTGAAAATCTGGAGTGAATATATTGAAAATTTGCGAACTTACGAGTGTGCGTAGGAACAGCACAATGCATGCTCATAAAACAGTCATTTTTGGGAATTTTTTCACCAAATTTTCAACATAGGGTTTTTGAGGGGCCTACCTCATGAACTGTGACACTGTCATTTTGTAAATCGGTCCTGAAAGGGGATTCCTGCAGTGACAGCGAAATTGCCTTTTGGGGCAGATTAACACCATGACAGTGACAGAATTCATGAGGTGAGGTCCCAAAAACCCTATGTTGAAAATCTGGTGAAAAAAATCCCCAAAATGCCTGAGATATGCATTAAAGTTGAAAAAAACCCTATTTATTACATTATACAGTTTAATGGCATTTCCTCAGTTCGTGGTCAGCTTTGAAGAATGCAGACATGTTCCTGGTTCACCGAAGATCATCGTGCTGAGCTCCTTAGGTAAGTATGGGGTGAGAAGGGGGTGTGGGGAGGCAGGGGCACAGAAGGTGGGTGTGGGTGGGGGGAGATTGGGTCAGGACAGTCAGCAAGGGAAGGTTTTTTTCTTTCAGGTTTCTTTTTTTTTTTTTTAACTTAGACGACACGGGACTTGTGCCACACTGGGGTGGGCTCCCAGCATGGCAGCTGGAAGGCTGTTGGGGGGCATGGAGCTGATGGGGGATTGGGCACCCCCATCGGCCATACAATCTGTTGCCATGCTGGGGTGGGCCCCCAGCATGGCACCCTGTAGTCTCTTGGGGGGGACAGTGGAGCCGATGGATCTGTTGCTACACTGGGGTGAGCTCCCAGCATGGCACCTGGAACTCTGTTGGGGGGAGCGCAGCACAGCCGACGGGGGATTGGGCACCCCCATCGGCTATACAGTTTGTGCATGCAGGAGAAGCACGAGCATGCAGTATGCATGCGTGTGTGTGTGTTGGGGGAGCGCGCATGAGCACACTGTATCTTATTGCTGCTCACTGAAGCATAGCTCTCCCTTTCAACTGTACAGCATTGCATTTTGCATCATCACACTATGTTTCTTGCATATGCGTGCAAGCAAACATAAAAATTGCTTTTTTGGCTGACAGCACTGAAGAAATAAAAAAGTACTCCAGAATGTCCAACCTTTATTTTAAATAAAGAAGAAGGAACCAAATAACATGTGACATTAGATCTGGAGTATGTGTTGTAAATTGAAGATAAGCATCTGAACTAAATGCTGAACCCTCTGAATGTTTGGGAAGATGACATCCAGCTGGGAAGCCCCAAAGCATTCAAGAAAAGTAGTGCCCCTGCTTGGATCGGGACTGCTGTAATTAATACAGACTGCAGATTTATTTATGGTCCTAATAAAAATTTTGATATTGACACATCAGCATCCCAAGTATGCAAACTGCAGGAATTTATAGGGGTGCTGCTGCCCCCATATCAGAAAGGAGACCAGTTCCATGACTTAAACTACCAGCGACCATTAAATTGGAAAAGCAGAGATTTTACCCAAAAGACAGGTAGTCTCAATTGTATACACAGCACAAATAATTTATAAAGAGAACCTGAGAGAATTTTTGAATGGGCCAGAACTAAAGACTTCCATTAGTCCCATAAATTCACCGAAGCAGACTTTAACAAAGGGCTAGTTTCAGTTCTATAAGCCTATCAGGGCACACTGAAGAGAATTTTGGAGGTTTACTCAAGAAACCTTACAAAAGCAACAACAAAATACAAGCAAGCTTAATTAGTGAGTGTTGTCTTTGACCCCTACATCTTTTTTCAGTTATTTATACTCAGATATCTGTGTCCAGGCACAATTTACATTGCTAAGGTTTTAGTACAGGGAGTGGTGCAGCTATGTAGTGGTATATGGGGTGTCTCTTATACAAGAAAGTATTGCAGTTAAGAGGCAAGTCTGCAAACGTTTGAAGGAATGTTAATAGAGAAGATAGTCTGCTTTACAACGCAGGATTTGTTTGTAGTAAAATGACTCGAAAGCAACTTCACTTCTAAAGGGTAATTTTACTACAAACAAATCCTGCCTTGTAAAGTAGACAATCTTCTCTATTAAAACATTTCTGCAAACATTCGCAAACTCGCCTCTTCAATGCAACAATTTCTTCTATGTGGGACACCCTGTATACCACTGCATAGCAGCACCATTCCCTGTACTGAAACCGTATCAATGAAAATCCTGCCTTCACACAGAGATCGAAGTATAAATGGGCAGCACTGACTAAAGGAAAGGATCAGGAGGACTGCACTGGGAGCAGTCAGTCAGTCTCAGCTGGCAAGATGCATCAGAAGATACAGTATGTAACATTCTCAGCAGAGAAACACAGAGAACTATGCATGAATTCAAACTGACATTAAAAAATGGGCAGACTGCCCAGTCTGTTTGAGTAGTGTCTGATCACTGTGCAGCAGGTTGGATTAATCAAAGACACTGTGACACTGCAGGGATGCACAAAACAAGCACCTCCAACAACTATGTCACCCAGTCATTTCATACACGTCAAGGGAACATTGCATCACAAAAGGTTCCCAGTGAGTATTGATCCAAAGATGCTGGGAAGTGGTGCTCTGTGCTAAAATGAAAACACAGACTGGCATTTGTAGCATGCTTGTCTGCTACTGCCATCTTATATATATTTTTCACAGAATATCAGTTAACACCTCCCATGCCCAACACACACTAGACATAAAAAGGAAAATCCATATTGAATTTTTCTCTGGGGTATGCCATTCACAGTCTGACTTACTAGTGATAAAAAATGAAAACAGCAATGGCATTAAGGATGGCCAAACCGGTGTTGTAATTCTGGACAAGTGAATTGTACATGAAAGTGCAAACTGCGATGATCAAGTAGCCAAGTCACAGTGTATAGGTGGTTGAAAAAATAGAATGGCAGTCACAAAATAAATGTGGTTTACATGCTAAAGTGCATTTTGGCACCACAAATACAGTCATTTTGAGAGGCATATACTAAATATGGCGCGTGTGTGTGTGTGTGTGTGTGTGTGTGTGTGATGGAAATGTATGTATTCCAAGCCTGAAACATGATTTTATGCACATGTACCTGGGTCAGCATAGCTGTCTGATGGTTGGTCATCCATAACTGCATTTGTAGCTGACAGCAGAACTCTTGATCCTGAGTGGCTACATAAGTGATTTTAAGTTAGAAAGTTTTTCATGTTTATGCTCATTTCTCTTGCACATTCCCCTTATGGGACAGATATTCCATTATGCATGGAAGCAAATAATAATTACTGGCAAAGGTAGTCCAAAGACAAGGTAGCTATCATTATGCAGTGCACAATGCGTGTCCCCTTTTTGCACTTGTCATACCAGAGGTGCCCAGCTGTATTGTGGTGTATGGCTATAGGTACTGAATAGTGTAAATAGCAACCTCATTCCTTCAGAAGATCTCCTTACCAAGCACAATGGCATCAGAGCCACTGGCTTGCAAAAAATAAGGTATATAGAAACATAAGAAAGGGGATGAGGTATACAGAGTTAGTGCAGCTGCTAATGACAAACACTCTGATGAGTATCCATTTGCTTGGAAGTAGTTTTCTGGTCAGTCTCGATGATGTACTTGATGACCAAAACAAAACAGTTGTTACAAGTCTTACTTTGGAAGCGTACCTCTATTATAAAATATATGTTACTGTAAATGTGTCCCCTAAGTTCACCATGTTTTAATTGTCATCCGATTGCTTACAGTGTTGAGTAGCAGAAATATGTACAGCATTTCTGAACAGTGTACCCACATACCAATCCAAACTGTTTTTTTAATGTCGTAATTTATAGGATTATTAATAATGTTTATTTTGGACACATTAGTATCGCCTAAAAATACTCTTTCCAATAAAATGTGTTTGCTAAACAGGATCCAGCGCATCACACAGCAAAACATAAATACATACATAAATAAATAAATAAATAATATATTAATAGAATAAAATATGTTTGGAGACAATAAATTTGTATTATTTGTTTTGTAATACAATTTACAGTCTGGTCATGGAGACCACAGGCACCGTGAGATTTATAGTGTGGGGTGGCCTAATAGAGTGACTATTGAACCATCTTCAGTCACGCAAGTAGCACCATCAGTTATAATTGACATAATGATTACTGTTCTTCAACCCAAAATAATTTATACTTGATTTATAGTCACCAAAAAGTATATACTTTTGGGAAAGTATGAGCATGTTAAAATCCCTTGACCTCATTGAACCTCCGATATGAGGATGCTGTGAACTGTGAAAACTATGTTGCTGTAAATAATGAAATAGCAGAAATCAGTCTGTAACACACATTGATTTGGGGACTACCTAAGGGGAGCAGCCAGTACACTCATCTGCTAGGAACAGTTTAATGAGGACACCAGCAAGACTTGAAATTATCATTTCACTGAACATTTCACTTACACACATACTTGTGTGCATATTTGCTAGAAGGAGCTCTGAGCTGACATCAATTCAGTACTCCATTATTAACACTTGTGCACTGTGGATGGTTTTATCCCAGTAAGTTCTCTCATTGCTAGTCAAGAATTTTGCATTTCGATGTGCAATCAAGGGAACGTAGATTCATCAGAGTCTCCATCTCAAAAATGATGAATTTATAAACATACCAAATTGACAAAAGAAACATCACATGTGGCCTCAGGTGTCAGCTGTGGTTAAATCCTCATTTTACCATATGAGGAATAATGCCTGGGTGAAACACCTGATTCCACCGGATGACCTTCCAACATTGGTCCATGCCTTCATCACCACCCATCTTGACTACTGCAATGCCCTCTATCTAGGGCTGTCTGGGGTTGACATCTACAATTTGCAGCCAGTGCAGAATGCTGTGGCTAGGCTTTTGACTGGTACTTCCAGGATCAATCACTTTATTCCAGTGCTGTGTGAACTGTACTGGCCACCAGTTCAGTGGTGGATCACCTATAAGGTGGGTTTGCTTACCTTTAAAGTCCTACACAAAGAGGGACCAGACTACCTGAAAGATCTCCTGACTCCCTACTCCCCCAATTGCCCCCTTCAAACCACTGAAGAGAGATTGCTAGAGATTCCTAGGGTTTGTCTTAAAACATCTGGTGTGCATGCTTTTTCATTTGCAGCACCAACCCTGTGGAATTCTTTACCTCGCCAGTTAAAAGAATGCCTGACCATCAGCAGTTTTAAATCTATGCTGAAAATGTATTTATTTTCTTTGGCCTTCCCTGACTAATTAGTGACTGATTTTAAATAATTTATTATAGTATCTGCTTTTATTGTAATTTATATCATGTTCAGGACCTTAATTATGAAAGATGCTATATAAATAAAGTTTGCTTGCTAAAGTTTGCTTACACATGATAGTCTGTCATATCTGCTGCAGTCTGCAGCTCCATTTTGACCCATGGAGCTAAACTATAGATTGACCACAATAACTGTACCAGTTCCAATATAGACTGCATCCTAATCATGCATCATGAGAGTACATGCGTGCCTATTTCTATAGCCAGTATACACCCATGAATCACAATTACTATGCAAGACACCTTGCTTTGCATTTCAGAAAGATGGTTTAGCGACTGTGACAACAGCACAATTTCCTCCACCCACCCCTAGTAGCAACTTATTGCAGGGCAGAGGCATGGTGTTTCTTAGTAGGGTTTGTGGTGATCAGAATTGCCAGCGTTGAGTGTGACACCAAAACAATTGTTATGCCATTCAGTTCAGTGCATGGCAGTTCAGCAAATGTGTTAACCAAGTAATATGTGGGTTAGCTGGTTTTGCTTTATAACATTATTTGGATCATCATAGTTTCCAAGCATCACAGTGGGGTCATATTGGCAGTCATAGAGAGCAAGGGATGCAAACATACTCTGATTATTTAGAATACAAGTCATAGACTTCGAGTGGTTCTAAATCCAAAATTTCACAAGACTTAATGATGGCAACCCCTAATTTTTATCTGCTCACATTTTGCTGTCAGAATGCTTTACTGAGATAGCTGTATAGGACCATCCAATGAATAACTATTGTATGCTGGAATGTGTTGCTTCTGATCAAAAGAAAAAAAATTTATAAAATAACATCCCCCCACCACAACAAAAATTACTTGCAATCAATACAGGTACTGTAGTGAACATGCCAGGGCAGTTATCATTTTTGTTGTAATACTGTGCAGAACAGTGTTAGACTGCGGGTGTCTGAGCACTTCTTTTCAAGTTTACTGTGCTATTGTGGTACAAAAAGTTGTCTGAGTGATTGACATGCACAGGGCAGTGGTTGCATCAGTAGTTGCTTCATAACGAGGTATCAGAAGGCAACAGAACCGGGAGCAAAAATAAAGTTGTGGGAGAGTAGCAGAACAAAAACTAAGGTACAGAATGACAGTCCGAGTTCACTGTTCAATGTACTTGTCCTTCCAACCAAGAATCTACTACACCACCTTTACAAAGTAAGTGTCCAACAGTTAAAAAATACAATAAACAAAGAAGGAAAAATGAACAGTGGTTACGGAAGCAACACATATGTTGAACATACTGTTTGTATGGAAACTGCTTGGACACTGTCAAATATTTATTTGTTTGTATTTATTTATAGCATAGGAATTGCAACCCTTTGAGTTATAGACTCGTTTCCAAAGGCTCTACGTCAAGAACAAGGTATTACAAAGACAAGGACAACAACCAGAAAATACAGTTTAACAATGGGAATAATCACACTAGTGAATCTACCATACATAGGGTAATGGCCTATGCAATTGGTTGCTATAAGAGAAGGAGGCAGAAGTACATGCATACAGAACATACAGATGTGCAGTGAACATACTTAGGTAGATTGCTTATACATGGGGAAGCTAACAGATGCAGCAATACAGGTTATGGTTGGATTTCAGGGTGAAGTCTTGAGTGATGTTTTATAATGTGCAGCCTTCTGTGAGGCATTATCAGGATCCAAATAGGAGTGTGCTATGGGCTAGTTAGGATAGGTCTAGGGCATAGGGCCCTGGGTGCAGGGAAAAGCAATCAGCCTCATTAGAGACCTTGTCAGCGCCAGAATAGCATCTTATGAAAGGGCAGGGTCTAGGGTGAAACTAGCGGTTGCACTGGCAGCTACATACAGAAAAAATGTGGGGTTTTAGGGCCGTCTTAAATGGACCTAACTTGGTAGTTGTGGTAATGGCAGGGGGGAGGGCATGGTACCAAGAGGGGGCTCTGAAAGGGAATGATCTTTGTGCTCATGAGGTCCTGACCCTGGGTACCTTCCAGATAGCATTGGTGGCAGTGTGAGTGGCCACAGAGAGGGTGGCTGACTGGAGGGAGGCCGCAACCCCGACTGGGGTAAGACCCAGGTGGATTTTTTTGGTGAGGAGACAGGTTTGATACTGCAGCCTTACCTCTAGTGTGAGAACATTAGCGAGTGTGTAGATGGTGCAGGTATGTGTATGCTTATCTACACCACAGAGGAGCAGGCAGGCCTTATTGATAACAAGTTGTATTTGTTGGAATTCCGTTGGGTCTGAGGCAGCATAGATGGTGAGTCCATAATCCACCAGTGACAGGACTGAGGATGTTACTGCCAGGTACAATGCTTCTGGTGGTAGGCAATCCTTGTGCCTGTATAGGAGACCAATACTGGGTATTAGTGGCTGAGGATAGGGTTTTAAAATATGCCATGGTATGTGGATATTGATCCTCAGAAAGCACAATATAACATTGCTAATAAACATTTTTTGAGTGATGCCAAAATGATACATTTGACTGTAAGCACACACAACACAAACTGAATAGTTACCAGAGGCCTAGACATGATGCGTATTGGATGCTATCTCCCTACACACACTCAAGGGCAGTCAGATGATGTGCACCTAAAGCAAGCAGCTTAGACTGATAAGGGATATGCAAACCGACAGCACCGGCACCAAAATAACATAACATGATTGAAGGGTTAAGCAGAAGTTCCTTTACAGGAGAAGTTCTTTCACCACTGTCATGGAGCTTTTGCTTTATAAAAATGGCCACCTCTCTCAAGTGGTGTACGTCTTATTTTTGGCAAGTATAGGCATTGCACTTACTCTTTCCAAATGAGCCCTACTTCTTGCAACAATTTACAGTTGCGGATCAGCTCTGGTGTCATACAGGTCTATTTTGTACTTGGTTTCTGCTAGAAGGGTGCCTGTATCTCTCCATATTGCTCAGTAAACTAAGCTTGTTTTTTTCTCCAACCTCAACAAACATACGATTGTTTACTCTTCTTATAGTCTGGATCATGCCTGAAAATGGTCCCCTGGATCAGTGCACTTACCCAGTTACCAAAGACTTACATAAAATAAAATAAAATTAATTGTACTAGTATCAATTTAACATTTTAATAATCCATGCATAATCCCTCTTATAAGTCTTGACCTGCTATTGCTCCATGAATGCCATGTTACAACCTCAATGGTATTTAAAGGTGAACACTCTTAAATGCTCAAAAAGCAAACATTAATTGACACCAATCTGAATTTAAAAGTTAAACAAAACATGAAAATTTGTCAAATTATGAAATCACAGGCACATCACTCTAGCCTAGTTAATTTGACCACTCTGTATGTTCCTAGTAATATGAGTAATTAGAGCCATGGTTTAGAAGTTGCTGTTTGACTCTGATATTACCTGGGGTATACAGATTGATAAAATTAATGTGACTAGAGAGATTTGCTTGTGATTTCCTAATTAGGCAGCTTTTCCTGGTTTGTGAACCTTAAAATTCAGACTGACATCAAATAAGATTAGCTATTTGAGTATTTACGAGAGATCACTTATAAATACCATTGAAGTTTTAACATGACATTCACTGAGAGATACTGGGCCAAGGTGCCTAACAGGGACTATGTCTGGATCATAAATTGTTACACTGATCCTAACACAATACAGTAGGATAGAAAATATGTGTTTGTTGAGGTGGGAGAGGAAAAAAAAACAGGCTTAGTTTACTGAGTGCCCAAATTAAAAGGGAATACAATAATGTGTCTGTGTTCTCTTCATTTGGCAATAATCAAGGTTTAACCATTTTTATTGGTAACAAATAACATTAACTCATTGAGAATTTATGATAAGTGATGCCTCTAATTACTGAAGAGGTGTGGCACAAAAGTTTCACGATTAGGAATGTAGATTCTGGGGGCCTAACAGAGACTGTGCCTAGTTTAACAGAATGATTTACTGATCTCAGTACTATGAATAAGACCAATAAAGAGAACAACATATGTTTTCTGAGTTTAAAGAAAACATGGAGGAATGGCAGTTATAATTTTCAGTTTCAGTCTGCCATGTTTATACCAATTGTATTTGTATGCCATATTTGGTGGCTATTACAGTAATATCTATCACACTTTGGAGTGTTTTAAAATGCAGTTTCACTGGTGGTGGTATTTTTATACGCAGACGCAGGTTTGTTGACAGTTGGTATGGCAATAATAGGAGGGTGTAAAATGCCTCCTCATAGCAACTGTAAACAAAGCTGCCTCTTACATGTCTGCATATAAAAATGCCACCACCGGTGAAATTGTGTTTTAAAAAATTCCAAAGTGTGATAAATATATTGCTGTAATAACCATGTGAGATACAAATACAATTGGTAAAACATGGCAGACTGAAATTGAAAATGGTCACTGACTGTTATTCCTCCATGTTTGTTTACATTCAGATATTAATATACATTGTTCACCTTATTGTTCTTATTCATAGTACTGATGTCATTTAATATATCGAGGATGGGACCTTGATATGATTCTCTGTTCTTTGTTGCATGTGCTCCAAGAATCTCCACTGTCATCTTGTTTTAAGGGCAGCAGAAACTGAAATGAGTAAACTGTGAGCTGTTAAAATAGCTTGTAGCATGGAAGAGAATAGAAAGGCTGCATTAAAAGTTCAGGGTTTGCTGGGAAGATCAGTATTCAACTCTGTTAACCTATCGCTAGCTAAATTGGTAGGGAAAACAAAAAGACTGAAGCTAAGAAACACATCTAATATAATCTTAGACATACTGTATGCGCTACCTGCTGCCCAGGTCCCATGCCTTGTGTGCTAGGTTCCAAGTTTAAAAGGAAGCAGTATATGGCTGTGGTTTAAGGCACTGAGTTGCAAACCTGGAACCCTGGGTTTGAATCCCACAGCCCCCACTTGCATATTGTATGACCCCGAGAAAGTCATTTAATTTCCTTGTGCTCCCAGGTCCACCTGGAAACAAGCTTAGGCTTAGTGTGCCTTTCCTGGTTAAACAATTTACCCTTACCCTGACCAAAAGTTATTACAGCTACAGTAATTGTGGACTTCAAAAGAATTAGAAGACCATACCCATATAAAACTCTTATGTGTCCAGAGCTGATCAGTACAGAGTCTGCATTTAAAACCATTATAGATACCTTATTTTATTCTATAAAAACCTATAGTTGTTGTGATTTTCAGATGTTAGCTCATATATTTCATAGAGCAATTTCCCAAATGGTCAGAAATGCAAGACAGCAAGGTGTGGGTGCAAATACAAAATGGGGAGACCCCACATTATACCATTACAGAAAAGTACTGCACACTACTTGAAGGGTTTGAATGATAGTTGTGATTATAAACCATAGTTATATGTTCTTTGGTACTTTCTCCCTACACATCCAACAACCCCCCCAACCATCACGCTTCATTCCCCCTTATTAATTGTTATTCTTAAAGATTATATTAAGTTCTTTCACATTGATTTTGTGTCTTTGTTAGCTTTTTGACACATCGAGAATTACGCTGGAAACATTAGGAATATTGTGTTGATACACCAGTCTGAAACACTGAATTAGTGTTACCACCATTGTCCATTTTCTTCCTAAATATTTTTTTTTTTTATAAATTCCAAGAAATCTCTTTGGATTAATAGATTTCTGTACAAACATATTAGCACCTATTGTTTTATTACATGTTGGTAGTTAATTGTGTTAAGACCTCTTGCATCATATTTGACCTCTGTTTTTTTTTCAAACTGGTGCCACAAAGAATATGAGAAATATACCACTTTTGGTGTTTGTATCAAGATATGATATGTTCAGATTGTCTTTCTGTTGTAAATCTATCCTAAAGCATTTTGGATGGATTTGACGTTTTACACAGAATTTGACCTCCGATTTGAAATGGAGTTTTCAGTATTATGAAACTGCTTCAAAATATACTTAGGCACAAAAATTCAGCATTTCTGAAAATGAAAAATAAATGCATTTGACCTTTTGAATCAAGTTTGAACAACTGATCTAAATATTTTTAAAACATAAAAACATTGCCAAGTAGAGCATTGTTATATGTACTATTTATTTATTTGAATTTTGATGACTGGGCAGGCCCAGTGGGACAAACATGTCCTATGTTACTATATAACCCAAGGTCTGCTTCTTGTTGTATTTTAAGTATGTAGGGAAGAATTTAAATGAAGATCAGTTATAACCAAGGCAGTAGTTTATACAATTGTTTCCTTGTGTGTGGTGTGCTGTAAGAGGGGGCAGATGAAGAGGGCATGAGAGGGTTTGGATTGTAATTATCTTTACAGTGCAGGCATCAGTGGCTGAATCAGTGCAAGCCTTAGCTCTTTGGCAAGTGAGAGTGGAGAGGAGTTTTTGTTTTAATGACAGAGAAAACATCTGCATTTTTACTCTCCTTCTGAAGCTCATATGTATATTATAAAGTATACCGATCACCAAATCCGGATTTTGTACTGCAGTGATTTCAGGCAGATTTTTTTTTTATTTTTTTTTTTCTAAATGGCAGATTAACTCGGTGTCACTAACAGTTCTAAATGATACAGACGCAAGCGCTATTTTGTAAAAATAGGCTAACAGACACAGGGAATATTGCAGAGATTTTTTTGTCTGAGTGTTTCATAGAGTCAGCTTCACATACTCTACTGCAGTATAAAGCAACAGTACTACAGAGAAATGCTTGCCTTCAGTATGGACCAGGTGAATAAGATGTGTCTAATTAGAATTTGCACTTCTAATAAGGACTGTGTGATTAATCGTTTTATTTGGTGTTAGCTGATTTATCAAATGATTGTTAGTTCAAGATTTTTGACCAGTGCTATGACAGCTAACTGCAGACTTGATGTGCTTAACAGTTTGTCAAATATTTTCATACAGAGGGTTGAGCATACATGCACTGTATGCAAATTTAGATGAATGAACAGAAAACTAATTTTTCATTATGAGTTATATAACACAACTCAATTATCATAATCCAAACCAGTATGCCACCCTTTCGGCGACACCAACACAGCAATACACACCTGTCAGCAAAATCGACACTTTGCCGACAAGTCACTGTTTTGGTGTGCCCAAGACAGGGGCATGCTGTCTCCCAGTCCTGCACCCCCACCCTGAATCAACTCCAACTGGAGTTGAGAATCCTAAAGATGGGAGGTTTGGAGGCAAAGCCCCCCAATAAAAAAACAAGACCTGGAGACACACAGGAATCATGTAGACCACAACTTGCGATCAACATGATTCCTATCTGCGAGATGCTGGTCGACATAAAGGATGTCGAACCAGCATGGTAGAGCCATCCAAACCTTCCCATAACAATATGTGACAGACTGTTAAGTACCATGAGTCTGTAGTTAGCTGTCATAGAACTGGTCAAATACCTGGAATTAACAATCATTTGATCAATCAGCTAATTCCAAACAAAAAGATCAACCCCACACTCCTATTAGAATTGATGTGCTCTCTCTCTTTCTCATATACACTCTCACATGCTTGTGCATGTTCTTTTGCCCTGTTATGTATAGGACAAGTAAGAGCCAGGCAGAAGCTGCCAATACTTTATCCCTCATCACAGTGTGGACTCAGTCTGCACCCGACCAGCTCTCATAGTTGTAGTGTTGAGTGACAGTACTCTCAATGGCCAGCTGCAGAGACTCAGAGGTGAGTCAATGTCTTTTGTCATAGAAACGGCATCTAATGTCATTCTCTGCATACAGTTGCTTTCTCATTTGATGCCATTACTGTCACAGTGCTATAGAACAGCATAATTTCAAATTCTGAATGGAATTGCAAATTGACAGATCCTCTATCCCTTCAAGCAGCACCATGTTTATTACAGGAGCTGGCAACCTGACTGAGGGAGAGAGAGTGGCATGCAGTGGGGACAGCTGGCTTCTACTGGTAGCAGATGCAAAGGCAAAAGCCTGAGACTAGCTCATTGGCTATGTGTAGCTTTCAGTTTGCTTTCCAGGGTGAGAGCAGGTATTCATTTACAAATAATTTACTGCAGACACCCACTGAATGCAGGTGCATATACAGTAACAATGTGCTGTGATCACCTGGCACACACACACACACACACTTTGTAACAGGTAGTTGATTTAATGGATAAAACAAGGTACACCCTTTATTAACACAAAACATAGTATGTTATTCATAGAGCTGGCTTTCTTTATTTGCTGTACAATACTTTACATTATGTCATGCATCCAAACAGAGCTACATTTCAATAACTGTATTTGTTTTATTTAAATATTAAACATTCAAACATACTCATTGGATGAGGAATGTTGCATGTTAAATGTTAGAAGTTGTGTTTGCTAGAAGTTGATTTGGGACATGGGTGTGATAACTGAGGATGAGGCTCCCTTTTTAAATGCAATTTGATGCAAGATACCCAGCAACATGGAGGTGACGCATTCCACATAGCCATGACATCTTTCAGCCACTGCTGTAAGTCAGAAGACTGCTGCTCAGATTGTCTCTCACCCACCCCCCCCCACACACACACACAGGAACACAAGTGATTTCATGGAAATCAATGTATAAGTCCATTACAAAGTTTTTTTCAGATTTAAGAGGGATCAGTGTAAAGTGGCCTGCAGAACCAGCACTATTTCCTTCATGACCTACACTAGAAAAATCCTTTGTGCTACATGGCAGCTGCGAGCATTGGTTTACTGATGTGTAGGTGCCGTTTGAGCAAGACTTTCAGTGCGGCTGTGAGGAAATGTGCTTTTGGGGTGTACATTTAGAAACATAACTTTAGGAGTCAAATTAATCATTCCCATTTCCAACACAAATTATTAATAAAATAACTATATGGTATCAAAGAGAAAGATAAGCTGAAATGCAGCACCAGCTGAACAGCTTGCACACTCGAGGAGGTAGAAACCTGCTCTTTAACTGGGATGGTTTATAACATCTAAAATTTCTTGCCTTCAGGTCACGTGATGGTGGTCTGATGATTAACAGCAAGCTCCTGATACTCTGTGCCTCTCCCATCGATTTCTATAGCTAACCCACGAAACTGAGACAATATTCAAACAAAAAACTAGCGAGTGAGTACAGAAAGACCTTCTGGTAATGTTGATCACATCTAAAAATGGAGGTTTACATGTGAAAAGTGCCTCCACAGCATTCTCCCCCTCCAACACCCGAGAAGGACAAGGCCCCAAAGCAACAAAAACAACAGGCCACAGGCATTGCTAAAATCTCACTCTGAGCCATGGCTCTCTCAGAAGAGAGATTTATGGAGATTATGCAGCCAATGCAGGAGTCAGTTGCCAGCATATCTGATGAGCTGCGTCAGATCAGGTCCTCGGTGGAAGCCCTGACAATTAGAATTGGAGACTCGGAATCATGATTGATATCCCTGGAGAAAAAACAAAACAAAACTGAGCTGGACAGTACAAATGTTTCACAGAGATTAAAAAAACTGGAAGAAAAGTTAGAAGATTTAGAGGGGAGAAGCAGGCGGAATAATTTCCTGATCATAGGGATACCTGAGAAAGAGGAAAGTATCTCTCCTATAATCTTCCTACAGAGGTGTTGTTAAAAAATAGCAGGAACCTCCCCAAATGGCACTACATATGTAATAGAAAGAGCACACAGAGTGCTTCGCCCTCCACCACCCAGCTCACCACCTCGGCCCATATATTTAAATTGCTTAATTTTCTTGACAAGCAACATATATTG
This sequence comes from Neoceratodus forsteri, assembly GCA_016271365.2. Taxonomy (NCBI): domain Eukaryota; kingdom Metazoa; phylum Chordata; order Ceratodontiformes; family Ceratodontidae; genus Neoceratodus; species Neoceratodus forsteri. The sequence continues at coordinate 317,647,235 of CM057456.1, forward strand.
GCAAAAGTTAAAGCTCCACAGGAGGTGCAGTGGGAAGGCTAAAAAGTGCGTATAACCCATGATCTGCCTCAGTCTATCCGGGTGAAGAGACAGGAGCTGCATTCACTTGTCTCAAAGCTGATTGCGGCGGGGAAACAATTTAGAGTCAAATACCCGGTGGTGCTTCATGTTAAACACAGAGAAAAATGGCTAACTTTTGAAACACTGGAACAGGCTTCCTGAGAGCCCAAGGAGCTGTTTCCTGACCTTTTCAAGTGAACTGGGTCGAGTGATAAAACAGTAAGGCATCTGGATAACTTGTGAGTAAGAAGTATCTTTGGATCTCTTTAAATGACTCTGCTTTGATCTCAAAATTGAGACTGGTGCTTAGAGTAAAGAGGAGGGCAATGGTTGAATCAGTTCCTGAGAACATAGCTGAGACTGGCTAGGTTGTTGCTTTCTTAATTGATGTTAAAATGTGCAGGCACTACCCGAGGACGGTGACTATGCAAACTCCTCAGATAGGGGCAGAATAAGTGCAAACTTTCAGTTAACGTAACAAGAGAGAAAATATTTTGTTGAGTTCTATATGTTGGGGGTGAACCTTCCTTTCAAAGAGTACTTATGACAGACTAGTACTACAGTTATACCTGAAGCCTCCTGAAATGCATATTGAGGATGCCACTGTGACTTAGCAGGGGGCCTTGACCTCACCTTTTGTTATTTTTCTGGGTAATCCCCAGACACAGGATATACCTAAGAAGTCATTTTGATTGATATCAGACTATGGGACTACACTGTTAACCTAGGAATGTAGTTCTCTATTAAGAAGGTGAGACAGAACTAAGAATTTGTTCTTGTGTTTTGAATTGAACCATAACCTCCATGTTGAATTACGATTTACTTATATTGTTTGAATAACTATATACGGGAGAGGGAATACGGAGGGGAGGGGAGCATGATCATAGACTTGCGCTATAACATCATCTGGCAGTATATTTGTGCCAGTGCAGTTGATTGAACTTGGAGTGGTTACTGCAGGTAATGAGAATGTTTTCTGTTTTATTATTTATGAGGAAGTGGGGAGGGTGCTGTGCTGATATTATTGTGGAATGGTTTGTTTGTACTGGGATTCGGGTGGAAGGGAGTGCCAACTATATGTGTTTTCAGGGTTATAGCAGGAGGTGGACTATAATTGGGGAAAACAGTTTTATGTGCCTACATCCTGATTTTGATTTGTTACCAACAGCCTTTAGATGTGTGGACCATATAATGTTTCGAGTTGGAATGTTAGGGGGGCCCGCGACAGATGCAAACGACAAGTGATTCTAAAGCATCTCTTACATCTTAAAACTGGGATTGCCTGTTTACAAGAAATGAGCCTCAGAAGGGAGGACACCTCACTGTTATGTAAAAGCTGGGTTGGGCAGACCTTTGGTGCGTGAATATCCATAAATGGGGGGGTTGCCATATTGATTGGTAAGAATGTCCCCTTTAAACTGGAGAAGGATATATGGGATATTATGGATGTTATATTTTGATCCATGGAACATTGGCCACTCAACAAATTTTATTAGGTTCAGTACATGGTCCAAATGCAGACACGCCCCAATTCTTCATCCACCTTTTGGGCCTTTTTTCTTCCAACCCACCCACCGTCACAATACTGGGAGGAGACTGGAACATTACTCCTCAGTTACAGCTAGATAGGTCAGATTCCAAAAGATGTGGCCTAACCCCAGCCCAATGAGCCTTGAAAGATCTAATGCTGGGGGGCACGCTTGGTTGATATTTGGAGGGTATTGAACCCTACCGAGAAGTCCTATACCTTTTTATACTCTCCACACTAAACCTGTTCTAGAATTGATTATTTCTTGGTGAGCGCTTTTGCTATCCCTGGGGTTTTGGATGCAATTATTCACTCATGTGTCATATCGGATCACTCTCTTATCTCCATCATAAAGCTGCTAGGCCAAGGAGTTGGGAGAGATTCCCAATGGCATCTGAATAATCAGTCACTGCAAGTACTGGCTACTTTAAATCATGTTAAAGATTTTGTATTGCACTTCTTAGAAAACAATATTGGCAGCTTTAAAATGTGCATTAAGGGGGGAGTTTATATGTTTATCTACTACCAGAACCCAACAATTTCAGGCTCGAATGGTGGGCTTGTTTAACTCAATTGAGGTTGTTGAACGAGACATTAGTGATCACTCATTGGAGCAGGACTGGATCAAACTACACAATTTACAAGCACAATTCTCCGACCTTACAGCACAAAAAGCAGAGCTTTCTCTTAAAAGGACTAAACTTAAATACCTTGAATCAGGGGAAAGAGCCAGGAAGCTATTGGCTATCCAACTCAGGCAAGCAGAGACTACCCGGTTTATACCTGGTTTATATTTTACTAACACTGACCATGTAACTACAGATCCCAGGAGGATAGCTGAGGGATTAGATAAATACTTCCAGAACCTCTACGCAGTCTGCAGGGAAGAAATACCCACAGAGGAAGAAATTAGAAACTATTTAGACCTTGCTGGGCTCCCATGTTTGTTCCCTCCTGAAGCTGTCTCCTTGGGGTCTCATATACAAGTCTGGGAAATTGACCAAGCTATTAGGCAACTTCCCTTAGATAAGTCTCCAGGACTAGATGGCTTCCCAAGTAATTTGTACAAGTCTTGCACATCAGAATTTGCCCCTCTGCTAATGGACGTGTTTAACTCCTGGTATGAGAATGGGATATCTGAACACAGTTTCTTAGAAGCCCTTATTGTAGCAATTCCCAAGTAGGGTAAAAACCTACAGTATCCAAAGAAGTAGCACCCCATTTCCCTTCTTAACTCAGACGTCAAAATAGTAGCAAACATCTTAGCTAATAGGCTGGGACCTATTATGAGTAAACTTATAGGCACTGAGTAGGTAGGTTTTATGGCAAATAGGTCTTCTAGTGATCATATGCACAGATTATTGCATCTTCTCTCGCTGGCCAAAATGTCAGATATCCCAATGACCTTAATATCTTTTGACACCGAGAAGGCCTTTGACCGGGTCTCTTGGGATTTTCTCTTTACTGCCCTAGCATGTTTTGGCCTGGCAGATGAGTTTATTAAGTGGGTCCGTATCTTATATACGTCTCCAATGGCCCAGGTTTGGTGCAATGGTGTGCTCTCAGATTCATTCCCACTATGCTGTGGCACCAGGCAGGGTTGCCCATTATCCCCACTTCTCTTTAATCTGTATTTAGAACCCCTTATACGACAATTGGTCTCTTCTCTGCACCTTAAAGGTGTTAAAGTGGGGGAACAATGACATCTTTTATTGGCCTATGCAGATGATTTATTAATGCAGCTAGAAAAGCCAGTAATAGGTATACCAGCTTTGTTAGAAGAAATAGATCTCTTCTCCAGAGTCTCCTTTTATAAACTGAATCTCTCAAAACACAGAGTTTCCCCAATGAATGGCAGGATCGCGCAATGCAAAACAGAGGAATTTGGTCTGGTGTGGGAGTCAAAGTCCTTGACATACCTGAGTATCAAAGTAACAAGAGAGGTGTCTACTATGGTAAAGGAGAATTTTGCAGATCTAACGGTCACACTAAACGCAGACCTTGACAGTTGGGGAGCCCTTCCCATTTCACTATAGGAAAGGATCAACACTGTCAAATGAATGTGCTCCACAGAATCCTCTATCCTATGGGCATGCTAGGGTTCTTCCTTTCCAAGTCCTGGTTTGTTAAATTAAAAAAACTGCTGAACTCCTGTTTGTGGAAAGGAAAAGGAGTTAGATGAGCATATTCTAAGCTCACAGCACCAAAACTACAAGGGGGTCTTGCCCTCCTCTCATTTTTTTTACTTACTAGAGTGCACATCATATCAACAAATTAAGTTACTGGACTTGCATGCTAGAACCACGAGGTACAGAACCATATGTACCTCTCTGGTTGGACACAGAGAAATATCTGGCCTTTAAGAACTATTGCACCCTAGCATCTCTGGTTTACTCTTCCCTGAAGTTACTCCTTAAGTCCCTAAAGGACACCCCGATGGGATGGTCCCTCAAGGCTTTGAACCAGGTGCAAAGACATCTGGCTCTTGATTGGCATAAGTCCCTTGAACAGCCAATAGTGGGCAATCCTCATCTTAAAATTGGAAATAAATCCATTTCTCTTCATACTGGGCACCTCTAATGCAAGCCAAACTTCTGGATGTAGCCCCTAATGGGGAGATGCTCCCCTCCCCTTCTCTCAATTCCAACAGCATTTTAATACACATAAGAGACATCTCTTCAAATACTGGCAAGTTAAGCAGACTCTGGCCTCTTTTCTGGGGATGCAGTCAGGATACACACCTCTCCAAGAATAGAACTTTTCTCCCTTCTCCAAGTAGCAGAGCAACCACATCCGGTGTCCAGGGTATATAAAGCACTACAATCTCTAGATTCCCATCTACCACAAGATGTATGCTACTACTAGACCCAAAAGCTATCCATTACAGATGATGCTAGCACCTGGGAAACAGATATGGGGTAATACTTTTAGATTTATTAAGCAGGATAGACTCCGTTTAGTACAATATAATATTATGTACAATTTAAATTTTACTCCAGAGTGATTACATGAAATGGGTAGGTTACCCTCTTCTCAATGTTAGCTGTGTTCAGTAATGGGTGGGGATTTATACCATATGTCATGGAGGAAGCACCAAGGGAGGTCGACAGTGAAAATGCCGACCTCCCCCACAGCGACGGCACAATACCAACGCAGGTATTATGCTGCCCGTTCAAGAAGTGTTTTCTGTGGGGACTCTGCCCCCCGCAGCCCCGGACTTTAGGATTTCAACTCCAGGTCGGAGTTGGTCTGGGGAGGGGGTAGAACACTGGAGGAAAGTGAAACACGGAAAAAGGACCATTACTGTGATTGTCATCGTAATGGTCTTTTTTCGTGTTTCGCCATCGGGGTGTCAACCTGAAGGGGTGCACCAGTTATGGACATGTCCAAAGGTCCATAATTATTGGCAATTAGAAGTTCCTTAGATCGAATACTGGGGCTTGACCCATTGTTTATACCCGAGATCTGTCTGCTTAATAATTATCCCCTTGATACCCTTAGAGTTAGGAAGGCACATGTGGCCTTGATATCTGCTGTAGCCAAATTAATTATCATGAGGCATTGGAAAGAGGAGTCCTAGCCATATGTGATAGAGTGGCATAGAGAAATTTTATTTGCTCTCCAATTGGGAGCAACATATTGCACTGATGGCCAATCAACTCCAAGACTATCAAAACAAGTGAGTTCCCCTGGATGCTTTGCTTACTGCCTGGAAACCCTAGGCACCAAGTCCGCTCAATTAAATTTATGTTATTCTTTGGATAGCAGACACTATGTTTGGCAAAAGAGGGTTGGGGAGGGAAAAGGGTGGTTGATTGTTGGTTAGATTAAAATTGTATGATTTTATTTTCTGTTTAATTTTGTAAATGCCTGGTGTTGGCAGTCTCGATATAGCATGTTGTAATCTGGCAATCTAACCTTGACTGCTTTTCTTGTGATTCCTACTGTGCAAATCAATATGAATAAAATATATTGAATTAAAAAAAAAAAACGTTTCTTGCCTTGAACCCATATAATTTAAAAATAAGGTGCATAAGCTCTCCACTGCTCAGGGTACTAACCAAAATAGGCAATAAGTTTGGATACCAGTGCTGTTAGTGCTACTAGGAGCTCTGTTTCAGATGCTCTGCAGAATGCTGTACTAAAACAAAAATGATCCTTATGAACATGCAGTAAACGGTAGTCACTGCTGCTGAAACAAAGGAAAATCCTTTAAATACCACTCCTCAGAATGAGAATCAAGGCACTGTATCTTTGGGACAGCTTAAAGTGCTAACAAAATTAGGCAAGACGCTTGGATGCCAGTGCTGTCAGTGCTAGTAGGAGCTCCATTTCAGATGCTCTGCAGAATACTGTACAAAACAAGCATTTGTCAATGCCGAATGTTTGCTTGCTGGCATTGGCAGTGGTGGTGTAGAAGTTACACAGCTGCATAATAGAAGTGGCAGTGAAGTATTGAACTGAAGCCAACCCCACCACCATCCTGCAGAGAGTGACAGGCATTGGGGTGTGCCTTTGGGTCGTCAGGCATAACGGCCATTCTATTTCACCACACCCTACCCTGCAGACACTAACAAGTGTCACAGTGTGCCTTGGGGTCTTTGGCCCTTATGCACACCCCATTCCATCAGGAAATATGGTGAGATGGGTGTGGTATAGGAGAATGGGGTGAACTTTGGGGCCGAAGAGTCCAAGGCATACCTCAATGCCTCTCACTGGATGCAGGATGTAGAATGGTATGAGTATTACAGGCAAGAATCCCAAGTCACACCCCTGATGCCTGTCATTCTCTACAGGGTGGGGCATTATGGTTGAAACCCTAACACCTCAGGCTTCCGTTGGTATTTTCACTCCAAATTTTCAACATGTTTTTTTGTGTGCCCCCCACCTCATGAACAGTAGCAATATCAGTTTGTTAGCCGAAAGCTGCTTATGCACAGCAACTACAGAATTTAGCACCACGGGTGCAAAAACACATTCTGAACAGGATGTGAAAAATGATAGCTGTACTGTTCATGGGGAGGTGTAAAAAATGGCAATGTTGCAAATCTGCAGTAAAAATATTAAAAAAACTGGTGAGGTCACGAGTGTGCATAGAAACTGTGCAATGCACACCCATAATGTAATTAGATTGGGGATTTTTTATAGCAGATTGTCAACACATGCATTTGCTGTGATTTTCTTTATTTGTCCCGAACAATGATTTCCCACAGTGACCACGCATCTCTGCACTGAAAGTGTGAAAACACATTTCGGCCATGTTGTGAAAAATGACAGCTGTACTGTTCATAAGGAAGTGTGGAAAAATGCCACTGGTGAAAATCTGGACTGAAAATATTACAAAGTCATGAACTTCCGAGGGTGCGTGGAAACTGCACAATGTTCACTCATAGCACAGTCATTTTATGGACTTTTGGCACCAAATTTTCAACATAGCCATTTTAAGACCTCTGCTCATGAACAGTGTCACTGTGATTTTCTTAATCTGTCCCAAACATTACTTTCGCACACCGACTACACCATTGTGCGCTACATGGGTGGAAACACATTTGAGGTGATAAATGAAAAATGGCAGCCATACTGTTCATAAGGAAGTGTAATAAAATGGCAATGTTAAAAATCTGGAGTGAAAATATTGAAAATTCGCAAACTTAACGAGCGTGCGTAGGAACTGCGCAACGTGTGCTCATAAAATAGTCATTTTTAGGAATTTTTTCACCAAATTTCAACATAGCCATTTTAAGATCTCTGCTTATGAACTGTGTCACTGTGATTTTCTTAATGTGTCCCATACATTGATTTCGCATACGACTGCGCCATTGTGCGCTACATGGGCGGAAACACATTTTGGGTAAGATGTGAAAAATGACAGCTGTACTGCTCATAAGGAGGTGTGGTAAAATGGCAATGTTGAAAATCTGGAGTGAAAATATTGAAAATTCACGAACTTACCAGCGTGCGTAGGAACTGTGCAACACACACTCGTAAAATACTCATTTTTAGGAATTTTTCCACCAAATTTTCAACATAGGCTTTTTGAGAGCCCACCTTATGAACGGTGACAGTGTCATTTCATTACTCAGTCCCAAAAGGTTATTTCATGCAGTCACTGTGAAATCACCCTTCGGGCCCGATTAACGCCATAACAGTGAGAGCAGTCATGAGAAGGGGTCCCAAAAACCCCATGTTGAAAATTTGGTGCAAAAATTCCAAAAAATGGCCGTGATGTGCAGCAAAGTTGAAAAAACCCTATCTATCTATCTCATTATACAGCTTACCGGCATTTCCTCAGTTTGCAGTCGGCTTTGAAGAGTGCAGACATGTTCCCAGTCCACCAAGATCATCGCGCCAAAGTCTGGAGGTAAGTATGGGGTGAGGGGGTGGGAGGTGGAGTGCACAGTGGTGGGGGCGGGTGGGGACAGAGACAATGAGGGACCATTTTTAAGTTTCAGTTTTTTCTTTTAAAGGATGACGCAGGGCATTTGCCACACTGGGGTTGGCTCCCAGCGTGGCACAAGGACGGCTGATGGGGGGTCGTGGAGCCGACGGGGATTGGGCACCCCTGTTGGCAATAGCATCTGTTGCCATGCTGTGGTGGGCTCCCAGTGTGGCACCCTGTACTGGGGGAACCAGTGGATCCCCCTGCGGCTATGTAATGTGCAGCCATGCTGGGGTGGCACCCAGCGTGGCATATGTAACCTGCTTGGGGGGCACAGCACAGCCAATGGGGATTGGGCACCCCTGTCAGCTACACAGTGTGTGCATGGGGGTGAGCACAGTATGCATGTGTGTGTGTGTGTATGTGTGTGTGGGGGGGAGCTTAGAGCAGGCGATATCTTATCGCTGCTCACTGAAGCATAGCTCCCCCTTTCAACTGTACTCCACTGCATTTTGGACTGCTGTCATAGACAGCTCCAGCAGGCATTGGAGAACTGTGGTCATGCCTGCAAACACACTGACTGAATTGGAAGAGGGCTGCCACACCTCCAAAAACTCGGATGATGGCACTATGTTTCTTGCACATGCATGCAAACAAACATAAAAATGATCCTTATGAACAAGCAGAAAATGGTAGTCAGTGCTGCTGAAACACAGGGAAATCCTTAAAATCCTTACAAACATTAAACACTGCTTTCACACAGCTCCAAACTGCTCTCTTATGTGCTTTTCACCACTTTTTTTTCACCAAGGTAACCATGCGATAAAGAGTTTGTGCTCACAGGGCAGGAACTTATCAAAGGGCAGACGCTCAACTCTGAATTGAGTGAGCTGGATTTGAAGCTGTAAGCCTGGTAGGGATCTCCTGGGACCAGACTGATCACTGCATTTCCTTTGTCTAGCTAAGGAGTTCAGACAGTCGGGAAATGTAATCCAGGGTCAGCTGCTCGTCCTTGGCCAAAGAGAGTGATTCACAGAGGTGGAGGTGACTTTGTTGGCATTCCAATCTGTTGTGCCTTCACAAGGCCCTTTTTACTTAGTGATTATTAAAGTGGTGCAGGGCTCTGCCCAACCACAGCCCTAAAAACTACAAGCAGTTTATTCCTCAGTCTGTAGCATTTCACTGTAATGTAACACTGCATGAGTGGAACTTCATCAACATTTGTCTTTGGCTTAGAGTTCTCCATGGTCCTAGTGCCAGTCAAATCGTCAACTGACAGCAGAATAAAGTTAGAAATTGGTGATCATATCCTCTGTTTTTAAAAACTCTACAGAACTATTTCTTCAGTGCCCCTGTAGGAGGGGGAGGGAGAGGGGGTTGTGAGGTCTAATGGAGGAGAAGGCAGTGGAAAACTAATGCTATGGAAATGACTGCATCACCATGTAATTACACACAATAACTGTCCTGCAAGTCCCTCTTCTAATCTACACCATAGCAAAAAGACAGCATGGCATTGTCATGCAGCCTTAAAAATGACATTAATAACAGAGTTACAGCAGTCTGGGTCAGGAGAAAAGAAAAGACACCATGGACTGCATGAAAATGCACATGTTGCACTAGTAATATGACTCAAGGAAACAGAAGTTGTCATGGTTAACCTCATGCCAACTTCTGTTCCCATTATTTTTGGTATTTGCCATTGGGATGAAATTATTATTTATAAGCTATATTGATTGATGTTATTCAAATGCTTTTATGGTCTCCATGCTTCCTAATCAAACTATGGGGATTTTATGTTTTCCACCAATGTTTATGCTGATGGGTGTTTTATTCTTATGGAATCATGTATCTATTGACATCTTTGGTTTGCTATATGATTGTCCCCATACAGAGACACACTCCCTGATGAAGGGTCATGTCAGGACATGAAGCACTGGGGTATAGTGTAACTGTCCTGTGGAGTTCTGCTGCAATAAACCTTTTTGTTGCTTACTATTTCTTGACTACCTGTTTGTTATTTTTATATTCTTCCCTGGTTGTGTAGCTTCACAGTGTGTTCTGGTTACATGATTAACCTCATCATCTTCCTGTGTGTGAGACGGTAGTGTATGAAATTCATTATCCATAAACCATGGAATGGTGTAGATCTTATTTAAAATGTGCAGGTTGCTTTTAAAACAGAGAGAATCTCAAATTGTTTTTGTGGAAAAGTACATTTTCTTGTTACTGTCTATATTTCCTGCAGCACAGAAGATTCTCTCCATGTATGTATACAGTATGTAAAAATGAACAACTGAAGAATGTGCTCACCTGTGTCAAAGAGGGCCAGATTTTTTTTTCCAAGATTCCAGTATGCTAGAGGCTTATTTCTTCTACTGGTGCCTCGTTTTCATACAGAGAGTTATTGCACCATTCTGTTTTCTGGCATAGTTGGTACTAGTGTGGTAGACTGTGGAAGACTTGCCAGCCTTTTTAATCAAGCCATAGTTAGACAGCTGTTTTTACATTGGTTTGTCATGTACTTATGACTTTTGCTTGTGTTTTAGTAGCATCAGTAGCTGTACTTCTTTGTTCATTCAAGAACAATGAAGAGTGCCACCCCAAGTTCATTAGCAGCAGCAATACCTTGAGAACCTCTGGCTCACACTTCCACCTCCTCTACTGGCGGTTGGAGACTCTACATGTCAGATGTCACAAAGAGGATTTGCAGCTGCATGCTGACCTGCTAAGGAGAAGCAGGCATAGCAGGAATCTGAGAACGCCTGTAGTTTTCTTTTTTTTTTTTTGTTGTTATAAAAGCTACAGGGTTGGTGGAGTGCCAGCGGTGGGGGAGCCCTCCCCATGACTGAAGAGAAGGCAGCAAGCCCTGCAGAGGCTCAAGGGTTCACCTGGCAGAGAAATGGAGCTCTGGATTGTTAAATGAGCCACTTTGACAGAAGTATTTCAAATAGACAGTAAAGCCTTGAAAAGCAAGAAGCAAGAAGTAAGAAGCACACTCGGCAAATCCCACTGGAAGAACACAGTAGCCAACTGCAGCTCAATATAAACTAAAATGTGTAAACAGTGCTCAAACAGTTGCTCATTACATTCTTATCCACAGTGGCATCTAACTTGGGGCTTTCCTCAAGGAAAGTATTTTAATTCATTTTTCAGATATTTTCTAAATAAGTTCTAAATTGCATACACATTTCATTGAGGGGTTCGAAGCCCATGAGTTTTATTTGGGTATCAGGGGAATTAAAAAGGAATGCACTTAGATTCTTTTTTCATACCTTTTTTTTATTTTATGCTGCCTATTGTGCATTTGTTGAATATAAAAATTAATAAAATAATTTATTAATCATCTGTTTTTAATTGTTTTAAATCTTAAAATTATTTTAAAAAGCTTACTTTTAAAATTTGCACCTTAGAGTCACATGACACAGGTGTCACCAGGTGCTCTTAGGTGAACCTAGAAGCCAAATATACATGCATGGCATTTTTTATCAGATCACCACTAGACACCCAGGAGGAAACACTAAGATTCTGCCCTCCGCTCTCCAGCTCTGATTCTTTTTTCTGTGAGAGTTAGATCTACGCTAACTTGAAGCATAATGTCTCTGATAAAGTTAGCATATGCAGATGTTTGAAAACAATTACAAGCTAGATCTCCCTGAAAAGCATTGAGTGCACATACGCTAGAATCTACTTAATACAGCATGGAGTAAGTTGTTTGTTTTTTAGAATTTGTTCAGCCTGATTTTTGCCCTCTCATCTTTGCTCCATTTTTTTCATTGTTAAAAAAACAGTTTATTGTTAAGGGAGGTCTAGCAATTTATTTTAGACAGATAGCTTAATGGCCTCTGATGCCATTGAATACACCAATTTATGATATTAACTACATACTTAACCCCTTTCTTTCATGGCCCATGGAAAACAGACATCATTTTTTCCTGTCTCGATTTTCTCATGTTTGCCGTTACCACACGAAAGGAGGACTTTGTCACATAGCCATTGGAAAACCATATGAGCATAGTAAGGACCACTATCTCTATTACTTAGTAGTTCACACCAAAGTGACTGTTTAAGCAATATCTGGAAAGATACTGCAGGAAGCTCTTTTTGGGAGGTAACTAACTGCACTAATGCACAAGCCTTAGGTATTCAACAAAGATCTTCACAAAAGCAACCTGCAGTCATTGAACTTTCACAGCACAGCTTCTATTTGAGTGACTTATATTTGTTTAAGTTCTAGAAAGTGTGAAACCTTGGGTCTTCTTACAGTGGTATTTATTGATCAAGAGAAGTGTGGCTATTCTTTTTCCATGTTCTTCATATTTCCTGTTACTATCTGTTACTAGTGTTTGGTTGGAACTGAAAAGAGCTGGTAATAGCACTAATTAAACCTTGGGCTCTTTCTTTAACTATTTAAACTCTATTGGTTACTAGATCATACTAAACTTTATATATTAAATATTTGATTAAGAATACTGGAAGTGGGAAGATATTATCAAAGGGGTCTGGAAAAGGGGAAAACTGAAGCATTTTTTTTATGGGAGACCAGGCTATCTCTCCCAGTACACTGACAGAACCAAAAGAAAGGGCTACATACTCTGAAGCTCTAAAAAGAAATTTACCAGTACCAAAATTAAAAAATGAACAATAAAAATCCAAAGGGGAAATAGGGGACTCAAGACTTGCTCTACCCCTGACAGACAACTAGGAGCTGAACATGCCATAGATAGCTAAACCTATAGTGCAGGAACATGGTGAGACATATCAAAAAACAAGAGAAAGAAAAACCAAAAACAGCATGAGGGATTAGGTAAACAAAAATAATGTATTGCAGATTTATTTTCCCTCCAAGTGGCACTCAAGAAACCAAATTAAAACATTTTAGTCCACTAGATCTTTCAAATTCATTTTGCTCAATGACTAAATCCCTGTTATTGGAATCTATTGAACAGACAAGCCTAGCTGATTTATTAGCTTCCACCAACACAGTATTCTTCCATTTGGATAGAGAAGTTGAGCAAATACAAACTGATGCAGATATCATACTGCAACATTAAAATAGTATCACTGATTATACATTAAAAGCTCTAGCTCACCCTTTAATGGCTAACATTGTTCTTTTGGAATCCCTTAACAAAATAAAGAACAAGTTGGATAATTTCTAGAGTAGAGTTCAAGAACAAATAGGCAATTCAGCAAGCAAAACAAACATGATAGAAGCTCAAATCATGAAACAAAAGCTGTCTTTCTCTCCCATAACAATACCTAATACACCACTATCAAAAAAGAGAAAGAGAGTAAAGAGGGAAAAGAGGAAAAAATAGGAAAGAAAAGAATAAAAATGAGCAACTTAAAGTAATGCAGAACAACTAGTTAAACAAAAAAAAAATCACAGAATCAGGAATTACAGCTCTATAAAAAAATAACTCTACAAACCCTCAAGATACAATATAGCTCAGTAAAAAACTCACCAGTGCATAAAAAGAAGCATGCCACTAATAGATCAAAATAAAAATCAAGAAATAACTGCAAACATCAAATTACAGGAAACAACAGGGAAGAAGAAACTGGAGGTCCCTCCAAAACATTGAAAGATCAAAACTTTGGCATACCACTTATAGAAGATGAATTTGTTTTAAGAATTACTGACATACACCTAGTACAGTAGTAGTAGTAGTAGGGTTTGTTTATACCATGCCCATTCCTGGAGGCTCTGGATGCCTTACATGATATTTAAAGAACATACAATACCATATTTTTAAATGAATAGCTGGGTCAATAAATATCAAAAACTAATTCAAATCAATAAATAATAGTAAAATCACTAATTAAAAAATGTTTGATTAAAAAGATGTGTCTTGAAACCCCTTTTAAAAACCTCTACCAATGGGGCCTCCCTCTGAGATCTGGGAAGTGAGTTCCAGAGGGCCTGGTCAACCACCTCAAATGATCGATCTCCTGAGGTTTTCACCCTGGCCCTCGGGACCATTAAGGGGCCTTCAGTGGAGGAGTGGAGTGAACACACCGGGATGGCAGGGGTCAGGAGATAACTCAGGTAGCCAGAGCCTGATCCATATATGGCCTTATAGGTGAGCAAGCCCACCTTGAGGATGATCCTCCATCTGACAGACAGTCAGTGCAGGTCACACAGGACTGAGGTCACATTACTAGATCTAGACAGACTCATCAGCAACCTAGCCACTGCATTCTGCACTAGCTGCAGCCGATGGAGGTTCCCATCACTGACCCCAAAGAAAAGAGGATTGCAGTAGTCTATCATTGACATGACAAAGGCATGCTCTAGCATGGGCAGGTGACCAGGCAGAACCAGGGGCTTAATCCAAGTGATAGTCTGTAAGTGATAAAAAACCCTCTGGACAATGGCTGACACCTGAAATTCAGGTGTCAAACCATCGTCAAGGATAATGTCCAGATATCTCACCCTAGAGGCAGCCAGCAATCAAATAGAGCCAAGGAATAAAACTGTTTCCAAACCAGTGGTAGTCATATCATGCCATCAACCTGGCTAAACCTCTAGTACCTCTGTCTTGTCAGGGTTCAGTTGCAGCCAGTTAGAGGACATCCTATCTTTGATCTCTGCCAGTCATTTATTTAGCACTTCTACAGTATTATATGTCCCAGGGTAAAATACATATATAGCTGGGTATCATCTGTGTAGCACTGAAAACCTAGACTGTAACATCTAATCAGCTCACCTAGGGGTAGCATGTACACTGTGAACAACATGGGTGACAAGATCAAGCCTGGAGGAACTCCACAGGGCAGGGGTTTCTGGCAGGAGGAGAAATTCCCCATCACTAACCATTGCATCCTGCCTGTAAGATAGGACTCAAGCCAGTTGATGACAGTACCAGTGAGTCCATAATACTCTCTAAGGTGATCAAGAAGCACTATGGGGTCCACGGTGTGAAATGCCGAGGAGAGATCTATTCTAGAAGAACAAGAACTGGCCGGTCTCTTCTATCTCTCACACCGAGGAGGTTATTTTGCAACTGGACCAATGTTGTTTTGGTGCTGTGTCTTGTCCTAGATCCAGACTTGAATGGTTCATAGATGTCAAAAGCCATGAGGTGGGCCTCTGAGCTGCAGATCCACCACTTTCTTGGCAATCTTCACCAAAAATGGGAGGTTGGAGATAGGCCATAATTTGCCAAGTCCTCAGGGTCGAGAGATTGTTTCTTCAGAAGTGGCTTCACCAACGCCTCCTTTAAGGCATCAGGGAAGAACCCCTCCTAGAGCAAACACTGGACTGTCTCAGTGAACACTGAGCCAATGGACTTGACACATCCCACCCACCAAGAGATGAGTCGAGCCTGGGTCCAGTTCACAAAATGTTGGGCTACAGCTTTGAGATTACCTTAATGACCTCTGCCACCCCCACCAGCCAAAACTCCCCCCAGACAATAGGAGTGCCTCTGCCCACACAAGGTCTACCACTGTGGGGGCAAATATCACCCCACTGAGGAGATCCAGGACCAAATTGAGGACATCCTGTCAGAGAATAACCAAGCAAACTCCTCGCACAAAGCAACCGAAAATGCTTTATTTGGCTTCAGACAGGCAGGGTTACATAACCTGTCCACAGTACAAAACAGCTGGGCTGGTAGGTTCCTCCCTGTGGCAATCTCCCCTGAACAGGAACTTTGCTTTCTTACACTTGATTGCCCAGTGATATTCATCATAGTGAACTCTCAAAGCCAGTTTATCCTCCCCATACTGGGTCCTCCACCAGCAGTGCTCCAGCTTCCAGCCCATTGTTTTCATCACCTTGAAACCCTCATCAAACCATGAGGGTCTCAAGAAAGAATAAATGGGTCTTATACAGGTTGGTGTGATGACATTGAGTGCATTGGAAACAGCACTGTTATAGTCTGTCATCACCTCACTCGTGTCAACATGCACAGAACTCACAACAGAAAAGTCTGCTACCACCAATAGCAGAGGGACAGGAAGCAGTCATGGAATTGCTGGTGTCTTGTGCATTGCTCTGTGTACTTTGTGTCCTTACACCCGAGAAGTGAGGGTGTCTAGCTCACAGGAAGTTATCTGGGATCTGTAGTTTCTTGGGAGTTTCTGGGAACTACTGTTTTTTTAAATCACTGAATTTTCTGGGGTTTGAGCCTAGCAAAAAAATACTAGGTTTTTTTTTAAACATTGGGAGCCTGAATATGTGTTTTTTGTACCCAGTAAAGCTACAGTAATTTGGTGGTGAGCAGTGTCAGCGACCCTTACAGCTGATTCCGTGTCATGGCACTTAAATTGCAGAGAGCGAGTGCTGTGAGCTCGAGCATGTGGAGACCCACGCAGAGACACGTGCGTCTCTGCACTTGTTTACTGGGTTAGCGGGAGCAGTAGGCACCATGCTGGGTGGTTTCATTCTCTGGAAGTTAGTTGGTTTATTAACTTGTTGAGTGTTGTTGAGATTATTTATATACACAATGGAAAATTCATTTGCAGTTTTAAAAAGTGGGGAACTGTGTATTAAATGCAGGGAGTATGCTAAATTTAGTTTGGACACAAGCACTGGGCTCACTGAGTTCACATGTAAGCAGTGTTTGGAGTTAAATGATTTAAAAGTCAAGGTTGAAGGTCTGGAATTAGAATTAAAATGTTTTCAACAAATTAATGCACCTGAGGTATTAAACAGCAACATACAAAGTAAGGGCTCAAACACTAGTCAAACACAGGACAGGAGGACTGGGAACACCCTGTAAACACACAAGTAGCCAAAAGGGGGGGAGGGCTATGACTTTCAGTATTCCAACTGTTAACTCCTTTTCCCCTTTATCTAACTTGACTGACAATGTCAATTTTCAGGTAGATGAATTATTGGGGATTGTACAAAATGGGGTTGTAGCTGAGAGATCAGCAAATGAAGGTATTAGAGGGGAAATACCTGGGTCAGGTAACTTAATTAACCAACTTTCAATGGGTGATAGGGGCCAGTCAAAGGGAGATACCAGTTCCACACCTGTACACAGGTTAGTCGAAAAGGATAACATAGAAATGGAAACAGAGGATATAACTCAGGTACAAGACAAAAATGACAGAACATATATAGTGGATGACTCAATAATTAAGTTTACTGATGCCTATATGAAAAAAAACCTCAAAGACAGGGTAATGAGCACCTTTTCACCTGGTGCTAAGATATCTGATGTTTCTATGTTAGTACCAAAAATTGTCAAGAAAATGGAGACTAAGCCAATTGTCTTGATACATGCTGGTGCAAATGACATAAAACATGTGAGAGGACTAGCTGTTGTTAGATCATATGGCACTTGAGAAATATGTTAAAGATGTGAACAGCACAATTATTTTCTCGGAAAGTTTGCCTATTCCAAGGGCTAACACCCACATAAACCAGAAAATAATTAAGGTAAATAATTAACTAAGAAGGTGGTGCTTAATGCAAGGTATCAATGTATTAAAACGTGGGAAATGTTCCACACGTATTCTTCTTTATATAGTGAAGATGGTTTACATCTGAGCAGAAGAGGAAGTAGGAAACTGGGGCAACTGTTTAGAAGTTGTATTGACAGTACTTTAAACTAATAGTTGGGGGGAGTTGAAGTTCCTCTCAGTCTTGTCAAGTAAACAGTTTCACTGCACACTCAGAGATCAGGTCAGTTGGCATGAATACTGCCAGTAATGAGTTAAAATTATTACTGGTTAATGTCAGAAGTGTTAAGAATAAGCTGGATGAGGTACAATATATAATGAATTTATACAATATAGACATCTGTGATATAACTGAAACATGGCTAAAAAGTAATGATTGGGTTGGAGGCCTCCCAGGTTATGATTTCTTCCACAAATCCTGAGCTGATAGAACTGGTGGAGATGTGGGTTTATTTATGGCTACATCATTAAAAACACACATGCTGGAACCACAGAACACTGAGGGTACTTCTGTGGAACAGTTATGGACCAGATTTAGTACTGGAAAAAAAAATATTACCCTAAGATTATGTTATAGGCCCTCTAAATTGAGTGATGCTGAAAATCTCCAGTTCTTGAATATGATCGATAGTATGAATTTTTCTGAGAATTGTATGTTAATGGGAGATTTTAACTTCCCAAAAATTAATTGGGAGTCTTTACAGGGCAGTAACCATAGCGAGGAGAAGTTTACTGAGATATGTCTTAACAACTCCTTAGAACATGAGAAATATCATACTAGGGAATGCAGTATATTGGATTTAATTCTTTGTAATATTGAAGGGGCAATTCAAAATGTGAGGACCCTTCAGCCATTAGGTGGCGGTGATTACTAAAATAAATGGCAGAACTATGATACGGAATTACAGGAAAGCAGACTATATTAAAATTAAATAGGTGCTGAAGAACTGAAATTGGCAGCAAGAACTTAAGCATTCATTAATGGAGGAAGTCTGAGGCCTTATTGATAAAAAATATAGGAATGCATACAGGCATATGTTCCCTTTTTTAGTTACTTATTTATTTTAGTGTTTGGTAACTGGGTAATGTCCATTAGGCACTAGTGCCTGTTTTCAGGGGTGACCTGGGAGCTGGGTGGTTAAGTGACTTGTTCAGAGTCACACAATATGAAAGAGGAGGTTGTCAGAATCAAACCCAATCTGGTCTGCTGGATGTACCAAGCTCATTCACAGCTCATTACTCTAACCTCTAATCTATACTGCCAGCCCAAACTGAAAAATATAACAAAATGAGTAGGGTTCCCATATGGTTTAATATGATGATACATAGGCTTATAAATAAAAAAACTCAGGATTTTAAAAGGTATAAAAATAACCCCACCCGGGCAAAGTTGTCTAGATACAGTATAAGGTATCAGTTAGTAAATGTGAAAAAGCAATAAGGAAGGCTAAAGCAAGAGCTGAACTAAGATTGGCAACTGACACAAATAATAATCTTAAACAATTTTATAATTATATTGGCAGTTTAAGATATGGATAAAAGCAAATAACCAAAATAAAAGTTGGGAACAACATAATGGGTACAGAGGTCACAATGGCTGATACTTTCAATAAACATTTTTGAAGCGCTTATCAAAAACTGAAGGGCCCTTGTGAATTAGTTCATGGGAAACCAAACTGTTCCAATTGGCAATTTAACATTACTGCAGCCCAAGTCAGGGACAAACTAAGGAAGCTGGATACCCATAAATCCAGAGGTCCCAATGGATTGCATCCCATGTTTTCACAGAATCTAGCTGAGAAAATTGCAGGACTGCTGGCTGTGCTCTTTAAAATGTTGTTAAGGGAAGGCAGAGTTTTGAGAGAATGGAAGCAAGCATATGTTACTCCTATACATAAATCTGGGGATAAAAGAAATGTGGATAATTATAGCCCTATAAGTATTACCTCAATCCTGGGTAAGGTTGCTGAAAGTTTCATTAAAGGATTTCTGGAAGAAAATCTTAAGTAATTGCATACATTTGATGTAACCCAACATGGTTTTTCATCAGGAAAATCATGTGCTAGTAACTTCCTTCATTTTTTTGAACCTGTTAGCCAGGTACTTGATCAGAGGTTCCCTGTGGATGTGATTTACTTAGATTACACCAAGGCATTTGATTCAGTATCCCACAAACTATTAATTAAGGCCTTGCACGAGTTTGGTGTGCAAGGGTACAAATTGGTTTTTTTTTTCCTAACTGGGGAGATGTGTCTAGTGGGTTACCTCAGGGGTCAATACTGGGACCTCTCTTGTTCAATTTGTTTGCGTTTTTCTGTGCAGGTTACCGGAGAGGCATGGCTCTGCAAATATGCAGATGACACAAAGATTGGATCTATTGTGAATGATGAAGCATCTATTAGGAACTTCCAGACACAACTAAAGAATTTAGAGATTTGGGCTTGTGAACATAAACTTAAATTGAATGAAAATGAGTGGAAAGTTATGCATTTTGAGCATAACAATGCTAGAGCACAGTATACGGTTAATGTCAGAATTATAGCTCAGACAGACAATGAAAAGGACTTGGGAATCATCATCAGTAACACACTGACCTTTGATCTAGACAATAACGATGCTTCTAAAAGGGCCCAGAAAACTATATGAAATATTCTTCAAAACATTAGAAGTAGGAAAGAGAAGGTGTTGACAATTTGTCAGCCTTTAAGCTTCTGCTGGTCCTGTATTTGGGTAATAAAAAGTGAGAGTTTTTCCACTGAACAGTGTCGAGTCCTTACATGGCTCAAGTAGCTCATGGACTTGTAACCTTAACTATGAACCTATGAACAAGTTCAATGGGCGATAGCAGATCAGCTCAACAGGGGAAGGACTATCAGGGGAGCACCAAATGAGAACTCCACCGTGCAGTGATCTGAACAGATGACAGGGATCAGTCCTGTGGTCAGTGACCTCAAGCTCTAGCGAGAATACCAGGTTCAAGACATCTTCATAGTGATAAGTCGCAGAAGCAACAACTTGTGTGAGGCCCATTGATGTCATTAAATGGAGGAAGTCCTGACCAAAATATGAGAATTCATCATCGATCCAGGCATTGAAATCACCCAGAATCAATCATCTGGGCAACTCCAGCACCTTGTTGGTGATGAAGTCTGTGACTTCCTGTAGGAATTCTCCCCCATGTCCAGGTGGCCAGCACATGAGGAGAATCCTGCAACTTGCACCTGGACCCTCACGTGTAGCCACACATTCAAAAGATGAGGTAGAGCCCATTGAGTACACTGTGAAGTTCAGGATGGATCTAAAACAGATAGCCACTTCCCAACCCCTGTGTTCCCTCATTGGGCAGTGCACAACTAAATATCCTGCTGGGACAGATGCCTCCAAAACCAGCCCTGCATCATCTCCCAGCTGGGTCTCCAAAATGCAAGCCAGACTGACCGAGGAAATCAAGTCTGCCATAACTGCATTCTTGTTTCTCATCAGTGTGGCATTACATTGCAACACCCAAAAGGGACCAGTGGACACTGCAGGTCAACTGGCTACCTGCCCACTGGGTCTGGCAGGCACCCTGGAAAATAGGCACCAAGCACATCTGGCCTCTCTCCAGTCTCTGTCTCAAACCAGGGTGTCTCTTGCCCTTAACCAGTCCAATGCTGCTCACTTTAGCTGCACCCCCAATGCTCCACCACAATCCCATTTGCCCCTAGCAATGCTGATCTTCTGGTAGCCTCTTTGGAAGGGGAGGTCAGCAAAGGGGTGAAGGTCATGTAGCAGAGATGCTGTATAGGAAATGTGGAGAGGTCTAGAACACAAACATATCCAATAAATAACATACACTACACAAAAATACCCCCATATTCAAATAAACAACACAATTTACTTCAACAATTAGACAAATTAATAAAATCTCCCCACTCACCCTATGTCCCTTCACATACAAACCAGGTCAGGCAAACAATTTAACACATAACTTTCACACTCATGCTCCCATTCAATTACTACCCTACCCACACAACAACCAACCCTGACAACAATACAGTAAACTATATAACTATACACTTTAAAAGGAGAATCCTGTAGTGGACTTCATAGGAGAAGTCCAAAATATCACAGAGTTTTAGGATTGCAGAGAGTTCAAAGGAGCTCCATGCATATAGTTGAAACCAGTTTTTGTGAGGAGGCAAGAACGTTACAGTGCTCCCACCACTGCAGGAATATTACAGCCACAGATGAGTACATGACAAGGATCTGTCCCAGAGCAGAATGCTCTCAACACTCTGTGCACAGTTGAAAGAATGGGAGAGTCCCCCTGTTAACCACAGAGAAAGCAAGTCACAAAACTGATTGATGAGTGTGCCAGAAACACATAAAGAAGAGCTTTCACCACTCTCTCCCACAGCAGCAGCAGATCTTAATTAGCAGCCCATTCATTGAAACAGTACCATACTCACAGACAGCTTTTCCAATCAATGGTAGTAGGACACCAACACAAGGTCCTGGCCCTGAAGTGTCTCTAGGCAAACAGCCCTTCCGATGTTGCAAGGCCAACTCCAGTCCCAGTCCTGGAACCAACTCCGGTCTTCAAACACTGCTTGCAGACTCTTCTGTGAGTGATACCTCCAGCAGCACAGCAGCTCTGCTGTCTCTCTCTGACTGCTCCACGGTCACAACCCATTCCTCCATGGCTCCAAAGGGGGCTCCACTAATAGTATCCACTTTGCTCCAGTCTGGGAACAGTGCCTTTTCAGTACAACTGCCACTGATAAAGGACAGTAAGAATAGAACTCCTCTGAAGGACACAACAAGGTATTCTAGAAAATAAAAAAAAACTAACTCCTACACTAAATTGCTATAAGACCCTAACTGACTCTCAGGTCCCTATGCCTCACCACTAACCTCACCACAAACTTGCTACTAATATGTAAACTAAAGTTATTAAAAAAATCTAATGATGTCGCTCACTGAACTAAACTAAGATAAGCTCCAGATTCTCCTTCTTCTTTTGTTAATTATTATTGAGTTCACATAGTGATTTTAAGGGAAATATGTGTGTGCTCACTCAGAGCACAGCCAAACAGCAGCCCAGCTTGGTGGCCATCTTCCCCTTCTAAAACCAGATGAAAATTCAGACTGTCTTAGAGAGTTTATATTATACTTATTGCAGGCTGAACTGAGTATAAAAGACAGTTCCTTCAAATGTCTTGATGGTTTATAGCAATAAAACCACTGATTCATTACCAGTATACATTATGGTTCTAGCATTGGCTTTGCTAAGCAAATTCATGATAAGCACACTAGATTGAAATATTTGGTACTAAACGTAGTGACATCACTTACTTGCAGAAGAATAGATAAATCTGTATGGAGTACTATCCAATTTAGGAAAGAAATAAACCTTGATATTTGCCTTTCAGCTGTTCTAAAATACAACTGGAAAATAATGGAAGGGAGAACAATTTCAGAGATTCAACACAGAAAATCTCATATATTTTCAATTTTGAGGGGGTAAATAGATTACTGGGGGGGAACAAAGTACTTTTATCAACATTTATACAGTAACATCAATCTTGTCCATCAAGTCTGATGTTAATATTACAAAAAAAATGATCTTATTGACAACAAAAGAGCACATGCAGAAGGAATTTGAGATCAAAAAGATGTTTACTTGGAATCTCCTGAATTAGTATCTTTCATAATGAATAAAGCCAATAGAATGGAACAAGGCAGTTTTGTTATAATTGACATGAATAATTTGTATAATTGGTAATTCTCACATCAACATGCTTGACTACAAGACATTTAAAGGGAGAATGATCACATAGATTCAAAACTAAGTGATTAGGGTGAGAGACCAACTTTATTTCATGGAATGTGGCAGGACTATCTGGTGTACTGTATGATAGAGAATGGTATGGATTTATTACTAGGTATTAGTGCTGTGTGGAATGTGGAATTCCACCGGTGAAATTAATGTGTAATGACCATTCCATTGATGGAATTTCACTTATTAGCCTGTGGAATTCTGCCTACTGTGATCCACGGAATAATATTCCGTGGAACAGTATTTTTTCCACAGAAAATTATTCTGCAACAGTTTCTGCAGAAAATATTGAGATCCATGGAATAATATTCCCTGGAACAGTGATTTTTTTTTCTGCAGAAAATCATTCTGCAACTATTTTATGCTGTAGAATTCTATCATTCCATTTCCAGCAGAATTCGGCAGAATTTCAGCAGAATTTCATTCTGCTGGAATTTGAAAATTCTGCACAGCACTACTGGGTATATGATGATTGTGCTACAGGAGACTTGGTTACAAGAGCCTGTCAATTTGAACAGATATGAAGCTGTGATCTCAGCAGCAACCAAAGAAAAAAGTTTGGAAGGAAAATGGGAGGCTTGGCCACATATGTAAAGATATCTAATAAGATTAAGATAAACCAGATCTTAAAAAATCATGAGAATGATATTATAATCACACTTAATACTTTGGTTGATACTTTGGTTTAGGACAGTAGAAGGCCTTGGCCCATAAATGCTATCCCACTGTCCAGTGGTGGTGACCTTCAAGGTTGCCTTCCTGTATGTATTTGTCCAACCTTGACTTAAAGTAGGACAAACTCAGTGCATCTACAACTACCCCTGGTAACTGATTCCATAGTCTTAGTGCTCTAGGAATGAATGCATACTTCCTGATTTCAGCTCTTTGTACAGTGCCCACCAGTTGACGTTTCTGCCCCCATCAGATCACTTAATTGGGAAAAATATCTGGTCATAGTAGTAAATGTATATACCCACCCAAAAAAAAATATTCTCAATCTACTATTTTTAGTAATCTTTCTTCTGACTGAGAAACTATACAGTCTAATTTTCCTTCTGGCTTATACTTGGTTGCTGGTGATTTTAATGCTAGAATAGCTGATTTTGATAATGTTGCTTTTTGGGAAGAATTTATGGAAAATGGGGACTAAGGCAAATGCGCAAGATAAAGATGTCAGTGATAATGGAATAAAATTACAAAACTTTCTTAGTCAAAACCAGTTACTGATTTTGAACAAAAGAGTTCAAAGATATGAACAAGGGAATGCCACATATTTTGGTCCTAATGGCCAAAGCATGATAGATCATGTTTTGAGCAGTCTAGATAGCTATCAAATAATAGACAATCTCTGGATTACCATGAGAATGAAAAGTGACCATGCCTCCTAGCTTTGAAACTTAAATTACAAGGAAACACTTTATATGAATCTAATAGACTAGACCCATTGTCCAAAAACTACATTTCACCCCCAACCTTGGTAAAGTTAAATGATTTGTTGGAGGGTTCAGAATTTAACAATATGATGTATTATATTAATGAATCTACCTAACCCATACAATTAGAACATATTATTCATAACCTTAGGGGTAGCTGGTCCATTCCACTGGGGTGTCAAACAGACGAGGCATACTGATGAGTCCTGGTAGGACGAAACACGTGTCTATGTCTTCTGTTAGCACCCTTTGCAAACTGTGTGAGAGGCCTTTTGGCACCATGCAATTCTGCTTAAAGTTGGACCAGCATAACATTCTGTGGTGATTTGCATATGCAGCCCATGATGCTTTGCATTGTGGGGGCATGTGTGATTTTGTATTTTCTTGAAACTTGGTGGCTTCCCAGCCAAATGCCCTTTGGGGTAACCCTTTCCTCAGTGTTTACGCACAGAGGTTCTTTGTCTTTTAAATATTATTCATAGCCTAACTACATAAATAAGTTCCAAAATATATAAAAATGACAGTAATAAAAAAAAAATAAATACAATAAATCATGGTTTGCTAATTCCTGTTGGAAGCCAAAAAGAATCTCACAACAAGTTAAAATATGCTAAACATCATTCTTGTAAAACTAATTTCAATGCACTAAATAAAGCTAGGAAAAACTACAGAGAATTTAAAAAAAAATGAAGAAACATGAACATTTAAACAACCAATGGGCAATACTGTTTCAAACAATTGAAAATAACTAGAAAGCTTACTGGAATTTAATATCAAAAGGTATAGATTCTCTAACAGCCCATTAATGTATCATATTGCTAAAGAAAACTGGGAATCATACTATGCTTTATTCAACAGTAAGACTAATGGCATTTTGCTTGACCCCCTCCAAGAAATAATTTACTTGGATTTTAAACCTATAACATATGCTCAACTTGAAGTAGATGCAGTAATTCTTAACCTGGTACCCAATAAAGCACCAGGTCCAGATCTCATACCTGGTGAAAGTTATAAAGGAAATATTTATTTTTGTGTCTCTTTTCTTACTATTTTAATGCATGCCTAAGAAAGAGGTATATTCCTATATCATGGAAGACTAATATAATAGTTCCTTGCACAAAAAAGACTCCGCTTATGTCCCCTCAAAATTATTGATGGATTAGTTTATTGGACATTGTCTCTAAAATACGTACTAGAATTCAACTGAATAGACTTACCACATAGGTAAGTCATAAGGTACTGTTTTCCATGTTTCAAACAGGGTTTAGGCCTGGATTTCTGGCTTCATGTCAAATGAGCGACTTTTATAGGGTGATTACAAAATGGGAGACTGCATTACAGTGACTACATTTTGGGTGAATGTAAACTGCAGTGACGGTATTTTCAGTGATTCAATTACACCTGCACCTCTTGATATGCAATACCGTGCAGATATTCCAGCTTTGTATGGGATTACTACTCCCCTGCTAATTGTACAAGCCATTCTGTAGTGTCACAGTACCACCTCCGACTGCTGCCATCTGCTGCCCCAGACACCACCTGTTCCATGTGCACCTCTGCCATGTGCTTCTCCTTCTAGATACAGTCCAATGCCTCCATTGTAAGCTATGTGCCCCCCAGGAACCCACTCACCTTTATCCCACAGGTGCACACATGTTATGCTGGTGGGCTCTGCAGAGGGGATGCACCCCACTGGACCCCCTATCTAATAGATTCCTACTCCATGCCACACCTGGACACTGTGGGTAGGTTATAATATTGGTCACCATAATTTCCAGTCCCTCAATTGTGATCCATCCATGTGTCCTCAGGAAAGTGAACTTTATGATTAGGAACATAAAAAAAAAATCCTTTATGAGTAGGTCTGTGGCTGTGGTACTCTCATTGTATAGAACATATGTTTTACCCTTGTTGGACTATGGGTCCCAGCTTTGGAGTCCTTACTTTAGGGGTGAAGTAGATAGATTGGAGAGTGTTCAGGGGAGAGTTATAAAAATGGTATCAGGTCGGAAAAATCTCAATTATAAAACTAAGTTACAGAAATCTAGATTGTTTAGTTTGGAGACTAGAAGACTAAGGGGTGATTTATTAACATTACACAAAATCATGAAAGATGGGGATTTAGTGCCGGAATTAGACATCACCCCCCAGCTGAAACCTAGCGGTTTAAGATCACACAAGCAGCAATTAAAGGTAGATTTCTCCAAAAGAATGGGACATTCAATTTATACACTCAAAGAACATGCAGATACTGGAACTCACCACCTGAAAGACTTATAGAGAGCAATAATATGAACTTGTTCAAAAATAATTTAGATGAATATCTGTTGAATAGGGGGTGCATTTGGAACCGCTGATGCGGGTAGATGGTTAAAATGGGCAGTTATGCCTTCTTCCATCCCTTACCCAGTATAAACCCAGTATAAATTGGGCAAGTCACTGTAACTGCACAGTCACCCAAGTTGGAGTTGCTATAATTGAATCGCCTATGTTACTTCGCCCAAATTCCTGCGCTCAGCTGACATGCTACCAAATTTTCCACCCTTGACAATATCTTTTCCCTTAGCCATCTAATTAAGAAATTCAAAAAAAATTAAACTTTATGCCCTATTCATTGATTTCTCAGCTGCTTTTAATTCTATTAACCAAAGCATATGTTGGAAAATTATGATTCAAAAAGGGTTAGATTATTCACTTTTGGGTCCTATTTACCAACTTTATTCTGGAACTACAATGAGGATTAGATATGATTTAATGGTAATATGACTGATCCACTTTCCACAACCCGCTGCGTAAAGCAAGGATGCCTGTTAGCAACATTACTGTTTAACATTTATATTAATGAAATATTAAATTTGAAGATGATGCCCAATATGATCCACCAAGAATTCAAAGTACCCCTTGTCATTTTTTGGCCTACACAGACACTATTGTCCTTCTCTCACAAACCAGAAAAGGGCTACAAAAGAAAATAAATACATTTATAACTGGGTGTGATAAATTAGAAATAAAAACTAACTTAAAAAAAACAAAACTCTAATTTTTCAATCCAATCCTACAAATATATCCTTCCATCTTAAGAAATAAAAAATTGAAACTGTTAAAGAGTAGACATATTTAGGAATTAAAGTAACTACTAATACTAAGTGAACCCAACATTTAAAAACTCATATGCTAAAAAAAGAAAAACACATTTTTACAAGTTTTTTGCTTGTTTTTTTAGTGTGGATGCATATTAGCAAAGAAAAAGCTCCCTTTTATGTTTGTCCAGTAGGTGATGCTGTTACCTAATTGGTTTCTGTGATAGTGTCACTGAATCTCATTCTCTGTCCTCGCCCTTCAAGCTACCTTCCTCTGTCTTTGTCTGTATACCCCCCCACCACCACACTTTATTTATCCCTCTCTTTCTCTGTCTCTCTCTCTCTCTCTCTCTCTCCAGGTGGTCAGACTCACTGCCCCTCCCCCAAGTCTGAGGCTGTCTGATCAATAGTTTTTCTGAGTTCTCTCTTTTTTTTTTGTAGTTTGCTTCCCATCCCCTTGTGGTTCCATGTCTGTTGCTCACCACCTCCTGTGTGGTTTCATGTCTGTGGCTGGTTCTCCCATTACAGCCACCTGCTCTTATACTTGGTAGTGAGAGAAATTGCACAAGAATGTAATTTGAAGGTGGTAGTATGCTGATCAGTAAGTGAAATGTGTTTTATGACGTGCTATTTGCTACCATGTTGCTGACTGGAGCAGAACGTGCTTTTCAGAAAATAAGAGTTTTGTTTTCATAGGGAAAATATCATAGTGTTTCATGGCACCCTTTTCCCCATGAACCGAGTGATACAAGTGAAACACATGACCGGCAGTTACGGTCTCAGCAGTTAAGAAAAGTTGCTTGGTTCGGGAAAGAAACAGCAATGAAAATTAAATTGATGTGTGTATACTTTGTGTGCTGGAGGACTAAACAGTGTGCCTTAGCGGGAGGGAGGCTTTAACTGTAAAGGATATGGGAAGCATGACAGTGGCTTGTGATGGCAATGATTTAAGTGGATACCAAGTGGGGATCACTGATGCTGGTTGTGTGGAGTGATCTTTTTAAAGGTTGATGTGGTCACCTGTGCTGGGACTAGAAACGTTTTGTTGTACTGGGATAACATCAGAGGTCCAGTCCCAGACTGACTAATCACAGCCCTGGATTATTTTCTGCCATTGTATAATGAAGAGTAAGACTTTATCCAATTTAATTTTTGGATGGTAATTTTTTTTTTGATTTTACTTTTTTTATTTGTATTTTTTTTATTTTATCAATAGGACACCACCAAGGATTACAAGAGGCCAAGCACTGACTCGCTACCAGCTGACATGCATTTGCTGCTCAGATCACATTGCAACTGTACAGCTCAGGATAGCACACACAGAGATTGCTTCAGGACTCAGGAGGAGGAAGAGGAGCGAGGAACTTCAGCAACTTGTGAGAATGTGGATATTTTTTTATTTGACTTTTTGTTTACTTTTTTATGGGATGTCACCAAGGCATCAACTACCAGGGGCTGGGCACCAGCACGCTGCCAGCAGGCACACAGGTGGTGCTCACTGCCCTGATGACACTGCAACAGCACAGCTCAGGATAATACACACACAGACTGCTTCAGGATATAGGAGGAAAGAACAACAGCAAGTTGGGGGAATGTGAAGACTGAGTTTAAATTTGAAAACTGCCACAAAAAGAAGAAATTAAATTGATAAAACTATTTTTATGTGATGCCACCAAAGTGCCAACTACTAGGGGCTGGGCACCGGCATGCTGCCACACATTTGCTGCCCTGCCCACTGTCCAGATCTTACTGCAAAAGGCTGCTTCAGGACTCAAAAGGAAGAATATAGCTTCTGCAAGCCTGCAGCTTGGGTGAATGTATTGCAAAGAGTTTGAAAATGACACAAAAAGAAACATGAATGAAGAATTATTTTTTATGGGATACCACAAGGTGCCAACTACCAGTAGCCAGGCACTGTTCTGCTGCCAGCTGGCACACTTACTGCCCAGTAAAATTACTAAATATCAGTAATTCCCCAAAAAATTACATCTCAGGCATCTGCCAGGGGCTTCAGTCAAAATCTGTTTGTATGTGTAATACCATGCTAAAATGCTAGTTTTACAATGAAAAAAAATGTGTGCTGCACTGCTGAAATTAAATTTATTAGGCAACAAGCAGGCACTGGCCGACTGCCACCTCATAACCAATTTTCCCACTGCCCAGCCCCAAGCACAATACTCCTCTGAATACAGCCTCTTTCACCTCTCTCCCCTCTCAGGCAAGAGGCTGGTCCCAGAACAGAGACTTGTTGAAAGCCTGCAACACTTTGCTATTCAGCCTGTTTTTTTTTCTTTGTTTTCTTCTTTTCCCTACTAAATATATCCCTTCAGCAGCCCTGCTATTGCAGGACTAGGGTAGGTTGAACAATTGAGATTTTCTTTTTTTGAAGAATGTCCTAGCTAATCACAGTGAAGTGAATTGCAGCCCTGCTTGAGCTACTTAACAGCCCCAAGATGAGTGCATGAGTGAGCTTTCCCACTGGCTATGTGGTGGAGCTGAGTTTCTAGCTCCAAAATGAGGCTGTGACTTACACTGTACCCTCAGTTTGACTTGTTTGACTGGCCCACACCCTTCGGACCAAGTCAAACCAGTCAAAACAAACTCCAACTATTCCTCTAAAGTGTGCTACTGTCAGAAAAAATTGAAAACCTGAAGTTCGAGTTGTTCAACTCTTTGTAGAACTGAAGTTGCAGCCCTACTTCCAGTATCTACTTTCTCCTCCACTTTCACTGTCTGGGCCTGCCACATTTATGTAATTTTGCTTTTTCAGCTATTGCTACCCAAGTGTGAACCCTTGCTGTGCCAATACAAGTGGCATATACAGTGTGTAATCCTTAATGGACTGTTCATTCAGTTTCCACCCTTTCCATTAAAGGTCTCTGGTTTACCTGACTCCACTTTGTTTTTTTCTTTAGGGTTCTGGATGAGTCCAATCTGACATCACTTTGTCCTGTCTGGAGATGTACTGTCACTTCACTGCAGGAGGTTTCTAGCCTAAAACTACTTGTTGCCCACTGCTGTGACTGTCAGGACAGGTACAAGTAAGTCTAACACACACAAATGCTGTACTTCTATTGAACATGAAAACTTCACTTGTGACTTTTTCAACACTGCAATGATAACAGCAAGCATTGGTAGACTGCCAAACAGCTCTCACATACTGGCTGCTTCCCACTGCCTAAGCTACCAGTGTCTCCCAAAACTCTGTGATCAAGGTTACCAGAATTCAATATTTCCATGGCTGTGAACTTTTGTGCCAAACTGGTATCATGCTGCAGAATGGTATACCAGTGAAATAGTGAAACAATTATAGCACAGACCATTACAGCAACAAACTCAAGATTGTCACTGTAATGGTCCTGCTGTACATAGGTGTCATTTTCACCAGCATTTCACCCCCTGTCAAATCAATTCTGCCTCAGAGTTGATTATTAAAATATTGGGGTGTGTTGCGCAACCCCCTGCAAAAAAACAGTGATTTTCTAACTGGTGAAACTTCAACAGTCGAAGTTTTGCCAGTCACTGTAAGGGATTTCCACAACTTAGTTGTTGAACTGACTTGGTGGAAGCCTGGAGAATATATGTAGTTTCTCAGAATTGATTGTTCTTGGTGATTTTTCGTCAGGGGTGGAGAAGATTTATTGACGACATATTGATTGTCTGGAAGGGCTCTGAAGAAGAGTTATCTGAATTTGTGAACTTCCTGGAGAACAGTGACAAAAACTTGAGATTTAGTGTGGCCGTCAGTCATACCCCAATAAACTTTCTGAATTTGATAACCATTAAAGATGGGGAGGGGGGAGTGACAACTGATCTTTTCTGAAAAAGCACAGACAGAAACATGCTTTTTCTGGCTAGTAGTAGCCACCCTCCCCACTTGATCAAAGCCATCCTAAAAGTACAGTTTATTAGAATGAAGAGAAACTGTGGGAATGAGCAAAGATATCAAGGAAGAGCAAAGGAGTTAACCAAGAGATTAAGAAACAGAGGATATACAGAACAGACCATTCAGGGGGCTAGGAGGGTGGTTGATGAAACACCCAGGGAAGTGTTGATGCCAGAAGGAAAAAAAACAATAATTCAAACAACTTTCATTTATAAGTACCGACAGTACAACCCCAAGCCTATCAAAGAGCTAATATTGTCAAAAAACATTGGCATATGGCATTACATGATCCTGGTCTTAGTGACCTTGATCAAAGGGGACCAAAAATTGTGTTTAGAAGGAGTAAAACAATGCAGGACATAGTTGTAAATTCTGTACAATCACTGGATGAAAGTCCCCATATGTGACTTCCAAGAAGAGAAAACAGTATGGATAGATGTGGGAACTGTAAATACTGCCCCAAGGTGAAAAATACAAAAAAAACACTTAAAAATCCAGTATCAGGTGCAGAAATGTCCTAGGGTATTCATGACATGTAATACCACTGGTTTGATATATATGGCAGAGTGCAAATGAAATTATCTCAATATAGTAAAAATCAAGGGGGCGTTGAAGACCAGGATTGGAAAACATGAGAGAGCAGTCAAGGGAGGTAACTTAACTAACACCTTAACCATGCATATCCACAAAGCTAGGAATCACAAGAATCATGATTTTATTTTTACTGACTTTGAAAAAATGTATTCTTTCTTGAAGGGGGGAGTTACTACAGTTTGTTGCTTAAAAGGGGCAATATTGGATATTTCTTTTAAAAGCTATGGAAGGATTAGAATTGAATGGTAGAACTGAGATAAAATCATTTTTGAAAAAAAAAATGTTATCATTTGTATATTGAATCTAATCATCCTGTTTCCTTTCTTTCCTCTCCAGGTTTGCACCAGCAACTAAACTTCTTTTGGCTTGCTACAAGTTTCATTAGAAAACACTGTGCAATCTTCTCTCTTTCTTTGTGTTGTTATGTTGTATAATTGGGATTTTGAAACTGAGTTATAAAATGTCATATATTTATGAAAAAAGTTATTTATGGTGTGAACTATTCATAGTACATATCAAGGAACTCTCTAAGAAGCTAAAAAAGAGGCTAAGCCTTTTCTTTAGAATCAAGCACCTTCTTACCTATGAAGCAAAGAAGAGTCTGGTCCAGACCACTTTCCTTCCCCTCTTCGATTACGCAGAATTAATTTACAGCATTGCTCCAAATCAGCTCTTCTTAAATTGGATGTACTCTACCATGGAGCCCTAAGGTTCACAACTAATGCCCCCTTCAAAACCCAGCATTGTACTCTATACACTCAACTCAACTGGTCCTTGCTTTCCTATAGAAGGTTAAAAAATGCCATATTACGGTCCTAAGGAGCCATCCTGAATAAACTCCCTCCTTATATTACAGACTTCTTTAAGTGCACACCCTGCAACTATTCATTAAGGAGACATTCTTACATATTATTAGATGTTCCTAGGGTAGTGTCCTGCTATGGCAAATCTGCAATTGGCCATGCTGTCCCTGCCTTGTGGAATAATCTCCAACGCACCTTAAAACTTAACTAACACAATCTGTCTACCGGCTTTTAAATTCATATTAGACCTCCTTACCCCAGAGAAATGTATTTGTTATTTATAACCTGATATCCACCTCACTCTGCCTTACAGCCCACCACGGCTTACCTTATGATGCCTGTTATTGTGTATTGACAACTGCATAGCACTTGCAATTTGCCTCCATTTGGTTGCAGTCCATCCTGTATTATTATCTCACCTAAGCTGACATGGTACATTGCCTCTATATTCCTTCATTGCTCTGCACCAATTATTGTTCTACCTAAGACCTTATCTGGAGGTAATGTGTATTTTTTTACATTGTAAGTATTGTATGTATTGCAATTTTTGTGTCACTCCAGGACCACCTTGAAAATGAACTTGATCAATGGTGCCACTCCTGGTTAAATAGAAATGAATGAATGAATGAATGAACAAGTATCCCTTATACATTAGTTACTTCATTGAATGTATGTACACTATTTATTGATTTGCTAGTCTCTATTAATTTTGTTCTTAAAAATAAGTTATTTGCACTGAACACTGTTACACTTTATACACTAATGGTACTGTCCCTTAAATATTTTAGTATTTAAGAGGACATAACTGAACATCACATTATCCTTTAAGAAAGCACAATGTGTGAAATGCATCAGGTGACATGACATTCTGACATCAGTGGGAATGGGACCCTGTTGTGTGCTGTTTTTGTAGCTGGAATCATTCCAGAATTTGCTGATTGCTGCATCCATTGTGAGTTTTTTTTATCATTTTTTGCATTTGCACCTTGTAAATAAAAGAACTTTGAGCACCTTACAGCAAGCCTGGACAGCCCTTGTGTGTAGATAGTACTGGTGGGTACACTACGAGCCTTGACAAGTGCCAGACACCCTTGCACTCTTTGACTTATGAAATAAAGTATCTAAAAATAATTTCCTACATTCCCCAGATGGTATTCATTTCTCTTCGTTTGTTTCTTTCCAATATTTTAAAATTAAATATTTTATTGACATTAGTGCTATAGCTTCCAATGTAAATTCTTTATTAGAAAAAAATAATTTTCCCTTGTTTTCTACTAACAGAAAAACTACAAATCTACAACAGAGAGATGCCTCCTTCTCCAGAATGTGTCCTAAAATATCAAATGCTCTTTTCTACCATTTGTAAACTAAAGGACAAGTCCAAAAACAATGCATGAAGTCTGCTTTATTGCATCCACAGTGCCAGCATTTTGGGGAGTCCAATAGTCCTGTTTTAGTCAGTCTAAGTGGGGTATAGTATAATCTGTTTAATATTTTGTATTGTATTGTTTTGTTTCTTGAACTTTTATATAGATATTAATAGAATACAATGTGCCCCATATTCAGTGCCAACCAGCTGCACATGCAAAAAGGTGACCTGCATAAAAAAATAGGGCCAGAATATAAGACCCTGGTAGCGCAGTGCACAATAAGTGGTCTCCACATTTGGTGCAGCACTACTGCAGTACAGGGCTGAAGACTGCCCATAGGGATACAGTGCAGTGCACACTGGTTATCGCTACAGCACCCATGGGTGATATTCATCCCAAACATGCAGATGAGCCCATTGGGCAAGCATGTCACTATGAGGCCATTTGTATGCCCTTGATGGCCTCATCTGCATGTGAGCACCCTTCCCCAGTGTGCAGGGCCAGGTCCCTCTTCCACCAAGTCCTTATCCTTGTATTAGTAAAGAAATCCCCCATTCCCAGGTAGTCTAGTGGTCCCCCTTCCCAAGCCCTGATTCATGAACAAATAAAAGAATCCCTCAGTTCCTGGTAGTCTAGTGGTCCCCCATCCCCAAGCCCCAACCTGTGAATAAATTAAAAAAATACCCCAGTCCCTGGCAGTCTAGTGGTCCCCCCTCCCTGTGCCCTGATCCATGAATAAACAAAAAAAAACACATTCTGGGTAGTATAGTGATCCCTCTCTCCAAGCCCTGATCCCATTGAGCATAAATAAATTCCCTACATTCCTGGTGGACTAGTGGCCTCCACCCCAGCAGGCAGTGACCCACCACCCCAATCCCCTCAACCTGACCCAAGCTGGTGCCTGGCACAGCTCTCCTCATGCTGCCATGGCCACCTGCAGACTGAACTGTACTGAAGTGTGTACAGTATACAGTACACATTCATTGGTTGATTGAATAATGACCATGTACAATATACTGTATGCACTCTGGTACAGTTCAGTCGCTGGCTGGCTGTGGTGGTTCGAGGAGGACTGTGCCAGTTGCTGGCTCAGGCTGGGTTGGAGGGAGCGGGCTGGTGGGTTACTGCCTACTGGGGTGGGTGGTGGGGGCCACTAGACCACCAAGGATGTGGGGAATTTATTTATACTCAATGGGGTCAGGGCACAGGGAGGGGGGACCACTAGACTACCAGGCACTGGAGGATTTTACTATTTCTTCATGGATCCAGGCTCAGGGAGTGGGGCCACTAGACTACTGGGGACTGGGAGATTATTTTATTTCTTCATTGATTGGGGATCGGGGATCAGGGAAGGGGGACCACTAGACTACCAGGGACTGGGGTGAATTTTATTATTTCTTCATGGATCAGGACTCAGGGATGGGGAGCACTAGACTACTGGGGACTTGGAGATTATTTTATTTCTTCATGGATTGGAGATCGGGATCAGGAAGGGGGACCACTAGACTACCAGGAACATGTGGGATGTTTTTATTTATTCATGGATCAGGGCTTAGGTGGGGGACCGCTAGACTACCAGAGATTGGGAGATTTTTTTATTCATTCATGAATTGGGACTCGGGAGGGGACCACTAGACTATCAGGGATTGGGGATGTTTTTATTTATTCAAGGTTCAGGGCTTAGGAGGGCTACTAGACTACCAAGGAATGAGGGGGAATTTTGTCACTCTTCATCGATTGGGGCTTGGGGAGGGGGCCAAACAGACTACCAGAGAATGGGGGATGTTGTCATTCTTCAATGATTGGGGCTCTGGGAGGGGGGACCACTAGACTACCAAGGAATTGGGGAGTTTGTCATTTTCTCATGGATTGGAGCAGACTACCAGGGATGTGGGGATTTTTTTAGTACTACACAGATGGGGGCTAGGGAGGGACTGCTGAACCACCAGGGTACCCAGTCTTTGACAGTGGGCAGATGGGTCTGCTCACAGTTGAAGGCTAGGTTTCAGTAGTGTTAAGCTGCCTCACTGAGTACACAATGGGGGAAGGTAGTAGCAACAACAAAAATGGAAAGGGACCTGGGGGTAGTCATATCGGATGACCTTAAGGTAGGCAAGCAATGTGAGAAGTCAATAAGGAGAGCTGGGGGGATACTGGGATGCATAGGAGAGGCATCACCAGTAGAAAACAGGAAGTTGTTATCCCTCTGTACAGACAGCTGGTGAGACCCCATCTGGAGTGCTGCATGCAGTTTTGGAGACTCCATCTCCGCAAGGACATACACAGGATAGAGGCAGTCCAGAGGAGAGCAACTAAAATGGTGCAGGATCTGCATCAGAAGCCATATGAAGAGAGACAAAGAGAGCTTAATATGTATACCCTTGAGGAAAGAGTGTCCAGATGACAAAAAACAGTGGGAGAGGAGGGAGATGGGGGACATGATAGAAACTTTCAAGTACCTCAAGAAAATCAACAAAGTCCAAGAAGGCAGCATCTTTCAGAAAAAGAGATGTGTAAGAACAAGGGGGCACAATTTAAGGATAGAGGGGGACTGGCTCAGGGGCAATGTGAGGAAGTATTTTTTTACAGAAAGGGTGGTGGATGCATGGAACAGCCTTTCTGAGGAGGTTGTGGGGTCTAAAACAGTGGGAGAATTCAAGAATGCATGGGACAGACATAAGACAATTTCTGTGGGGGGGTAGGAAGAAATAGGCTGTTGGTTAACTAGGATCTGCAGCTTACCCAATAGGTAGGGAAATGGGCAGACTGGGTGGGCCAAGCCGTCCTTACTTGCCGTCAAAGTCTATGTTCTATGTTTCTATGTTTCTCACTGCCGGTGGCTGTTTAGTGTTTCTGAACACTTTAGATATGTGCTGCACTGCATATGCATGGGGAAACCCTCATTGGCATAGGTGCAGCACAATGGTGCTGTTAGGGGTGCGTCATGCATATGTGCCTTTTGAATATGTTCATGCCTCCGATATCTGGCACTCTTCCCAGTTAGCGCAGCACAAACCTGGTTTATGCCATGCTAACCTTTTGAAAATGGGGCCCAATATCTTTCAGTTTTGCAAGTTATCTAATTGTAACCTGAAATCAGATTCCCATTTCTGTTTTAGTTTATTATAACATTTTTGATTATTTAAGGTCATATTTTTTGTAACCAAGAAAGTAACCATTTTTTTGTTCTGTTATTTTTTGATAAATTCTCTTCAAATATGTCAATTTTTATTGGAGGGCTCTTTCCCATCAAGCATATGGTTTTTTTTGTTTTGTTTTAAGATATCTCTTAATTGAATATGTGAATAAAATGCTGATCCTAGAAGATTATATTATTTTTTGCCATCTGTCCACTGTTCAAATGTTTTAAGAATTATCAAGTGACTCTACCTAGTAATTCCATATCTTTTTCCAACTTTGAAACGTAAATGTTCTAGTAAAAAAAGGGTTGTCCCATATGTTATTGTTACTACTTAGATGAGCATTTAGTTCAGTCTTTTTTTGATATTCTATTATTATCTTTGCATAGTTTTGTATTATATGACTTTGAACTTTTTTATATTTAGAAGGACTTAACCATATTGGCTGAATGTTTATATTTCTGCCAGTTATTGATTTTAATAGTGCATCCTCAAGAGTTGTATCAACTTCTGGATATAAGCCCACTTTACTACTTTTTGTAATCAGAAAAGACAAGTGATAGTCTTTAATATCTGTAGAAGCCAGACCTCTGTACTCTTTAGGGGAGATATAATTTAGTCCATGTTCTTCTTGGCTTCCCTTTGTCCCATAAAAAATCTTTTAGAAGATTATTTATTGCCTGAAACCATTTAATGGGTGCCTCTGTTATAATAGATTTCAGAGAATAACACATTAGAGGCAATGGGAGGATTCACGACCATTGGGAGAAGGTCCCGCAGCTGTGGAAAAACCTCGGCGCTAGTGGGTTTCCACTTGCGAAGCCACAGGTCACCCGCAGCTGCGGGTATACACTAAGGTGGAGTCAGAGTATGACCAGCTCCATGGATTATGGCAGCTTGTGGGTGCTGTTGCCAGGGACAGCACCACAGCTGCGGGAGGTTGCTACGGGCAGTGGGACCCACCTTAGCACCCTCCGCAACTGCTGCGGAGCTGCAGTGATTTCGAAGCGCAACTGGGGTTGCAGAGTTGGACTTAGTCCCAACTCGCTTCGTGAATCCTGCCCAATATGTTTATTTTAATCAGTTAAATCTTACCCCATAATGACAACTCATTTTGTGCCATAGCATAAATTTATTTTGCATTTTGTAAATCATAGTGTTATGGTTATGTTGAACTAGGTCACATACTGGGAAAAAACTAATTTTATTCCTAAATAGTCCACTTTGTTGTTATTATATTGAACTCTGAAACATTTTTAAATTGCCTGAACTGTAGAAATTCTAGTTGCTATTAATACAGATTCTCCTTCATTTAAGCAATAGCTAGATATTTTGGAATATTGCTCAATTTCAGAAAGTACTTCTTTTAAACTATTAATCAGATTAGTCCATAACAGTAGTGTATCAACTGCAGTATAGCATAGCATAGCATAGCATAGCGTAGTATAGTATAGTATAGTATATTGATAGTATAGTTTTGTGTTCCTATTGCAATTCCTTATATTTTATAATTATTGTGGATTTTAATTAGAAACCTTTCCATACAAATTACAACTAAAGATGGTGAAAGGAGGCACCCTTGCCTTACACCTCTGCTTATTGTGAATTTATCTGTAAGTTTTCCATTTAATTTCAGTCTTGCTGTAAGTGAAATATACAAATAATTAATAATCTGGACAAAGGATTTCGGAATGCCAAGATATCTCAGAAAAATAATAAAATACTTTCAATCTATCATGCTGAAAGCTTTTTTTTGCATCCAATGATAGTGTGATGGCATCCGTGTCTCTCAGTTTGGCATATTCTAGCAATAGTTGTACTTTAGTCAAGCTGTGTTTTATGTTTTTTCCTGAGAAGAAGTCATTCTGGTCTTTATGAATTATATTATTGATGTACTATATCAGTCTGTTGTTTAATATTTTAGTGAGTATTTTATAATCTGAGTTTAGAATAGAAGTTGACCTGTAATTTTCAACTTTTCTTTCATCTTTATTAGGTTTAGTTATCGATGTAATATATGCTTCTAAAAAATAGCTCGATATCTGTCCTGTAATTTATATTTCTAAAAAAGATCTTGTAAATGTGGTAATAATTCGGTTTTAAATTTAAGGTAAAACTCTGTTGTGAATTAATATGGGTTTGTGCATGGATGCCATTGCATCCTCTATTTCTGTTATACAAATCATTTGAGTAAACATATCCTGTTCCTCAGTCGCAACCTTCGATAATGTATTTCTGCAATATTCTAGTATTTCTTCAGAGGATGCTCTACTGTCCCCGATGCTCTACTGTCCCCTTTATGTAGGTCTTTATAAAAATCCAAATATACTCTCTCTGTATCTGCTTTTTTGTCCTAAGGATTCCTTGTGTGTCAAATATTGCAAATATTTCTGTTTTTTGTTTTTCTTGTTTCATTCTTTTTGCCAAATATTTACCTGCTGTCTCACCGTACACATTTCAGTTACTTTTTATCTTAAACTGTTGTCTACCTGCTTTTATGCTGGTAATTCTCTGCATGGTTTCTTTCATGTGTTCATATTCTTTTCTAATGTTTTGATTGCCATCCCTTATTTCGTTTTCTAAGAACTTCAGTTTATTCTCCTGATTTTTCCAGTCTTGAACTAGTATTGTATTTCTCCAACTTTCTTCTGTTGTAATTTTGCATTTTATGTTTGTTTAAAAATATTCCCATTTATTAAACTGTGGACTGGTACATTCTGCATTATCTTTCCAATAATTTTGTATTGCCACTCTTATTGCTATACAAAATTGTTCATCTTGTAATAGATTATTCATTTTCCATATAGTGGAACTTTGTGTTCTTTTTTTTAGTTAAAAAAATGGAGGTGGATAATGATTACTTCTTAACATTAATATATACTCTATTCATGAACACGTTTTACAAACTGCTGATTGAAATGTATATTCCTTAACATAATAATTAGTTTCCCTGCATATGTCTATCAATAAGTTTGTTTCAAGAAATTCTTTAGTAATCCTAGAGCTGTGTTTGTCCCATCCTGAAGCAGTATTAGGTTTATCCATTTTAGGATCTATTACGGTATTAAGGTCAAGTCCTAACAATATTCCATTGGCATCCCAGTTACTTAACTTTTCTGATATTTCTACTAGAAAATTATTGTAATTCTTAAAAGGTGCATAAAGAGACCCAGTAATCAAAGGTTTATACTGTATAATTCATTAACAGTATTATTTCAAACTTCTCTATCACTTAATTTTTTATAATTTTTATTAAGCAGTGCTTGTTTATCAGAATCACTACCCCTCACCCCATTCCATAAGGAAATAGGTGCAGTATAGGAGAATGGGGTGAACGTTGATGTTGAAGAGTCCAAGGCACATCTTGATGCCTGTCACTGGCTGCAAGGTGGGGGAGGGGTGGAATGGCATGAGCATTACAGCCGACAAGACCAAGTCACACCCCTGATGCCTGTCAGTCACTACAGGGTGGGGCATTATGGTTGGAAACCCTAATACCCAGGGTGTTTGCTAGTATTTTCACCCCAGATTTTCAACATGGGCTTTTTGTGACCCCACCTCATGAACAATGGCACTATCAGTTTGTTAGCCAAAAGGTGATTTTGCACAGTGACTACACCATTTGGCGCCACAGGTGTGAAAATACATTTTAGGCAGGATGCAAAAAATGGAAGCTGTACTGTTCATGAGAAGGTGTAAAAAATGGCATTGTTGAAAATCTGGAGTGAAAATATAAAAAATTGGTCAAGTCACGAGCATGCATAAAAACTGTGCAACGCACACCCCAATGCAATTATTTTGGGGATTTTTTAACCAAATTTTTAACATAGGCATTTTGGGACCTCTGCTCATGAACGGTGGCACTGTGATTTTGTTAATCTGTCCTGAAAGTTGATTTCCCACAGTGACCTCGCCATTATGCACCAGATGCATGAAAACACATTTCAGGCAGGATGTGAAAAATGACAGCTCTACTGTTCATAAGGAGGTGTGAAAAAAGGGCAAAATTGAAAATTTGGAGAGAAAATATTAAAAACGGTTGAAGTTACGAGCATGCATAGAAACTGTACAATGCATGCTCATAACACAGTCATTTTGGGAATTTTTTTCACTAAATTTGCAACATAGGCTTTTTGGGACTCCACCTCATGAATGGTGGCACTGTCATTTCCTTAATCAGTCCAAAAAGGTGATTCCACACAGTGA
This sequence comes from Neoceratodus forsteri, assembly GCA_016271365.2. Classification (NCBI taxonomy): domain Eukaryota; kingdom Metazoa; phylum Chordata; order Ceratodontiformes; family Ceratodontidae; genus Neoceratodus; species Neoceratodus forsteri. Next base: position 317,688,952 of record CM057456.1, read on the forward strand.
CCACAAAACTCATCTTTTTGGACCATATAATAAGATGACAGTGCATGTGTTCATGAGGTTGCATCCCAAGAACCCCATGTTGAAAATTTGGAGCCAAAATTCAAAAAAATGCCTGAGATATCCACCTAAGTTGACCCCCCCATTAATGTCATTATACAGCTTACTGGCATTTCATCATTTTGCAGTTCGGCTTTGAAAAGTCCAGACATGTTCCTGCTCAATCGAAGATTGCAGTGCTGGACCTCCAAAGGTAAGTATAGGGTGAGGGGGATGTGGGGAAGTGGAGTGCACAGAGGGTGGGTGCAGGTTGGGGGACTGGGCACCACGCACAGCAAGGGATCATTTCCTTTTTTCCAGATAGAAAAACAGACCTCATGAGGTTTGTTAAGCCCACTGGGGTGGGCTCCCAATGTGCCACACAATGGGGGTGGGGGAACATGCTGACACAGAGGGCTTTGTGTGAGTGGTGGTACACTGGGGTGAGCTCCCAGTGTGCTACATAATGTGGGAGGGTGGGGGGCATGACAACACAGAGATTGTACCCCCGATGTCAGCTTTGTTTGGGGATTATGTGGCAGTGGCTCCTGCCACCACCATGTTTATTGAAATGTTTTATCAGGAAAGGCACATCCAGGAGGTGTGTCATCTCTGCAGCTGCATGACAAGCTTGTCTCTGATTGCAGTGGCACATTTCTTTCAAGTTGGTGGCACTTTACATAATTGTTGCATCAGCGCTAGAATTCTGGCTAATTGGGGAATGAGGGACACACCTACTAAAGTGTGCCCTGCATTTGCCAATGCTGACACACCTCTCACTGTGCTATTACTACCAGAAGATGTTGCTTGCACTCGCACAAGACAGCATAAAAAGGAAAGCAACATAAAAAGGAAAGCAAAGGAAAACATATATAAATAAAAAATCATAGCTCAAAATTTCATCCATTTTGAAATAACTGTGGCATCCTTATTTTCAAGTCTTGCTGTGCCTTTTCTTTTGTGTTGTAAACAAGAATTTTATTATTCATCCAGACTTTAAGCCTGGCTGGATAAATGACAGTTGATTTTATTTTTCCAGTTCATAATGCCTGTCGTAGTGTTGTATACTGTCTTCTTTTTGACTGTATGTCAGACAAAAAATCTTGTTTAATTGTTAGCATTTGTCCTTTATATTGGAATCCTTTGTAAGCATTTTGTGCCCAAATTAGTGTAAGTTTATTATTGGAGCACAGGAATTTACAATTACTGCCTTTTTGGGTGTTTAAATCAGATGCAGTTTTAAGTACAGTTCTGTGAGCTCTATCAATTTCTGGTAAAGAGGTTTCAGGTCCTAAAACATTCTTAAACAAGTCTACTGTTAAGAGGGATTGTTTTTTCCTATTCTTCTAAAATTTCATATACCCTAGTATGTTTGTGCCTTGCTCTCTTCTCTTGTTCTTCCTGTTTGGCTTTCAACAGATTCTGTTCTACCTGTAATACCTTTATTTGTTGTAATAAATGGATTAGAGTATCCTCTAGTGTTGATTGTCTGATTTCAAGTTCTTCTATTTGCTTGGGGTCATTTACTATTTTACCTCTACTATCATTAATAGATTCTTGCGTCACTTATTTTTGAGGTAGTTGAATTAACTGTGTTACATCTTCCTGAATTTTTCTGGTATTTTCTTTCAAAATTCTTGCCAGGAAGGTGGGGCTGTTAATGTTACTCTGGATTCTATGCTTTATGCTTGGCTTAATGTACTCGCATTACCATTTATATCTTCATCTCTTTTATTTCCATGTCTCTCAGAGATTACATCCATAGATGTTTGCTGGGCCTGTCCTTCTGCAGCTTTTTCAGCTTGTGACAATAGTTTTGATTCTGTTTTAGACTGGTTTTTAGGCGCAATTCCATTTTCTATAGTTTTTAATTTGTGTGAAATTACAGGCCATTTTATCTGCATTTGCTTGTTTTACTTGCTTTACTTCTACTCAAAATCTGGTTAATCATTTTCTTATTGGCTCTTCTACATCTTCTAAACTATTAGAATCTGCTATTTTCCAAAATTGTGAGATTTGTGAACATTTGTCTTCTGTTTTACCTTTTTGTACAACTTTTCTTTCTTTTTTTAAACTGTCTCTGCAATGAATGAAGGTAAATGTGTGACAATTTTCCACAGTTTTCTCAGAGTTGTATAATTTTAGTTGTGGTTTTATATGTTTTATTCCTTTAGAAGTCTAATGCAATCATTTTTATTTATCGGTGTAACTATATAAGAATGTTAACGCTTTTAAAACCTGGATTGGTGTACTCAAATTATTTTTTGTAAAGCTTCTTGCTATTTTAACCAAATACTCCAAGTAGATGTAATGGAATTTTGGTTACATTTGTGTTCATCTTGATATAAATTGCTGAGAAAGTAAATAAAGAGGTTTGCCCAATTTAAAAGGGGCAGGACCCATTGTCCCATGGCCCAGGCCAAAAATGTAAGGCTCAGTGAGGGAAGAGGAGGGGTGAGAAAGGGGGGTGGGGCTAGAAAGAGGGAGGTACAGTGACATCACAAAGGGGACAGACAATAGGACAAATGGGCAATGATGTGGCAGCAGAGAATTGGGCAAGGGAGAAAAGGGGTGTGGAAAAGGAGCAGTAAAAATGGGCTGCACACTAAGGGGAGCTCACAATTTTGCTCCATAAGGAGTTTCTCCTGTGGAAGCACGTCAGTCTATGGTAAAAGCCATTAGGCATTTGATTTTGATTTTGGAAGTTAATAGCGGTGGAAATAAAAATAAAAGAGTTAAAAAGAAAGGACTGTGAGCAACCACGAAGGGACAACAAGAGGATTAGAGGTAAGGGATATCAAGGTGGGCTGAGAGCCCTGGCAAAAGAAAAAGAGCACTTAGTTTGGGGCCATGAGGCCATTTCTATTGTTGCGGTTTAGATGCGCAGTTTAGTGTCCACAGAGAGCAGAGACACGTGTGTTTTTTTTTAAAAAAAGCTAAAGGTGAATGGACAGGAGGGGAAGTTTTGTCTAGGGTGCATTTGGGACAAAGATTTAGGAAGGAGAGAGAAGGAGGCAGGTCGGCTGCAGTTCTTTCAGCCCACAAAGTCACAAGAGAATGGGCTGGGGAGCATGGAGCGATGCAAGGCAGCATGGTGGTCGCCAGACCAGATAATCAGCCAGAGTGCACTAGTAGAAAAAGCATGGAGTTATAAAACAGGCAAGCATGGTTTAAAACCAACCACCATCACAACCTCATTGTGTGAAGTTGAGAAGGCTGTCAGTGGGGGAATAGAGTGAGCAGTCAAAAAAATAAAACAATATGGAGGGTCTGCGAGGCGCAGTAGCGTTGGGCTGGAAAAAACCTGGAGAATGGTATGGACAGTGGAGGATATGTATTAGAAGCCAAAAAGAAAGCCCAAGGGGCAGTGGTAGAAAAAGCCCTCCAGAGGTAGCGTGCCAGGGCGCAGGGTGCCAAGCTGACTGTGGGGGGGAGAAAAAGCATGGTGGTCAGAGGCACAGTGGTACAAAAGGGAGGGGTGACTACAAGGAAGTAAAGAAAGGACCTAAGGAGGGGCAGAGGAGCCTCAGCACATGGAGTCTTAGACAGGAGTAAGGAAACAGGGCAGAAAAGTTTTGTCACAGCAGGAAGGCTATGCAGGGGAGCACGTGTGGTGTTTCTGACCTCCAACAAAAGGTGGACAGAGGACCAGAGTGGGGTGAGGAAGTAAATTGGGCTGAAACAATCAGTAGCGCCAGAAGGGCGTCTTGTTTGGGAAGCGCTGCTTGGGAAAAGGGGGTGAAGAAGGAGCAATTAAAAAGCACTGGGGCCTGACCGCATAGCGATGGTGTGTGAGGTCATCACCATGTGGGGGGGTGAAAGAAAAATGGCATACGAGGTGGAGGACGCTTAAACAAGGGGGGAGAACAGAATCAAGGGAAAATTGGCAAGCTGGAAGAAGGAACAGGGGACATGCTACAAGAACAGGTGGGGGTTTCCAAAAATCAGATGGGCAGGGGCAGGGCCGTGAGCAGAGCTCAGCGCTACAGGAAAGGGGTACTATAAAAAAAAAATAAAAAGAAGAAAGGAGGAAAAGCAAGCGGCTGGAGAGTTGCATAAGGAATGAAGCATGGTGATGGAAGGGGAGAGGTGGGGGTTGGGAAGGGACTGGCAATGACAGCTGAAAAAGCAGAAAAAGGCCCACAAAAAGGCCGAGAAGAGGTGGGGGATTTAAAATGAGTAAGAAGTTGCCCGGGGACGTGTTTGGGAGTGCAGGGCAGTCTGAGCAAAGAATGGGTGAGGCAAAATCCACATAACAACAGTTTAAAATAAAAAATGATAAAAAGATATAGATACATTAACAATATGGAAGGGGGATATGTGGAAGGCAGTGAATGGTTGATTAACAGATGTTTGTCATTATAGATATGAACGGAGGATGGTGCCAAGAAAAACAAAGCCCAACAAGGAGGAGTGCTTCAAGGCAGTGATGAATTTGGTGGAGAAGGCAAATCAGTTGCTGGAGCTGGCAGAGCCTGAGGGTGTGGAGAAGGGTACAAAAAGAAAAGGGAAGATGGGGAAGGGTAAGGAAGCTAACAAAAGGGTACCACAGCGGGTCACCTCTAGGGAGCCCAGTACGGTGATACAAGTGGTGGAACCACGGGCACCTTCCCCGGAAAGCCTGATATCTGAGCCATGCCCAGACAGCACCACAGGGCCAGAGATAAGAGCAGACCCACCAGTACTGATTTGCCAACCCATTCTACCAATACCAGTTTTAGTACTGGGAATACCGACGCTGTGGCTCAGTCCTTCGCAGACACCCATACCAGGTAATCAAGGGGTGACAGTGGAGAGCAGTATAAAAGAATATATAGCGCAAATGTTAAAAAGTATGGGGGAGAATGGGATTGGCCAGCTAGAAAAGGCATTGGAAGAGTTAAAAGGGGGTAGGGGCGGGGGAGGGGCGTGGGGGTAATCAAGGGGTGCGAAAGGAGGTAGGTGCTCCCGGAGTACGACTAGCAGACCATGTTCCCCCAGTGGTGAAAGAGAAGATATGGAAAGGGGAATATGTCGATATCTTTGCATTAGCAAATGTAGATAGCATGGAGAAATATGAGGAGAAAGATAGCTTTGAGAAAAAAGACATGGCAGCGGCAGTAGTTCTGCTCAGGAAGGAAGACGAGGACAAAACATGGAAAGGAAAAATGTGGGAAAACTGGTCTACGGGCTTTACATATTTTACAGCCATAGTAATAGAGAAGCGGGCGGAATTAGCCATCCCCTTTCTCACCTATTCCCTCATCATAAAAAATGCATATAAAAAGGGAGGACATAGTTGGTTACGGTATGATGAAAAATTTAGGAAGAGAATGGCGAATTTCGGGGATGTACAATGGGATGCCAGACAGATAGATTTGTGGTTGAAGATTTACACGGGCCCATCAGACAAAGAAATGGAAGGTGACAGAAGGTCATTGGCAGCAACAAAGGCATGTTGGGGATACAATAGGGCTGCCTATTCCTGGCCAAACTGCCATTTTCGGCATGTATGCTCCAAGTGTGGTGGGCATCACCCAGCGGCAAAATGCAGGTACAGTTGGGAAAAAGGGACAAGCAATCAGGACAGTGCCCCCCAGACAGCTTTTCAGAACGGGCAGAGTCCATTTCGGGGGCATCAGTGGGGGAGGGGGAACAGGGGGAAAATGGCAGGGCTATCAATCTCGACATCAGAACACATAGGGGGACATTGGGGGGTGGTTTCCAGCTGGCACAGACCTCCATAAACATAGGAAGGATGGAAAAATGGTTGGGGGTATATCCAGACAAGGTGGCGGCAAAAATATTGAGAGAGGGTTTTAAATATGGTTTTAGCTTGCAGTTCAAAGGGTCCAGAAAAAAGATGGTGGCAAAAAACTTAAAATTGGTACAGGGGAAGGAGGGGGTGTTGACTAGGAAAATTAAGGAGGAGATGGGGCGGGGAGGGTCGAAGGCCCCTTCATGACCCCGCCACTAACCAGCCTGAGGGTTTCGCCTCAGGGTCTGGTCCCCAAAAAACAAGAGGGTGAGTATAGGGTAATACACCATCTGTCTTACCCAGAGGGAGATTCAGTCAATGATTTCATAGGGAAGGAGGACAGCAGAGTCACTTATGCCACACTGGGAGATGCAGTAAAACTGATTAGAACAAAACGGGAAGCATAGGTGGCAAAAACAGACATAGAATCAGCTTCTCGCCTCTTACCAGTTAGGCCAGAAGACTGGGACTTACTAGGTTTCTGGGTGGAAGAAAAGTATTACTTTGATAAAGCCATGCCAATGGGGTGTTCAATAGCTTGTGCAATGTTCGAGATGTTTAGCACTTGGCTACAATGGGTTTTCCAGAACAGGTTCGGCTACCGGTTAGTGGTGCACTACCTGGATGATTTCCTGTTCATTGGGGAAGGTAAGGTAGAGACCCAGGACATGCTTAGGAATTTCCAGAGATTATGTCAAGAGGTGGGGGTCCCACTAGCCGAAGACAAGACGGAAGGACCGAGTCGCATAATTGAGTTTTTGGGTTTAGAACTGGACACAACAAAGGAATTGTTTTGTCTGCCTGAGCAGAAGGTGAAGAAACTGAAAGAACTATTGAAGGCAGTAAGGAAATGCAGGAGGGTGAGGCTGCAGCAGGCGCAGCGGCTACTGGGTCACTTGAACTTCGCATGTAGAGCGATCACACCAGGACGTACGTTTACACGGCGTCTAACCTGGGCTACGAGAGGGGCCACAAGGCCTTACCACTGGAAAGACCTTCATAAAATGACTAGGGAGGACATGGCAGCATGGGAGCAATTTCTGCAAGAATATAACAGGTGCACATTCTGGCAGGATGACTGGGTCTATAACACGGGACTTACAGTTATATACAGATGCAGCAGGGGGTATAGGGATGGGAGGGTACCTCCAGGGAAAATGGTTAGCAGAACCGTGGCTGTTGGGTTGGAAATGGGAGGGGTGACAAAAGACATCACCTTTTTGGAAATGTTTCCCATATGGGTGGCGATGGTAGTTTGGGGGAAGGACCTCAGGAACAGTCAAGTCACATTCTGGAGTGATAAGGCAGTCGTGGAAGTACTGAACAAAAAGAGGACAAAGTCAGAGAGGGTTATGAGGGTATTGAGAAGAATGGTGTGGGAGGGTTTGTCCTTGAATATGTCTTTCAGGGCAAAACACGTCAATGGAGTGGACAACGTGATAGCTGATTGCCTCTCCTGATTGCAGATGGACAAATTCAGGACCTTTGCACCTGGAGCAGAGACAAAACAGACTGCCATTCCAGATCATGTATGGGCGATTGGATTGGGGGAGCTGAGGCATTGTTCCGCAATGCCTGTGCCCCTCAGACCCTGAGAGCGTATGAAACTGGAGGGCCTTTCAAAAGTTTCGAGATGAGTACTGTGGGCAGGTAAGTGGACCAGCAACAGAGGAACAAGTGGCACAATTTATAGTCAAGGGTTGGAACCAGAGCATAGTGCACTCAGCCATGGGGTGCACCTGGCAGCAATAGGGCAAATCTGCACATTAAGGGGTCGGGAAGACCCGACAAAAACTAACCTTATTAGGAGAATGATGTAGGGCTGGATGAGGGGGACAGGGCGGAGACAAGATAACAGGAAGCTGATATCAGAAGGACTGATGGTAAGGCTATTGGGGGCCTTACAGCATATCTGCATGTCTGTGAGGGAGGCTGTGTTATTTCAGGCTTTATACACCACCATGTACAGTGGGACCTTCAGGTTGAGTGAAATAGTGGGCCACAGCAAGAAGACGGAAGGCGGGGGTTTATGTTGGGAAGACATGGAGTGGCGGAAGGAAGCCATAACAGTCAAGTTGTGGGAGTCCAAAACTGATCAGAAAAAACAGGGTAGGAAGGTGTGGTTATGGGCACACTAGGATAAAAGCCATTTACTCAGTGACGGCTCTGCACGCAACTGCGGCAGACCGAAAAGACCAGGGTAATGGAAGGGTATTTTTACATGGGGATGGCAGGCCAGTATCGGGGTACCAGGTGACTGCGGAGTTGAGCAAGGTACTCTGGTTTATTGGGGAGTCAACGGAAGGATATTTCTCACATTCATTTAGAATTGGGGCAGCGTCAACAATGTCTGCACAGGGCAAGGGGTGAGGAGATTAAAGAGAGAGGAAGATGGTCATCAGAATGTTATAAAAAATACATAAGAGAATTACAACACTAAAATGTTTGTTTTCTTTCCCATAGCAGGTGCATAAAGAAGAGAAGGGGGGGGGGAGAGAGGGAAGGACATGGACAGAGATTCATTCTTATGCTTTGATCAACCAGGTACAACCAAGAAGCTTGTGTGGATTTGTGGGTACTCTTTTGTGCACTGGGTGGAAAGATGGGCAGCCCGGAAGCACGGGAGAAAGCAACTGTACCTGGATATTGACACATCAAGGCTGGTGTGGAAAGGCCTACGGGGCATGAAATGGGTGCAGATTTTGCCAGAGCTGAGGGAAATCAGGAAGGACCATAAGCAACTGGACCTGACTGTGGTACACCTCAGGGGCAACGATTTGGGAACAAGGCCTTGGTTGGACATTTTTTATCAGATAGAACATGATGTTAAAATAATCAAAACATGGTGGCCAGAGGTTACATAAGCATGGTCAGAAATCACTCCTCGCAGGGTATGGAGGCAGGCAGAGAACCACAAGAGCATAGACAGGGCCAGGAAATGCATGAACGAGAGAGTAGGGAGATTATTGCAGAGTATTGGGGGAATGGTAATAAAACACGGGATCATGGAGGAGGTAGACGAGTATTACAGAGGGGATGGAGTGCATTTGTCAGGGCTTGGCCTGGCCATGTTCAACACTGAGATGGCAAATGCAATAGAAGCATAGTTGGTATGGCAATAAAGAGCAAAAAAAAAAAAAGGGGGAAGTCCACCATCCATCGCAATAGGGAGGTGGACTAGTGGAAAAAAGAAGCAGGGGTACAGTGTGTACGCCCATGTCCCCGGTGCAGGACATAAGAATAAGAAGCCAGGATGCCCACCATGATGTACGTCGGGGGGGGAGAGTGAGAGAGCTGGCTATTTAATTAAGAGAACAATAAGAAAATGATATAATGTATGCACCAAATGGAAATGTAAGTTTATGTACAGATGATGGGGAATATGAAGAAAAATGTACCAAAGTGAACAAGTGGTGAATTATCAAAATGTTATCAAAATCAGTAAAATTATTGCCAAGACTGAGCAACCTCACACTACTAGTCCACATCTTTATTTATTCGCTGGGTTCTGGGGACAAAGAGGTTTGCCCAATTTAAAAGGGGCAGGACCCATTATCCCACTTCCCAGGCCAAAAATGTGAGGCACAGTGAGGGAAGAGGAGGGGTGAGAAAGGGGGTTGGGGCTAGGAAGAGGGAGGTACGGTGACATTACAAAGTGGACAGACAATAGGACAAAGGGGCAATGATGTGGCAGCAGAGGATTGGGCAAGGGAGAAAAGGGGTGTGGAAAAGGAGCAGTAAAAAGGGGCTGCACACTAAGGGGAGCTCACAATTTTGCTCCATAAGGAATTTCACACCCTCCCACCAAGAAAACAGGAGAGCAGGGCACTGTGGAAGGTGGAGCACAGTGCGACACTGGGAAAGGTGGATCTCAGTGGATGACTATGGAGTATTGCCAAAGGTGGATGGCAAGGGAAAATGGGGGGAGAAGAGAAGGAAGAAGCAGGGGCACAGTGTGTACGCCTGTGCCCCCGGTGCAGGACATAAGAATAAGAAGCCAGGATACCCCCCATGATGTACATTGGGGGGGGGAGAGTGAGAGAGCTGGCTATTTAATTAAGAGAACAATAAGAAAATGATATAATGTATGCACCAAATAGAAATGTAAGTTTATGTACAGATGATGGGGAATATAAAGAAAAATGTACCAAAGTGAACAAGTGGTGAATTATCAAAATTATATCAAAATCAGTAAAATTATTGCCAAGACTGAGCAACCTCACACTACTAGTCCATGTCTTTATTTATTGGATGGGTTCTGGGGACAAAGAATTTTAGTGATGATAAATGTATTTTACATCATAGATTAATTTATAGCCACCACATATTTAGTGTCACTTACAAATTTATGGCTTTGAAATTTCTTTTTCCTTTTGCTTTCCTTTACCTCCTTCCCTTGCTCTCTCCCCTTTTCTCCTCATCCTCGCATACTCTTTTAGGAGTAAACTTCAGTGCAGCCAAATATTGCACTTACAATTACTGATGGGATGTTTTATGGGTTAAAGATTTTGGCTGCTACATCTTTGCAGAGTTTTACAGTGCTTAGCCAGTTTCTTCTTCTCCAGACCTTACCAATCAAAACCTTCAGCTTTCCTCTACTTTTTCCTTCTTTTTTTCTGTCTTCTTTCCTTCTCTCCTTCTTCTTTTCTTTCTTTGGTCCCTTTTGGAAAAAAAAGTACACACTATGTTTTAACAAAATATGGTTGGAGTTCAATGGCTTATTATTCACTGCCCTGTCTTGGCTCAAAATTGTCTTTCCTACCATGGTATTCAAAGTATGCTACCTGCAGTTTACAAAACACAGTCAGAGCTTAGCAGCTTGTTTCACCATCTCATGTTGTCTTGGAACTGTGTAACAACTGTGATAACAGACTAAATCAGCCAGACTCATAGCAGCTCTGAGAGATCTAAACTACGGGCACTAATTAATGGGAAGTCTAAAACTATAAAACTGATGCTGCAACTGTTTAACTAAATGCTATCAAACAGTTAGAGGGTGTAAGCTTAAGTGGCATGTTTTCTGAATCAGAGTGAGAGAGTAAGAGAATGCAGCAAACGCCAAGGGGACTAGCAGAAAGGACCACTAGACTCACTGTCCCACATGCCCTCAGTGGTTTCTCTACCCTCCAGTATGTGGAAGCTTCCAAGCAACGCCAATGTAACTTGTGATCTATTTTTCAACCATTCCTTAACCCATCTTATAATTCTAAAGTCTTGATTTATGTTCTTTAGGCACTTAATTATTTCGGCATGGGGAACTGTATCAAAAGCCTTGGGAAAATCCAAATAAACTACATTGACTGGCTTCTGTTCATCCAGGGCCCTGCTCACTTTCTCAAAGAAGTTTATCAGATTTGTCTGGTGCAATCTGCCTCTTCTGAAGCCATGCTGGTTTTTGTCCCACAAATCCATGAGGGTCAGGTGCTTTATAACAAGTTTTCTTAGTAATGCCTCCATAATGTTACACACCATGGATGTAAGGCTAACCAGCCTATAGTTTTCCCTTTGTGCACTTCTACCTTTCTTAAAAATTGGTACCACAATGACTTTCCTCCAATCATTTGGCACCTCCGCCAGATCCAGAGATTTTCTAAAATTTTCAGTTATTGGCTCAGCTAATTCCAGGGCCATTTTTGTGAAAACATAGGATGCAAGTTGTCTGGCCCCTGGAATTTTCTAATATTCAGACATTTCAGGGCATCTAACACATCCTTTACTGAAATTTCTAGTGAACTGTTTCTTGTGGCATCAATGACCAGTTCCACAAGACCGCTGCCATGAAATTGAATGCAAGTGGTAGGTACTGTGCTGCAGGGTGCTACCCTGAGTAAATACAAGATCCAAACCACTTGCACAGCACTCAAACACAAGAACTCCAAATAATGAAGAAGAATATCCAGTGAAATACTGTTTATTAACAGCACAGGCACTCAGCCCAAACCCCAGCACTTCAGTGGTTGCCTTCATCAGGGGGTGCTATTATTTGTAGTTCTTGTTGTTTGAGTGCTGTGTAAGTGGTTTGGTCCTTGTGGCATCACTATTCTGAATATTAACAGTATCTAGGTTGGATTCCTAGAATACTGATGTAAAGTAATTATTTAAATATTCTGCCATTGTTTTGTCATCCCTGATGATTACATTTCCCTCTTTGAGTCATCCAATTGTCCAATTTGTCCCTCTCATGTTCCTTACATAACATTTTACGGTCTGATCCTGACTTCTTGGCTACATCCTTTTCTACCTCCCTCTTGGTTGACCTAATAAATGATTTGCATTCTTTTATATGCCTAATATATTCTTCCCAGAACATCTTCATAAGAATCCCTGTTGTAAAACCCATGTAACATATTTTTTAGGGTCATGTCAATATTGTTTCCAAATATGTGGCTAAATATTTGACATTTGGGTCACAGGAATTTGGGTATTTGTTATTTTGTATTCATCAAGGAATGGTGTGTTTTTTGTTTTGTAAGGGCAGGTTAAAAAGCACTGACATAATACAATTAACCCCCCTTTGAACCTAGTGCACTATACACACCTCACGAAATCTCAGTAACTGACACAGAGCTGTCACTTTCAAAACACAAGCTACTTCTGGCACCCTTGATCCACCACACCATACACATAGTGTTTCATAAGCAGAGCTCGGCTCCTCCATGGCTGCACTGCTCTACTGCATGCTGCAGCAACATGATGCTGTGACATCATCCAAGCAATGTAATCTACTGTGTAATCTGTGTTGTTGAATTTATTTATTTATTTATTTTTGTTGACCCAGTAGGCCCACTGAGACTAGAAGTCCCTTTTTCAGGGGCGATCGGGGGGACTACAAATGGTAACCAACTGAATTTTAACCAGATTAAGCTGTTGATGGCATTTTTAGTGAATGGGGAAAATTTGGCCAGGACAATGGGAAAATTCCCCTACTCACAGGTAGGGGAACCTCTAACATCCTGGTCCTTGGTCAAGATGGCGGAGCTTTTGGATCCAGGAGGAGATTGACAAGTGTGTGCTAAAGAAGTAGAGGTGATGGCCTCCTCCTCTACTTTAACAAAGCTAGATGCAACAACTATTGGAAAGAAAACTCCTGTGGAAGCACTGCAGATTGCTCAGCCAGCGAGGGATATTATGGCAGGAAAACAAGAAACAGTAGCTGCATTTCCCATGCAGTGTGAATCAATTAAGACTTGCCAAATTGGAAGAAGATTTCAATCCAGGAGTGAGTATCTGAGGGCGTTATTAGCTGAAGAAGAATGCCATGAACAAAAGATGACAGTGGACAACCTACATGATACAGATGAGGTAATGGAAGTGGAGACAATCGAGGAAGACCTTTCAGCTGCTGTGATGTCCTCAACTAGAAAGATAAATGCAACTGTGAGTGAGATGGTTATGATCATGGAGAAGTCCTGTCTAAAAGAGGATGCGATGCAGGAGGACGAACTGCACTCGAATCAGGAAAGTAATGCTTTATTTACTGTGTCTGAGACTAATGTGAGGATAAAAAATGTGATGGGCCCAGAAAGGACTGACAAAGGACATTTTGTTATGGTAGAACCTGAAGGAAATAAAAACCAAAATGTAGACATTGCATCACTAGGCACCACTGCCGCTGTAAATGGGGGAAATGTAGCAATGCCAGTTTTAAATCAACCAGATTATGATGACAATGTTCTGATTACAGTGGTAACTGTGGCCAAAGATTTCAAATCAGCAGGATGGGTGAAGCATTGAAAAGGGCAACCGTGGGGTGTCCCCTGAAAGGCCCTGTACAGATGATATGGACCCACTGGAATTACCCCCATCTTTAGAGCTCACAAATTTCCCTGTACTTTTTCCTAACCCACAGAGGAAACTTTTATCTTCTCCAAAGGTCAATCGAAGACACAAACAAAATTACCTCCCTGAAGGGACAAAAGGTACACCTAAGGTTCCTACATCTCCTGATATCAGCAACCCAATTCCAGAGCCTCAACTATCTACTTCGGGGGCACGACACTTTGTTAATAATGATTCTTGGCCATCAGATACTAGGGTCCATTCTTCCACAAATAAAACATACGCAGACCTCTTTCATGCACCTCCAGAACCTGCCAAAGGACGGAATGCTGTCCATATTAAAGTGCAAAGGAGGACTGGACATATATTGTGACCATCTTTATGTTGTCCGCACACTTATTAAAGAAAGCATAGGTTTCTCTGCTTCAAGAAATGTACACCCTAATTCATATCTCTGGGGACCCCAATGTTGACGTTAGTTTTAAAACTGCAGCTAGCCTTAAACTCTTTTGGCAAAGATACCAAACAGTGAAAAGAACCCCTGAATGGAGTCCTCTTATTGTCATTCCACTCACAAAGCCTGCTTACTGCACAATAACGGTGCTGTTTAAAAATGAAGGGGTTGCTATATCTGACATTTTGTTTTGGTTACATGCCAAATGTATGGTACTTGGTTTACCTGACCCTATTATTGACTCAGAAGACATTTGGACAGGGAGATGCTGTATCTGGGTCCACCTACCATAACAGAGGGGAACAATCCAACATTTGCCTAGCTGTTTTTATTTGGAAAGAGAACGAGGTTTTATTTTTTACTCAGGGCAACCAAAATCATGCTTTCACTGTGTAGCTTATACACATCTTAGCAGCACATGTGATAAAATGAAGTGCTCTTTGTGTGGAGGAATTGGTCATGTTGCAATCAGCTGCCCTACTCCAGTGGTATGTAATTTGTGTGAAGAAATGAGTCACACTTTTAAAGATTGCCCTTGGGCCTCACATAATGCCCTGGACGACAGATCTGAAGATAAAGGTTATAACCCCCCCAAATCAGCAGAGCCCTGAAATGACTTCAGGGTCAAAACAACAGGCCCCACACAAACTTCCTCAGTACCCCCTCAACATATGACATCCCCACAGAGTAGTCCTATGGAGAGGGAACAATTTCATCCTTCTGCCCCAGTTATGAGAGACTCAGAAGTCACAGCAAATTCAGAAGGAGACACCATTGCTGAGACAGAGGATTGTCAACCACCCTATGATTTATTTTCTGGGAACAAGGTGGGGGAAGAAGATATTCAACCGGGACCAGCAAAGGGACACACGCAAGATATGCCCAACCCAAAACAACTGAATGGGAGCAACAAAAAAACAGATAAGTGACTAGTAGTCATGCTCAAAAAATGGGAGATCTTCTCACTCCACAGAAGAAAGAGGCTATTTGTACTAAAAATAGATTTACATTATTGGCTAAGAGGAAACAATGGGAAGAAAATGGTGAGGACTCAGACACATTGTCTCTGTTTTCCTCACAAACAGAGAACATGGCAGACTCGGATGTGTCCCTTAAAGAGACCAGAGTAGAAAAAAAGAAGAAATCAAAAAGATCAATGGCAAAATCCCCAGAAATAAAAGATGCTGAGGGTCATATCAGTGCTATCACATAACTATGAAGTTCAACCTTATGCTTGGGTCCATTAATGTGAATAGTATAAAGAATCAAAAGAGGAGACAAGCCACCTTGTCTAATATTGAAGTCCACCATCTGGACATTTGCTTTTTGCAGGACACACAGCTTCACATGTTTAGAGAAACTCACCGAGCATCTAAAGAGTGGTTTAGAGGCCCCTCATTTTGGTCTTTGGGGGAAGAACCATGCTCTGGGGTGGGGTTTCTCATTTTGACACCTGATCTCAGAGTATGACTGGTGATTGACCTGGTGCCTGGCAGGAGCTGTATTCTGGATGCAAGAATAGGCTCTCAAGATATTCACCTAATTAATATTTATAACTACCAAACAAAATATCAAAGGGTTGAACTTATGAAAAAAATTCAGCCAAATTTATACACCTCTAGATCAGTTTTTCTAGGGGGTGATTTCAATTGTATACTTTCATTATCAGACAAAAGGGGAGTGACACAAAAAAATGTATACTGACTCTAATTTTTTGAATAGATTATACAAACAAGAAAAGCTTATAGACTGTGTGGCTGCCAATGGCCACACACCAGGTCATACATTTTTTAAGGGAAGACTGTCAAGATAAATTGATCTTTGGTTTGTCTCCCACTGGGTCCCAATAATAGCCTTTTATGTGTCCCCTTTTGAAAATTCTGACCATAGACTAATTAAAATGATAGTGAGAACACCAATAAATAAACCTAAATCCAACCCAGTATGGAAGTTTAATGTTGCTGCACTGGAGGATGCCGAGATATGGCCAGCAATCCAATCTGAGTTGGAGGCTTGGCCTTCAGTATTCAAACTTTATGACAATTCATTATTTTGGTGGCAAGACACTAAAAAAGATATTAAGATATTATGTAGTTCATTAGCCCAAAAAGCATCAAATAACAAATATTTAAATTATTTGAGATTAAGAGAGAAACTTCAGACATTATTATCCACAGCAGTGGAAACAGGAGAAGATCTTACTGAACCTATTCAGAATATTAAGAAAGAGATGTGCAACTACCAGTATGATTGAGCACAAACATTGCTTATTGAGCATAAATTTGGATCCCAGGGTAAAGCACAAAACATAAACCCATATGATAGCTGTGCACAGAAGGTAGAATCAAAATATATGGCCAAACTTAGAACAAATGCAGGACTAGTGGTACATAAAGGGGAAGAAATTGTGCATGCAGTTCAAGAATATGTGGAACAACCCTTTGGTAGACAGGAGCAAAAATCAGTAAATGTAACTGAATTTCTTCAACAATTAAATATTCCAGGCCTGTTAGACACTGACAAAAAAACAGTTAATGTCTCCTATAACTAAAGGAGAAGTGGAGGAGGTCATTATTAAACTACAAAATGGGGTATCACCTGGCCCAGATGGGATACCGGGGGAATTTTATAAGAAAACCATGGATGTATTAAGTGATTTTATGGTGGTCATTTTTAATGATATACTAGTGGGATCTGTTCCTTTTCCAGCAGCATTGGCAGACAGATTATTAATATTTTTATATAAAAAAGGAGATAGGTTAGACATAAGAAATTGGAGACCAATAAGTCTTATCAATGTAGATTGGAAAATACTGTGTAAAATATTGTGTAACAGACTCACAAAGGTGGCACAGGTAGTGATCTCTCTTGATCAAGCATGTGCCAACCCCCAAAGATCTATGGGTGACTTAATGAAATCCATAAGTGAAGTCTTTGACTGCTCAGACACTTCGGGATATTTGATTTCACTTGACCAAGTAAGGCATTTGATGGAGTCCAGCATGAATATCTGTATGAAGTATTGTCACATTATGGAATTCCTGATACATTTCTTCAATGAATCAGGATTATCTATAAAGGGGCTTCTTCAAGTCCATTGGTCAATGATAGAATGGGGGAAACATGTTAAAATTTGTAGAGGGGTAAGACAAGGGTGTCCTTTGAGCCCCTTGTTGTATGTTTTTTCTCTGGACCCTTTACTTCAAAGTTTGAATGGGAGAGGCAGAATATCCCCTATTTCAGGACCAAGACATTTGACATTCCCTGTTGCCTTGGCTTGTGCAGACGATATTAATATTTTAGTGGCCATGGAGCTGGTTGATTTCTTTTCCAAGATCTCAGGATCTAAAGTTAATAGACAAAAATGTAAAGTATTGGGAATTCATGTTCCAGAGGAGATTACACAGGAGCTTGGGGGAGTACAAATAGTAGATCCACATTTAAAGATTCTACGTATATTGTTTGGGACCAAGGATGTGGTGAGCATCAATAAGGAAGCAGCCATAGTTCAGGCAGAGGAGAAAGTAAGTAGATGGAAAGGATATCCTATGACAAAAAAAAAGCGGGTGTACATGTACAAAACTTTTATTGTCCCTCTTTTCTTATTGGTCAGTCAAATTTTTCCCTTGCCGGTAAAATTGGAGGTTAAAATGTATAGTGTAGCATTTCAGTTGATTTGGTGGAGCTGTTTGATCCCCATACAAATGAAACAGTACATATTGGTCAATTAAACAGGGAGGGCTAAATATGATGAACCCTGTAATATTCTTTTTTTCTATGTTTGTATATACAAATGTTTTGCCTATATTAATTGGGAAACAGCTGGAGTGGGTATATTTGTTTCTAGAGAGATGTTCCTACTTTTGGAAGAGATGGCAGAATCAACAATGGGGGAGATTTCAAGCAGTACCTGAGGGTATGTCCAAATATTTAATGAAAATATGTAGGAAATTAAAAGATTGGCATACAACTACTACAGATGTTTTACATATTACGAGAAAGAAATTTTATTATAAGATCTTACAGAGTGTTTTGAGTATCCATGTATCTCATTACCAGACAACATCAAACTCTCTGACGTAACTGCAAAGTTGATAGAGCCCAGAATTCCACCAAAGGTATGGGAGTCCCTTTGGCTAGGGTGCCACTCCATACTGAATGTATGAGGTAATCATTTCCACAGAAGTCTTCAAGATAGATCATCTTTAAGGGAGGGATGTGGGATAGCAATTGAAACCATGTCACATTTATTTTTTGAATGTCTATATATGGAGGGTTTTTGGACGTTACTGGCTAGTACATGGGGTATCCCTCAACTTCAAAATATGACATATGACACATTAATTTATGGGCAATATGATGGGAGGGAATGGAGGATTCATCATAAAGGCACAATCAGAGTAATAATGTCCATATTAAAATGGGTAATATGGCAAACCAGGTGTCAATACATGTTGCAACAGAAACAAATAACTTTGTTATGCATGAAAAGTAAAATAGAATAGGAAATTCACACCTTATTTACCAAAGAGTGTGCAACTTTACCCCAACCCATGATAAAGGTATAGTGGAAGAGATGGCTAGATGCCCCTTTTCTTCAGTCTACTGTATAAAACATGAAAGAATAAGTAAGTAGGCATTAAATGTGTAGTTTAGAGAATAAGTATAAAGGTGTATTTAGTTAAAAGGAACAATTTGTTAGGCAGCTATAAGATATGATGTTTCTTAATTCTATTACAGACATTTAATGTGGGTTTTAAGGAAAAGGAATAGATACAATGGATGACTAAGTTAAGAAATACCCCAGAGATTAAAAATTTGGGAGTCAGAAAATAGTTAGGTTAAGTTAGTACTTGTAGTATACAAAGAGATGCAGTTAGTATGCATAACAGAAATGTTATGGGATGGAGCACATAGGTTGTGTAAGAGGATTGGGGGATGTTTGTACCACATTAAGGGTGTTTTGGGATGATATTTAAATACTTTTTCTTTTGGTGCTATTTGATAAGGGCGACTGCAGGACGGCGACCAGCGGAAGGGCACAAAACCACCAGGGTGACTGAAAAACAGTTTGTTGTTTAATGTGGGTGGCTTTGCCCCCTGCACCCCCCCTCATGGGGGGCTTCACCCCCACGCCCCCCTTACTTAGGATTCCTACTCCTGGGGTGGGAGACGAACTTGGGAAAGAGGGGAACCAGGTCGCTCACATTGTCAGCGCTGTTGTGCCATCGCCCTTATGACCAGTCACCGACATTCAGTCACCCACATCACAGGCTACCTTTCTTTTCATATGCATGAATTTAGTATGGGGTTAACTGTTTTTTCTCTTGGGAAGAGTATGTTTGATGTGATGTTATGTAAAAATGTTTTTTGTGAGTCTTATTGCAGTTTTGTCCAATAAAATTCCCCTACTGTTGGTGTAGGGGGAGCTGCTGCTCTGCGGTGCATCATGGCAGATGGTGTTAGGCTGCCGGTGGAGAAGAACGTGTCTGCATGTCTGCAGACTGAGGTTTTGTCCATGACCTTGGTTGTGGAATTGCAAGGGGATAAAGATGTACAAAAGGCTGCAAGAGACCAGAGTATGGATAGAAGTGATGTGCATGGCCAAATCCATACAGTGGGGAAGTGGATGTGTGCTTTAATTCCATAATATTTCAGCCCAAAGTCATGGAGGAGATGAGGGATTCTGTGCCTACAGTGCAGCCAGAGGATTCCTGTGCATCAGCTGTTACTCAGTTGAATGTAGAGATCAATCCAGCAGGAGTGAGTCAGAGCACTGACGTGGCCCTAGAAAGAATGCAGAAGGGAAATACAGCAGACGTGGCTTTGTCTGACAGCCACTGGACTAAGGAGCAAGCTCTGCTAGACACCAGCTGGATTTGCTTAAACAGTAAATATATCCCAGATTCTAACTGGATTTCTTTTTCACCATCACAGCTGGAACTTTAGGGGCCCACCAGTGATACAGGTCATCAAAAAACAAACATGTTTTGAGAGGGAGGGACCTGGGGAACAAGATAAAAATAATTCTGCCACTAATACTGAAAAGGATATTCTGGATGCCTCACCTACTGATTCCCCTCCCCTCTCTCCACATAGAGACTCTAAGAGATCAGGACCATGTTTCTCAGACCTTTTTAAAAATAATAAGTTAGAACAAGATCCAAACCACAATGCAGTTTGCCTTTGCTATCAGGGTGGATTGCAAGAGCATCCAGACAGGTCCCATGTGGCCAGAAAACTTTTGAAAGAGTCTATGAACTTTCTGTCTTCTGAGGTGTATGCCCTTATTAACATCAGGGGCGAGGACACTTTCAACATTAGCTGTAAAACCTTTGCAAGCTTGGACAAATTTTGGCAGAAATATAAAACTTGCAAACCTATGCCATTGTGGACTTCTTTTTGGGCAATACCACTTACTAAACCACTGTTTAAAACTGTTAACATTTTGTTTCGTAATGAAGGGGTGAATGTGGGGGACATCCAGTTTTGGTTAAAGCAGAAATGTAATGTTTTGGGACCTCCAGAAGCCATAATAGATGATGAGGGCATATGGACAGATAGCTGGAGGTTAAAGGTAAAACTGGACATAATAGGTAATGAAGTACAACATATTCCCAACAGTTTTTTTCTGGGGAAGGATGGAGGGGCTTGCTTTTACCCAGGACAGCATAAGGCCTGCTACAAATGTGGGAGCAGGAGACACCTTAGTAGTGTCTGTGATCAAATCAAGTGTGCTCCTTGCAGAGACTTTGACCGCAATAATGGAACTTGTAGAAATGTCTTTCGCTGCAACTTATGTGAGGAGCAGGGACACGCATATCATCAGTGTCCCTGGGCTGGTCAGAACATGCAAGGAGGGTTGGATAAAGAGGATCTGATTAACCAAGCACAGAAATGGTATAGGCCTCATTTTACTAACAGGGGCCCACCCCAAAAAAGGGCCTACAACCCCTGAGCCAGGACATCCTACCACAGACACTTGCAATGCTACAGAATGGAGAGATGATAACTTTCAAATAGGACATGAACAAATACAGAAAGAAACATCTAACTTTCTAACAGAAGTTTAAGGAACAAATATTATGCCCCCCCTTCTATAATGGATTTTCAAACTCCTCACCCAAAAAGAGTCACAAGAGCGACAAGTAAACAAACAAATCTTTCCCCTGCAATTTCCACACAAAACACTTTTCAGGTTTTATAAGATTAAGAAAGGGGTTCAGAATCTGATGTCTCCTCAAAATCTGGTGCTATTTCAGAAATGGAATATGAGGAGCATGGAGGTGCAGAGGTTCTGGGCACAAAAGAAAGAAAGGGAAGAAAAGGGAAAAAGACACACAGTAATTTGTTGTAGAAATGGCAACATTAAAACTAGTCTCCTTAAACACTTGCAGTATGAAACACTATAGAAAGAGGTTGGCATGTTTGAATTACTGTAGGTGTTTAAGAGCAGATATTGGTTTTTTTGCAGGAGACTAGGTTTAAACACTCTGCAGGATGTGGCTCAAGCTAAAAAGAATTGGATGGGTGGGCCTTCATTCTGGTCTTATGGAACTGATACAGCTGATGGTTTGGGAATTCTGTTTGGTCACACACAGGTTAAGGTTGGTGGATTAAAGACCTGGGAGAGTGTTCATTTTGGACTGTCTCTTTAAAGGGTTTTCTTTACGTTTAATTAATACTTATGTGCCACAAATTAAGACTGCAAGTATAGATTTATTTAATTCAGAAAAACCCTATTTACAAAAAAAATGTCACATGGGGAGGGAATTTTAACTGTATCTTGGTCCTTAAAGTCAGGGATCAGATTAAAAATATATATATATTGTGATACACATGCACTTCAGGATGTTATAAAAACAGCAGCCTTAAAGGATGCATATAGAGAACTACATTTGGATGCAGAGTCCACTTACAAAAGCAGTGCTTATTCTTCTCAAATTGATAATTTTTTTCTTTCCAAATTTTTCTTTCCAAACAGTTTTTCTTTAAGATTATGTGAGGTTTCTGATCATATGGCTTTGGTTTGTAATATAGGCCTATCATCAATCCCACCCAGGTTTCCAGTGGTAACTAGTGATGCAGCGAATTTAAACTTCGCTGGCGAAGTGAACGCAAAGTGGCCACTTCGCGTTATCATAATGCTACATGAAGTGGCCATTGAAAAGTGCTCACTTCACTTTGTCATTGTGACTTTGCATTGTTATTCCGCCTTAACACAAAGTAAGGCAGAATGACAATAATATAGGCACTTTAGGCAGCCCCCCCACACATCACATAGCTTACAGTACTGTAAGTCACATGCTTTACTCAGGCTGGAAGGAAGTGAGTCATACAAGCAGATACTTTCGCTTTCTCCTTTGCAGAGGTAGAAGGAGGAAGCATTTTGTGTAGGAGAGGAGAGTTCATTATTAGTGTCTTTCTTGAGCAAATTTCAGAAAACCCAGAAGCTTTTTTAAAAACTAATTCTTTAGTTTTTTTTTGTACTGTTCTGTCAGTTATTTTTGGCGACCGATTTCTTTGTTTTATGAGTTTTGTTTTGTGTGCATGTGTGTGTGACTGTGTGTGTGCATGTGTGTGAGACAGTGAGTGTGTGTGAAGTCGCTCATCGCGTGATGCGTCAGAGAGGGAAGGAGCGTTTTGTGCGATGGACCAGGGACAGTCTGTGGCCCATGGCTAGAGGGGAGTGCGCACACATGGGGGTCACTGCCAGGTGTCGTTGGACTGCTCCAGATGATTTGGTCCTGCCTCCCACCCTCCAAAAGCTGCAGCACCACCAGTGCCACCACCATATCCACCAAGTCTGCCGCCACCACCACCAACAGTAGCAGCTGCAGGAGCTCCAGCAGCACCACCTCCACAGCAGCAGATGGAGCCCCAGGTGCATAACAGTGCTGCTGGCACTACTTTGGCCCCACCTGTGCCTGGTTCCCCCCCCCCGCAGCTTCACAGTTTGGCAGTTTTTCAACTGTGTCGAGTGGGACCACAGTATTGTAGTGTGTCTGCTTTGTGGCATGCAACTGAGCCGTGGCCCCCAGGGGACACATCTGGAGACTGGGAGCCAGTGCACACATATGCTGAACCACCACAATATGGAGTGGCAGACTGCCACCGAACAGGCCAGGTCTCCACCTGCTGGCCCTTCTGTGGCAGTGACACAGGGTGCTGCTGTTGTGTGTCACCAGGGCTGTGACCAGGGTGATGCAAGAGCTGCAGTTGCAGTAGGGCCCACACTGTTAGGGAGCCCACTGCCTCAAAGGTCAGCATTAAGAAAACCATTTCTCACAGGCAAACTTGCAATTTTCTCTTTGGAAATTGCTAATCCATTTGAAATTGGATCTGTCGGCAGTGATGCCAGAATATTTCCACTCCAGTTTCACATAGTTGAGGGGGTCACAGAACAAAGAAGCGATAGGGTCCATTACAAAAAACATCTAATCTTGGTGCTGGTGTCCCCAAGAGGAACAGGAACAAATTACATTGTTCAGTTCTTTGATCATGGTGCCAGTAATGAGGGCAGGGGTAGCATGGGCAAACTATGTATGCTCAGCAGGACTGATACAAAAAAAACTTATGCTATAAAAATTTCATATGTGCTAATGGTTATTTTACATTTATTGATGGAGAGGTGGGCCTGACAAAATATTTTGCAGGGGGGCTCTTATAGTTGTTGGCACAGCTCTGTGTGTCACCACAGCAGGAGGAGGGCCACAGCAGCAGCTGCTCCACCACTACCCCCACCACTGCCACCAGCACCACCCTCACCACCACCACTACCTGGTTTTCCCCCTGCACCAGTGGACCCCGCCACAATGCCTGCAACGCAGGCGGATATAGCACTTTTGTGGGCTGTGGTGGAGGAAAATAATGAGAGGGTGGGTGCTGTCCAGCAGCAGGTGGAGCAGATCAAGCAACACCAGCTACAGATAGTGTTGATGCTCCATCTGCTGCTGGAACATCATAGGATCCCCCATTAGCTTTTTTTCTGCACACCTCCCCCCCTTGCTGTAGTGTTTTGTGTTTTATTTATGTTTAATAACAGACAGAGGGAAGGCAACACAGTATTAGTTTAAAGGGAAGCAGTCAGCAACAGGAGGTCCTGCCCCCTGCAAGGCTTACCCTCCGGTTAAGCCTTTTAAGTATGTTGTGGCATTTTTCCCATGCTGCAACATATTTTATTTTAACAAAGAAAAGTCAGCGACCCGTAAGTAAGTCAGACGCTATGGGGGATCCATTATGCGTAAAGGTGCAATGGCGACGCACCATGTGTTTCAATACAAAAGTGTTGAAGCGCATGGTGCATCTCTGCTGCACCTTTCCTTTACACATAATGGAGCCCCCATAGCATCCACCATTCTTTGGGGTCACTGACTTTTCTTAATTAAAATAAAGTATGTTGCGGCGCAAGAAAAATGCCACAACATACTTAAAAGGCTTAACTGGAGGGTAAGCCTTACAGGGGGCAGGAGCTCCTGTTGCTGACTGCTTCCCTTTAAATATATGCATACGCATGCAGTCATACATGCTCCTTATTGCCCTGTTATTATAATCCAGTGCCTCAGTAATGTTTACTTTCTGTTGTGGAGTGGTTGTGGAAAAGCTGGTGTGAGCAGAACAAGTATGATGTGCTAAATTGCACGTGTGCAGTCAGTGTTGTTTCGTGTGTGTGTGTGTGTGACATCAGACATTGTGCAGCTTCTTGCAAACATATATTGCTGACTTGTTGCAGTGTTTATGGTATAAAGAATAGCAATAAGAATAATATATATTTTATTGTCACCATCATCATCAGTGGACTAAGTGATACGATATTTTTTCAGTGGTGTCTGGCCAGAGTGTACCTTAGAGACATACTGCACATGTGACTTTCAGGAGAGCATGTGTTTTCTGTGCTATGATCTTCACAACTTCATGTGTGAACTGTGGGTGACTGAGGTGCACAGTGACCCGATACCTTTAAAAAAATATCATATCACTAACTGTGCTGGTGCTGATGGTACAAATAAAATATACATCATATATTCTTTCTTATCTTTATTCTTGAGACATTGCAACAGGTCACACCATATATATGTTTGCACGAAGCTGGACAATGTCTGCACACACAGGAAAAAACACTGATGGTACACTACATGCAGTTTAGCACAACATACTTGCACTGCTCAGTCATGCTTTTTGCAAAACACTTCAAATCATGAGTCCTGACACAAAGTAAACATTATTGAGGCTCCAGAAATATTTCTTTTTTGAAATAGACATTAAAGAGATTCACCAAGCTATAGTATTGCACCCGATATATGGGTGCCTTACCTCCAGGGCCTTTTCACATGTCTCACATATCTAATACTTTTCGATAGAATCTATAATTTCAGTAATTAGGTCTCTGGAGTACTTCTCAGTCTGAAGAGCCACTGCAGTTCTGTTCTCAGAAATTATGACATGATGCCAGTGAGATCGGGGTCTCTTCATGACGGTTAGCAGCTTTCTGATTTTTTATGTTATAATGGTTGTTTGTGGGAACGTGGGCACGCTTCACTAACAAGGCTCTTGTTAGTCGGAATGTGCCCACATTTCACCAAACTGACCATTATAACATAAAAAAATTTCAGAAAGCTGCTGGCCATTCACTATAATGGAGCGTGCCCCCGCGCTCTCCCTGGCATCATGTCATAATGTTGCTGAGTGCAGGGGCGGAACTTGGGCTGCTCTTCAGACTGGGAAGTCCTCCAGGACCCAGTTTACCAAAATTATGAGCATTTTTGCCAGAAAAGTATTGCACTATGTAAGGACATGTGGAGCAAGAAAGATTCCCGTGGAGGTAAGGGACCCATATATTGGGTGCATTACCATAACTATGTAACTTGATGAATCTCTTTAAAGCAGCAGTGCAACGATCTGTTGAAAATTTTGACCTATCCTTTTTTATGCTATTTTACATTGCCATTTTTCTTACACCCTGACTTGTATGATACTATTCTTTCCAGTATTTGAGTCTGTTTTTAGTACTTTTTTCATGTCTAAAATAATAAAAGGAGCACTCCTTTTAATACAGTGTGGACTAGGTCTTTGTCAGTATTTTCTGCTGTTTTTCTCCATCAGTTGTTATATATTACTTCTGTTGTAAAATTAACAATTATGCAGCAGGCAGTGTTTTATGACCTCACAGAACAATATTTATTCAAAAACAGCTGCAAATAGTGATGAAAACCTGGTCAGAGCCATATTAAAAGGCATGCTCCTTTTTTTAGACATGAGAAAAAGTAGTAAAGCAGATACAAATTGTGAAAAGAAGGATATCATACAAGTCAGGAGGTAACTAGTGGCTGGCAATGTAAAATAGCATAAAAAAGTATAGGTTAAAATTTTCACCACATTGGTGCACTGCTGCTTTAATTTATAATTTAAGTATGACATTATGTGCTCACAATCACAACATTTTGCATCTGTCTTGTGTCCAGAAAATTACCAAGTGCTAAGGAAATGAAATGGGAGCATTACACCACATACAAAATCCCCCAGAATTTATTGCACAGTCACTCATGTGCGCGCAGTGGTCACACAGAGTCCCCAGAAGTTTTCTGCATCACCAAAATGCATCTGTCTTGTGTCCAGAAAATTACCAAGTGCTAAGGAAGTGAAATGGGAGCATTACATCACACGCAAAGTCCCCCAGAATTTATTGCGCAATCAGTCATGCGAACAGTGGTCACACAGAGTTCCCAGACTTTTTCTGCATCCTCAAATTGCATCTGTCTTGTGTCCAGAAAGTTTGCATACTCTGTGATGATGATGATGTACACATGGTGCACAGTGTCTTGCCAAAACATATGAAGGAGGGATAACATGACATGAATCCATTCAGTGTTCTGTCAGAAATTATGACCATGAGAGAACTGTTGCTGGTCCAAAGTGTGCTGCGATTCCAGCAAATGCGATGCGATCACCTCAGCTGGATGGAAGGGTGTCCTTTGTGTGCACACTAATAGTAGCCTTGGTATGTTGATATATATATATATATATATATATATATATATATATATATATATATATATATATATATATATATATATGTATTTTCTTGGTGGGGGTTGATATATAGACATGTACTCATTATATTGTTTTGTATCACAGGTCACAGATACTATTGGTGTGCACTTTCCAGTGCTTGATGAGAAATTTTTGCATTGAAATTGGAAATGGAATACTGTCAAGCCAATAAAGGTAAGTATTTTTGAGGGGGGGGGCATATTTGCAGGTAGGTCTCATTAATGGTTTCTTATTTGGTTACTTCTTCACAGATTTCATCTGCATCCTTCTCAAGTCTGGTTGGTAATGATGCTCATGGTCATCGATTGAAATGACTTCTGCGTATTGCATGTCTGCCCCAGCCCAGGGGGGCCTGATGTTAAAGAACTTCTTTTGATAAGGCAACTATGACACAACAAAGCATCTGGAAGTTTCCTAAAAATAGAAATGAAGGACTTATTACAACTTGATTGCAGCAGTAACACATTATGTTTAAGCCATGGCTGTTCCACAGGTATCTGGATTAACACAGATAGCAAGCTGTCCCACTGCAATCAGCAGATCACAACTTAATTTAGCATCAGGCTGTGTAACAAATACACTGTGTCAGTGTCCTTGCATCTCAACTCAAGTTACATTTCAAAACCACATCTTGTCAAGTAATGCAGTATAGTGCAGTGGTTTAAGGCTCTGAGCTGCAAATCTGGAGACCTGGGTTTGAATCCCACAGCCCCCACTTGCATACCGTGTGACCCTTAGCAAGTCATTTAACTTCCCTGTGCTCCCAGGTTGCACTTGTAAACAAACTTTCAGATTAGTGGGTCTCACCTGGTTAAACAATTGGAAAAAATAAAAGTAACACAACCTGGGTCCAACTTTTTCAACACTGTCGTGGCTGCACAGCTGCAAATTTGGAATACAGTGCATGATATGTTGCAGAAATATTTTTTGTGTTGTACTCATGTCTCCTAGTTTGTGAATCCTCAGTTGGATTTGTTGCAGTCTTATGAAAAAAAAAAGGAACAGATGAAAAAAAATATATATACTTATCAGTATGGATTGGAAATGGATATTCCATAGGTTCCTGTGGACAATACTGCTGTACCATTGATACAGACCTTCAGCAAAGGAGAGTCACTTGTTGTTGACCTGTGAAAAAACAAAATAAGTTTACCATATGTGTTTGACAATTGCAGCTCAGAAAAGCAACAGAAAACAAAACACACAACTAAACAAAGTTGAAAAGCATAAAAAACATTAGTATACATATTCACTTTATAGTTTTAATAGTATGAAGCCCTGTGCCTGTGGCTGATGGATGTGGTCTCCTGTTTGACTCCTATTGCCTTGGCATGGTCAATGTAATGGAAAAACATTGTTAGAATGACACTGGTGGTGGGTGCTGGTGCTCATAGCTGCGGCGGCACATGATGACATTCCCTCTGACATCTTCCTGCATCTGGTGGTGGTGGCAGTGGCTAAAAGCAGTCTTCTGGTGGTGGTCCAGGGGGGCACAATATGTCATTCCTGGTGGTAGGTATGAGCGGTCTTTGGTGGTGGTCCAGGGGCACATAATGTCATCTCTGTGTGTGTGCTAATAAAGCTTCTGGTGGTGTCCAGGGGTAAAGTCATTGTCTTTGTTGGCAGTGCTAACAGTGGTCTTCTAGAGAACTTGGGCACATGTCATTCTGTGTGCAGCTGTATATTCTCTGGTGGTGGTCCAGGCCATGGATATATTGGCTCGTTACAAATGTAATGTGACATATGGAATTTGAGTCACTCTATGTGTGACACTCATTTAACCTTATGAAAAAGAAAACATGTATCATACAACAAATGTGACAGCCTTTTAATAATTTAAGTTAAAACCTTCCAACATTAACCTCATCATCTTCCTTATAAAGAAAGCTGCCCTCATAGTCATCTACATCTGAAGTCTGACCACTGGGAAATTCTTTCTCCATTGAGTCATCTATGTCAGTGGTAGGCCGTTTCATGCTGCCACTGCCAGTGCCACCAAGATGATCCAACTCTACATCACCAAAACCATGACTAGGCCGGGGTACAAATACTGAGGTTGCAGTCTGAGCTGGTATGTGCCTCTCATTCATTTTTATGAATGTTAGCAAACTGACATTTGCAGAAGAGAGGTTTGTACAATGATCCTGAACTATGCACCTGCTGAGCTGAATACCCTCCTGACACTTACACTGGAGGGTGGACATGTCAGATACTTCAGTACCACTGCAGTCAGCTCGACCATTCACTGACCTTTCTGCTCCAGTATAAAAAAGGATCATCAGTTATTGACAGATGCCTGTTTTCAGACAAATATGACTCAACCATTCTCTGTGCTGCACTAAGTCCAGTGGTTGATGCATCATCCTGTTCTCCAGAATCATTTATGTCACAAATCCCCACTTGGGACAAAGCCTCCCAAAGTGGGTTGATGCCAACCGCTTTGGATGACATACCACCTGGAATTGCAGTCCCCTTCCCCTTACAGGATATGCTTGATACTCCTCCAGGTTCACCTTCAGCCTGATTATGCTTCTGAGGTTTGCTGACCTTGGCATGTGACTTCTGTGCCCCATGAACTGAGCACACCAGTTGCCCACTGACATTTTGTACCTATTCAGGCGCTCCCTCCAGTACTGAGGCAATTCCACATTTGTATCGTGGTTCCAGCATTGTCACTATTGCAAAGTTGTCACTATGCTGAATGCTCAAGATGTGATGATTTTGGTTGAATACTGTCAGCATCTGTTTCAGCAACATACTGCTAGCACAGTCTCCGGCAACATCAAGGCTATGCTGTACATTCACCAATGTCTGCCTCAGCAGCCGCAGCAGTGGAATTGATTGGCTAATGGAGGCGGGCTCTCCACTCACTGCCTATGTGGCATGTTTACAAGGCTGCAAAATTGTTATTACAGAGTCCATGAGGTGCCACTGTTCAGTCATCATAGACATGGAGGTCCCAGAACTGTCACAGCTAGTGTGCATGGCAAAATATTCTGAGATGGCATTGTATTGTTTATACAACCTCTCTGCCATGTATCAAGTGGAGTTCCACCGGGTGACAACTTCCAGCTTCAAGTGGTGCTGAGGGAGGCTGTTTCAGATCTACAACTGTCAAAGTTGGTCATGGGCCTTTGCAGATTGTGAAAAGTGAGAACAGATATGGCATGCAACTGTCAGCATTTCCTTTACATCAGGGTGCTGCAGAAACTACTGCACCACAAGGTTTAAACAGTGGGCCATGCATGGAACACTAATAAAGCTACCATTTGTGATGCATTTCATCACATTTGACCCAGCTTTTAGGGACAGGGGATTCAGTCACTTGTCAATTTCCATCAGTACCAAGTCTAGCATGTTTTCACCAGTGTGTGAATAGGTCACATTGTGCATAGCAATTGTTGCATGCTGTCGAATTCCTGAAAGATTGCTACCACGACACTCCACCTTACTGCACTGATTATTCACACTACCAACAGCACAAACAACACCCGGCACCTGCGTCCAATATACAGTTATACACAAATATGAATTCCCTGCTGTTTTGCCACTTGTCCACATATCCATACTGAAATGGATGAAGGGAGAGGAGGAATGTTGATGGGCATGTCTTAGAGAGTTGGACACAGTATGATACAACTCTGGGACAGCATGGGTCAAAAAGTATGTCCTGGATGGGACTTTCCATTTTGGACAGGCACGTGCAGCAAACCGCCGGAAAGTACAGTTACATAAAATCTTACCGTAACAGTAGATCTTCGAGAGAGGCTCTTACAGTAGGTATTCACATATAGGACTATGCCGCCAGGCATCAGGACCCCACGGAAATATTTCTAGCTAGCAGTCTCTAGCGGGGGACTGCCCACATGTCAGGTGACCAGAGTCAGATGACGTCAGTATAAAGGGGTGGTCCCCCATGCCCGCCTTCCAGTTCTTTCCTGCCAAAGGCCAAAAGAGGCAAGATGAGAGAGAATAGGATATTCCCCCCATGGAAATGAAGCAAAGACAACTTAGGGGGACAGAGGGCTGGAAGGCAATACCTACTGCAAGAGCCTCTTTTGAAGATCTACTGTTAAGGTAAGTTCTTAAGTAACTGTGCTATCTTACTTCAAGAGGGCTCTTGCAGTAGGTATTCACATATAGGACTGAATCCCAAGCAGTCTGGAACAAGGAAAAGCAGTCGGAAGGAGGAGGATTGTTATCCATAGCAGGGAACCTCAGGGCTGAACGCATCTCATGAAAGTAGACCTTGTAGGACAGCCAACCCGAAGCTTGTTCTATGGTGAGAGGCAATGTCCAAACTGTAGTGTTTTGTGAAGGTATGGACGGATGTCCAAGTTGCAGCTGCACAGATGTCTGCCACCGACACATTTTTAAAACAAGCCGCAGATGCAGCTACTCCTCTGGTGGAGTGACCTCTGATTTGACCCGGAAGGGTCTTATTGTATTTGTCATAACAGAAAGTGATACACTTCACCAACCATTTTGATAGCTATTGCTTAGAAACAGCACTGCCTTCTCTTTTGTGAGCAAAAGAGACAAAAGGCTGATCGGTCTTCCTGAGATCCTTTGTCCAATTGTTGTAGTATCTCAGGATTCTGTGAACATCCAAAGTATGTAAGAGGTATTCCCCTTGATTGGAGTGTTGTGTAAAGAAAGCCGGTAACTCAATGGATTGATTCAGTGTAGATTCAGCCACCACCTTAGGGAGAAACTTAGGGTTGGTGCATAGAGCCACACATTCCTTGTGAAAAATCAAGTACAGGATTTTACACATTAAGTCCTGAAGCTCAGAAAATTCACCAAGCAGAAGTGATGGCCACTAGGAAGAGTGTCTTCCAAGAAAAGAACTTCAAATCAGCTGCTGCTGCTGACTCAAAGAGAGGCAGAATAAGCTTCTACATGATGAAATTCAGGTTCCATGGAGGGGCAGGAATGCAGATGGGGGGTCTCAAATGGAGAATCCCTCTGAGAAAAGTCTTAGAGACTTCTAACTGAGCAAAAGTCCTGTCTCCAAAGGGAATATGGTAGACTGAGATAGCTGCCATGTGGACTTTCAACGAGAAATGGCTGAGACCCAGATCAAAGAGGTGACACATGTAGTCCAGGACTTTGTTGACTGGGTACGAGAACAGCTCGAAGTCTCCCAAATTTGCCCAGATAGAAAACCGTTTCCACTTCATGGCATAGGTGGACCTGGTGGAAGGCTTTCTGGCTGCCACCAAAATGTCTGCTACCAAAGGAGAGACTCCAAAGCGGGCTTTAGCTATGTCTGCAGAAGCCATGCATGGAGATGAAGGGATTTGAGACCTGGATGAACAAGGGTCCCCCTGATCCTGGGTCAACAATTGTGACAGAGGAAGAGGAAGAGGAGGTTCCTCTAAAAACTGTTGCAGAACAGAGAACCAAACTTGCCTGGGCTAGAAGGGAGCAATGAGAATCATTCGAGCTCCTTCCGCTCTGAGTTTGTTCAGGATCCTCAGAATTAAAAGAATGGGAGGGAAGGCATGAACAAATCTGTCCCTCCAACCTAGAGACAGAGCGTCCGCCAAAAAATGTCCCGCCCTGGAGCGAGCGAGCAGAAGGCGGGAAGTTTTGCATTTTGGGGAGAGGTGAAGAGGTCTATCTGAGGTGTTCCTCATCGCTGAAAGATGTCATTTATGACCTGCTGATCTAACTCCCATTCATGGGGACCTGGCTGAGAACCGACTGAGTTTGTCTGCCAGTGTGTTTTCCACTCCTGGGACATGGACTGTGGTCAAGTGGAGGTGATGCTGGGCTGCCCAATACCAGAGTCTCATTGCTTCCCAGCATAGGGGGTAGGAGCACATTCCTCCCTGTTTGTTGAGGTACCAGACTACACACATGTTGTCTGATTGTATGAGGAGATGACCGGGGGAGGATGAAAGGAAGGAGAGCCTGAAGAGCATAAAGGACTGCCCTCAGTTCGAGCACACTTTTGTGCAGGTTTTGCTGGGATTGGGACCAGCTGCCCTGAGTCCTGAGAGACCCTAGATGGGCACCCCAGCCCTCTCCTGATGCATCTGTCATCAACATCTGGGAGGGGGGATCGATGAAGAAGTGCACTCCCAGGCACAGGTTCTCCTGAACCATCCACCATTGCAAGTCCCTGACCATTGGATCTGATACTAGTACCTCTTGGTCTAGATTGTCCCTGGTCTGGTCCAATAGTGATAGAAGCATCCATTGAGAGATCCTCATATGGAACCGAGTGAATGGGACTGTCAAGATGGCAGCCACCATTAGCCCGAGGAGGTGGAGGACTGACCTGGCTCCGACCCTCCTGCGGCCAGACAGAAGATGGGCCTGATTCTGAAGGGTGTCTACCCTGTCTGGAATTGCCCCAATAAACTGGAGGCATTGACAAGGGACCAGGTGAGACTTGGCCTGGTTGATGGTGATACCCAGGCTGGTAAAAACCTGCAGGGTAAGGTTAAGGGAAAGGGAGTGCAGGAGTTCCTCCCTGGATGAGGCCACCAGGAGCCAATCATCCAGGTAAGGGAATACCTGTACTCCCTGGGTATGCAGGTGGGCCGCTACCACTGAAAGGTATTTGGTAAACACTCAGGGGGCCAAGGAAAGACCAAATGGAAGGGCTTTGAATTGGTAGTGGTCCCCCTGAAAACAAAACCAGAGGAATCTGCAGTGGGAAGGGCATATGGGGATTTGCAGGTAGGCATCCTGCATGTCCAGAGCACATAGCCACCGTCCCGGCCGAAGTAGTGGTAGAAGGCTCTGCAAGGAGAGCATTCTGAAGCTTTTGTACTCCATGAAAATGTTCAGGGAGCTAAGGTCTAGAATGGGCCTCAGATTTCCCGTCTTCTTTGGAACTAGGAAAAAATGGGAATAGTAACCTGTCCCCCAAAGATGAGTGGGAACTGGCT
Source organism: Neoceratodus forsteri (assembly GCA_016271365.2). Classification (NCBI taxonomy): domain Eukaryota; kingdom Metazoa; phylum Chordata; order Ceratodontiformes; family Ceratodontidae; genus Neoceratodus; species Neoceratodus forsteri. The sequence continues at coordinate 317,722,913 of CM057456.1, forward strand.
CTATCGCCGCCTTTGAGAGAAGGGAGATGATTTCCTCTAGAATCAGAGGAAGATGTTGCTGGGAGTAAGATGACTGAGGGGGTTGTTTTCGGGGTGGTTTCTGCAGAAACTCTATTGATCGTCCTGCCAATATCAACTGGAGCACTCAAGCATCTGATGTTAACCTCTCCCAACCCGCCAGATGGGAGGAGAATCTCCCCCCCCACCAGTTCCTCTGGAACCTCTAGAGGCAGTGGGAGAGGCAGGGAGTCAGAAGGTGTGGGGCAGCGCAGCAGCCAAGACTCCCACTGCATTTTTGCTGGGGGAGTCTTTGTTGCTGGAGGGGGCGGACATTTGTTGGCATGTTTTCCTTGAGGCTTTTGTCTTTGTCAGTTTTGGTGATGAAAAGGATGCCGCTGCACCTGAGGGGGCCTGTACATAGTCTGGACAGACTTGAGTGCAGTACCCTTCTCTTGCAGTTCAGTAATGACGTCCTTGACACCACCTCCGAACAGCACCGAACCCTTGAAGGGAGCATCCTGTATAGCGGATTGTACCTCAGGGACCAATCCTGACATGCAGAGCAAAACATGATGCCATAGGCCTATGACAAAGGATGAGCTCCTTCCAGCTGTGTCCACCACATCGTAAGTGACACGTAGCATGTACTGACAGGCTGAGCGAGTGGAATGGACAAGGTCACCCACTTTCTGCTTAGTCTGTGACTCAGGAAGGGAGTCCAATTTAGATGCCACCTGGCTAAGGATGGTCTTCTGGAAATTCCCCATATATGCAACATAGTTAAGGGCCCTGATGCCTAGGATAGGAGAGGAATAGATCTTCTTCCCGTACTGGTCCAGAAGCCGGGATTCCTTATCAGGCGGAGACGAGCTGAGGTGTTTAGGATTGGCGGAGCAGCTGTTAGTGGTGCTGATGACAACTGAATCTGCCTTGGGGTGAAGGCTAAAAAGTCTACACCCTCAGGAGCCTGATATAGCCTGTCTGCCTTCCTCGGAAGGGGGGTTAATGCGGAAGGTTGTTTCCAATTGGTGGAAACAAGAGCTGCTTGAGGATCTATCCAGGGTGGGATCAGCGTAGGAGCGGTCTCAGGAAGATCCAGATGGGCAGCGAGTTTTTAAACTGTGTGTCTGGCTCCACTGATTGCCACTGATGTACTTCCTGGATTTTCCTCAATAACTCCAGAAAGGAAGGGTCCTCTGGAGGGGACTTTGGAGGATCCCTCAGCCTGGGGCATTCTGGATTAAGGGGCTGGGGGTCAGAGTAGCCAGACTGTGAGTCTGAGTCAGAAGTTTCTGATGAAGAGGAAGAAGACTCCTCCTTAGGAGGGGGAGGGACGTCCCCTCTGGGGAATTCACAGGGGCACATATCCTCCCCGCCTTGGGCACTGGAGGGCTCTAATCTGGTGTTGGACAGTGGGGAAGGAGTCTCCCATCTCCAACATAGGGGATACAGTATCAGGGCTGGTATCAGAAGAGGACTCTTGAACTCTCGGGTGAGCTGAGCCTTGGTCTCAGCCCACCAGGAGGCAAATATCTCCTTCAGATCTGCCAGTGGCTGAGGAGTGGGTGACAGAGGTGTAGGAGGTGGGGAATATGGGTATTAAGGGTACCTGTAAAAAGAGTATCCATAACCCGATGGTAGGTAGCCCAGCATTGGGTATTAAGGCATTGGGTACTGCGGCACCGAATATTGCGGCATCGGGTACTGCAGCACTGGATACTAAGGGGCCGGGTACTGCGGCACTGGGTATTGTGATTTCAGGTACCCAGGTGCCAGAGGCTCTGATGGAGCAGAGGGACCTGGCAGAGGCCTTGCTGGTGGGCCAGACGGTGGAAGCACTGACCCCACAGCCATTGGGCCCGGCGTGGGTATACTGTGGAGCAGGTCCAATGGTCCTGATGGAGGAATAGGTCTTCCATCAGGCAAAGGGACACCAGATGGCACGGGTCGGCTGGCATTTGGACCGGCATCTGAGAATCCAGCATCAGGGGTCCCACGCAGGAGGAGGGAGCCCTGATGGCAACATCTCAAGGTCCTCAGTGATGACCGAGGAAGGAGGGTGAAAATCCCTGGGTGCCAGTCAAGGGGACACGGGGAATCAGTGGACAATGTGGTGAGATGTTGTGGAGAGCCTCAGGCATCAGACTGGTCAATAGGATCTGGCACATGCTTTTCAGCCAGGCAGACATCGGAGGAGCCGGTGTCCAACTTATCAGACTCCCTACCTGAAGAAGGCCATGAAGGAGTGGCAGCCTTGTCAGAAGGGGTTTTGGCTGGGTGCTCGCCTGAGGAAGTGAGCAGCTCAGCAGCCTTGTCCGGGTGTCCGAGTGTGCATTGGTAGAACCGACGTCCAACTTACCGGACCCGCTCTGACCGGAAGGCCATGAGGGAGGAGCAGCCTTAATAGGAGCGGAGGCCTCCTTTGTCCCTGAGGCTCCCAAAGGGCTAGAGCATAAGCCCAATGGAAGGGGCGACACCTTCTTGATAGCCACCTAGACAGCCATCAAGGAGCAATCCCTGGAGGGGATATTACCTTGAGGGCCGTGACTCCAGCAGAAGTTGCGGTTGCTGTGGAAGATGATTCCCGCTCCCGGCGCTTCTCCTTGTCATGCTTTTTCTCATGACCTTTGGAGGAAGTAGACACCTGCTAAGATTTTTTTAACTCTTTTTCCATGGAGGCCATTTTCTGCTTGAGGATGTGGGCTTCCAGGGACTGCTGCCTTCTCTTGCAGGTAGCAGAGTTGAACTTTTGGCAGTGCTGGCACTTCTCCAAAGGGTGGTCTGGGCCCAGACAGAAAAGGTACAAGGAGTGGCCGTCCTTGTGTGGAAGCTGGGAACCACATGAGTCGCACTTATTTTTATGCAGTTCAGAGGGTGTTGGGGATGACACACACAGCAATTGTTGAAGAAAAAGTCAAAAAATAGAGAAACAGGTTGAAAAAGTTTGAAAACTTGAAGACTGATGAACAACTGACGAGCGCTGTTCTCCTGTGAGGAACTTTCACAAGCCGATGGTGGGAAAGAACTGGAAGGTGGGTGTGGGGGATTGCCCCTTTATACTAACGTCATCTGACACCAGTCATCTGACGTGGGTGCGTTCCCCCGCAAGAGACTGCTAGCAAGAAATTTGTCCGTGGGGTCCTGACGCCTGGTGGCTTAGTCCTATATATGTGAATACCTACTGCAAGAGCCCTCTCGAAGTAAGATCCAAGAATTCTCCACAAAGGAGAAGGGCAAAAGATCAATTGCCAGCATTTCAGCTACAGTAGCATTAAGTTCACGTGACACTGTATGATTGGGTGGGTACTTCAGCTTATGCACAAAACCACTCATGGGCTGACAAACATTTTACATGGGATGTGTTGACAAATGGTTCTGTTCTGCGAATGGCAGGGGGTGGAGTGTGGACATTTGATGAAGACGGTTGCACAGGTGAGGATGACAAACCCACAAATGCAGTTATTTTGCCAGATTTACCAACCAGCGTTGATGTACCACTTGCATAGACATACTGCATTCACTGCCACCACCAAAACTGCTACTCTCACCAGCACTGGACAAGATTTCAAAATCATTATGCTGCTGCAACTCATCATGTCTGTAGTAATCATCTGCTCTTATTTCATCACTACTGCACACATTTAATTTCCTACTGGATTTAACAGTCATGAAAGGGGATAACATGCTTGTTATGGTTGATGACGAGGGTGAACACCCCACTGTGGTATTAGCTGCCATCTTGTGCTGGGTCCACAGTGTCATGTGCCTGTTCTTAAGATGCGTATGCTGTTCTCCTGTGCCCAGATGGCTCCCCTTTATATCTCGACTCACACGCGCATGGCAAACCTGGCAGGTTGCAACTGACTCATCGTTTGCATCTTGCACAAAAAAAACCCAAACAAGGGATTGTGATGCTCTAGTTTTAACATGTCCCTAATGCTGCTTATTGGACTCCATTTTTTAAGTCATGAAGTGGGGGGTATGCTACATGATTTTTTGGGCAGGACCCACTTGGACTGCAACTGACCACCACTATTACCTATCATTATTACTGGGTCATCATCACCATCAACTGAAACTGGTAAATCACAACTTTTTACAGGGGGGATTAATGCAAATGGACCCAAGCACAGCCACCTTGAATTTCTTTTTCTACGGTTCCCAACTGGGGTCACTTACATCATCATCATATTCATCAACATCACCCACATCCACATCTTCTGCTTGGATGCTGGCATGTGGACTGCATGTTGCAACCACAGCAACATCATCATCATCAGATTCATCATCATCAACACGACCGTCACACTGTGAATCACTGCATGGCAAATGTGTGACCTAAACCATGGTGGAAGAAATGTCACATTGTATGCTATCGTTGACATGATGATCAGAATCCTCATGTTCAGTTACTGGGATGTTACTGGGAAGTATGACATCATCTACACTGCCTCTCCCTCACACTGCTTCACACTCCGCTGTATTTTTGGACACGATAAATTGATCAGAAGTGGAACTTGAGGCAGCAATACTCTTACCACCACCAGCAAATGCACTAACACCACCAGCTGGGACAACATCATCTCCTCCAACTATGAGTGAAGCCTACTGACTGGGCTGTAAAAAACATTGCAGGAGAAATACCTTTCCTTACATCAGCAATGCACTTCTGTGTCTGCGTACTACCACGCCCACAGACAATCTTACCACTGGAAGCAGTGCCATGGCAAGAAACAGCTTTGCTTGCATATCTCTTTGCGGGCATTTTGGGGGAGCAACAACAATATTTTAAACAAATTTAGATTTTGGAACGTTCACTCTGGGTGGGGGGACGCTGGATGTGAAGCTCAAAAAACAACTGTGGCTTCAGCAACAGATGCAGACGCAAAGTCACAAGTTCAACAACACCTTAACTAACCAGTGGTGCTGAAGTCACAAACAATCCAATCTGGAAAATAAATCCTTTTGTTGGTGTGTGTGTGTGTGTTGTGGGGGGGGCACTGACTGCAGATTTTTACAGCAGTGCAAGAAGCAAAACAAAGAAAAGATACCACAATGGCAGTACAAAATCATGCAGCTGCAGTGGATAGCAGGTTCACACTGCTGCACCTGCAATTACATTGTGGCACAATAAACGGCGTATTATTTGATTCCAAAACCACATTCTCATGTTAGTGTTGCTCTATTATCCTTTCTTTCCAGGCTTAAAGGTTTTTGGGGTGCATATGTGGCAGGGAAATTATATCTACAGAACTGCACACCACTACTCCTCTTAATGTTTTCCACCTGCACTCCTCTTCCAATGTAGTTTGCTTCTTTTTTTCTCCTCTTTAGCAAAACATCACTCATTGGGTATTGATTAGTAGTTTTATTTTCATTAGCATGTGCTTAAAACTAACATGAGTTAAAAAAAAAAAACCTTCTTTTGTTTAAATGTTAAAAGTCCAAAGATAATTATATTACAGTCATTACTGAAAACAATTTGTATTTATATATCACTTCAAATCTCTTCTTTTGTGCTTAATTGCAAAGTGTTTTTAACACATGTACTTTACCATACTTCATTTATGGCAAGCTGTTTCCTCTTTGTGGCTCTATTGCCTATTCCAAAATCTCTCCATATTCATTTTGTTTATTTTATTTTATCATGATTGCACCTTTCATTTGTATTCATTGCCTGAAATTTAGAGAGCCTACTGTTGTCCACAAATGCTTAGCATTCTGCTTATTTCTTGTGTTTGGCTTCCTGGGCCATTACTCCTTCTTTCTGCTTTGGACCAGCCAGCCTCCTTGGTACTTCCTCAATCAGATGATAGCAATCATGTTCTAACATGCTGACATTTCGAAGAGTAAATCTCCATCATCACAGCTATGTTAGTAAAGGTGTACTGCCTTTTTATACCCATTCTTTGTGGTGCAACCAGTCTATCATGTTTTTATATAAAAAACAAGAAAAAGAAAGTGCTGTAATAATCTTACTATTTTTAAACAACAACCTTAATCACCAAACCTCTAGTTTCTTTTAAGAAATGCTTTTCTTCTGATAGCGTCTTTTATTACAGAAGGTCAATTCAAGTTGCTAAAGGTCAATCTCCAATATTTTTCTATTGTAGCTTATAAATGTTTTTTTCCTTTTTAATATATTCTCTAATACATATAGTTTTCCTACAGGTGTTTCTATAAAATGCTTTTCATCTAATATCGCTCTTTTATTACAGGAGGTCAGTTCAAATTGCTAAAGGTCAACCTCCCATTTTTAATTATTCTATCTTGTACTTTTTTTTTCTTTTTTAGTATTCTTGTCATATGGAGATTCTTCCCACCGATTTTTCTATAGGTCATATTAATCTTTACTAGTTTGTACTTTAGCACATTTCATTTTGAACTTATTTTGCTTTCCTCTAATTACTCCATTTTTATATATTTTCTTTATTTCACCCACATCCTTCAACATCAAATACATTTTTTTTAGCCTTTTAGCAATTCATCTATATGCTATACAATTTATCTACTAGAGAGGTCAAATCTGCATGCAAAAGGTCAATCCACAAATAACTTTATTCAATAGAAGATTTCTCATACATACTTAAATGCACTTATCGACCTCACTGAATCAATACTATGAATTAGATTTTTACCTTCATCATTAAATTGTTGCTTCAATCTACTATGGAGGTCAAATCCAAGCGCTAAAGGTCAAGCATCAGAGCAACCTCTCTATCTCCTTATTTTTATTTTCTACACATACCATCCTCACTAATCCATCTGTACATCTTAAAATGTTTTTGTCATCTATAATTACCTCTTTTTTGCCATTCTGGAGGTCAAGTCAGGATACTCAAGGTCAAGCAGAAGAAAAAACCTTATTATACATCTTATTTCTACTTATTCACTTACACTTACCATTGTCACAATTCCTCTCTGTCAATTACATTATTATACATTTATAATCTATCTAGCATACAGCTATTACGGAGGTCACATATGGATGCCAAAGGTCAATCTTCCATCATTTTGTCCACAACACATTACTACTATAAAATATTCCGATTATCCTCATTTTTTACAGGTAACTGCTGTATCCTGCATCACCATTCAGTCCATTTGGTGTAAGAGTTTGCAATTCATGAGTAATGCATAGTAAATTGAAAACTTCAGTAATATACCATGTATTTTAAACAACCTGAAATTATGAACTGCTGCACCAGATCCACACAACACACAATCAGCAAAAAAAATTCAACAATTACTGACAATATTACTGTGTGTACATTAACACAGTCAGTTACATAACAAAAATATAACCATAAAACAAAGAACTCTATATTTCTCCAACTTAAATCTACCTACGCCACAGATACGCCCCTCCCCCAAAGCACACTTTCACTGTCTCTTAGCACACAGACTCATTGTTGTACATTAACATTCAAAATCCACCCACAAACAATAAACGCTCGATGATATGAGCACAGGAGGGTTTCCTACAATCGATGAACTAAAGTTTGAGCAAAAACAATTATTTGAAAAGGCTTTTTTAAAAGCTTTTAGATGGTTTGAATGACCTAGAGCTCTCGGAGCAGACTGTCTCCTACAGATTCCTAAACACACTACCCTGAATTGAGGCTGTGAAGAACAATATAGAGCCCATGTGACCCGAAATCCCATGAATCACTGCAAAATTGGCCTTTGGAGCTTAAAAACAAGGCAAAGTGAGGTGAAGTACATTGTTTTCAATGTACTTCACCTTTAAAATTGATGGAGTAGTGGTCTGGGAAGGCAGAGTAATGCAAAGTCATTGTTTTCAATGGACCTTGCATTACTCATCATAACGCAAATTACTCCTCTTCACGTTGTGGAGTACTCCATGAATTCGCCTTCACTCCGTGAATCACTTTGCAGAGCGAATTGACCCCACTTCACCCACCACTAGCTGTAACCAGTAGATGGAAAATAAATTCCACCCTTTTAGACCAGAAAGATATAAAACTTAAGCTTAGAAATGTACTAAATTTTAAAAAGTCTGTTGCTGAAATGTACAATGATTGGATGTCATGGTGGGAAGACACTAAACTCGAAATCAAAATTTTTTTTGTAACATTAGGGAAAACTAAAAGTAATGATGATTACCTAAAATATCTAGACCATAAAAATCAATATTATCATCTCATGCTCTTACCACATATTTTGGATATTAGAATACAAGAACAAGTGAACGCAATAAAACATAAGATAAAAAATTATCAGTTTGATAGGGCAGTCTCTTTACAGGCTGAAATGCAACATGGATTAAAGAAAGCACCCTATGCTGATCTTTTTTCTGCTTGTAAACAGGTTTTAGAAAAACAATAATGGATGGTTTATGGGATGAGGCAGGACAAGTAAAACATTCTGATATTGAAATGTTAGAAGTTGTAAAAAGGTTTTTAAATAAACAACATGGTACTGGCTTTAGTACAAACAGGCACTGGGAAGACTTTGTAACCTTTCACACACCAGAAATCGCAAAGGATCAAGTTACTGAACTAGAACATCCTATAACTGTTGAAGAAGTCAGGAAAGTTATATCACAGTTAAAATTAGGAGTTTCACCTGGTGAATATGGTATTACTAATGAATTTTATAAACAATTACTGGAAAAGATGAGTGAAATACTGTGTAACTTATATAATGAAATATTACACACTGGAAATATTTCAAAGAATGTTTCTACTGCTATAATTATTTTTTTGTGCAAAAGAGGACATAAATAAGATTTAGGTAACTGGAGACCAGTTAGCCTTCTCAACACTGGTTATAAGATTTTAGCAACCATATTATGTCACAGACTTCAAAAAATAGCCTCATCAGTAATACATCCTGCACAAACCTGCTCAATATCAAACAGGAATATACAGTAAAACCTTGCTTTTTTAAGAAATTTATGTGAATATGGGAGGCAGAATAAAATATCCAACTATTCGATAGCCTTGGATCAAACCAAGGCATTTGATAAAGTATCTCATGATTTCCTACATACAGTTTTAAAGAGATATGGGATCCCATAAAACTTAGGGTATGGATCCAAATTTTATATCAGAAAGCTTTAATTTATCCAACAGTGACTGGACTTTTAGGAAGTGGCTTATATATGAAACGTGGGGTATGATAGGGATGCCCACTTAATCTTTTGTTGTATACTTTTGTTTTAGATCCAGTAATCATGATGATACTACAGGACACTGAAATATGGGGAATTATACCATCACTAAAAATAGCACTTGAAAAGATAGCTGTTTATGAGGACAATATATGTTTAACTGTACAACCTAGGGAATCTGGTTTAGAAAACATGCAGCTATTAGGCCAATATGCTAAAATTGCTGGAGCTGAAGTTAATTATAGTAAAAGCTTGGGAGTATACTTAGGAGAAGGACCTTTTCCCCCTACTATAGGTCCAATTAAAATATCTAATATAACCATTAAAATTTTAGGTTGCCATTTTGGTAGTGGAGGCCTTGCATATTTAAACTGGGATGAGATACTAATAGTAGGAGAAAAACATATAAATTAATGGAAGTCACAGTCGTTTTCCAAACAGAAAAGAGTTATGATTATTAAGAAGTTTTTACTGCCAATTTTTTTTATATATTAGTTCTATTTTTCCTATTCTGTTAATGTTAGAAACAAAGTTGTTAAGTTGTTTTTTTTTTTCAAATGGTATAGGGGAGTCATCTGAATCCTGTGAAAAGAGATTTTCCTTACCTGAAATTAAATCAGGGAGGATTAGGAATGATTCATCCCATAGTATTTTATTTTACTTGTTTTCTAATGTCTGATTTTGGGACAGGAGATGGGAATAATGGACACCCCTGAGAAGATTGGAATAGAGATTTGTTTCACCCTTTATTGCAGAAATGGGGGGCAGATGTTCCTAGATTTACTGCTTCCTTACCAGTTCCGGCGTTTTCTAAACCGGCAATAAAAAAATTAAAATTATGGGGATCACAAAATCACAGATATAGGGTTTTCAAAGGAAATCACTGTATATAGGAATAATGGCATGGAATTTCACAGTTCAGGTGATTTTCCAAAATGTACACCTTCCAAATTGGGTAATGCTCTTAAAATATTGACAGATAACAGATTTCTGGTTGTAATGTGGGATGTACAATGGTTAATCTGTCATGGCAAGCTAGGGATAAAAGGTAATCTAAAACATAAACCAATACCTGAAAGGCAGTGTTTAAGACCAGAATGTATAGGGATAGAACAAACAATAAATCATTTTTATATTAACTACATACAGTATATGCTAAACTTTTTGGGGAAACTTTAGCCACTAGATGGCAGTGGAGGTCAGTTCAGTGTGTAACTTATGAATGTCTGGTCTTAAAGGACTACACTGGTTTCTTTTCCAGAGATCACCCAAACACTTAAAATTTGATATTTGCATGTATAAAATATTATCTGTGGCAGGTGAGATGTTGTTATTCATTACAACACACTAACACGCTAATGGTAATATTAATTAAACAAATTGAAACTGCTATTATAAAATAGAAAGAGAAAGAAAGAATTAATTTAGAAGCTATGAAATACCATATTTGGTGGAAGAATATCTCTTGGATAGCATGATATGGTGTGTACATATGTTATTCTAATAATTTCTTTCTTTTTAAGAAACCCTGAGTGACTAACATTGTTTTGTTGAGATCCTGATGTCTTTTTTCTGATTTTCTTTTGAATACTTTTGATTTAGCCACAATGTTTTGATTTAGGGAATATGTTTATGTTGTGAATAGTTACATTTTCTTATTTTTGATGTTATGTTTTCTTTCAATAAAAATTCCCCTCCTCGTTTCGGGAAGTGCCATGGAATCTTTAACGTCCACCTGAATAACCACCTGAACAGGCAGACAGGACCTCAGTTTAACATCTCATCCAAAAGATGGCACCTCAGGAGTGCAGCACCCCCCTCATGCTGCACTACAGTGTCAGTATTAGGATTGACCCAAGTGCCTGGTGTGGGGATAGAACCCACAGCCTTCTGATTTTCTGGCCTCAGAGGTGAGTGTGCAACCTGCTGAGCCACTGACAGCTAATTTGTGTGCATTCAGTTCTTTTACGATCCTATTTTATTTTGTGGATGTTAATCCTCCCTTCATTCCCCACGACCTGTGCTGTGGCAACATTCAGTGTGTAAGTTTTTTTCTGCCCCAGATTTTTTAAAGGGGACTTCTGAAAATGGCTATGGTGATGAGTTTAGAGCATTAGTTCTCACATTTTATGATAGTGAGCCTCCCCCAAGCCATGAAAAAGATCTTGAGCCTCCCTCAAATTTGGAAAACATCTTGGTCCTCCCCACAGAAAAAAAAAAAACTCCTACTTTGCACAGTACACCAGGAATAAAATGAAGCTAATAAAGTTGACTGAGTATATTCTTTTGTTATTCAAGTTATTGCTCCCCACCCCTGACCCGTCACCCCAGGTTATACTTGTCACCCACTTTTCTGACTTTTGGGCCCTTGTTACTCTGTTTCCTCTCTGTCTGGAACAACTAACCTAGCCACTGTATCTCTCCCCCTCTTACCCTGCAGTTAGGTAACTTTCTGCACCCTTACCTCAGGTCACACCTGAAAACATGCATCGGATCACTGTGCCTTTCCCAGTCACTAATTTACATATAAATACCTACGATAGAAATTAGCCTTGACTCAGTGTGCCTTTACAAGTCAGTAATTTGCATATAAATACCTATTGTAGAAACAAACCTTGACTCAGCATGCCTTCCCCAGGCATTAATTTACATATAAATACATACCTATAAACAAGCTTTGGCTCAGTGGGGACTTCCTGGTCAAATATTTGTGCATAAGTAAAGAAATCCACCTGCAATTATCCAGATTTAATTTGTTTTGTCTTTTCGCACAAACCAGTCAAAACTTAAAATTTAAATACTGTACATTCTCAGACTTGACTGGGCCTCCCCTGGAACAAGCTGGGGCCTCCCTTGGGAAGCTGGCCTCACCATTTGAGAACCACTGGTTTAGAGTAAGATCAGGTACAGTGGGGGTATTTGGGGCAGCAGTGGTGGTGGTAGTGGGGGTGACAATGATGATGGAGGTGACAGTGGAAGTGACTGCTGCAAGTATGGCTCTGATGGTGGTGATGCCACTGAGAGAACACTAGCTGGGGATAAACTACTAACAGCAATAGTGCCAGCTGTGGGAACTCTGCTGGTAGTAGCACCGTCTGCTGCTTGCTGAACAGGGGTCTTAGTTATAATGTCCTGGTACTAGTCTTGTAGAAAAACCTGTGTCTGCTGGGTCTGGTACTAGTGGAGAGATACCTGGTAATAGCAGTAGTAGTAATACCAGTGATGGTGCTGCATTCCCTGCTCTTACTGGTGCTACCAGAACATGGCTCGATTGGTGAGAAAAAAATGTTCACACTACAGTACAAATATGCCCAGAGTATCTCTCACAATCTCCATCTCTACTTGGGCAGGTGTTGGAGAGGATTTGGTGTGGATAGATTAGGCAGAGTTGCAGGGTTGCTGCTGAGCAATACCAGCCATGACAGCTAACTTAACTACTGCATACTGTAGGTGATTGCTGTAAATTAGTAAAGATATTTGATAACACTAGCGCAGATAGTCTGTGTGTGTAATGTTTTGCTTGCTTAACACAACAGTAGTGAAATTGAACACTGCACTCAAAATACTGTCATTATACCATAAAAAGGCAGCAAAACAAAATACCATTGGTATAGTACTGTAAAGAGGGATTCAGCAGACACCATCTTCAGTTGCACACAGAACCTAACCCAGAACTGAAAGACACTAGACACCAAAAACAGACACAATTCAATAAGTCAAGCCTGACCTGCTGAGAACTGCAGCAGATTATAGAAAAAACTGTGTATGTGGAGGGTGCAATCTCACAAAAAAATATGCTTGCACAGGCAGCTTATTGACAGTGTTACATAAGTGGGAGTCAGCCAATACCCTACTCAGTAATGCAGAGAACTGAGCCTAGAACTGGATAACAACACAAAACACACACAAAAATGTCCTTCTCCAAAGAAATCACACTGGAGCTGTGTGATGTGAGAGCAGTGTGTGTGTGTGGGTTGGGGGGGGAGTCAGTCGACAACACTTCTGGTCTTTTTTACTGAGCCTAGCAACAAGGACAAATAAAAAGACAGAAAGTCAAGCCAGACCTTGCTGCCACTGATCAAACAAAAATAGTGAACAAAATAGAAAAACTGTGGAGCACGAAAGATCTCTTAATTGGCAACTTTAAGGCCTCAGAAATATTGAAGAGCTACTCCTCAGAACATCTCCTGTCCTCCATCAACTCAAAGTAATGAGGTCACATGACATGCACACCTGTGCCTGTGTGCTCCAGAAACAGCCTCCAATTGGCCAATGAAGCTCTGTGAGACTTAGAAATGTCACCAAATAGTCCTTCTGAATAAAGTCGTTACCTAATAATGGAATATTCTAAAAGGACATCTGAATATTAATTTTCTACAGGAGACCCACTCCTGTTAATTGCAACACAGGACTCAACTTTTTTGAAACAGAGCAGCCAGCCAATCCAAGGAGTACTTTCAAAAGGTGCCAAATTCAGAAGTTGGTCGGAGTTTTAAAAAGCTCAAGTTTACTGGCAACCTTCCAGTAAGATGCTAGAGTTGGAGCGGGACATCGGGGGTCTGAGGGCAACTATTGATTTAATTTGGCTTGCCCGCCCCCTGCATCTACAAAACTTTCAAGTCACTTTGTGAAACATTTTCTACAGGAGACCCGCTCCTGTCAACCACAACACTGGACTAGACTTTTTTGCCCACCCACCCTCACCATCTATTAAATGCCCAGGGGCTGTTGATAGACAAACTCACAGCTCAGGGTCAGCTTATTCATAGGGCAAGCATGAAAGGAAGAAGAGAACAGGAAAATATAAGCCCTCCCACTGAACAACAGCATAGAAAAGTTAAAAAAGCAGGGTACTGTAATAAATAGAGGAACACTGACTTAACAAATGAGATCCCTAACCGCAGTGCTTAAGTTCACTTTTTAAGCTGATCAGCTGTTATCGGAAATTGTGCACTGCTGAAGTTTACTGTTTAGCTGATCAAATGATTACACAATTTAAATACCTATTTGCAATGCTTAAGGTTACTGTTTAGATTATCAGCTGTTTATGATAATTGTGCACTGCTTAAGTTTACTGTTTAGCTGATGAGCTGTTTTGGTTCTTCTGCACTGGGTTTCTTTGGTATTTCTGCACTGATTAAGTTTACTGTTTAGCTGACTTGTGCAATACTCTAATATTACCCCTGCAGTAGCAACATTGACTGATCAGTAATACTGCGTGTAGTAATATATCTGTATCTCTATCTGTGAACTGCTGAAATTCAGAGCTGATTAGGGGGAAAGTTACAGAGTAGACTTATAATTTACCTCTTGAAGCCCACAGAAATTCATAACTACTAGTTGGGATAAGCTACAGAGTACTACTTACAGCCCACATAAATGTATTTATTTATTTATTAGAATTTTGGATAAATACCTTTGAGCCAATGGCTATTTTACAAAGATTACACATCAGTATACAAAAACAGAAGTACAGTTTTGTTTGAGATTTGCAGGCAAGTGGCTGGAACACAAATTTCAGTACAGGGTATACATGGTCTAAAAGCTACAGGTAATATATTTAACAGTTAGAACAACACAACCAAGCATACATTTAAGAATGATGAGTCACGGCAAACAATATTTACATGAATTAAAGCTGCCTGAAGGGCTTTGTCAAAGGGAAAGGTGGAGTGGAAAAATTGTGTTGCTGCCAGCTGTGCCATGTAGTGTAGAGAAGAGCGAAGAGAGATTGGGTGTAGGGGGTAACTGGGAGGGAGGTAGAAGGAAAAGTGGGTGGGAGGCAAGGATCAGAAAACTTGTACAACAGTAGGTGGGGCAAGCAGATTAGAAAAGGGAGAGGGGAAGGGAGTTGGAGGAGGATAAGTGAGGAAGGTGGTGGACCAGGGCTAGGGAGAGAGGCAGGAGTATGGGGGGGAGTGGTGGCAGGCAGAGGTGGGGATAGTAGAGAGGTGCAAAGAACAGGAGCGACTGCCAGGGAGGTTAGAAGAAACATCCACAGGTGGCTCTGGACACAAGTGTTTGACGTAGCTTGTGTTTGAATGAGCAGAGGGTGCCTAAGTTGGTAAGTTCGCTGCTCAGGGAGTTAAATATCTCAGGGGCTCTACCTGCAAAGGACTGCTGGCCTTGGGCAGTGTGACAGCGGGGAACAGATAGAGAATAGTTGTCAGAGCTTCTTGTGTAATGGGAGTGGTTGGCTGGGCTTAAGAGAGACTGAACCCAAGGGGACATGAGCTCCATCAATGACTTTTTTGCTAGAAGGCAGGTTTGGAAAGTAATCCTTCCCTGAAGTTGCAGCCAGTTTGACTTTTTGTAGAGGTTGTAGGTATGCCTACGGTGGGCAACACCAGTAAGGAGTCTGCAGGTCCTATTCAGCACTGTAATGATTCACTGTAGTGCTGTAGCTGTGGCTGCTCCATACATAACAAGCCCATAATCAACGATGGAGACAATAGAGCTGTGTATTGCTAGTTTAAGGGCGTCAGGTGTCAGACAGTGTCTATGTTTATAGAGAAGGCTTATATGGATATTTACAGATTTCGCAACTGAATCAATATGGCTGGAGAAGGACAGAGTAGGGTCCAAGATTACACAAAGGTATTTGAAAGTCTGCATCTGGCCCAGGGTCACACCCAAGCTTTATTTGATAGCCAACTGTTGGTGTTTATGTTTGCTATGTGTGCCACAGAATAGCATAGTCTTTGTTTTTTTGTAATTTAGCACTAGTTTCTATGAGACGAACTAGGCCTCAACTTGTGTGAAACTTTCCTGCAGTTGTTTCTCCGAGATGGAGGAGTCAGAGTTCTTAGAGAAAATCAGTGCATCGTCAGCATACAGGATAACGTTTTTATCATGGGCAGAAGGGAGATTGTTCAGGAAGATGCTGAAAAGAAGGGGTCCCAATATTGACCCTTGGGGAACACCAGCCTGGACAGGTAGTTTGGAGGAGAGGGAGTCACCAATCTTAACAAATCAAGCCGATAGTGAGGAAAGAGGTATAAAAAACGTGATTTGTAAATTGCAGCAGGTGTGGGGCCCTCATCTCCAGGAAGACCCTCTGAAGGGTGGGCTGCTGCCCACTTTGCTGAAATATATATGAGCTTAGGGGTCAGCTGAAGGCAGCCTGGGGGGGAAATATCCACACTGCAGCACCTGCTAACCTGGGGCTCTCCCCCGCTACTTCCACACCCACAGAGCCCCATCGGCCAAGGAGGGCGGAGGGTGGGGGACAGGGAGGGTGAGGGAGGAAAAGGGTTGGCTGCAGCAGCACTGTTCTGGTCATCAACTCCCTGGCTCAGAATCATTACAAGTCCCTGGCAGAGGAACAGTTGCCTGCCTCAATAGGGGAGGACCAAAGACCAACCAGCGTTCTAGGAGGGAGCCAAAAATCAGCATCCACTGAGGGAAAGGTCGATGAGAAAAGGAGAAAAAATAAAGTATTGGTGGTTAGGGACTCTACGGTTAGGAGGGTGGAGGAAAAATTGGTGGGGGAAAGCCATTTAAAGGTGTCAGTTAAAGTGTCTCCCAGGAGCATCTGTTAGAAGGGATGTAGAAAAGATAGGTAAAATGATTGACAATGTGGAGGCGTGACTGGGGGTGCTAATCTGTTTATGTTCAAGCTATCTAGTTCACCAACCACTTGAGGAGATCAAGCATAGTCTGGCAAAGCTGGCAGAAAGGCTGGAGGCAGGGGTATCATCCCTGGCCTTCTCAGAGGTCCTTCCAGTGTGAAGTGGGGGAGAAAAGAGAACCGAATCAGACAGGATGAGATAGCAGAACTAAATGAGTGGATGAAGGGATGGTCAGTCGAAGGGGTACCACTTCATCAGCAACAAGGGTGACTTCTGGGAAAGGAGGCTTTTTAAGGGGGAAGGTAGCCACCTGACGCGGGAGGGGGTTAGTGTGTTAGCACAAATTTTTGATGTTTACAGTAGTCAGTTAGAATGACTGGCACAGGCAATTTGACAACAGGAGGAAGGAAAAAAAGGGAGAGATAACAGCAAATCAACAGGAGGGGCCAAAAAGGAGTACTTAGGTGTCAGAAAAGCACAAGGAGGGAGGAAAGTAGTTGGGAAATACAGGGTCAACAAAAGGGAAGGGAAATTATAAGAGACAGTCCTCAGCAACGTAGGGTGGGGGTCACTACAGAGGAGGGGCAAGGAAGTAGATCCGAGGTATGAAAGGTCATGAGCACCAGTGCTAGGAGTCTGGAAACAAGATCCCAGACCTGGCAGCAGTCAGGGCAGAAGCAGACCTAAATGTCATGGATATTACAGAGATGTGCAGCAGTGGGGACCAGGACTGGGACATGACCGTACCGAGATATGCTCTTTTCAGAAGGAACAAAGAGGGCGGGGGGGGGGCTAGCACTTTATGTGAGGGATGGCATAAAGTCTACAGAAGTACTGGGCAATTGGGGAGGCAGAGGCTCTATGTGTCACCCTGGAGATGGAGAAAGGGGATGTTATACACACAGGGGTGATATATAAGCTGCCGTCACAAGAGGAGGGTGGGTAAAGCTATGTTAGAGGAAATGCAGAGGATGACAAATGAAGGGGAGATGCTGCTGTTGGGGGATTTCAGTCTACCAGATATGGAGTGGAACACCCCAGCAGCAGCCTCTGCCAGGAGTAGAGATGCCATATACTCCCTACATTGGGAATTCTTGAGACAGCTAGTCAGAGAACCTACAAGAGAAGATGCAGTACTAGACCTGATCTTCAAAAGTGGTGACAGAGTTGAGAGGGGGTCACTGTGTGGGAAAGCCTTGGGCACAAGTTATCATAATACAGTATGTTTCACAGTAATGACAGCAACAGTAAGGAAACACTCTAAGGTAGAAGTCCTAGATTTCAGGTAGGCTAACTTTAAGAGCATGGGCAACCACCTCAAGAAAATTCTTGTAGGGGTGGGGGATCTGGAGGGGATGAACGAAAAATGGGCAAAAATAAAGGGTGCCATAGCAGAAGCCACAAATCTCTGTGTCAGACAGGTCAGCAAAAACAGGAAGAAAAGGAAACCTTTATGGTTCGGCAGGGAGGTAGCAGCAAAGGTCAAGGCAAAAAGTGCAGCATTCAGGAGATACAAGCAGACACAGAGGGAGAAAGCTAGAGTAGCATACCAGGAAAGGCAAAAGGAGGTAGATATTGAGGTCAGGAGAGCAAAGGCAAGGACTGAAGAGAACATCTCTCAATCAGTTAAGGGAGGGGACAAAATATTTTACTGGTGTGTGAGTGAAAGGACGAAGACAAAGGGTGGGGTAGTTCAGTTGAGGTATAAAGGTGGGGTGATGGTGGAGGGGGACCAGGAGAAGGCAGATGCCCTGAACAGCTCCTTTTACTCCACGTTCACTGTGGAAGGAGAAGGGAAGGGAGGATGGATCTGAGAGGGGGGATAGCTGGGGAGGGTTGGACATAATCCCATTCAAAGTGGAGGGGGTCCTTGAAGGAACTAGTAGGACTAAAAGTAGACAGAGCCATTGGACCTGAAAGGATACACCCCAGAATACTGAGGGAACTGAGGGAAGTGCTAGCGGAACCATTAACTGGCCTGTTCAACAGATCATTAGTGATGGTGGTGGTTCCAGATGACTGGAAGAGAGCAGATGTGGCCCCTCTCCTCAAAGGCAGAAGCAAGGAAGAGGCAAGCAACTACATGCCAGTAAGCCTGACATCAGTGGTGGGAAGTTGATGGAGAAATTACTGAAAGAAAGAATTATTAGGTATCAGGATACAAATGACCTGAAGGATCACTGACAGCATGGATTCACGGAAGGGAGGTCATGTAAAAAAAAATTAAGTTCTTTCCGAGCCAAAACACAGAAACATGGCTCAGGGTCACATGGGGGAGCTGTAGTACAAGTGCTCAAGAACCAAATGGAAATAGAAAACCTTGGCTCACATCCCGGTCAGCAAACAAACGGCTGTAAGCTGGTCATGCTGTATATTCAAAAGGACATGTTTTTAATCCCTTTATTTACCTCAGTATATTCCATTTTGGAAGACAGGAATTTTATTTTTTTATTTACTTATTCTATCAACTATTGTATCACACATCAGCAATTGATTATCATTTTTGATAGGGGTGTTTTAATTATTCATGTATTTATTGGATATTTATTGCTTTTTGTATATTGAATATGTAACGCTTTATAGGCATTGACACTGTACATAAGGTTCAGAGCTTGCATTCAAAAGTGGTGGGATAGATCACATGATGTTAGTGGGGCTTTATAAGATGTGTAGAGATTGTAACCATATGTCTTGATAAAGTGTCAATGGTGACGTGAAACATAGATGTTGGAGTCTTGGAGAGGTGCTGCTACTTTTTAAATGTAATAAAAACATGTCCTTTTGAATATACGACCAGCATATGGCCATTTTTTTTTGCTGACCAGGGTGTGAGCCAAGGTTTTCTATTTCCATTTGGTAATTAAGTTCTTTGACTGGGTGACCAGAGTAATAGATTAGGTTGGGACAGTGGACATGGTATACCTAGACTTCAGTAAAGCATTTCCAAAAGGCTTCTGCACAACCTGAGAGCCTTGGGGTGGGTCCAGAGGTGGTGAGATGGGTGAAAAATAGGTTGGATGAAAGAAGGCAAAGTGTGGTCATTAATGAAGTCCCATCAGGGATGGAAAGGGTGACCAGTGGGGTACCACAGGGGTTGATACTGGGACCGATCTAATTCAGCATTTTTATAGGAGACATTATGGAAGGGCTTGAGAGGAAGGTTTGTCTATTCGCAGACAATACAAAGCTCTACAACAGGGTAGACACTTCAGATGGGATGGAAAAAATCAGTAGAGATTTGTACAAATTAGAGGAGTAAGACTGTGGCAGTTATGTTTTAATACATTAAGATGCAAAATTATGCATTTAAGAAGCAGAAATTAAGGATCAGAGTGCAGCATGGGTGGTCAGGTACTGGAAGTGATAGAGCAGGAGAGAATCCTTGATATAATCATATCTAATGATCTCAAGGTGTCAAAGCAATGCGAGAGGGCACTAGTGAGGGACAGTAGAATGCCAGGATGCATAGGCAGGGGTATGATCACCAGGAGGAAAGAGGTGGTGATGCCCTTATACAAGCAGCTGGTGAGGCCACACCTTGAATATGGTGTCCAATTCTGGAGACCATACCTCATGAGGGACGTGGATAGGGTGGAGAGGGTCCAAGGGGGGCAACATAAATGGTGTGGAGACTCAGCCACGTGGCATAAGAGGGGAGGCTAAAGGACCTCAAGATGTATACCCTGGAGCAAAGGAGGGATATTGGGGACATGACAGAGACCTTCAAGTTCAAAAGGATATTAACAGGATTCCAGATAGCAGTATTTTCCAGAATAAGAGACTCTCAAAAACAAGGGGTAATGACATGAATCTAGAAGGGGGAAGATTCATGGGAAACATTAGAAAACACTACTTCACAGAAATGGTGGTGGGTGGTTGGAATGCACTCCCTGAAAAGGTGGTGGGTGCCAAGACTGTGACAGGATTCAAAGCTGCATGGGGTAGCCATAAGGGGATTTTGGAGATGGGGCAGGGGGGAGGAATTACCTGGGAACCCTAGGGTCCTTGGGTAACATGTAGGTAGAATACTTGGGCAGACTCGGTGGGGCTGGAAGTCCTTATCTGCCATCACTTTCTATGTTTCTATGTATTCAGGAAGCCTACTATTTGTGGCATTTGTGAATAATACTATTTAGCATTCACAACCCTAGTTTTCTTTTTCTTTCTTTCTTTCTTTCTTTCTTTCTTTCTTTCTTTCTTTCTTTCTTTCTTTCTTTCTTTCTTCTTTCCTTTCTTTTCTCTCTTACTTTCTTCATTGATTTAGCATATCGGAATAACCTTATGAGATGCAGCAACATATTTGAGGATAGCAGCAATCAACAGGTTAACATTGTGCATCAAGATTAGTCACATACAGGTTATGATAAACACTGAAAAGAAAAACTGCCGAGGTAAGCAAATACAAACAGTAATCAAATCAAGCTAACAAAGTGGGGTTACAGCACACAAAGGGCATGAACATTCTTATGTAACATGATCATGGCCATTGAGATGGGGATTTTAGACCGAAAGAAACCCAGGAAGTTCTAAGGTGGCTGGCAAGATTGAAATTGAACATCTGCAAGTCATAAGCATTTCTTAGATAGTGATGGAGTTTTTTTAACAGGTGCCTGATGATGTACCTGCAAATGTTTGTCTACGAAGTTCACTTGTCATCCTATGAATTGAGAAGTTAATTATTACCATTGAATGGAGTGAGTAGGCAACGTTTGATTGTGCGAGGTGGGCTAGGCGATAATAAGTGTCTTATCCTTATGCACAGTTTTACAACAAGAAAGTCAATGGCAGTCATGCTTGCTTGAGGGTCTTGTTGCTCATATGAAAAACAATGACGGAACAGGACGAACATGCACAATATGTGTGTAAGCAACCCTCACTTCCCCTGTCCAAGGGTAATTAGATGGTAAAGCTCATGGGGAAGGAGGACTGCCGTACAGCCAATGAAAACACAGTCCAGAAGTATGATGATAAGAAAACAGTACCTGAATGTTCCCAGGTAAAGATGGTGATGGATGGACTCCATCTAGGGCACAGGAACCTCACGGCGCTGGGTTGGAACACACTGGAGGCAAGGCTGTGGAGGAAACTTCTTTTAGCTGTGGCAAAACAGTCTGTTTAGAACAAACGCAAAGTTGCAGGACCAGGGGATTCCATTTAATGCTCACTAAATCACACAGCAGAGACAGTCACTTCATTAGAGCAGCAAAATAAGGACCAAGGTCCACATTATTAGATGAAGGGCAGACATTAGGCTACAACTGGGACCCAGGGGCCCCCCACTCTGAACTTGCAGTAGCACATCCATGCAGTCCCAGGCAGCTACTCCAGGATCACTGGGCAGCTTGCAGTCCAAGCAATGGCCCACTTGAGGCCAAACTGACCATTCCCCAGCAGGAAAGGAACAACAGGCTGCAGCTCCCTGTTCTGGCTCCACACAAGCACTGCTACATGGAGCAGGCTCAAATGGGGCAAACAACTGCCTGACCCTCAGCAGCTACACACACACGCTCCTGCTGGCCACTGGGACCAAAGCCCAGAATTAGCCTACTAAGGCACTGGGGCATGATCTGCTCTGAGGCCGCCCACTGACAGACCCCACATATGACCTACTCATGGCTTTCGTGCAGGCAGCGATTCTTTCTTCCATCATCTGGATTCTCTGTCTGAGAATCCCAGGATTCCCCACTAACTGCAGCTTCTGCTCCTTTAATCAATTCTTTTGTTTTCCATCTTTGGATTCTCTGGCTGAGAATCCCAAGAGTCCCCACTCTTCTGATCGCTGTGCTCAGCAAAGCAAGCAAAAGGCAGCAACGGCCGCATGGCCACCAGGCCACATGGCTGAGTGGGCGAGCACCCTGCAGCAACCTCCTCCTCTCTCTCTCTCTCTCTCCTGTAACTTGGCAGCACCCATTTAGAGCATATATTATTGAGCACTACACTTTTGAGCAACTCGGTAATGCCGTCCTCACTCAGACCGACTGGTACAGAAGGTAGCTATATCCTGTATAGCGAGTATAGCAAGGAGCTGTACTCACTACTACAGGATATAGGATTCTGTGTGGCAAATTCCCCTCTGAGCTGCTTGCATAGCATAGTGGTGTACACCACCGATTGCGCTGTGAGTAGACCTGGGTTCGGGTCTGGCTGCAGGCTGAAATTTTTTTTTGTTTAAAAATCAGTAACTTGCCCCGTGGTCCGCACCCTCCTTGGAGTTGGATATTTTAGTTCAGGGGTGCAGGGGGCTTGCTCCTCACAAGGGGGCGGGCACAGCCCCTCCACATAAAAAAATGTTTCTGTATGTGGATTTGAAGTATTGTAGTGACCGTCACTATTTGCGATGGTCGCTACAATATCAGGCACTTTTTAGACCATGGGCTCTTTTGTGGTCGCTTTATGTGACAGGCGGCCTTTCAGATTCACCTTTATCACATAAAACCCCGTAACTCTCCCCCTTTGTCCCCTTCAGCCCTGGCTTTTAATAGCTTAAGTGCTTGGCACCAAAACTCTCAGTCCAATCAGGGATCATGCACTGCAGCGCCAAACCTACAGCCTCCTGGAACTTGTAGTCCCGCTTATTTACT
The DNA here is from genome assembly GCA_016271365.2 of Neoceratodus forsteri. Lineage (NCBI taxonomy): Eukaryota > Metazoa > Chordata > Ceratodontiformes > Ceratodontidae > Neoceratodus > Neoceratodus forsteri. Next base: position 317,746,201 of record CM057456.1, read on the forward strand.
TACGCTGGTGCCCCATGGTGCCAGCCGGCACCAAAAACTACTGCCCGACTAAGGAGCTACTGGTCCTGTAAATTTTTACTCTCAGTGGTATCCACACTTGTGCATTTTGCATGGGACCACCATCTAAACTAAAACATATTTATTTACTTCTGCCGTGGTCCCTGAGCCTAGTGCATCCCCCACCGGACCAGGGACCATGCAACCCTGCACCCGGCAGCACTGACAGTCACTCTGGCACTCATTCCGACCCCAATTCGGATGAGACACTGGTGAAAATGGCCACATACTGTAATGAGGGGTCGCAGGTACAACTCCAACCAGACCCTTGGACAGCACAGCGTGCAGGGGGAGAAGCCAGGGAGCATGGACCCCCACTGAAGATAAGCCCCGTTTTGGGGGGGGCTTACATGTGGTACAAATTATTCAGGAGCAGCAAAGAGGTTTTGTTTGTGCAAGGGTATATGATGTCTCAATAGCAAATGGATGGGAGCAGGAAGTGAAAGACTACCTGCTTCCTCATGTCAGCACTGAAGAAGAGTTTAGATATGCAGAGAAACTTAAGCTTGGGCCCTATGTTTGATAAGAACTGATCAGTAGGTCTACTAAATGTAAGTGAAAGAGCAAGTCAGATTCCTAGATACTATATTTGAATATGCTGACTTCCTCAATCATGCTACCATCTGATGTTATGACTGCAAGTGGATCTGCTGAATACGTTCTAGGATCCAAACACCATTGGCTTAATTTTAGTTGCATTAAGGATCAGCATCTAGATTCAGAAAGATTTGTGGTCATGCAAATTTTGCGTTGCACCATGGAGTGCAATTGCACAACAGCATGACAGCCCTATTCACAAAGGTGTAGCGCTGGCACTAACACATGGTGAATAGGGTGCTAAGCAAGGTGCACAATGGGACAGTATCATGCACTGAAACAGTTGCTCAGATCTGTGAATAGCATTATGCAGTGCAATGGTGCAATGCACAATACTGCAGGACAGTGGAGAATAACTGGGGTCAACAGCAATGGGTGCTCCCACATGGCTGGGCAAAGTGCACACCACCACATGACCATCCAGATGGGGCAAGACCAGCATGCCCACCATTAAACATCTATAGGAGAAGGCAGAACATAGCACACCACAGTGTTGTGGCACAGCTGGTGACAGTTGTGGATCTGCCAAACCGGGGCAGGGCAAAGGGTGTGCTGCATGTTGCAGTGCAGAGTCTGCAAGGATGAGGCCTGTGTCATCCAAGAGAACAACCAGAGTGGCAGTTCCATGGGCACATATGGCAACCCATCCTGGCAGACGCACAGTGACACAGAGGTGTCCGTCCACTGAGGTATACACATGGCATGGTGAAATCCGCTGGGTCCTCCACTACCTGCTGGACCTGCACTAGAAGAGAGTGGAACAATGGACACCCAAAAGGGAAGCACAAGAAATAATACACACAGGATACAGGAGAAGGTAAATGTATTAACAATTTACTGCAAAACCATAAAAAAACAATCAAATATAAAACAAATTGCACACAGATCAGAAATTACATACAAAAGGGGATGGGTTGTGCAAACAAAGGTACAACACAATATACAGAGGGTGGAGGTGTAACTATATACAAAAGGGGATAAGACTAGTGGGAGTGGGGTTGGACAGGTGGGGGCAAAGGTAGATGGTCCAAAGGGAAGTGCTGGGTGGCTCTAAGGTGCTTGTTGTGGTGGGGGGGCCTCTGCATTATCCTCTGCAATATGGCAACCATGTTCTCTAAGGTGCCCAGTATTCTTCATTGCATGCACAGCACCTCCAGGATACCATCAGCTACCACCCAGAGGTACCGGGCCTGCTGCCGCAGAATGATCTTAATGCAGGCCTGCTGCTCCTAGCTGCTTCTTGATGCACCTCTTGATGGAGATCGAGGTTGAGACAAAGGATGAAATTAGTATCAGTAAAGCATTGACTATGCAGAGAGGTGCCAGGAAACCAATTCCTCCTCCCCCAAAGACCCATGTGAGGTGTAGCTGGGATGCTGTGTGTTCATCGGCCTTAGTCAGTGGCACTGTTCCCCGTGACACAGAGGTCCTGTGCCTGTGAACAACATGCATGTCAAGAAGCACAGGGCAAACACTGCTGTTGGGACAGTAGGTGAGGTACCTGAAGGCAAGGCAGCGCATCCTGTCCCCGCACAACATGAGGTAGAGGCGCATGGGTGACTGGACCCAGTGCAATGGCACTAGCAAGTGTGCACCTTGTGCCAGGCTTACATAGATGCAGGACAGGTGTGGCACACCAAAAATGGCAGACGAGAATCACAGTGTGGGGGGATGACTGGCACAGCCCACACTGGACACAGCAACCTCAAGAGTGAATGGCACAGGGGCATGACCCACCACCATCATTGCCCAGGGGTGTCTACTGGAAGGCAGTGGGCCATGTAGTTGCATCAGAATACAAGGACAAGTCCCCAAGATGCAGCGCATGTTAGGAGATGCAGCACACCACTCTGATTAGGAACAACAGACCCCAATGCAGGTAGAGAAGATCCCGTGTGAAGGGTGGTGTGCGGAAGTAAAGTGGCATGTGAGTGCTAGCACATAGCCATTGAGCAGAAGGGATTTACTGGCCTCGCTGCATGTGAAGTACTGTGTGCAACATGACAAGGTACTGCATGTCACACCACAGCTTGAGAACAGCAGGGCAGAGACAACCCATGGTATAATGGAAAGGGTGGGAACAGCTGATGCCCTATGGGGCCCCTATTGGTCCAGTAGTTACACAGCCTGTACACACATCAGCAGCGGCAGTACCAAGGCCATGCCAGGCCACACATGACATGGTATGTGTGGATGTCACACACACAATGATCAATGACTGCTACACAAACTGTGGGCAGCACTGTGGTACCAAAAACATAAACAGCAGTGGAAGCAATAGCACAGTATACAGGCAAGCCAAAATACAACCACCACACATACTGACAGAGTAGCAGAGTATGTCACCTATCCAGTGAGCACCACAGCACTAAAAAAAGGGGATTAAGAGGAGGTAGGTGGCCACTGGCAAGATGCCAAGGTCTGCAGAAGGTCCATGCTAGGAGAGTGAAGAGAGCAAGAGTTGGGGCACAGTCCACACACATGGGTGGCAAGTCAACACAGGGGAGATGTTCAGCAGGTGGACACAGGCCCATGAGCATGTGAGAACATTGGACAGACACCAGCTGCATGTGCTTCATCCCATGACCTGGAGAACTGTCAAGACATACAGTACATAATGGTGCATTGTCCACAGCATCCTGAGTGTGGCACAGCCCAGGGCCACTGTGCATTAGTAGTTCACAAAGGAGTGGCACACAGGGACATGCCCGTACTGCTGGGCTGTACTTCATATGCAGGGTAAGGGATGCTCAAGGACCCTGTGATCGCAACCACACATAAGGGTCAGATGGGCATCACAGCTGACAAAACATAGTGTGCACAGTACACACACTGACTAACAGACCATGGCCAGGTTTTAGGCAACTACCATGTGCATTGGCTGCTGGCAGGGTGTGAGTGTGTCCCAAAAGGTCCTGTACACCACAGGTGCATTGCTCGCACACAACAGTGCCACCCACAGGTTGTTCTGGATGAGATGGTTGCCTCAAGACCCCATCATGAATGCAACTGCAGTGTCACAGGCCAGCCATGCCAGGACCACGACCAACATGTGTGTATGCAACATGCATACACACAAGCAAAGAACCCCTGAACATGGTGGACAAAGCATGGTGCAAGGGTGTCATAAGTGAGGTACAGCAATGTGTGTGATAAAGGCATACTCATGTGACTGGCTGCACCTCTCTGCACAGCCCAGTCTGCCATACCTCCAGCCAATGGAACCCCCAGCATCGGTCCTAGGCCCCTGGCTGCTCTGTCCTCTGGCTCCATGGTTTGCAACATAAGCACAAAATATACTGTCAGTGGCATGCAGCACTGTATATGTCCCACAAAGCCCACCCAGGAATATGGCAACAAGGGTGATGGCAGACATCCACCCATGATCTGGATAGGTACTCCACCCAGCACAGGAAGGACAGTGTTGCACAAGTGCCCAGCCTTGGTACAGGTATGGACATGCTCCCCTCAAAAAAAAACACTGAACAGGCCACAGATGGCAATGTGTGGATGTCGGAAGCAGGGGGGAGTGGCTGACAGTGTACGTGACATCCTACCAGAGGTACAGGACAGTCGGTTGTACCTGTACAATGCAGTGACACTGTCCCGCAGGCCTTGACCTATGCTGCTTGATAACATCATCCAATACTGGACAGGTGATGCACCGTGGCCAGTGAGTCAGGTGTCCAGTGTACAGGGCAATCAACAATCGATGTGGAACCATGCAAGTGAGGTGCAGTGGACACACTAGGTAGCAAAGGGACAACTCCAGCCTTGTGAACATGTGACAGTCCATGTCAGCAGTACAGTTGAGGCTGGCCAGACACAACATGTGTGCAGCAAATGTCTAGGCCCACCTCTGGATGGCAGTCACCATCATAGCAGTGTGTGGAGCCAGGCAGAGCAGGAAACAACCAACAGTGCAACATGGGCAGACCTATGGCTGCACATGTCACATATTGGATGTGTCTGCATGTGCAGATGCACAACATAGGCACCATGCCATTGATATGCACACACAGTGAAGGAGATATGCGGGTCCTCCCTTATGCCTCACAGCGGTACATGCTGGAGGAAGTGTGAGGCTGTCTGCACTGCATCCAGTGACCATTGCATGACCTCCCAGCAGGAGTACATGGAATCAGTGGGACCAATGCAAGCAAGTCTATGACATGAACAACATATACAGCAGTGTACACACAAATAAGTCAGGCACATCCATAGGATGTCTGAGTACACCGTCACAGTGACCTGACATATACCATACTGTGCCAGTGCTCGGCCAGATGGTTGCATCAAACCACACACTGGCTACGTGGCATTGCCTGTGGACACACCCAGACTGACATGTCAGGCCAGTGATGAGGCATCCTCTGTACAGAACCTGTGGGACTCATTGCAGGGGGACACAGGGTATAGTGGCCTGTACTATGACAGGGCTAGTCAATAGGCATGGTACAAAACCATGGTGAACAGCACCTGAGGGTCAGCATGTCAGGTAACTGTAGGCATACATGAACATGGGATGGTGGCATTCTACCCTTGTGCACAGCACCCATGCACTACAGCAGTGTGAGCATGCATTGTGACATACAATGCCACAGGCACTGGCTTGCACCAGGAGGCAGGCAGCATGGGCCATATGTGTGTGCTGGCCATAGGGGGAGTGCCAGAACACTTTGCCCTGCCAGTGTCCTACGGTACACTCCAGTGTCCAGTGTACACTATCAAGAAGGCATAGGTACATGCTACCCCTGCTGTGCTGGACATGTGTCACTTCCAGCATAATGGAGTCATGGACTGTGGGTGTATGCCCATGGCCCGAGACCATGTCACATCTTAGGGTGTGGGGTGTGTGCCAACCACCATCGGTGCAGGGATGACACAGCATATGGACAGGGTGGGCCTTAAGCAGAGGTGTGATTGATGATTACAGTAACACCATGTGCTGGCAGCACCAGAGGGACATGGACCAGCAGCACCTTCCCCTCCAGGGAGGGGGCATTTTCTCACGATCCACCCCCACTGAGACAACTGGGCATGGAAATGTGCTGCACAGGTTCAAGAGCCCTGCTGTACCAATGTTGGAGCAGTGTGGCTTCAGTAGTGCATGTATATGCACCATAGTGTGATGGATTGGTGATACTGAACAGTGGTATGCATGCACTAACAACAAAGGAGCTATGGGTAACAGGTTTGAGCTGCAACACATATACTAAGGGTAACATCTCAGGCTGGTGTCAATCATAGTGCATATCTGGAGGTAACAAGCCAGACATGCAGTGACACATACAATATCATGCAGCTAGTGTACCAGCAATACAATGTAGAATAAACCAAACATATTTTGAGACTGAAAAACTATAGCATGAACATACCGGGGTGCCACAGTACTACTGAGAACACCCAAACATGTATCCCGTGGTGCTGTCCATCAGCTACGTGGTACTCTACTCCAGCACATCCATCCCCTGACTTATCCAACAGTGTGATGCATGGCTGTCCAAAGTACTAATTTACAGTATGCAGGTGGGCGTGACATGACAGAACACTGTGGCTTGCAAGGGTACAAACCCCATGTGCCAAGTGGCTCACAGATGATAGTACCAAAAACTCCTACACCACTCACATGAAGGCCACCTACAAGGAACACATGGCAAAAGTCCACATACATGGCAATGGCACAGTGCCATCCCACACCATGTTGCAGTACCATTGCAGCTTGTCCTGGTCCCACCTCAACAGATCACTATATCGATGGTGGCATTGTTCCCCAGTGAGGTCCACCCCTGTGCGGCCTGCCAGTTGCCACCCAACAGAGGCCCCTACAGCACCCCTGAGGTGATTCAGGTACTCTGTGCTGAACAGCTGGCCCTCCCTGATGACCACAAAGTCCACCAGGTTGGCCAGTTCAATGTCTGACCACCTTTGGTCCCTCTGTAATATGGCTCTGACCCTGTTTGGCCTAGACATGTTTGCAGCAGTCCAGTCTTCACAGTTCACAGTCACATTGTTGTATTAGAGCAAACTGTGTAGTTTGCTTCATTGAGTTGCACTGGTTAGCTCTACTCAGTGGGTGTAGCAGTATGCCATTTGCGCAATATACTAATGTTGTTGGTACTTCATGCATGCACACTATCTGTGGATTGCGTAGCAATGTGCAACATCATCGTGCACCTGTGTACCGCACATGCATGCGCATTATCCACACTATATTGGGAAGGTTCTGGAAATGTCACAAATTGAGAAAGTTATACCACATGATTCACTATTATGTTGTGCAGTACACTACCATCAAGCAACTGCACCATGTGGTTACGCAATGCAAAAAACTGCTATTCACAAAGGATTCATGTAAATGAGCTGCTTTGGCAGGTTGTAGGGCAAAGACCCTATTTCCATCTCATTCCAGAGCCCTCTGCTTGCATTTGCATACTGCTTTGCTCCAATGTTAATTAATGGGATGAGTGCACCACCTTCAGAAGGCTATGGAATTGCATGCAATAGAGCCAGCAGAGACTGCTGCTGGAGTCAGCCAAACAGATCATTCTGGACAGCAAGGTAGGGACAGTAAAGATTTGTGCATTGTAATAACTGCATTCCAGCACATTGCAACCTAGGGGCTGAGCAGCTTACCTTGCTGCATAATAGTCATTGATTATGTTTTTCACCACTTTGCAAGCTCTGTCAGACTATGCCTCCATGTCCCTGTCTGGATGCATGTCCCTGCAGTACCACAAATCAATGGTGGTGGGATGCCTGCAGGTCCCCCCTTTCAAAGGTTATTCCATTTTGAACAGGGACTTAGAAACATCCACAGGAACAGTGTGTTCAGCAACTTGTGTAGCCTGCGTGGGATGGGGACATAATGTCTGCCATGGCATGTACTGTTCTATACAGGGACAAACTGGACAGATGCTGTGCACTAACAATGGGGGACAGCAGCCACTGTGGTAGTCCCACCACTGTGTTGGTAACAGTGGACACAGGGTACAATGGCTTAGTGCACACATAATGGCCTTCTCCCCACCTCCCTTCACACTGTCTCACGTCTGTAGGAGTATGCGCATGTCTGTCCCGTGGACACCACTAATGCGACACTGGTTGCATCAGGCATTGTGACCCCCAGTAATGCTTGGTGAACTGACAGTCCCTTTCCACAGTGCTAACTGGCTGCCAAGCATATGACAGTGCATACTCATGCCAATGTGCTGTACATGCACTCTGACACTGCACAATATATTAGCAGTACACTGATATCTTTTACCGTACCACTGGAGTCTCTGCATACATGTACAAGTATGTGTTCTCCCTAGCAATGGAGGGCCATCTGCATGCCTCATATGCAGGATCCCACATGTGACTCTGGTGTCTGGATGGCCCCAGTACTCCCTGGACAGGGTGTGGTGCGCCATATACCAGCAGCTTGGGCGGCCATTTAGCCCTTGTGTCTGTCACCCCTGCACCATGCACAGCAGTGCTGGTGGGGGGGTGGGACACTGTGGCAGTGGCCACTGCTATCACCTCTATGATGGCTTGCATATGTCACAAGTGCAGTTAGTTGTTAATAATTAGTGTAGCAGTGCATTGGCATGGTAGGTCAAGGTTGTGGCCCAGTTCATTTGGCAGCATGTCATAGGACATTGGCACATTCCCTTCATCCGTGTGGGGGTGGGCAAGGGCACGCATAGTTCTGCAATACCATTCTTTTGCCATGTGTACACTGTGGCTGTGGTCCAGTGCCCTGCTGTGGTATGGGACTGGCACACTATGCACACAGTTGGATCATGTGGCACTGACCTGTCCTTATCACATTTCCCAAGCAGGTGTTGCCCCCGACAGGAAATGGATCATGGCCACAGATTTAACACTGAGAAACTGCATGCCCTCATCCAGGCATACATGGTCCAGGAGGCTATCTGTTCATGGTACTACAGCATCGATGCTATTGTGTGGCAGACCTGGAATGAGACAACTGAGGCAGTCAATGCAGTGGGTGATCTGGGGAGGTCAGTTGAAGCAGTGTGTAAGAAGTTCAGTGATCTTCACTGTCTTGCCAAGGAAACCCTGGCTACACAACAGAGGGAACTGCACTCCACTGTTGACGGCCATCCTGCCCTCGCACTGACCCCCCCTAGACCCTGTCAAGGAGGCTGTGGTGCCGGTACTGTGGGCTATGGAGGTGTCCAGGGTGACTGGCGGGGACTATGAAACCCAGTATCATCTATACTCACCCGTAAGTACTATGATGACACCAATGTTGTGTTCCCATGTGACACATCTCTCGGTGTACTTCTAGGGGTACCACAGGCTACTCAAAGTACCACAGTGAGGCCCTGTACATTAGCTACCGTGGGTGGACCAGGACTGCCACAATCATGTTACCCATGGGCAGCCCTGGGAGCAGCTGCCCATGTGTCTGAAGGTCTCACTGTACACGGATGTGTGGCCTGTCTCATGTGTACACTACATCATATGACACACTTTGTTGCCATGCCTCACTGTGGTGACCTTCACCATTGACAGCCATACCTCTACTTTCTTTGCTACATGGAGTGTTGTGGATGTGTTTTTGGTCCTCTGTCATGCCTTATTGTTGTGGGTGGTATGCATATACATGTCTGTGTGCACACATATCACACTCTATGCGATATGGTGGTGGGTTATACTTTCACCTGTGACTGTTGCATGCTCTCATTGTGTACCTGTACACTTCACTGTCACGCTCCTGGTTCAACACTGTCCTGTTGCTAGACCCTGCCATGCATCATGGGCATCCCCTCAAGGACATGTTTATGTCCCTGCAGCTCAAGATACGGTCTGCCCTCTGACAGTGGTTGTCCATCCAGAGCCTGCAAGTGGCATCTGGGATCCATCCCTTGCCCAGCCAGGCCTCCTGAAGGAAAGCACTGCTGAGTCAACAGTCGGCATTGACTCTGAAACATATGTGGCCAGCCAGAAACTGTTTTTGGTGCATTCACATATGGAGCTGGATGTGGTGACCACCACCACTGACAAGGATGTTTCCCTACAGCCTACTGCACCACCCATAACCACCACCATTGCCTTCTGTGCCCTCACACAGGATCTGACCCTGCCATACCACACCTCCACCCCAATCACTGTCTCCTCTGCAACACATCCCTCCCTACTCACTGTCCTTCCCAGTCATGGTCCCTCACACCAGACAGGGGCTGGGGTGTCTGCCCTGCCTAGGAACACTATGGTCCCAGGTACACAGGGTGGTGCACATCCATTGCCTCCACCTTGGCCACCACCGTCCATCATCGGTGTCCCTGGCACACACGGGGCTCCCCAGCCAGTTCATCCACCTATGGCTCCTCTGGAACCTGTGCCTCCTGTGGTACAGCAGGCTGAACATGGCACTCATGACATGATGTGTGCTGCTGTGGACATCCAGGCTGCCTCCCACAAGATCCTCAAGCAGATACAGGACATGATGCAGCAGGACATCAACCTCTGCTGGCAACAACACCTTCTGGAAGTGCTCCATGCCCAGGAGCATGAAGACTGGCTCATAGCAGCCATTGGGCTTATGTTCGGGGACCTTACGAGAACAGTGGAGAGCCTGGGCAGTGCACTTCATGACAGTTGGCACTGTGCTCACAGCACGTCCGCACACAGTGGGCATTCACCTGTGTCCCAGAGGGGGCAGTGTCGTGTGTCCCTGCCACAGCATGTTACATTTGACAGTGGTAGCACACCTGTATCACCTGCATCCATTGGTAGACTACCCACCCCTGGCCAGAGCGTGTCTGTGCAGGTGTCCAGTACCTCATATTGCCATGCCAGCTCTCAGGTGACCCCCCCAGGCCCATGTGTCCCCATGCTCAGCAACACCCTCCTCTGGGGACACTATATCATCTCTTCATATTATGCACCACCACACGGTCTGGACACATTGTGGCAGTAGGAGGACATAAACTGGCAAATCACACATCTCCACGTCCTGTGCATGGGCACCACCATACAAAGCTCTCATTGCTGTATATGCCCCCTCTTAAAAGGGATGTTATGGACCTGTGCATTGCACCTGGGCATTTTCTACATCTTGCTTACTGTATCATGTTACACTTTCACATGTGCTGTGTTGTTTGTTCCTGTTTTTTATGTTATTTTGATATAGTACAAAGGTTCCTCTGTTGTTCATTTCACCTGTGGCTGTTTTTTTCTTTTTTCAGACAGATGCCTGGGTTGATTGTGACTGTTTGTACCTTTGTTTTCCTGTACTATTCATTTGTTCTTTACATGATGTTAATGTTTGTCATCCCCTGTTTGTTGTCCAGCACATTCAATAAACATTTAATGTATGCTACCATATTTTGTGAACTTACTACTCATTGTCTGCTGACTTCTACCCGTTTTATGATGTTATTTCTATGCTCCTGGGCCCTCTGTGCCATGTGTGGATCTCTGTTCTGTATCTTCTTTGTAATCTCCTGCTCCTCTGGCTCTTTGACTTGTGATGCCTGTTCCTCTTGGATCGGCAGCCATATTCCACAGGAGTGTGCCATGTTCTGTAGCATACAACAGGCTATGAATATGCCAGAGGCCATTTGCAGTGTGTACTGTAGGTCACCACTGGAGCAGTCCAGGCAATGGAAACACATTTTCAACATGCCAAAGACCTGCTCATTGATGTTCTGTGTGGCAGTGTGTGCCACATTATACCTCTCCTCTGCCTTTGTCTTCGGACGGAGAACAGTGGTGAGGAGCCAGGGGCACAGGGGATATGCACTGTCACCTGTAATAGACACATACATATGTGAGATGTGATGTGCTTTTGGTACTGTACTATGGCCTATGTTCAGGAACATTCTTGCATGTTTCACCACCTCCACTCACCCTGGGATGCATACCCATGTACCCACTTTGGTTTGGGATCCTGTCCTGCAGTGCATTCTCCCATCCTCAATGGCACATGTGTTGGCCACTTCCATATGCAGCCTTTGTCTTGTTGTTGGTTCTTGCTGTCTGCCCATATTATGGAACCTTGGGGTTCCCATACCCTACCCCCATCCTGGGACACAGCTATGTGTGCCAGACAGGGTATTGCTGTCCTGTCCCACAGAGCTTACTCACACACTAGGTGCACACCAAGTATATTGCAACCTTCAAATCTCTGGCATAGGATAGAGGTGTGCCAGATGAGGGCATCGTGGGCACTCCTGGGGTAACACACCAGCACATTGGTGATGTGTCCTGTGTCATCACACACCACCTGGTAGTTTATGGAGTGGTAGCCTTTCTTGTTCAGATAGGCATCTGATTCCAGGCCAGGTGGTGTGCCAGTGGCTACATGGGTGCGATCAATTGCACCAAATACTTGTGGCAGGCATGCTACCCAGTAAAACTGCTGCACTGTTGCTGTTCACGCCTCTGCAGTGCTAGGGATTATTATGAATTCACTAGCATGTGGCAGCAGGTCATCTATGAATTGAACCAGCAAGCATGAGGACGACAACTGTGACACCCCAGTGGTATCCTCAATTGGTGACTGGAAGGTGCCTGTTGCCAGGAGGCACATGGCAACAATCAAGTTCATCTCCACCATAAGGGCTTGGATGCACTGGATGGTGCTGCACAGCTCTTCCTCCAGGAGTTCGCACAGCTTCCTAAGTATGGCCCAGCTGAGGTAGCACCGACAAACCAATTGTTCATCGATCAGTCTCTCAAAGGAGACTCAAGGCTGGACCTGGCTGTGTGCAGCAGGGCACATTCACTGGTGATGGATGGGCCCAGGATATCCCTGTTGCTGCTGTTTCTGGAGAGCCACCCCCTCCAAATATAACACCTGTGCTGTCAATATTGCACATTGTGCTCCTTCCTGCAGTTCCTCCTTCTGCCTCTGAGCTTTGCCTTATTAAGAGGACCCTTTTATAGGTGATAATTAGTGTCATGCAACATGCTGCTCAAGGCACTTTATGTGGTGCTTATGCTCTATGGATAGCAAGGTGCCTGTATGCATGGCCACTCCCTCCCTTTGTGTTGTGCATAGTTTGTTTTTGGGATCATGCTAATCACTTTTGGTCATGCTAACTAGCCTTTTGTGAATAGCAGTTCAGCACAAACTCAGTGCAATCAGTGTGGAAACACTTTGCACAATACACAGTGTTTTGTGACTCTGGCCCCAGGTGGCTGTACTGAAGCTATACTAGGAGAAGATAACATTGAAATCAGCTTGGGCCAGCCCATCGGTGCAGCGGTTGGATTTCCACCTGCGATGCCAGTGATCTGGGTTCGGGAACTGACTCGGGTTGCCGGAGGACCGGCCGGGGGGAGATGGATAGATCGTCCGGGGACAACTGTCCTTCTCCTGGGGGTGGGCAGGGGATGCATACCCACATAGGCTGACTCCTGGTGGAGGCTGGGAGTGCAGCATACAGGTGGAGCATGGTGTTCAAGGGGGCGGTGGAAGACGTTGGCGTACGCCTTGATGTCAGACGTCACTTCCTCACAGGAAAAAGTGGAAAATCTGCTCACTGCCTGCCAAGATGACGGCTCTTCATTCCTGGAGTGCCCCCAGTGCCTGGCCAGGGCCTCTTGTTCCTCAGCAGCAGTCCCGGGCCCTAATGGAGTGTGTGCTGGGGTCCTTTCCCCCTCTCCCTGGTGTCCTTCCCCCTCAGAGGAGGGGGACCCACCCAGTGATAGGGATACACCGGGATATCCCTGGGGTCAGCTGCGATCTGAGGACCTGAGGAGGGCTGGCTAAGGTTAGTGGGATGAAGGGAACTTGTGGAGCCTGAAGGAGTGTGGGACAGTGAAGCATGGGAGGAGGGTATAAACACATAATGCAAAAAAAAGAAATCAGCTTGGAGTACAGAATTGACCTTAGACATTGTTGCTGCACTGTAGTAGAGTATAATGTCATCTGCATGCATATGCAGATGACAACTCCTGCTATACTTTGGGGATGATTAACAAAAATGGAGAACAGCAGAGAGTCAAAAATGGAGCCTTAAGGAACTCTACAATGTAAGTCAGCACGATTTGAATTAATGCCTTGTATGGACATGAACTGGGTTTGGTTACTCAGGTAGTTTTCAAATTATTTAATGAATGGTTGGCTAGACACAGTTGGCAGGAATATTGTATGATCCACCAAGTTAAATGCTTTGGAGAAGTCCATGAAGATGGCCCCAGTGAGGAGACCATTATCCAGGTCTATGTGGATATCCTTGGTGACTTTGAGCCATGTGGAAATGGTAGAATGTCCCTTACTGAAGGCAGATTGCACAAGAGACAGCAAATTGTACAGACTGAGATGTTCAGTGTCAGGTGTGAGTGAACATACATTTCAATAATGTTGGAGAGGGCAGGGAGAGTCAACATGGGGCTGTATTGACTGAGATCATGCTGTGCCCCTTCGTTGTGGAGGAGCACAACTCTAGCACATTTCCAGACAGCTTACATATCTCACTAGAGGCAAGGGAAAAATTTAACAGCATAGTAACTGGGGTGCAGACATGATGTGCTGCAGGGAGGTGCAGAAATGATGCACAAGGAGAAGAAGCTTTGGGTCAAAGAAGTCAGTACCAGCATTCTTGTTTTAATTTTAATACAGTGATGCAATGATGCAGCTGATACTACTGTCTTGAGCATCTTATTAGAATCCAGTGCTACACTTTCAGCTTTCCACTATAAACACAACAGAAAAAGAAAAGCTTTACATTCTTTTCAGATGCAAATTAGTCATTAAAGCAGCAGCACTGCAAAAAGTTTGATTTTAAATAAAACAGCAAACAGCAAAAGCAAGAACATCAACATGCCCATTTCATGTTTCGTTGTATTGAACTGCTAAAGAGAATTAATTGGTTTCAAGGTTTCTGCAATCTCCTGCTCCCTTGCCATGCCCACCATGATAAAACTAAGCATTGTAATGGGGTAATATGCTTGAAGAACTATTCAGACACATTCACAGAATGATTGCAGTGCACACAATAAAACTAATCTCAGAGGAAGAGATTAGTACAAACTACTGGGAGTGACCATATTTATTAGCTTGAGTCATTCATTAAAACAGCAATATAAATGGTTTTAAACATGTCTAAAGAGATTAAAAATCAATTAATGATGAATCATAAAATGTTAGGAATACATTGCTACCAAACACTGAATTATGAAATTATTTGCAGACTAATCAGTACTGTGGCATTAATGTGCAAAGATAATGTAACTGAATAATAGGAGTTTGTGGCACTCAACCTCACAATAAAAAAAACAGTCCATTTTATCTCTTTTAAATAATCCAATTTACTTTATTTTTTCTGTTTCCAGCACTCTTATTTCTTTTTATTACTTAAGTAACATTTCAGAACAATCCTGTTCCTTCCTCAGGCTATAAAATGAGTTGCTTTCCTTAAGTTATGTTGCTTTCAATCATACATTTTGTTCCCATTCTTAGAATCAACTGCTTGGTTGCTTAAACATAAACTGTGTAATATAAAACAAAATGAAATTGTTTCAGTAGTTTTGCTTTACCTAGAATATAATTATTATTATAAATTGCAGCAAATTCAAATAATAGCACCCACCAAAAACAAACGGATATCGATGGTCAGATATTTTTTGCCATTTATTATAAAAAGCAGTACAAAAAATACATTTTAAAGGTGAGAAAAAAAGAACTAACATTTCACAAGAACAGCACCCTGCTTCATCAATTGAAATGAATATATCAAAATCTTAATCTAAATCTGCAGGGGGAACACACCTGCTTGCATACCCTTGTATCTGTGCCTGGAACATCATTCACGAAATTCTTTATCTTTCCCCTTTAATATATAATTCCTTCAAAACATAACAATTCCTTCTTATATACATTTCAGTGTGGTAATTTTCACAATAAAAAGGCTTTCTGAATTAATGTTGCCATTATACCTTCCTCATGCCAAATGAACTTAATTTCTAACTTTATGTTTTCCCTTAGTTTCAGCATTTTCTGTTCTATAACTATAACAGAATATTGTTTAATTCATTGTGTAACATAACAACATAACATCAAGATCATGTGATGCCTTCCTCTTGAACAGATGAATGACAAACCTGCTCCCAGCCCAGCTGTCAAATAAAGTATTTGAACTACTGGATCGGTGACAGAAAAACCTCTGCATAACCAAACTATCGATTACTTACAGAGCTGAGACATCAACGATCATCTTCTGAGGTGATAAGCTGAGTTTTCAGCACTGGAATGGAGGTAGACATGTGACAGACCCTCCCGGCCCTCATGTTCCCAGACCTTTACACACAACGATGATGTTATACCTCAGGTTTTACCAAGGTTGCTCACAATAAGAAGATGGGGTCAGTTATAAGTATTTACACACACTAACCTCAGAGTTACAAAACCTACAGGTTATTTGTTTGAAAGCCTGGTGGAAATGCTTGGTTGTTTCCTCCTTCCCTCGGGACTGTCTTTGCTGGCTGTGCTGCTGAACATGGCGACCTATTTTAGTCCTGTGCTAAGAAGAAAATCACCTCTGCATATCTCAGATGCAACTTCTGATTGGTTTACCTGTTTCCTGCCACCATTGTTGTCCTTCCCAAACCCGGCAAGGACCCCTTATTCATTCCTAATTATAGATCCATCTCCTTAATTAATGTGGACTGAAAATTCCTAGCCAAGATAATGACTTCAAGATTATGTCATGTTTGGGATTCATTAATTAGCCAAGAACAAGTAGGGTTTGTGAAAGGCCTCCTTTCATCTGACCAACTTAAGAAAATATCCTATCTCTTTTTTTTTGTGTCCAGAGACTCTCCTACACCTGCTGCTTTAGTTTCATTGGACTAAGAAAATGCATTCAATAGGGTATTATGGGACTATCTCTTCTTCTTACTCCTAAAATATAACATCCTCCAAGAATTCATAAAATGGATTAAAATCCTCTACTCTTCCCCCTCAGCCCAAATTCAATGCAATGGGGTGCTCTCCACACCCTTTACATTACATCAGGGAACTCGACAGGGTTGTCCTCTTTCACTCTATTTATTTAATCTTTTCCTAGAGTCTCTCATTAGAAAGCTAAATACATCCCTGCTTATCTCTGGTATTGCTTTGGGGAGACAGACTATAAAGTTTCTGCATATGCGGATGACATATTATTACAAATTTCAGCCCCCGCACAATCTCTTCCAGCAGCCTTCCAGATAATTTCTCAGTTTGATTTAATCTCAAATTACAGGTTGACTCTAGACAAAACAGAAATTTTTCCTCTTAATAAGTACACCCAGAGGGCAGAAGTAGAAAACCTTGGTCTTTAATGGCATACAGACAAGTTAAAATATCTAGGCATCAATCTTCACCCTTCTCCCAAAACTATGAAAAGGCTTAATCTTGACACCATTATAAATACTTAAAAAGGAGACACAAAGTGTTGGTCTTGTTTACCCTTGTCCTTGTGGGGCCGTATGAGTATTGTAAAAATGAATATTCTACTCCGCATTTTATACCCCCTACAAATGTATAACTGGACTCTACCACAGTCATGGTATTCCCAAGTGCATAAAATCATTAGCTCCTTTCTATGGCCTGGAAAAAAAACAAGACAAAACTATATAAAACTTACCTGTCAAAAACTAGATGGTGGCTTACAGAAACCTACAGTAATTTTCATCCATATTATCTGGCAATGCATTTAACCAGGTTTAGATTCTGGCTACTTCCCTCAAGTTAAGTCTCCGATTCTTCTTATAGCCCCCTTTGGCTAACAATTGAACAAGCTCTATGTTCTGCACAGGAGGTAGATCCTAAAGCCCTTCCCTTTGTAGTAAAAAAAGAATCTCTTCAACAAACTGAAAGATTCTCCATTAGGCTTTATGCTGCAAACACAGCATCAGCTGAGCACCTTCCTTAAATTAGATGGATATAGAGATACAGAGATACAGAGATATAGAGATACAGTGCAACCTCTCTTTAATGATACTAATTTCTTAATTTCGGGCAAACTCCTTAAACCCAACTCTTTTTGGCCTAATACGGGTGTTAAAAAAGTTGAAGATTTTGTCAGCAATCACAAATTGATGCCATTTCAAGATGCTTGTCTTCTTTATAAGTGGTCCCACACACATGTCATCAAATACTTACAAATATCTTACATGTTAATGAAACACTTTGGCACTCGATTGTGGTCTAAAACATATTTGGCCACTCTCATCCCATATGTTAACTCTCTTCAGTCAACCCATTTAATAACATACGTATACAAATTCTTATTGATCACAATCTCCGGACTACAGGGCCAAAAATGCTCCTGGTGGGATCAGTCATTACCAGCTTCTCCTCCTCACAGACCTTGGCCAAGAATCTGGAAACACTTATACAGATACATTAAATGGGAGAGATACAGATATATGCAATTCCAGATCAATCACAATTTATATTATACCCTGGTTAAACTTCAACAAATGGAATCTCTGCCTTCTAATCAGTGCACAAAATGTCTGTAAACCTGTGGAGACATACTACATATTCTATGGTCCTGTGAAAAAATGTCTCCATTCTGGAATTGCATTAAATCCCATCTGGACCCATTACTATTCTTGTCAGATAAATTCACTCCTGAGATTTGTATCCTAGGTGATTACATGAACCTCCAGGGCCATACTCAATCAGCACACATGGCATTAATTTCAGCTTGTGCTAAAAAGGTAATACTTACACCAAGTCAAGTTGAATGGTATAAGAAGGTTATGTTTGCTATACAGGCTGAGCGTATCATTGCTGGTATGACCAACAGGTTGGCAAAATATAGACAAGTTTGGGATCCGCTCTTTAACCTATTACTGATCCATTCTGAACACCCCCAGAGTTAATGACCCCTTCTTGATCATCTCTCAGAGTGAAACACAGATGACTGATACAGTACCCAGAATTACCCTAGTTTCATAACTTAGCAACAGCAGGGTGGGATGGCGTTGTGGGGGGGAGGGGATACAGACATCTTCTTTGTTTTGTACTCCTTGAAATTGCCTTTCTTTAGATACACATAAGTGATACTCTTATTCATATGTACCATACTGGCAGTCCATGGTTATATTGCTTGTATGTTGTCTGTACATGGAATATATGGAAAATTCAATAAAGCATATTTAATAAAAAAAATAACAACATAACATTATCTATAGACAGTTTGGTTCCATGTGATAACAGTGATCGCAGAAAGGCAATCACTGTTTGGGTGAATGTACTTCACCGAAAATTAATTTTGGTGATGTACACTTGTGGCAGACATCAAGAGGGTGCAGGGGACTCAGGTTTTTTTTATGCTGGGGGCTGTGTCCCCCACACCCCCAACTAAAGGATTATCAACTCCAGGGGGGTGTATGTCAGAGTGGGTGCAAAAGAAAAAAAATTCCCGGATCAGTGCAAAATACAAGTGTGCCCAGAACCGAACCTGGCACCCTCCCAACCCTAGCCTGCCAACAACCAACCATGCCACACAACCAGCCTGGCATCCCACCACTGCACTATACCACCCAAACCCTCCCTCCCTCCCTTCTGCCCATCACACAGTGGGATCCCTCCCCACCCACCCTGTGTACATGTATAAATAGTGACGCCTTGTTGCTATATTCACTTAACCCCCTATCCAGTTGTCCTCCCTGCCCAGTAGTCCTGTGCACAGGTGCCGTGATTGAGTCACTCTTTTTGAAAGTGTTCAGTTGCGGTCACCATCATCACAGGCTAGCAACAGTTTAAATACAAGTGCATATTATCTCTTTGCATTACCTTCTCACTGGCAACTGTCCTTTACCACTGGGGAATTCATTTTACATACTTCAAGTTTTCTGTGTGCTGCCATTACTCCAGGATGCCAGCATCATTTACTACATGCTTCCTTCTTTGTACAGTGAACAAAAGGGACCGGGCAAAGGGTAAACACTCTCACATGACCTGACCTTTTAAATTCATATATTGGAGGGTTCTCACCCACCCCTTTCCTTCCACCTCAACCCACTCAAACACTTGTCCTCAAAAGAGTGGGGTATTTATTTTGAATAAAACCAGCTGAGAGATCCTATTAGAAATATTTCACCTCTGACAGTCCTCCGAGGGAATCGATATGTTACCTAATTTTTATAAATATCCCAAATTTCACTGGAATGGCAAAGTGAACCAGTTTACATTGACACAGAGCATTAAAAGGTCAGGATAGACCTTACAGAAGGGAGACCACTCTCATAAACAGTTCACATACTGTTCGAGAGTGGTTTCCATAGTGACCGGGCTGCCCAGGATGATGGCACCATGTGATATAATCACACATGCGTCATGCAAGTGTGTTCACCCTTGGCCCAGCACCATCTGCTCCCTCTAGAAAGAAGGAAGCATGTAGTAAATCATGCCAGCATCTTTTAGTAATGGCAACACATAGAAAACTTGAAGTGTGCAATTGTGCAAAATGAATTCCCCAGTGGTATAGAACAGTTACCCATGAGAAGGAAATGTAAAGAGATAATATGCACTTGTATTAAAACTGTCTATAGATAATGTTATGTTACACAAACAGTGAATTGAACAATGTCCTGTTACATTTACAGAAAAGGAAATGATGAAAGTAAGGAAAACATAAAGTTAGAAATTAAATTCATCTGGGCATGAGGAAGGTATAATGGCAACATTAATTCAGAGAGCCATTTTATTGTGAAAATGACCACACTGAAATGTATATAAGAATGAATTGTTATCTTTTGCAGGAACAATACATTATAGGGGAAAGATATAGAATTTCATGCATGATGCTCCAGAAACAGATACAAGTGTAAGCAAGCAGATGTGTTTCCCCTGCAGATTTAGATTAAGATTTTGATATAGTCATTTCAATTTATAATAATAATTATACTCTAGGTAAAGCAAAAATACTGAAACAATTTCATTTTGTTTTATATTACACAGTTTATGTTTAAGCAAGCAAGCAGTTGATTCTAAGAATGGGAACACAGTTTATGATTGAAAGAAACATAACTTAAAAAAAGTCAACTCACTTTATATCTAAGGAAGGAACAGGATTGTTCTGAAACATTACTTAAGTGATAAAAAATTAGCTCTATAAACAGAAAATAAAAAAAAGAAGTAAACTGGATTATTTAAAAGAGATAAAAAGGACTGGTTCTTTTATTGTGAGATTGAGTGACACAAACTCTTGATTCAGTTATTTAATCTAGCTGTGGTACACTCCCCAAGCTAATGAATATATTAATACAGCAAATGTATATAAAGGGAGTCATGGGAGACACCAGTGGATGACTTTAAAGGTAATATGAGTCATCTTATAATTGGCAGCACAGCTGAAGAAGACCATCTTCTGTGTTATTTTTGCCACTCAGTTCAACAAATGATTAAAAAGTTATTATAAGCCCGTGTGCAGAGACCATAATTGTTAATTTCTACTGACAAAACAACAAGGGAGGAAAATGTCTTAGATGGTAAGAAATAATTAATAGTGCAGTTTTATGTACTGCTAAGCATTCAAAATACAGAGTAAAATAAAAAAAAATAATGTGACCTAATCAAGAGCTAAACATAAGTTCCAAAATAATTTCCTGATGCCCAGTTGTTACAATTATTTTACTAAGACACTTACAAACTAAAGTATTTATGATTTTTTTTTTCTGTCAAGATTTTCTGTCTGGGTTGGTAATATTAAGTCTAATAGTTCTTAAAAATCAAATAAGTGGCACACAGTACCTGTCAGTTGTTCTATATAATTGTACATTTATGACTAGTAAATTCTGTTATAAATTAGTAATATGATTTCATCCAATCAGCACCTAAAGCCACTGTACTGCTTATCTGGTGTTCAGTGTGCTCTTTTGTTGGAGAGTTAGGAGGGATTGCTCCACTTCAGTGCCAGGGGAGAGGGAAGCACAACATAATGAAAAAAAGACTTATTATAAATCACTCGGATGCATCTCTCCTAAGTTTTGTGCAGACAGAACCATTTAGCCTTGTTATGTGGGCTTGTCACCCAAACCTCAGGTTCAGAGGCCCTTACAAACATAAGAGACATAATTTGGAAGCTCTATTAACTACCAGTTGTATTCTCTAGGTGCTGAGGCTCCTTAAGCAATAATAACCGACAGGGTGGGCAGTACTGGAAAATACTGGACTGCCTAAGGGCATAATGAGGACCACCTTATAGCCCCTGGAAGGTTTGGAATTTCCCAGTACTGCCAACCCTGGAGGGTGTTATTGCGCTTAAAAAATGGGCACTATTAAAAAAAATAGTTTAATAAATAAAAGTTAATAAAAACTGAGTTTAAAAGAAGTTTTATAATAAAATAGTTCCTCCACCTGTATTACAGTGTGTGTGTGTGTGTGTGTGTGTGTGTATGTGTTTGTTTTGAGCTAGGCATTTGTGTCCTAGAGGAGCCTCCATATTTGTGACTGGAGCTCATTGTCATGGTAAGTCCCCGTCCCCCTCAGGCAGAGATTGCAAGTTTGTATATTTATTTATTTCAGTTTAGGATTAATATCTTTGAGTCCAGGACTCATTTTCAAAGGTTCCAGGTCATTGTTGAACAAACATTACAAATATAACAGTGTTTACAGAGAACAGAAAACAGTTACACAGACATTCAAATATCAAAGAAATCTTATATATCCAACTAAAGGTTGAAGAGGATAGGGTAAATAGGGTTCAGCCTTGTAGTTCACTATTTAGTTAGTCAGTCTAGCCCAAGGGGAGTAGGAGGTCAGCCAGGGATGGCATTGTTGAGGTGGAAGTGCTTTGTCAGCTGAGTGGGCCTCATTCAGGGATGGGGGGGTTGATGAGATAAAAAGGGGGGTGAAAGAGAGAGGGTTAGATGGCTGAAATTCTGTCATATTAGTGCAGACAAGCACAATTCGTTTTTGTGTCTAGAAGGGACCTGAGCCCAGATTTGAAGGTACTACTCTTAGTAGTCATAGTTGAATGTCCACGCATACTTGGAAAGACATGCATGCTGTGATCAGATAATTTTTTCTTTGTTTTTTTACTGGCATTAGTCCTTGCTGGCATCGGTATGTCCCTGCTCCCCCCCAAATTGTTTCTCTGCAGTGCCGAGAACAGAGCTAGGAAACTGCAAGGCAACAACAGAGGAGAGGTACCTTTATGTTTTTGAAGGAACAAAAGGTGAAGCTGCTATGTTTTCCTGCTTTTATATCTGCATGCAGGGAAAGCAGTGAGAGAAAGGGGGGACAGCATGAGACAAGCGTGAGAAACAGTCGAAACTGGGCGCTGGGAGAAATAGGCATAACTGTGCTGCCAATCGGTTTTAGAATAAAAAAAGAAAAGATCTGTTGTCTTTAAATGCTTTAATGACTGATTCCTGTTTGTCTATTCTGGGGCAGTTTGGGTTGTGTCACAGTCTCTAGTGAGGTCAGTCTCTCTAAGCGAGACTGAAAAAATGGCAGTTGGTGGGTCTGAAAATTTGCGGTGCCCAAGTATACTCTCAGTAATGGGGCACCCCAAATTCGCTCTTGTTTTTTAGCAGGCTCTATTAAAAAATACCCACTCAGCATAGCAAGTGTGCTAGCCAATCAAAATAAGAGAACTTACATACTCATTTTCTAATATAACATAAGAGATATCCTAGAAGGCTCTATTAAATACTAATTGTATTCCTTACCTAGTATATGTCAGTTATACCTGTATGTGAGTTTGTAGCATGCCCTGTGTGTATATTTCCATGTCTTGTGCCTGGATCATGATTGTAAAGGGGCCCATGTACAGCAATCTTTCCCAGTATTGTAAAACATTAATTAATGAAAGAATTAATTAATAAAGCAATGAATGAATGAATAATACATCAAGGAATAACTAAAAAAATAAAAGCATAAATGTATAAAAGAAGGACTGAATACATACTGTACATACATAAATGAATAAATCAATGAAGAAAGAAAGAAAGAAAGAAAGAAAGAAAGAGAAAACTTTTCACTGGCCATGCGTTACATATGTACTCTGATATGTCTTGCTTGCATTCCTATAGCATGACAGTTTCTGTTGGGATCAAAGTCAGAAAGTGAATTTGAATTTTCCCATAATGCATTGGGACGTGATGCTAAATCGGTTTTATGACTGTTGAGTGAGTGGTGGTGCTTACTATAGGTTGTTGCCAGTGCCCCTTACACTTTGGACAGCTTCTACTGGGTACTTCTGATAAGTGTATACTGGAACTGAACAAGAGAGGAATGAATGGCTCATGAATGAGCAGCCGACACTCTGGATGTGTTTCTGTGCCCCCCCCCTTGTTTGTTCATGCTGAATGGCCCTACTAGTCTTAAAGCAATGAGCAGTCATGCAACTTTGTATCCTGGTGCACCCAATATTGCTTTAACCATTAGACTGCTGACAGAGTTAGAACATATTGGAGTTGTAGATGGATATATCAGTCTGCGGCCCTGTAAATGTTAAAAGTAGCATCCATGATGATCCAGATTTTGGTGCACCTGGGATTGCTTTAAGAGTGGCATACTGCTTCCAATCCCTGTGCACCCAAGATTGTTCTAAAAAGTGCAGGAAAAATGGGGCGATCGTGTTATTATTTTTCTGTTTTTGTGAAATATTGGAGAGGAGTACAGTAGAATGAGAATGTCATGCTGCTTGAGATATTAGTTTGCCAAAGTTAAATCTGGAAGGTGCAGACATGACTCAGGGAAACTATGAACATAAATCTATCCTACAGAAGCTTCCTGTGGTTTCTTACTTTTGCCAGTGTTGCACAAAGATCGAAGCCCTTAGTGGATTTACAATATCTTCCTCTTTTTTTGGGGGGGAAGCACCATCCATGCCACAAAATAGCCTTCCTCTCTCTTTGGGCTTTCATAGAGATGTAACATACTGGCTTACATGTCAAAAATGCAGAGCAGAACTGATTTCTGATTGCTGTTTCTAATGCTAACTTTTTATCAAATTGGAAAAAGTATAAAATTAGTATACATAACAGCTTTCAGTACACAGAAGCTCAATTTTAAACTTGTAGCACAGGTCTGTAAAGGTTCAGCCATAGTTACATAATGTATTTCTTGATAATATTTGTTACTTTTAATTATTTTGTTCTCTGTTTAAACTGATGAAACTGTGTTTCTAACACTTGGATTTCCATCTTTGCCATCTGCATTTTCAGTTTTTTCACCAACATTGTTTGGGTCAGGCAGTGAAACCTAACATAGCGTATTCTCTTTGCTCTCACTCTCCCTGTCTCTCTTTCTCATGCAAATCAATTCTGGTTATTAAATGAGTAAGAAAAACACAGTGATCTGATTGGCCAACAGCCCTCCAGGCCTGTGCAGTAATTGTCCAATAATAGCATGGGTCTGGAATGTACCTTTTACATCTTGGAACTTGCTTTCTTGAACGACCTAACTGTACAGAAATATTACAATACTCATTTGGAATTCTCATTAACTTTGGCAGTTGGTAAAAACAAAAAAGGTTCATCTGAATGTTATTGGTCTGCTTAAATGAATCTCTGCAATAGGGACCACTTTCTCAGTACTGCCTGTAAGTTATGGGGGATGAAAAAAATAACAGTTTAACTCTGATTTTGTTGTTCTTAGTGATGTTATATCTCAAGCCATTTTATAAGCATAAAAACATACTTCGGGGTATGCGGTTACTGAATATTTGCCACACACCTCCCTTTGAAAGACACACAGCTGGCATCTTGGAGTGAGGTTGAAGACTGATGGTTTTATCCTACAATAGTATAACAAACTAAACACAACACTCATACTGCACACACACTGTGTACACATTAAACATACATTCAGACTGTGCATGAAACACAGATTCAAACTGCATGCACATACTGTACTACACACTCACTTTACACACAGTAATCCAACATACATACGCATACACATGTACACATTCACGCTACATGTATTGCATATCTTATTAAAGATGAACTCTGGGTTAGTGGTTCAACAAAAAGCACATTTCATTTGGTTCCTTCTGACACGTCACAGGAAAAAGCAAGGAAGAGTGAGGGTTACAAAAGGTGAGAGTGAAATGTCTGCTACTTCACATAATGCATAATATGAAGGTGTTTCATAGGCAGACTGGATGGGCTAAGCGTCATTATCTGCCATTAAATTCTATGCTTCTATTTATACAAGGCTAAACATGTCACAATGCCCTATGTGTTTTCTTTATAGATATTACTAGTCTTTCCTGTTTTGTATTTTGAAAATCTTTAATAAAAAGGCTCATGTTATAAATGTCACAGTTCATTGTGAAACAGGCTGTAGTAAAAACAAAATCAAGGCACATTTTAAAAAGGTATTTCTAAAACTGTGTTTAAACCATCTTAAATGTTTTATATTGATGTACAGAAACATTTGTAAACATCGTATACTGATATATAAAATTATATTGATCGATGTTGATAGAGGGTAAAATGTTGCTATATTGATATATGAACAATAAGTGATTTGATAACTTTTTATTGGACCAACAAGAAATTCACTGAACATTTAAGCTTTTGGACTACACACAGAGTCCTTCATCAGAAAATAGCAGTTATACAAGAAAATTATTTCAAATCATTACAAGTACCAGAACAGAGTTGGTAAAAAGAAAACTTTTACACATGGATGTGACAGTTGTGTTGATAAATAAGGAGAGAAACTGGATATAAAAGAGAAACAAAAATCAGATAAAAGTACACAGTTTGAAACCCTAGAAACATAGAAACATAGACTTTGATGGCAGATAAGGACCGCTTGGCCCACCTAGTCTGCCCATTTCCCTACCTACAGGATAAGCTGCAGATCCTAGTTAACCAACATCCTATTTCTTCCTACCCCCTCAAGAATTACCTTATGTCTGTCCCATGCATTCTTGAATTCTCCCACAGTTTTAGACCCCACAACCTCCTCAGGAAGGCTGTTCCATGCATCCACCACCCTTTCTGTGAAAAAATACTTCCTCTCATTGCCCTGAGCCATTCTCCCTCTATCCTTAAATTGTGCCCCCTTGTTCTTGCACATCTCTTTTTCTGAAAGATGCTACCTTCTTGGACTTTGTTGATTCCCTTGAGGTACTTAAAAGTTTCTATCATGTCCCCTCTCTCCCTTCTTTCCTCAAGGGCATACATATTAAGGTCCTTTAGTCTCTCCTCATATGGCTTCTCTTGTGGACCCTGCACCATTTTAGTTGCCCTCCTCTGGACTGCCTCCACCCTGTCTATATCCTTGCTGAGATAGGGTCTCCAGAACTGGATGCAGTACTCCAGATGGGGTCTTACTAACTGTCTGTACAGAGTGATAACAACTACCTGTTTTCCACTGGTTGTGGTGTAAATCAGTCCTCACAGGAATGGAATGTAATGTTGCAGGTGAAGGCCTATACATTGTGGATTATTAATTGCCTTACTAAAATAAGCATTTGTCATTGCCGAATGTTGACTTGCTGGCATTGGCATTGGTAGTGCAGGACTTAGAGAGATGCATAATAGGAATGGCAGTGAAATATTGAACTAACGCCAACCCCCCCATGCAGAGACTGAAAGGCATTGGAGGTGTGCCTTTGGGTCATCGGCCAAAATGCTTATGCCATTCCACCTCACCCTATCCTGCAGACAGCAACAGGTGTCGCAGTGTGCCATGGGGTCTTTGGCCCTTATGCTCACCCCATTCCATAAGGAAATAAGCTGAGATGGGTGCAGAATAGGAGAATGGGGTGAACAATGGGACCGAAGACCCCAAATCACACCTCAATGCCTGTCAATGGGTGCAGGGTATGGGTGGAATGCTGTGAGCATTACAGCCGATGAACCAAGTCACCCTCCCGATGCCTATCAGTCCCTACAGGATGGGGCATTACAGTTGGAAACCCTAATGCCCCAGGATTTTGTTGGTATTTTCACTCCAAATTTTCAACATGGGCTTTTTGGGACCCCACCTCATGAACAGTGCCACTATTATTTCATTACTCAATCCTGAAAGGTGATTTCGCCCAGTGACTGTGCCATTTGGCGCCACAGGTGTGGAAACACATATTGGGCAGGGTGTGAAAAATGACAGTTATACTGTTCATGAGGAGGTATGAAAAAATGGCAATGCCAAAAATCTGGAATGAAAATATGAAAAATTGGTGAAGTTAAGAGCGTACATGGAAACTGTGCAATGCACCCCCATAACACAATCACGTTTTGGAATTTTTTCACCAAATTTTCAGCGTGGACCTTTTGGGACCTCCTGTCATGAACAGTGACACTGTGATTGTGTTAATCTGTCCCAGAAGTTGATTTCCCACAGTGACCAAGCCATTCTGTGCCACAAGTCCAAAAACATTTTTGGGGAATGATGTGAAAAATGACAGCTGTACTATTCATAAGGAGGTGTGAAAAAATGGCAATGTTGAAAATTTGGAGAGAAAATATTAAAAACTGGTGAAGTTATGAACGTGTGTGGAAGTTGTGCGATGCACACTCAGAACGCAGTCATTGTTTGGAATCTTTTCACCAAATTTGCAACCTGGGCTTTTTAGAACCTTCCCTCATGAACAGTGGCACTGTCATTTCATTAATCCATCCTGAATGGTGATTCTGTGCAGTGACCACAAAATCACCTTTCAGGACTGAGAAATGAGATGACAGCACCAGTGTTCATGAGGTGGGTTCCCAAGAACCCCATGTTGAAACTTTGGTGCCAAAATTCCAAAAAATAACTAAGATATCAACCTAAGATGAACCCCCATTGACTCCCATTATATGGCTTACCTTCGATTCTTCATTTTGCAGTTTGACTTTGCAGAGTGACAGCACTCACTCTCCAGAGGTAAGTATGGGATGAGGGGGGTGCGGGGAGGTAGGTGCACAGATGGAGGGTTGGGATGGGGAAGGGGATGGCAACACAACAATAGACTGTTTCCTTTTTTATAGGTACAAAAAAACAGTAAAGGACAGTTTTCTTCTTTCACAGGAAATTTTTTAATTATTGTGGGCACATTGGGATGGGCTCCCAGGCTACCACAACAGTGGGGGGGGGGGGGCATGGTGAAATGGGGATTGGGCATCCCAATTTCAACAAATCATATAGAGGGATATGGGAAGGAGGGAGCCCATCCAACACCGGGAGTGAGCATCCTGGTGTCGGAAGAACATAAAAAAAATGTTGGCATGCTGAGGTGGGCTTCCAGTGTGCCACATTTAGAGAGGGGGATACAGGCTGACACGGGGATTGGGTATCCTGATGTCAGCTTTTTGGGAGTGTGTGGTGGGTTGCAGGAGCCATCATGTTTTGGCACACTAGGGTGGGCTCCCAGTGTACCACATTTAATGGGGGGAATACATGATGACATGGGGACTGGGTACC
The DNA here is from genome assembly GCA_016271365.2 of Neoceratodus forsteri. Taxonomy (NCBI): domain Eukaryota; kingdom Metazoa; phylum Chordata; order Ceratodontiformes; family Ceratodontidae; genus Neoceratodus; species Neoceratodus forsteri. Next base: position 317,775,185 of record CM057456.1, read on the forward strand.
CCAATGTTGGCTTTGCACGACTGTGTGGTGGATGGTAGGAGTTGTAATTGTAGAAAGCCACTCTGCAGCTACTTTATTTATTGAAATGTTTCACCAGGAAAGGCACACTGAGCAAACATGTTGTTCATAATGCCAGCCATGCGCATTACTGTGCACTGTAATGCACATGGCCAGAGTCTTGTCATCTGCCTCTGCAGTGATGAAAATGCACCTGATTGCAGCAGCAGATTTCTTTCAACTTTTTGGCTCTCATTGAAGTTTTCTGTAATTGCCAGCATGCTCACTGATTGGCAGCTTAGGGAGGCACCCAATAAAGTGCCTCTGCATTTGCCACAACACTGACACACCTCTGAAATGTGCTACTACCACAAGATGTTGTTTGCGCATGCGTGCAAGCCAACATAAAAAGACAGCAGACTGTGTGTGTGTGTGTGTGTCTGTGTCTGTGTGTGTGTGTGTGTGTGTGTGTGTGCATGCGCACACTCTGCACTGAACAACAGCATTTCTGTGTGAATGCAAATATATGAAACCAGCAACCATTGATCACTACCACTTAACTACTTTGTGTTTATTATCTCGTGTGCAATGTTTACAAAACTTGATATACCTATGTGCTAGTTTTATTAGCATTATTAGTTTATATTGTAAAGGAATAATAAAATCCATTTTTATGTTATTCTGAGGTTGTGTCATGCAATGTTCATTTACAAATTATAAGGACCTTTATATGCAGTAGGTTGTGAAGGAGAACTTGAGCAGTTTTCCATTGTTTTGCATGAGCCATGAAGCAAGGGCGGGGGATGTTTAAACAGGATCTAACAGGAAATGATAAATAACTGACATTCCAGCCTATTGTTCTGACAGAACAATAGGCTGGAATATACAACAGGAGTTGGGGCAAAAATAAGATAAAAAATATATCTTAGTGTCATCAGTAACAGCAAGATATCAAAAAAAATAATTGTTACTGTTGTCACAATGGATATCTTTTAAGTTACTGTCATCACAGTGGAATACTGAACCAATCAGAGAGCAGCTTCTACAATGCTGATGACATCATAATGCCTAGTACATTACTAAAGCAGGCACAGTTAAGTGGTTCCAAGATGGCTGCTTCACACTGTACCTATTGAGGAGGAGTATGTAGAGCAGGCACTCTAAATTGCTGTTGGAAAGGTTTGAAAAAGGTATACCACTGTTGCCACAACAATTTTCAATTTAGAGTGCTTACTGGACTCTCTTGTGGGGGTCTTCTTGGTCTCCCTAGTCCCTTCCTACTGTTTTTGCAGCTTTTCTGGCAATAGTGAGTCCTAGATGGTGGAGGAGTGCTGCAGTGGGTGCTGAAAATAAAGTCCTTCAGGCAGATTGGGAGGAAGAGTCTCCAGTGGAGTGTGTGGGAGAGGAGCGATGGAATGGAGGAACCGAAGAGCAGTGGAGATGTGGAGACATGGAGCTGCGGAGTTTGAAGCCAGGGGAAATACAAAATTGGGAGTGCTGGACCTGTGCTGTGGAGTTGTGTAGCTGTGGAGTTGGTGGACAGGGGTGCTGGCACACTCCGAGTGCTCCGGAGAGAGCTTTGGACTGTCTGGACTTTTTGGAAACTTATAAAGGCATTAATTATAATTTTAATTATAAAATAAAGGAGAAAAGTTTGGGAAAAGCAGGCTAAAGCTTGAAAGGCCTGCTTAGTAAAGGTAATAGTAATGACAATAAGTAAGGTGTGGAAAACCATATACGGAAAACAGAAAAAATGGCAAAATTGATAAATTGAAAGAGCATTTTAAATGAAATCAAAGCTAAAGTGCTCTTTTTTTGTGGGAATTAAATTAGGTATTTATGGTTTTCCTAAAACACTTCTTTGACCATTGTGTAAAACTCTTTAAAAGTACAGTAACTTAGGTAAATTCTGGGTTAGAATATATTTTGATTGGTGGTACGTTAGCTGTCACTATTACGTCATTGGGTATCAGACAGATTAGATATACTATATACGAGCTTAACAATACATGTTCTATGTATCACGCAAACGTGGATAGTAATTTAATTTGAAACATTTTTGGGTAGTGTATTTAGTGCACAGACTCAGCATTCTTTTAGCTGTTGAAGCAAGAGCGTGTGCAGCAGTGAAGTAGTGAACTGAAACCGGGATTCGGCATAGTTCGACTTTTTCTTCCTCTATTACTGCCAGATTTTGAAAAAAGTTGAGAGCATTTTTGGCTGCAGCAGAATTCAAAGATTCTAAAGAAAGAAAGCAGGGACACGCTGCTTGTAATAACTAGGAACCGGTAGATGGTGGAAGTCTGTGACTGTGCTTTAAATACCGTGAATAAACTTTAAACAACTGTTTGGAAGGTAACTAGAAGCATAGAAGTATAGAAGCTTCTCTTTTTGCACCTCCATTTTTTTCTGCCTGGTTTCTTTTGATTTTCTAAATATTTTATATAATTAGCAGTGAGTCCTTTTCATTTTATGCCAGTTTATTTATAGATGATGTCAGTGGCTAAACTTACCCAGAATAGAAGTAAAAGAGCACAACTGGGACAGCACCCAACCAGTGGGCTGAGTACCCTTCTGGACATAGGGATCCAAGTATATTTTTAAAAGAATCCGTGGAAAGGCTTCTGTTATAAACTTTAATTTAGAAGTAATATTGTTGGAAAATACGTTTTATTTGTATTCTTTTTTTTTTTAAACCGCAGTGCCATTGGAATAAAGTCAGAAGATAAAGAGAATAAGATGAATTACAAAAGTAGAAGATATAACCCAGGAAGAAATAAAGGAAGAAATAAAGTGAATCCATAGTAACAGCTAGAGGAAAAAACTAAAATGACTAAAGTATAAAATTATAATTTGGAAATGGCTCATGGGTTCTTACACATAGGAAACTAAGAATTCATCCAACGTAACAGGTTCAGCTGGACATTTTAATGAAATTGTGTAAGAGTGATTAGGGCATCTGAAAGTGTAAAGTTTGAATATTTGATGGTTGAAAGTAGCAAAGAAGGTGCATACGAGGAAATTTTAAACTATTATTATTCCATGGTGAATTATTCACTTCTTTTATAAACTATTTCTAGAGCATTTTTTATACTGTTAGGCCCAGATATTCAAACTGTGCCAAAAAAGTGCGCAACAACAGAAGCAAGCGCAAGTCCACTGCGCCCATGCACAATAAGCGCGATATTCAAAAATTGCGCAGATCAAGATGCGCCTGGGGCACACAACTGAATATCGTGCCACCTGCACCGTAGCGCAACCAGGGATGTGCAGTGGGGCAGTTCAGATGCACAATAGCACAACCAGCGATGCTCAGTGGAGCAGGGCAGCAGTGCAACAGCATAACCAGGGATGCTCAGTGAAGCAGGGCAGCAGTGCAACAGCACAACCAGGGATGCTTAGTGGAGCAGGGCAGCAGTGCAACAGCACAACCAGGGATGTGCAGGGACAGGATGCAGGGGCCCACCACCCATGCTACAGATGGGCAGAGGAGCACACAGCAGAATGGACATCGCCCCCCACACCCCATGCACTGTACAGCTGGAGCTGGAATAACCACCAGCCCATGGATACCAGCAACAAACCCACAGCCAGGGCATGGTGCCCCAGCACACCCCCCTGGCAAGCTGTGCCCGGCACACAAGGAGGTCCAACCACCCCATGCCACACCATCCCACAAATGCAGAGCACACCCTGCACCGTGATCCCCAGACACCCTGCCCAGGAGCAGCATCCACCAGTGCAGGACACCCCATGCATGCCACCACCCCCACTGTGACAATGCAACCCTGTGCACCACAGAACCATTCAAGGCAGCCCCACCACGAGCACCCATCAGTGGGTGGCAGCACACAGAGATGCAATGACTGCATACACAGTACCACCATGCATGTCCCCCTGAGGTACAGCTGAGAGACTGACCATGCATCGGCACATGAGGTACCCCACAAGTGACAGGGCATGCCTCGGACCCCGCCACCAGTGGTACAGCACCCTGCACACCCTCCCAAGGGAACACCCCAACCCAGAACTGGCCAAAACAGCCAGTGTAGACACCCACAGTGGTGCATGGAAGCATGCACCACACAGGATGCAACACAGTGCATGGACAAACACCCACCCATACCCAAGGGCACACCAACACAATGGACACAGTAGCGGGGCAACCAAGCCCCCAGCATGTGGCCATGGAAACTGCGTACACATGGCCAGCACCCCTCCATGGCACAGGAGTGCCAGCCACCCTGCGCAGGCACCATGGAGCTGTACGCCACCAGCATGCACCCGGAGCACAAGTGACAGACAGTGGTCCACATCCCCTGTGACACACACAAGTGACAGCATAGAGGTGGGACAACAACAGCGGAGGCCACAGTGCCACCTGAGGCAGACATGCACCACATGCACCACACCAGTGACAGGAGGCAACCCGGCATTGTGCCGGGTACAGTGGCTGTCCAGCATGGACAGCCACCACTGACATGCCAGTGGACCATGCAGGTCACAAACATGCAAGGGTGTCAGCTGCACAGGCCATGGATGGTCTGACAGGTGCACCATGGACACAGTGCATGCACCATGGACCACTGCACACAGTCATCCAGTGCACAGGGAACAACACATAAACCACAGACAGTGACTGATAGCTACTCCCACACCATAGTCACTTCCCCTATGGACACACACACATATGCCCATGACTGCACCACCCCTGATGCCATGCACACCACTGCAGCTGAACACCTTTAGCCCACTGCAAATCAGAGACCACCACAGTAGGCATAACAAAGCAAATGTATTTTAAAAGATCAAAAACAACTATTTACATACAGTATATGTACAAAAGGTTGGGGAAGGGCCACAAACCAGGTGGGGATGGGTAAGGGGCTGGGGTGAACAAATGGTAGAGGGAAGGAGGGGTGTGAGGGTGGGTCCGGGAGGTAGGGAAAATCATGGGGTGAAACATGTTCAGCGGGAGCCCTGCTCCCCACTCTGAATGCGCCTCCCACCATGCCTCCTTCAGTCTCCCAGATGGTCTATCCATTGCAAAATCTCCAGGAAGGCCCAGGCCACCTGAAGTATCTCCTGCAGCGTCCGCTCAATGGTCTGCAATCATCATCTACCTAGGACAAGGAAGCAGAGTCAATAGGTGTGAATGCACAGCCCCCTGCAGCCCACTCACTGAGCATGGCATACAGCCATGGGATATGCCTCTGTCATAGTGTGTGACCACCCACAGTGATCGTGTCCACAAAACCTGCCCACCCAGGCACACACAGCCATGCAGACCGCTGCACACATCCACTGCCCAAGTCCTGCACAGCACCACCGTGGCTGTACAGTGACATGGCTATGCAGTGCAAAGGCAGTGGCACAGCCATGTACCGGGTGCATGCATAGACCACCATTGATGCACTCCCAGACATGCAGTGCCACTGGACAGTGCTGACTGTAACATGTTGTGTGCATGGCAGTGGTGTCAATGGATGGTGGCCATGCCCCACTGCCCACCCTGTTACACAGCATGCACAAAAAATCCTAGATGTAAGGCACTCACCATCATCAGGCTGGTCCCTGCACTGGTCTTGTACAGCCACCCTTGCAGCATGATGTGGGTCACACAGCAGCCTCCCCTCCCTGGCATGCTGGCACTCCTCAGGGCCTAGGTTGCAAACATGGAGAGAGGAACATCAGTACAATCCAGTAGCAAAGTCCCCCCAACCCTTGGGTGTGTGTGATCCCACACAGCCATACCTATCTGCCTCCCACCCCTATACCACCACCATGGCCCACACTGGATGCCCCCTCATGTGCTGGACACATGCCACCATGATACCCGTATGGACATAAACAATGTATGGATGGGGCACCTACCTGGCTGTGGAACCACGCCCCTCCTGGTGTGTGACCACAGGTGGGCAAGCCTGTCCGGGTCCCTTCACTACAGGTCCCCATAGCGGTACCTGCACTGCTCTGCCATGCGCTGTATGCCCATCGCCTCCTCCAGGGCCACCACCAACTCCTCCCACATGGCACTCCTGGCCCTGTCCAGGGGTGCCTTCCCAAATAGAGCAGCAGCATGGGGCTCCACCAGGGACACTAGGTTGGCCAGTTTTACCTGGCTCCAGATTGGTGCCCATCTCCGTGCCATCCTCCAAGCATTCAGTATCAAAATGGCACTCTGTAGCACACGTCCAACATGTGTGAATGATGCGAGGTACTGTGCTGCCATTCCCCATCGCACTGTCACCGAACAGTGTGATAGAGGTGCACCCATGCGGACACATGGCACCTAGGGGCAAAGGTTGGCACAGGGTCAGGGGTCTCTCATGCATGGACCGCCACAGCACAATTGGTACTCTCCACGTGTAGCACGGTAGGGTGCCTGTGTGGGACTTCCTGTAATGGCCTACCATGCTGTGGCTCCATGGCACCTATGACGCCCCAGTGCCAGAGCGCCATACATGTGAACAGCACAGTAGCACCACTGATACAATGGTGGCCATGCCCTGCACTGCCTCCCATGCACAGCACATCAGCAGCATGGCAGGCGTCAGTGTCAGCACCCCAGGCATGTGCCGTTCGGTGTCCACTGTGCATGTCACAGAAATGTGTCCTTGCCTGAGCAACTTCAACACAATTGCGCAAGGCACAACAGCGTGATATTCAGCCGGCATATGCAAATCAGCTCATCAGCTGTTCAATGGCGCAGATACTACATTAGCATCCACTTAAAATTGCACCTCACCTCATTTGCATGTGTTGTGCTATATAAAAGTGACATTGGGCTGCAGAGGCCATAGTCTGGTATTGCAGTCTATTGTGGTGAGTTGCATGCTGTTTGGGAGTGTGGACTGTGGTGTGCAGGAGATGCATGGGACTGCACAGTCAGAGGTAACACCTGTCATTCCCACAGGATCAATGATGAGTGATCATGAGGTGGAGGAGGAGGAACAGAGACGTAGGAGGAAGAGGATTCCAAACTTCACCAAGGCAGAAACAGATGCCCTGTTTGAGGCCTACCTTGACCGGGAGCTGCTGCTCAGCGGACAGTGGGGAACACCACAGGCCCTTGCTGCTGCATGGGGAGAGGTGGCGTGTGCTGTCAACCAGCATGGCAGCTACCAGCGGTCTGTGCAGGAGTGCAAGAAGATGGTGGGCACAGACAGGAGGACAATTAAGGATAAGGTGGCTGCCATCAGGGCAGCAAGGCTGAGACCGGTGGGGGGCAGCCGGCCGTGCAACTCCTGACCCCACAAGAAGAGCAGGTTGCTGGCAGCATGCGGCATTGTGCCATCGAGGGTGTTCCAGGTGGTGGATTCCATACAGGTGGTAGCCCGTCACTGCATGGTAGGTCCTGATCTGTCACTGAGGGGGGATGACACAGGGTAGGGCAGATACATTAATGCTACTGTGTTCTCTTACAGCTCCTGAGCATCTACATGGGTCAGCGGTGGTGGGCTCGTCCACTGAGGGCGATACCCTGGACACAGAGGAGGGCCCATCCACCTCCACAGGTGTCTGGGGGTCAGGACGACAGTGGGCCCACCTGGCTGTCTGGACTGATGTAGGTGGAGCAGGTATGGAGGAGGCCCTACCTGTGTCCCAGTGTGCCAGCGTCCATGGATGCCTGCATGCTGAGACTCGGACTGGTGCCAGATCCATCATTGATGATGATGGAACTCACATCATGGACAGTGATACATGTGGGCCGCAGGATGGCCACACAGCAGGTTACAGCACTGGCGTAGCCGTGGGTGGTGCCGCCGTGGAGGCCTGCGTGACATCACAGTCCCAGCCTGTGCCTGTCTGCACCAATGGAGCAGCACTGGTGTGTTTCCAGGACAGTGGGGCTGTTGCAGCCACTGCGGCGGCACCATTGAGCCCTGGAGAGCAGCAGCTGGAGGGGCAGTGTCAGCAGTTGGCCAATGGCCATGGGGAGACAGTGTCGGGGGGCGGTGTCAGTGCACCGCCTGTGGACATGCCCAGGCATGGCTCTGGTGTGCAGCACCCACCCTCAAGGGGTGCTGCCCATCAGGGCCATGAACACCGTGAGGGACTGCATGCCGATCAGGGGGATGGCCTCTTAGATGAGCACACCTGCATACTCCATGATTCAGTCGATCGGCAGTTGCAGCTTGTGACGGCGGTGGATGCACTCAGTGCAGCCCTTCACCAGGCAGAGGAGTGGTGCAGCAGGGACACTGGTCTGCTCCTGGCAGGGATGGACCGGCTGTGGGAGGATGGGACCGCTGCCATTGACAGGCTGACACAGACAATCACAGCTGTCATGGCCACAGTGGGCACACAGTAATTTGCCCATGCATCGCAGACATCATGCAGAGCAATGTCCACCCCCCATTCTCGGCGTCAAGCAACACCCTCCTTGTCGACACCGGGTTCAGCTGTGGGTATCCCGAGCATGCCTGGCACAGGCATGTTCAGTGAGCTGCAGACTCCTGCTCGAGAATGGTCACGTTCACACAGCAGAACCCTTGGGGGACTGTCAGTGCCACCCCATTAGGCCATTGGTCAGCCTGTCACTGCTGGCGGGTCTCGGTGGGGCTGCCCATGCATCCGTGGTGGCTGTGGCACTGTGGTGCGTGACTGACCTGTCTCCCACCAAGGCTACTATCTGATGCTGCCCTGTGTGCAGTGTGTTGTTCAACGTGCAATGCACAGGTGGGGTACCCAGCCCTGCACACACACACACACACATACGTTCCATCTGCACACCCTCCCAGCTGCTGTCCACTGTGATGTGTGTATGATGATGCCTGCGTTGCACTGTCCGCCACTGTGCAATGGTGCTCAGTGTCTGACACACATACAATAACAGGCACTGGGCATGGTGGTCTGTGGACATATGTGTGTGTCTAGTGGTGGCAGTTGAGGTCAGTGTGCCTCCTACCCTTTGTGCATGTCTTGTGGGTGTGTGTGTGTGTGTGTGTGTGTGTGTGTGTGTGTGTGTGACCACGTGCCATGTTAGACCTTGCCCATCCCTGACGGCATGTGCTGTTCCATGCTCAGCCAATTCCCTTTATGACATGCACCCCTGGGGTTTGTCCATGCATGTTTGTGGGTTGTGCCCTTGCCATTGGTGGTTGCACATGGCCCCATGACTTACCCTGGTTGGTTGAAGTGCTCCTCTGTGATGGTGTCCTGGTACAGCTGCACCAACCAGATCAGTTGGGGGTCCCTTCGACCAAGAGGGGGCTGCCCATCACCATCTGCACCAGCATCCTCATCGTCCCCATCACTGTTCTCCTCTTCAACCTGTACAGCTATCCCACAGTTGTTGGCCATGTTGTGCAGGATGCAACAGGCCAGGAATAGCCCACAGGTCTTTGAGGGGCTGTACTGTAGGGCACCGCCAGACGTGTCCAGGCAACGGAAATGTGCCTTCAGCATCCCGAACACCCACTTGATGACATTGCGTGTGGTGGCATGTGCCTCATTGTAGCACTGCTGTGATGGGGTCGCGGGCTACCGGTATGGTGTAAGCAGCCAGGGACGGAGTGGGTATCCACTGTCACCTGTGTGTAGAGGGTGGACATTAGTTTGGTGATCAGCATCACCCTGCCATGGGCCATCTAGGCCAGTAACCATGTCACCTCTGACTATGCCCTCCAAGATCCATGTCTTTCTGTGTGATTTGCATACTCACCCACTAGGTGGCCAGTGGGGATGTCCCCACTCTCGAACCTGTGGCACAGTGTGGACTGGTGCCAGATGAAGGCATCATGTGCTCCCCCAGGGTGCGTGGCACTGCCATTGGTTATGCGCCCCTGGCATCGCACACCACCTGGCAGTTGATGCTTGCGTACCCCTTCTGATTTATGTATGCAGCCCCTTTGGGGCCAGGTGGCATGCGGATGGCCACATGGGTGCAGTCAATGTCCCTGAGCATGCCAGGCATACGTGCTACCCTGTGGTACTCCTGTATGTGTGCTGTGTGCTCCACCAGTGTGCTGGGAAAATGGATGTACTCTGCAGCATGTGGCAGCAGTGCACTGAGGAATTGGGTGAGTGGGTGTGATGTGGCTGACTGGGTTATACCTGTCATGTCCCCTGTTGGTCTCTGGTGAGCAGGCACATGACAGCTGTCACTTTGGCCTCCACTGACAGAGCATGGCTCCGTTGTGTGGGTGCCTGCATCACATCACTGCATAGTTCACAGAGCTGCCTCAGGATCACCTGGTTCAGGTGATACCGGCCCATGATCTTAGTGTCACTCTACAGCTCGAAGCTGGTGTGGGCTCGGTACTGCCTGTTGGGGGCATACCACCGACGGGTCCTTCCATGGTCATGCCCCCCTGCAGCCGGCCTTTTCACACCCTTCATTACTGCCTCCATCTGAATGGTGGCACTGGCCATGTCCCTGGCTTGTGTTACACCCCTGGCAGCTGTATTAACATTCCCCCTGCTGTCCTTACTGTTACTCCCCCTGCACCAGGAACACCTCCCAGTATTGGGCATTCTGCCCACTGTCAATGCCCTCAGTCCTATGTGGCACTTCCCACTTTCCTCCTGCACAGTAGCACAGGCTCCCCACTCCTTCCCTGTTCCTGGTGGTTTCAAGGTGCTCTGTCCTGCTCCTGCCCTGTCCTGCTCACAGCTACTGTGTGCCTGCTTGCAGTTAGCTTGCTCCCACATGTGGCTTTCCTGTAGCATTCTTGCACCTCTCTCTTGTTCCTTTTTATTTTGGATCATTTCTGCTATCGCTCAACTTCTGTTTGCTCCCCTATTGCGCATGGCACATGCTGTTGAATATCGCACTGCGCCAATTATTCATGGTTCCTCCCCCTTTGTTGTGCATGCATTCATTACCATTGTGCTCTTGTGCATTGCAATTTGGGGGCGCAGCTGCCTCCTGCTGAATATCACACAATGGCTCATTTTTGGACTCATGCTGGCACATCCCTGTTGCGCATGGCGCAATCCTTTTGAATATCTGGGCCTTAGTGTTGTACTCCTTTTTGCTCAGCCTAGATAATATAGAACATAAAGAAAGTAAATAATGATGAATATGCTGTCAAAAAAAAGAATAAATGCAAATCCTACATGTTACAAAAATCAGAAATAGATTATAATAGATAGGCAACTGTGTGTTATGGATTTTTTTTACACACCCGAGGGGTGTAATAACTCATAAACCTCGAGAGCGAAGCAGAGCTGAGGGTGTGTGAAAAAAATCCATAAACACACAGTTGCTTATTTTTCATAACTGGTGCAGGGTTTACTCAGTGTCTCAGTCTGTCCCCTATTTACAGACACACACACTCACTCACTCACACACACTGTCTGTCACACACACACACACACTGTGCAGTAGGGAAACTTTGTTTTTTTATTAAGAAAAAAATTACTGCTGACTGTGAGGAAGCGGCAACATTTGAGTGCGTGGGGTTGGGCAGAAGCCCTTACAGAAATCAAAGAACAGATGTTTCAGAGCGTGCTGGGTCAGGAGAAGTCTTGACTGAAGCATGACAATGGCAGGATCAACCAGATAGCTTTTTTTAAATTGTTTTCCCTGAAAGGCAGGATTAACCAGATACAGTAATTGATAGCAATTATTTACCACAGCTAGTCTAGGATTACTTCAAGGACTAGTCTGTCCATCGCAAAGGGAAATTTTAGTCGCCATGTTTTTTGATACTGTTGGCCCACCCACAGAGGGAGTAAGGGCCAATAATGTGGCATGCTGCACAGAATGACACTGCTAGTGAGAGGAAGTTTTAAGAAATGCCATAATAACTCAATTTCGAGTTATTACGGTGTTTTGGAGAACCTGAAAGCAGTTTGATAAAGGGGGTCACCAGTAATTATAAAGAAATTAAAGAAAAGTCTGAAAGGAATGGTAAAGAAAACAGAGAGGAAAATTACTAGCTATATTCTAGCCCCAGGAAGTCAAATAAACCTTGTGGGGAAAAGAGACACCTTAAGAATTCAAGGTTCAATCCTTCCCCCATAAGTTCCTCCCCCATAACAATAGATAAATTAAATTATAGACAGTTAAATATGAATGAACATCCACTGATGAGATCTATAAGGATACTTGAAACAGAGAATGGAGGTACGATTTTACAAGAAGAGTTAGAACAGAAAGAACAAAAGGAGCAACAGACTCAGATAAAGGTGGGGAAGTTAATACATAATGTTCTGAGGTATATTTAGGAAAGGAAAGAAAGCGGCAGATTAAAAATATAGATTTGGAGCAAAGAAATGTTAAAAGCAATGTTAGAGATGTCTCACATTAATGCCCTAGTGCTTCATTTCTCTGTGATTTTGACACCTTTCTTACTCCATCTGTGCAAAGACTTTAACTAGACCCTCCAGGCCTAATTCTAAAAGAGTTACACCTGGCGTAACCGCATTTGTGCCAAAAAGAATGGTGCAAGTAGCAAGTTACGCCAACAGTTGTGAAGTGCAGGATTCTACTATATGGCCTGTGACGTGCCGCAGGCCACTTGCACCAAAGTGCAGTTATGCCAGCAGTTGCACCCTAAAACCCCTGTGACATGGTGCTATGAGGTTTATGGCATCAGTTGCACTCTATTCTACAAGGCCAGCAACAAAGTCCCCAATATCAGGATTCTACAAGAACCCCCAGAGGAGAACCAGCAACATATGTTACACTAGCATTTAGCTGGTGTAAAGGTACATACAACCTCCGGGGGTTCTGTAAACCCACTGCACCCATTCCACGATGTGCCCTCCCATGGCCAGAACACCCCCACTTGTCTCCCCACAGGGCATCCCACAACCTCCCCAGCCCCTGATCCCCCATAGCAGAGGTACCCAGTAGGGCATCTCACACCCAAGCCCCCAGAACCCCCAAACTGTGAATGCCCTACAGGGCAGCCCTCACAAATCATGCCCCTGAACCCCACACCACTATCAGCCCTGCAGTACAGCTCTGTCACCCCCAAGCACAAGTCCATGCAGTGCTACAAACCTTTACAATAATTAATGCCCCATACTCCCTGCTAGTCTAGTGGCCCCCCACCCAGCAGTACCAATAAAAGCCCACCCTGACCCATCCTAGCTGGTGACTGGCAAAACCCCTCTCTCTATCATGGCCAGCTATCGATCTGAGCTCCTTCTGAGGCTTATTGTATAGGACAAGCTCAGAAATGAATGAACACATTAATTTTTGAGTGCGTCTATACAGTAAGTGCTCAGAAGGAGCTCAGTCAGTGTCTGGCCAAGGTGGTGAAAGGAGGGTTGTGGCAGTCACTGGCTGGGGATGTTTCGGGGGTACGGGGTGTATTGGCACTGCTGGGGGAAGTGGGGTGCCACAGGACTACTGGGTACATAATTGCAGTTCTGATTGTATTGCACACATTGCAGACTTCCTGTGCTGTACATACTGTACAGTACACCATTCACATGGGGATCAGGGTAGGTGTTGGGGACCCTTGGTGGCACAACAGTTGGTAGGGGGCCTCTAGCCCTGTGGAGCTCTGCCAGGTATCGGGCATGGAGGGGGGCACTTGCACCTTGCAGGATAGCAGTTGTGCCTTGTGATATCCTCACCAGGTACACCCTCTGTTCTGCATACCTGGCTGTATGTCACAAGTCACAGGACTTAGACATGGGGACCCTGCTCCTTTTACAATAGGGTGTAGGGTCAATGTTGCAGCTGCGTTTTGGCACAAGTTGCATTTGGCAGCAACTTGCACCAAGCTTCTAGAATCTCACCCTCCATCTAGATTTTCACTAAATATATCACATCTAATCCAGAATAGAACTGGAGAAAACTTAGAAGATGTACATGCAATGGTAGAGAAGAGTAAGGATAGTAATATAATGAATGAAAGTGAAGTAAGAGCGTCACCTCTATCGGACATTTTAAAAGAAATAAAGAACGGCATTCTACTAAATAATGAACAGCTGATTAATTTTACAACAATGCTCAGCAGAAAATTGATGAAGAAGGGTGAAAAGGATACTAGTGTTGAAGAGATAAGAGATACAAAGTATGGAAAAAGAGATAGACAGAAATATAATCAAAGGAAAATATAAAGGTTACAAAGACAGAAATTGACAATAAAGAAAAGGGGAAGATAGAGAAATTAGTACAGAATTTACAGGGAAATAAAGCAATTAGAAATAGCAAAACATTTAGGGAAAAGATACAGAGGAGTAAAGGGAACGAGAAGAATCAGGATCAGAGTAAGACAAGGAAGGGAAAAAGAAAGAAAGAAAGTGGAAATGAGGAATATGAAGAGTTTGAGGAAGAAGATACAACAAAAAACATAAGGAGCTGAATGAATATAAAAATAAAGGGCAAAATCTTAATGAAGAAGGAAGAATGTCAGAAAAGACTGAAGATATTTTAAATATAGAAAAAAGGAGAGAGAAAAACAGATTGAGAAAGGAGAAGGACTCTCTACATTTTTCCTTAAAGGTATACCACAAGCAAAAAATGAAAATCATGTAACTTTAAACCTGGTTGTATGCAATGTATGCAAAGGTATTTTGGGAAGAATATTTGCTTGGAATAATATAAATTTTACCTACAGTATAGATATCATGGAGGTAAAGAAAAAGGTTGGATTTTTATGGTGGTAAAAAATAGTAATGTTAGGAAACAGCTACTGATTGTGAAAGAACAATTCCAGGAGATAGGAATAAAAGCATATAAAACTATAGAAGAGAGGAATATTAAGGAGAGGTTTGATTGGTCAGAAAAGGAGAATAATGAAAAGGATAAAAAACAAAAGAGTAAGGTTCAACAAAGGATATCTCATTACATGAAACCAATAGTGAGTGAACATGTATTAGCAGCAGATGTGGAATACAAGAGAGTGATAAGAGGTAGACTGCAAAAAGGGCCCAAAATAAATAGTAGTGAAATTTTGGATGATACTCAAAATGAGGAAACAGTGGATAGTTACATGAGTGTGAATTTGAGTGGAAAAGGAAAAGAAAGTGTGGGATATGTGACAGAGGAAACAATAGAAATAGAATGGCAGTTCTGTCAGAAGAAAAGTGATATAGAAAAACAGAAACTATACATTTTAAGTTGGAGTATAGCAGGAGCTGCTAGAAAATTTAAAGATAATAGATTACTTATGTTCCTAAATTAAATGCATATAATTATGTTACAAGAAACTTGTGTAAATTCCCTAGAGGGTTGCCACCTGGAAAGATATCAAGGATGGCATACTCCTGCTAAAATAACAAGTCTATATGGGTGTCCAGCAGGGGGAATTAGTACCTTTGTTAGGATGATGTCTGGTCTAATATGTATTTGGAATGTATTTGGAATGATAAGTATGTTAACATTCTGGTGAATGAAGTTGTAAGGGAAAATAAGGAGAAATGGTTACTGGTAAATGTGTATTTTCTACCTGACACCACTGCTGCTCCCATTATACACTGCATACGTAGATATGTAGAGATTTTAGAACAATTACAGATCCAGTATCCAGGTGCCATGATTATTGCCGCTGGGAGTTATAATTTAAGGTTAGGGGAGGAACAAGAAGAAAAGGGCAATAACTGGAATTTGGATGATATCTTTGAAATACCTATTAGGAAATCATGTGACAAAAAGAAACGAAAAGCTGGTAATAGATTTTTAACTGAATTATGTAAATTGAATATGCAGATTGTGAATGGGAGAGGCAGTGGGGACAAAACTGGTTTATGTGCCTTTTTTTATAAAAATGGTATGAGTTGGTTGGACTACATAATCGTAGATGTATACTCCTACCAAAAGATATGTAGCTTGGAAATGGTTGAGAACTGGGATAGTGATCATAGACCATTACAGGTGTCCTTGGAATGTCCAATTAAAATTGTCAAGAAAGGTGCGAATAGAAGAAATTGGATAGATCAGAACATGGAAGTAGAGAAAAGCAAAATAATTCAATGGAATAAAGTAAATAAGGAACAATTAAAAGGATATATAAATTAATCAGAATGAGAGAGACTAAAAAATGCGGCATGATAACATTACAGGCTAAATTAGATTTAGATTTAAAACAAGATTGGAAGGAAAATTTGTTTTTGGAATATCTGGAAATAAGAAGAATATATAGAGAATTGGAGTAACAGCAAAAAAAAAGGTAAAACTAGAAGGGCTTTTTTCGGTGCTAAATGGTATGATGGTGAATGTATTAAAATGAAATAATTAATAAATCAAATTGGCAGGAGAATAGCGAACACTAATAATGTAGAAGACCGGAAAGCCTTGAAATGATTAAAGTCTGAATATAAAGTACTGATAAAAACTAAAAAGGATAAATATAATTATGAGTTATGGAACAAACTGCAAATAGCTATACAAGAAAAAAATGGAAGTTTTTTTTGGAGATTAGTGGCATTTGGTATGGAGAATATAAGATATAATATAACAGCAGTTATCCCACCACAAAAATGGGTATATTATTTTATGACCATGTTTATTAGTAGAGAGAATATCTATGAACAAGAGATAAGTACAGAGATATTTAATATTGAAAAGTCATATTGGATGGAGTTTACAAAAGAAGAGATAGGGTTGGCAATACAAAAACAGAAAAAAAAAATAAAGCCCCAGGTATAGATAACCTTGGGGCAGAATTATATCAAACAGATGTAGAATGATGGGCTGAAATATTATTAAAATTATATAAGAATATACAAAAATATAAGAGAATACCTGAGAACTGGAATATAGGGGTAATAGTTCCCCTTTTTAAGAAAGGGGATATGACAATGTCAGAAAATCACAGACCAATAACATTATGGAATATTAACCCAAAAATATTTACTAGGCTTATTTTGAACAGAATAGAACACTGGATGGAAATAATGATATTCTCTCCTGGTTTCAAGCAGGTTTTTGTAGAAATAGGTCCATGGTGGACCAGATGTTCACTCCTAGATATATTCTGGACAAATATGTTGGTTCTAGGAGGGGGAAAGATATATACTGCTTTTATTGACATTAAGTCTACATTTGATCTGGTCCATAGAATAATCTTATGGGAAATCCTGAAAGATTTGGGTATGGATTCAGAACTATTGAATATGATTAAGATATTGCATCATGGAAATAAACGTGGTGTAAGGTATAACAAGGAGGGTGATATGAGTGAAGTGATAAAAGTTAACAGTGGGGTGAAACAAGGGTGCATTTTGGCACCAACCCTATTTAATTTATACATTGATAAAGTTGTGAGGGACCTAGAAGAGGTGAATACTTTTGTACCAAAGATAGAGGAAACTGGAATACAAATATTGTCATATGCAGATGATGTGGTGGAAATATCTCAAACTCTGCTTGGCTTAAAAAGAGCTGTTGTAGCAATAATAAAATCATTAGATAAGTTGCATATGAAACTAAATCAGGAAAAAACTAAAATAGTGGTATTTGGAAGCGAGACCAAAAATAAACAAAAATGGAGAATTGGGAATCTAGAGCTTGAAGAAGTTAGAGAGTTTACATATCTGAGGGTAATTTTTAGTGAGGACTTAAAATGGAAAAAAAAAACAAATTGAAAAAAATAAATGAAAAAGCATGTATTTATTTATTTATTGAAATTGTTTCACCAGGAAAGGCACACTGAGCAAAATGATGCTCGTCTCCCGGTGCGACCTGGGGGAAGAGGTACATGGGGAGGATAACACGCAGGTTACCACAAAGAGATACATTATAAGATATACAGAGTAGCATAACATAATTGAGATACATTGAACAGATGTACTGAGCAGCTTGGAAATTCTTGTTTACAGTATTGGCTAAACAGTCAGATTAAAACGCATTCCAGTGTATATAACAAGTTCAGACCTACAACATGGCAGTGTATACCACAAATTCAGACATACAACATTTGTTACATTAAGAACAGATTGGTGCTGTAGCTAACAGTCTAGGCAGGACAGTGAGGGGCAGAAGTGCAAGTAGGTGAAAAGAGCATTGTAGATATAAGCATTAAAGACCTTGAATGGAATTAAGCATTTTGCAAAACAAATAGGTGGAAATTCCTTTATAGCTCAGTATAGCTGTCTAAAAGCAAAAGTTAACTCCCACATTTTGTATGCCTCGGAGGTACGGGGACTTCAGGGTAACTATAAAAATTTGGAAATTGTCCAAAATAAGTATTTAAGAAATCTTTTGGGTCTCCCAACGAGGACCTCAGGGGCTGGTGCAAGATTAGAATCAGGAACTCTAGCAATCCAAGTAGAAATTGTTAAAAGAAATATAATATGCTGGAAAAAAATTATAACAGCACATAAAGATGGCCTGATATATAAATGTTGGGTGGAAGCAAAGAAAAGTGATGCTGGATGGGGCACAGATTGGTTTAGTATACTAAATCAAGTACTAAATAAAGCTGGATTAGCCTATAATCATATTTTGGGATTGGAAGGTACCATGAGGGACATATCAGAATTTGTACAAATGGCAACTCAAAGAATAGAAGATCAAGTGATTCAAATTAATCTTGGAGGGATAAAAGACTCATGGAATTGTTCTCCACTTACGAATATTAAAACAACTTTTGGAATAGAGGAATATCTATTAAAATGTGAGAATGAGAAACATAGAAAAGCAATTACTAGATTAAGGTTAGGTGAATTTGACAGATGGGGAGAGAAGTATAGTGGTTTTAACCAGGTAGATACCTGTGTATGTTGTAACAATGCTGTTGTGTCTAGTGCCCATCTAATTTCTGAGTGTAATGCACTTAAGGAGACTATACATTGAGCAGTCCTTCCAAAATCATGTAGGCATGAATAAGGATGAGCAAATAAAGGAGGTATTAAACTGTAATAAATTAAGCAAGATATTTGCCTTAGTGAATTTTGCATATGGAGTAGCAAAAAAAATGAAGTGGAGTATGTAATTAAGCTAACTGTTTCTATGGATTTGATAATTGTCTATACTGAAAATCTGTTGGATTAAAGCCATTGGAGATGAAATATAGAAATATAGTGAGAAACAGAGAATGTTAAAAGTATATGTATGTGGATTTTAATATTTTGAATGTAACAAATTATATTTTTATACATACTTGGAAATAAACTTTACCTTTTCTTACCACTAAAGCAGGCAGATAAAATCAAAGAAAAGCAGCAACATTTTTAAATAAACTGCAGATTTGAAAGCTATAACTTGTAAATTACAGTTGTATATATCAAATATACAATAGCCTGACTCAAAATATTTTCAGCACTTGTGTCAAATTTTTCATCACTTGTGATTGGGCAGGACTTTCATAACTCACTTGTGGCTCTGTCACGTGTGAGTTATGGTCCTACCCTTGCACACTTGAAGATAAATTGCCTATTTTGAGTCAGCCTATTGTATATCCTATAATATCAGTTATTTATCATTTCCATCAGAACAATAGACTGGAATATCAGTTATTTATCATTTTCACTTAGCTCAAGTTCAAACTTCTCCCCATTGCTTCATGGATCGTGCAAAACATCCTACTGCATATAAAGGTGCTTATAATTTGTAAATGAACATGTCATGACACAACCTCAGAATGACATAAAACTAGATTTTATTATTATTCCTGTTTAATATAAACTAATAAAGCTAATAAAACATGTGGATGTATGGTGATAGATGCATCAATATTACAAAAAAACTTTTTAAGTATTTGTTGATACATAATACCATATATCAAAATATGGAAAAAATACCAACAGATCAGTTCCATGTCAATATGATTCTTTTTTTTTTTCTATCAGTATTTTATCTCCTGCCACCCAGGTCTGCCTGACTACACCCTATCCCTGCCACTGACCATATCTTGGACTCACCAGTTATCTACCATTTGCAGAAGACCCTGTTTAGTGGGTTGCCAGCAGTGTCAGTTATGCAAGAGCCTGCAGGGGGTGCTGGTATGTAGCAGCCAGATATTTTCTTCCTGGATTTTCTCCCCTGAGCTGAGATGTAAGAATATGTGTGCCAGAACATCACACTCCAGGTCTTCCCCTCTGATGGCTGTCTCACTGCACTGCCACCTGGCATCTTCAAGATGGCAGTCTCTGCAGCTGGAGCTCATGTCCCCCCACTCCAAGGGATGAGAACTGCCATTGGGTGCTTGATCATTCCTCATCCCGCTAACCCATCTAGTGACTCAGTCCATTCCTAAACCTGCGTCACTGGCACAGGGGGGTAGAAGTGCTACCACTCCTTCACCAATCCAGCATATTAGCATAGTTCTATTATTTCATTTAAAGAGCTAGAGTACTCCCTAAAACTAATATTAGATTTTAAAAGCAGTCACCATTACCTTTTATAGCTGAGGTACTTTTTCTTTCCCCTTTGTTTAATTAGAAAATTGTTTACCTGATGTTGGTAGGTGTGATGTGTGAAACCGCTCTTGGCTTGGCAGCTGACATATTTTGCTCTACAGCCCCACACATTATATCATCAGTATTGTGACCTCACTGACTGTGACATCAATGCTACTTAGGAACACCAACAAAGTGACTGCCAGGCCATTCACCTGTGATGTCACAGTCAGTGAGATCATAATGCTGAAGATGTAGTGTGGGGCAGTAGATTTAGATATGTCAGCTGAAAGGCTAAGAGTAGTTCCACACATCCAGCACAATACTATCACATAGAATGCTTTCTGATGAGCAAAGGAAAAAAGATAAATACTTCAGATAAAAAAGTTACAACTTACTACTACATAAAATTTGGATTATTTTCCTGTGTTCATGTTTTGGATCCACTAGCTCTTTAAATAAAATCAAGTTACTAGATCTAGTGGTTCCAAAGTTATCCCTTTCTAAACATAATTTCTTTGAACGGTGCTAATTTTTCAACTGTTTGGACTAGGAACTTATTGTTTTAAAGAAAACCTGAAACCATGTCAATATGGAATTGATCTGTGGGTACAATTTCCATGTATCGATATAAACTATACACATCACTGCTCATTAATAAACTTTTAACCATAACATAATATACATCAATGCATGTCAACTTGCAATGACACATGCAAACAGTATTGATAGGACTTATTTAAGTAAATTAGAGGTGTTATGAATTTGAGATCTGCTGATGAAGTGGCTGCAAGGCAGCTGAAATTTCCCTTTGTGAAGTTACAAGAAGTTTCAAAAAGTTTCCACCAACCTTAGGAACGTCACTGAAATTGCAAAGTTTTTTTTACTGCGAAGTGGCAATTTTTAAATCTTTGCAAATATGACAAATTTTAACTTCAAATTCCATGGAATTTATGAATTTCAGTCATTTACCCATCCCTAGTGTCACTCTGACTCCAAAATTAAATTGAAATAAATTAAAATCCTAGCTTTACCAGTCCCAGAATTAACCCTTTCTTAGAGTAGTTTCTTTAAACAGTTAAATTTTAAAACCACTAGGGCTAGACACCAAATTTAAATTTTATTCTGATGAAAACAAGGAATATGTGGGATTACTTCAGCTGAGAGTGAGATTTTTGCTATGAAATCAAATGTTAAGGATAAAGGCATGGCATAATTATATAGGCTAAGGTGGAACCAAAAGTTAGAAAAAGTATAAATTTTGTATTCCTAAAAATGTTACTGAATCATACAAATAAAAAAAAAGAGGATTCGGTATCCGATGTGTGACCCAAAATGATATTTGAGTATTCAACGGAGCCTTGATTAGCAGCAGTTTCTAACTATTTTTTTTTTGCCACGTATAAAATGTGTGATAGCAAAATACTAGTGATTACGCTATTTAAGAACAAATACACTGTTTTCTGGCATTTTACAATGTATTAACTATGTGAGATGCAAGTTCTCTTTTTCAGTAAGACCCTTTTTTCCTCAGATTTACATTTTGCATGAACTGATGCACTAAGGGCTTGATCCACAGCCATTGTCCCAAAGCTGCAGACAGCCTGCCTCTACATCTGCACAACTATGTGCCTCAAGACATACACATCTGATTCTGGTTCCACAGTATGGCCCAGCCAACACAGTGCATGTAGGAATCTGTAGAGAACTGTATGCAGGGGCCCTGAGCTGTGTGTGGAGTGCAAAGAAATCACCCACAATGCCCACAGCCTGCCAAGTAACCTCACCATATTTGGCAATGGCCTGGCCTGCTGCATTGATGTGGAGGAGACACAGTGGATATGGATCCACAGAAGACCCTGTGTAGCAGCACAAGGCATGGCCGGCAAAGATACAGTTGTGTTCAGTACACCGTTGGGTGTAGGAACCTACATGTGAGATACAGGGACCAAGTGTGGGGGGGGTGCTTATGCCCCCAGGTCATTGTGTACTGTGGCAGTCAACACAACCTTGTAGAAGGGGAACCCTGTGTCATGGAAAACAGGGGCTAAAGGAGACTTAGAGCATGTAATGATTGCTGTGGTCATCTTGTCTGAGCTAGCTGATCCATGCATTCCTACTTCCCCTGCCACTGATCCTCGCTGTACTGCTTCCCCTTTTGTGCTGGTTTACCATGTCCTGATCCCCACTGTACTGCTTCCCCTGCCCCTGATTATGGCTAATGTACTGGACAGTGGTCATATCATGGGCCACATCTACACCTGGCTGGGGGAGCATTCATGCAACCCCCTCACTGGTGATGAGCCCATCCCACCTCCCCACTCTGTCAACAGTGTATCTTGCACTGTGTATTGGCAATAGGCTGCCTGCAGGTTACACTTCTGTTAGACCACCAACAAATGTGGTTGTACATCTGCAATCTGAACATAGCAGGCTTTGCTTGGTTCTGGCTGCACATGGATCTCAAGTGACCATATTTCCATGAAATCCCTGTCAATTTGTAGCACGGGGGCTGCATTCCAAAACACATTGTCTCCTGGCAGCTGTGATTTGTGCCCTAAGTGGTTAAGTGGCATGTTTAGAGTCTCACAGCAAGTGGCTCTTGCTGGATTTGTACAAGCACTCCTGGTTACCAAGTCTGTGCTCTAACTAATGAACTAGATTGCCAGCTGCCCCACAAGTAGTTTTTTTTTTGCTGATTATGCAATGTGGTAGATCACAACCACAGAAAACCTTTGCTTATGATGTCACCTGCAGCAGCAGTTCTTGGCCCCAAAGGACTTTTGCTAATTATGCCACTCAAAGCAGTAGGGATCTACATCTGGTCATTGATAAAAATTTTGTTGAATGACTGAGCAGTGTAACCTTTATGTCGACCGCTTTTGTGGTTGGTATAAAGCATCTCACTGCCTAACATGTTTTCTTTGAGGGCTTTGCCCTAAACCCCCACAACCCCACTAAATATAGTCAGTTCTGAGTCAGAACTGATTAGAGGAAGGAGTGAAAGACCACTTGAAAACAGTGCCAGGGTCCAGCACCGACACTACAGTGACCTGGGGCTGTAGTCACTGTAGTGTTGATCGATGTCGAAGTTTTGACATTGGGGTGGTATACCCAGCAGGAGCACCCATCTCTTGATTGCATTTGCTGATTATGCCATGTGCAGCAGCATCTCCTGGATCAAGAAGAGGAAGAGGACTATAAGCAGAAGTGCTGAGGAATGAGGGTTGTTCCCATCCCTCCTTATATTCCATTCCACTGACTGGTATTGCAGCAGAACAGATCTTTCAGTTCCTTCCATGAATGTTTGCCATGGCACACGGCCATAACACACATGTAAAAGATTTCATAAATCTCACCAAAATGCAAAAATGAGTACATACTGTATGATGGCAATAGACAGGGACACTGGAAATTTTCAGGTGCAATTGTAGCACTATTCCTGTGATTTTAGCTCCCCATGTTTCCCTCGCAATAAATGGGATCCCTCACAAAGCCCTCCGAAAATGCCATTTGCAAATGTTTTACAGTACCTCTGTTAAGATTTGTATACCCACCATGGTATTCCACATCACTCTTGCATTCAGACTGGCTTGCAGAGCTGTTTATGGTCAGTATGAGGTCAACAACAGTGGCATCTGATGTCACAGAGTGGCCAAAAGACTCCATTTGGTCAATCAGATTGAGGTTGATGTTTTGAATTTTTATACATTTTTTTAATTGCAGTGTCCCCCTTCAGGTCACCTGCAGTGTTAATCAAAGGACTGGTTGTGTGAGGAGAGACACAAGAGTTATTAAAGCCTCTTTTTCCTGCCCCACCACAACCAATGATTGTGCTGACTGAGAGAGAGAGAGGGAGACAGAGATGCTGTGTTGGTATTCTGCACTGCCTGTGTTGCTAACTGCTGGGTAGAAGACCGCTGTGACCACTGATAAGAGAAGAGAGGGCTTGAGCCTAGGCAAAATATGTTATTCTGCCAACTGCTGGCCAGTCTAACACCGCTGTTGCTGTTGCTGTGAGAAAGGACTGGAGGAAAGGGAGATGCTGTGTCGGCATTCCACACTGCCTGTGCTGCTGATTGTTGGTATGGGTGGAGGATTTGGGAGGACTGGAGGTGTGTGGGTACATTTTTGCTGGAGCTGTAGATTAGGAGGACTTGAAGCACCACTGAAAAAAAAAACTTGCCAGCTTTCTTTTTTTAAGCCTGCCACTGAGATATTAGTCCTACTAAATTAATATGTACTTTGTGATAAAAAATAAGAGCTAGTGAGAGTGAGATGTAGATATAGAGCACAGTGTAAAAGAATTGAGGTGACAGATGTGGTCTGGGAGTGACTGAGGTCTGGAGATGCTGCTTGAGCTCAGAGGGATGAAGGTGAGGAGTAGAGGGAGACGGGATGAAGAAGAGGATTGTGTTAGGGAGTATCAATAAAAATGTACTGTGCTTGGACTGGGGTAAGGAAGGGAGGAAGCAAGCATCTGGGGAGAGTGTGCTGGGAAAGGGATAGAGGGGCCATGCAGAAAATGGTCTGGGTCAAGGGTGAGAGAGGTGGTGATTGCCAAGAAAATAAGCAACAGTGTATTGTATTGTGCTGTGATGAGGATAAGGATGGGAGGTTGTATGCAGAGGTGGAACTATATGTAAAAAATGTTGTGCGCTGGGACATGGAGAAAGAGCAAGAAACTGGTGAAAATGTGCAAAAAATGCATTGTGACTGGATTTGAGAAAGGGGAGGTTGTAAGTAGATGGGGAAAAATGTGGAAAAAAAATATATCACTATCATTAGGTCCAAAATGCCATATAAATAGCACACTTTGTGCAATGTGGAACCCACCACAGTTTTCCTGCAATTTCTTCAAAATACAACCCCCCCCCCAAGTTTTGCAATATTTTTCCACAGTTTTTCAGAAGCCCTGGCAGTAGGCACTTCAAGTTATCACTTGGCACCTAAAAATGATAATGTAATATTGTCAGTCTTTACATCCAACTCTCCCACTCCCCAACAATTTCAGCCATACAATAAATGTGCCCATTTCTTTTTTCATAGGCACTACCCATACACTCAATTTCAAACATCACATGAATCAATGCCAATATGTTTTTTGAACAAAATCCAATCTTCTACCTACATATAATAATATGCTATGCACAGCTGATTCCTCTTCATCATTGTAATTATTTGCTTATTTACCACAACTGACCTGCACCAGATTCACTGCTTGAAATTAACAAAACCTGTTAATTCATGGTATTTGTATGTCAATCTTTATTTACTCATTTATATTTTTTGACTAGGAAAGGCACACTAAGTAAGCAATAATACATGACAGGGTGTGCATTAGCTGATCTAACTGCATATCTAGGGATGTAGTGTGGCACAGCGCTGCAGGCACAGTGCCTTCAGCCACTGGGAAGAGTTAGATTGGCATAATGCAGACCCCAAACTGTTTCATTGTATTTATACAATGGGAAAACTGAGAAAATTTAAAGAAAACAAAACTTGAAAATTTGTTTAATTAAAAACAAGTATTCTTTGGTTAGAAGTGAGTAGTAAAAGAATACTCCCTCTCCATTTGTCAGCAATCTGTCCATCCACACATTCAATAGATGGAATGCATGTTTATTATAGAATGAATGCAGGAATTCAAACTTCTGAAGAAACCTATTGGCTGAATATTCACCTCTCCCACACAAAGACACACAACAGAAAAATTCAGTAAAGTGAGGGATCCAACGGTATCTGTACAGAGTAAGTAGCAAATATTTTTTTGTAGGCAGGTAAGGATGGGGAGGACTCCATGGTTAGAAAAACTAAAGAAAAAGAAATAAAACTGTGAGTAGTGCTTGTTTTTAATTTGTGTATGTTTAAGAAGGAGAATATAAAAGACAAGAGCATCTAACCATTCTGTTTGTTCTTTCTATTTGGAGATAGTTTTATTTTTAGAGCCAATATGATTTTTTAGTGAATTAAGGTGACAGCAAAATTTGTCAATGTTTGCTATGACAATTAAAAACTTTAAAAAATACATTGATATTGTTATTGTGCTGCATCCTGATAATCAACACTTTTTATTACAGACCTAAGACATAGGTGCTAACCAGTCAGGATACAGGATTTTCCATACCCATTTTAAAAACCATGATAGCATGCTTCCTGGTTTCTCCTGGGGGTGAGCTGCATGGATTTGTTTTATTGACAGGGGGAATTGTGGCCATGAGTCTGGGAAGCTCCCCTACTCTTCTTCGATCAGTGCCATGAGACCTTTAACTTCCACCTGGACAGTAGACAGATACAGACAAAGATACCTTGGTTTAATGTCTCATCCAAAGAACAGCATCTCAAAAGTGCAGCACCCCTCTCATACTGCACTATTGTGTCAGTAATGGGTATTACCCCAAGTACCTAGTATGGGGCTATAACATAGAAACGTAGAAGTTGTTAGCAGAAAAGGATACCTTTATCCACCTAGTCTGTCCTAAAATTCCCTACTGCCTGTGTTACTGCAGACCCTACTCGATCTTCGGCCTTACCAACCCCCCCTCATTATTAATGCTCCTCTGTGTCTATTCCATGCATACTCGAATCCTGTTACCATTCTGTAATGGAATTCAAAAATGCATGGGACAGGCATAATGGAACCTTAGCAGTTAGGAAAGGGAAGGTAAAGCTGGAGATCAATTAGGGTCTGCGGTATTACAAAAGGTACAGAAAATGGGCAGACTAGGTGGGCCAAATGGTCCTCATCTGCTGTCAGTTTCTATGTTTCTATGTTTTGTCTCTCCTGTGGCAAATGCACACAGATTTTGTGTAAGGTAGCACCTGCAGAAAATGGATTAGCAAAGATTGCCTACAGAATTAGCAAAGACTGCACATCAAGTTTCTTGGGTCAGGGTGTGGTAGATCCATGATCCAAAAGTCCCCCCATCTTTCATTTCAGGTCCCTTGACTGGCTGGCTTAACATGCTGACCTGATAATCATAAAATGATCTTTCACCTTGATGACCTTTAATATTAATAATACCCTCTCAAAATTCCACAATAATTTTATTGCTGCCAGGGATTCCCACCCTTCTCTAACAAGGACCAAGATTAAAGGCTCCCACCTTCTCTGGATCACAGGTAAGTTATTAGATTGTCTCAAAGCAAGGGACTCAGCCTGGCATATTCAGAAGACCATCATCTCACAACTTCACCAGACTGTATGCAATGCCTGAACCAAAGCTACCAGGCTTGCTAAAGCTGAGCCCCCCCCCCACCAGAACACTTTTAACCACCCCTCTAAATCTGGCTAAGTCATCTGTGCTCTTTTCAACCCCACCATTTTCTTCACAGATCTTCAAACTAGGAAATTTGTCTATCACTGACCCTGCTGATGTTGCTTCCACTTAACCAGTGGTTAAATTGGAAGTGTTTAGGTGTCGGAACTTGAGTCTAGATTTCTAGGTGGTGAAACTTTACTATAGTAGTCAATGGAGAAAGAAGATAGAGGTGGTGGAACTGTTGTACATTTTTTTAAGATATGGTGAAACTGAGTTCTTGTGGGATCCTGCCCAATTTAACCCATGTTCTTAATTATTTCATCACTTGTGACCATTTGCTACTCACTTCTTCTTCTTCTGTCCCCCATCCCTCCTCCCCTCTTTCACTTTTGGCTTCACCCCTCCCAACTGCTTCCCTAAAAGCTCTTCTAGTTCTTAAATCCCACAAAGGACACAGCCCTGATAGGATTAACCCCAATTTTCTATATATGTCTTTCCCCTCCTATAGCATACCATATCACTGCCCTTCTAAATTTCTCCTTCCTCCTATGTACTGTCCCTGCTACTTGGAAGATTGCAATTGTCATCCCCTTTCCAAAAAGGGGTGACCCATACTGCTCTGGAAACTATTGACCTCTCTCATGCCAGCCTTGGCCAACCCCCAAAAACTCATGTTTCTCTCCCAAATGCCCCCCTTTCTGGGCTTTCTATCCTTCCTTACCTCATTCCCATCTGGGTTCAGGAGATCTCACTCCACTGTATCTTCCCTCCTCTGGCTCACTGGTACTGTTCTGAAGGGTATGGAACATGGCGTGATCACCTTTGTCATCTTTGTGGATTTGGTTGTAGCCATCAACACTGTTGCCACCCCCGTTCTCCTGGAAAAATGTAAAGACACTGATCGCTCAGTTAGATGGTTCGGTTCCTACCTGGATGATGGGTCTCAAGCTGTCCACATTGGTGAAACCCTGTCCCCCATCTCCCAGTCAGTTCAGGTGTTCCCTGAGGTTCAGTTCTTGGTCCTATACTGTTCTCTGTCTTCATCAATGATCTTCCCAAAGTGTGTGTCTCCTCATATGTACATATGTATGCCATACCTCTCAGCATTAAAATGCATTCCACTGGCCTTAAAATGTGAAGCAAATGGTCATCATGTGTAACACTTTCTTTTTTTTTTTTTTTATTTTCTCTTTCTCCTTGGCAGGACCACCGAAGCCATCCACCCTGGTCACGGCCCCCGGAGACCTCTACCGCCGTCGATTGCTGCTGAGGACCCTCAGTCACCCCCGGCTTGCCCCCCAGAGGGCGGGGCCGCAGGCCACCTACGTGGCCCCGGAACTGTAACTAGTCGGGGTCCTGCAGCGGCGGCAGCTATGTGAGGCTCTCCAGGGAGGGCTTCATTAATCGGTGGTCCTGCCCTCCATCTTTTTCCACCGGTTTTCTCCCCAGAGGAGGCGGGGGCGTGCAATGATGCCAGCATCCGCCCCGCCTCCATCCCCCCTTTGTTGAGCGCCGCCTGCATGGAACCCCCGGTCTCCATCAGGGGTCTCCAACGCACCGAGGCTAACCCACGCCCTCCCCAGAATAGGAGAGCTGTCCATCGGACGCTCGATCCTATCCCCCCGGCCGGCCCTCCGATGACCCGGATCCATTCCCAAACCCAGGTCGCCGGCGTCGCAAGCGGAAATCCAACCGCTGCGCCGACGGGCCGGCCATGTGTAACACTTTCTTATTTTTAAATCATAATAAGTTGAGGAATAGAGGGCCCCATATATTTAGTGTTGAGGAATGTTTCTTATAAGTGTGTTTACAATTTTTTTAATAGGTTGTGTATCCAGAAATACCTCTGACATTATAAGGAACATCAGTAAATCTTTGCTGAGTAATGTTAAATTTGAGTGTAAAATTCTTAGTGCTGTGTGAACAACATAGCAGTTGAGAAGTATAATGTATGTGGATGACATTGTGCTAATCCCCTCAGACATCACTGCATCTGACTGGTGATTTGTCTTCATCCAAAATAGGTTCTGCTGTAATCAGTTAATTCCAATAAAATTGTCTTTTATGTTGTTTGGCACCAGGCAGTGGCAAGACCTTCGATGGCATGAAACCTGAGAAGGTCACTTCCTTCAACTACCTTGGGGTTTGACTAGGCCACCACCTCGATTTCTCTTGCTATGTGGATGGCATTCATCTGAAAACCACACCAAGCCTGGTGTGCTCTACTAGAACAAAGTGTGTACCCCACTCCCTGCCTGAGAGAGACGGTCATGAAGATGAATCATCCTGGTCTGATTACGGGGATGTTGTATATAGTGTGACATTCAAATACACCCTTGCCAGACTGACACCCCTTTTTCACTCATTCTGTAACTTCACCCTTAACTCCCCCTCACACCCACCACTGTTTCCTCTACACCTCCCACTCATTACCCTCTCTTGTAGGCACCTCTCCCACAGTGCATCATTTATCTCTAAATTCTTGTGTGGTACCATCCCCCACAGCTTAGCTCCCTACACACCTGCCCATCTACCTCCACAATCCTCTTGCAACTTGCCTCTGCCCATCCCCATGCTAAATCCTTATCAGTGTTGGCTGCTTTTGCTTTCAGATTCTCACAGCTCTAGTTCAACCTTCATCCTGCTATCAGCTCTTCTCCTTGTTTTGCAATTTTTGAAATCCTTCTACATGATCTCTCAGTCCACACCTATAACTGGCACCTCCTGGTATCATACCCTCATTAGTTTTTAAGTCAGTTCAACTCTCTGGCCCTGATATTTAAAATGTGGGGTAAGTGCAGTGCAGCCACTTGCACTGCACTTGCCCTTGCACTCCTCTCAGCTCCTGTGATATGCAGAAGGATAGTGCCCACCAATTTTTATTTTATTTATTGAGTTCTTGGATAATACCTGTGAGCGGATACTTGTTGAAAGGTTCCATGTCAGATACATTAGACAACAAGATACAATACTGTGCACAAATATACAAATACTGAGAAAAGTATTCATGGAGGTTATAGAAAACAAACATAAAGCACTAGCTATGCTGAGGCATTGTACAGTGCATGCCCATGTCAAGAAGATAAGCAGACAAAGATAGGGAATGATACAATGGCAGTGGGAGAGCTAGGTGAGCAGAACACATACAACAGGGAGGGAGGAGGGTAGGGAGAGGTCCAGTGGCAAGGTGTAGAGCCATGGGGGTAGGGAGGTGGGTGAAGTGTTGTAGTTTGACTATCCTGTCATGACAGAAGCAAAGATAAGTTCTAGAGGCAGAGTGTTGCTGCAAGCTGAGCCTTAGTAGGGGCACATGCAGCTACTTGTTTCAAAGAGGTGCTGGCACAGTCTACATTTAAAACATCCAAAGGAGTGTGCTAGCTGAGCGAATATCGGTCCATGTTAGGGCAGTGCTAAGTGAATCTGAGCTGCCCTGACACAGGATAGCGCCAAGTTTCCTGTCGACCATATTCAGCCTGAGCATGCAAATAAGCCTATTGGACATGCAAGGTGCTAAGGGGCCATTTGTATGCTCATGGCCTCATTAGCATGGGGTGCGGCAGCCCCTTAGTACTTCTGACTCCATGAAAGGACAGCCCTAGTGGTCTAGTGGTTCCCCAACCCCCAATCCCCCAGTATAACTGTATTATAGAAATCTGTGGTGTCCAGTCCCCCACTACCACCTGTCCCTCAGTGGTGTCCCCACTCCTGATCCCCCAATATATTTTATTTAGAGAATTCCCTGGAATATGCTGGCCACTGGGGTCAGTTGGAGGTTGGATGTGAGCATGCGGGTCAGGTGGAGGAGTGTGAGGCTGTGCAGCAGAAATCAGTGGACCACCAAGGAGTTCCATAAATAAAGTATACTGGGGATAGGGGGACCCACTAGACACAAGGGATTTCTATAATATAACTTTACTATGAATCAGCGGTGGGGGATACCACTGGACCACGAGGGATTTCTATAATACAAATATACTGGGGAAATGGGGGCAGCTCGACATAGAGGTGGGCGACTGCAGTAAAACTGCCCTGCCTTATGGGGGTGGGGGCAGCACTACCGGTGGGGGGCATTTGCCTCTGCTGCAAACCTTTGAAAATGCCGCAGTGACAGTATGTATGAGGGGACACTCCTCATTTGCACAGGCATGGTGGTATTTTAGCCCTTTGGTGCTGCCGGGTTTGAGGTGGACTCTGGAACTTCTGAATTTGGCCCCACCCCAAGCACCAGTGAGAATCAAGCGCCTGCTGGCACTAACTTTTGAATATCAGAGTCTTTATCCTGAATCAAAAATAATGTGACCCAACTACATAGTACTGTATCTCATATGTTACTACTGTAACTTTGCATATAATGAATGTTTGCACTATGTTGCTCTTGGCTCGGAATTAAGTTATTTATTTGCTGTAAATACCTTTCTTTGTATGTTACTGCATACTCAGTACTAGGTTTCTGAATGCTATTTAGGTACTGCCACTGTTAGCTGCTATGCACTTCACTGCTGTTGTGTGATACTCTATGCCTTGTACTGATTTGATTACTACACTGTACTGTTCCACATTCCCTTCCCCCAGGGTGCATGACTTGCTACCAGCATGCTTTTCTTGGCTGAAACTTTTAAAATAAATAATAAATTAAACAGGCCAGGTTATAGTAAAGAAAAGGTGGGGCTACTGAGAGAGGTGGGGTCAGTATTTCTGCAGAAGTAGTTTTTACCAGGAAAAGCATGCTGATAGCAAAGGGTGCATAAGTGCTGACCATCGGCCCCCCCCCCACTGTTGCATTATATCTGTGCTGTCTCTCTCATACCTTGGTGTTACAATTTATCCATGTTGCCTGTCTCGAGCCACGGTGTTACATACATTCTATCTGTGTTGCCTGCTCATGCAGAGTTCTAGTCTATCCATGTTGCCCCTCTCATGAGCAGTTCTAGTCTCTCCATGTTGCCCCTCTTGTGCACCTCTGTGCTACACTGTTTCTGCTACTGAATCAGGATAGCAATTAACTGTTTCTGAATATAATGGGCTGCCGCCATGGTTGTACAGCTCTACCTGGATCTGCTGTCTCAGCCCTGCTGCTCCATCTATATGTTCAATAAAAAAATAATATCTCATTTGAGTTTGTGCCGGTGGAGCTCTGAAGGGTAGGAATGCTGCCTCTGTGGCTTGGGGGTTGGGGTCAGTACTTGAGTCTGGACCTGAGGAAGAGGTGACTGGGATATGATCGGATGGGATATGATAGATTGAGTCAGTGGGTATGGGGAGGGTGTTCTGTCGCCCACTGAATGTGTGCTGAAGACCGATACCATCCCTGACAAAGGTGTATGAAATATGTAACCATAGGAAAGCTTGTCGATATTCAATGCAGGCTAAAAAATTCCTACCCATATTTAATTCAAACTATGTAAATGTTAGGCAGTCCACCTGTATCACACTGGACCTGAATGCATATTTCAGTAAAAACACATACAAAGGCAGTAGTGTATAATAAATTCTAAGTGCTATAATATAGGAGCTTTCAAAAACAGGACAGCAGCAAAAAGAAGGCAGCTATAAACGTGGCAAGGCAAGGCAAATTTATTTATATGGCTCCCAATCCCGGAGGTTCTGGGCGCCTTACATAAAAGCAAGCAGAGGGGAATACAAATAAGATAAAATGCAGACAATATTTACATACAAACGTATATTTAAATAAACACAATCTTAAAAACATATTTTAGTATGAGGCTCTGATTAATCTGAGAAAGCCATACAAAAGAGGTGAGTCTTTAAACCCTTTTTGAACTCCTCCACCATTGGGGCCTCCCTGACCGAGATAGGAAACATGTTCCAGATGGCCGCACCAGTGACTTCATATGCTCTGTTGCCAGACATTTTTAACCTGGCCCTCAGAACAGCCAGGAGACCCCTAGTGGAGGAGTGTAGGGAGTGGACTGAGGAGGCAGGTGTTAGGAGATTGGCCAGGTAGCCAAGACCCAGTCTATATAGGGACTTATAAGTCAGCAAGCCCACTTTGAAGTTGATCCTCCACCTGACAGACAGCCAGTGCAGAGCTTGCAGGACAGGGGACACATGACAAGACCTTGACAGGCCAGTCAGTAACCTGGACACTGCATTCTGCACCAGCTACAGCCAGTGGAGGATCCCTCCACTGACCATGAAGTACAGAGCGTTACATTAATCCAGCATAGACGTAACAAAGGCATGAACCAGTCATGGCAGATCTTCGGGTGGAACTAGGGGTTTAATCCTGGTGACATTCCTTAATTGGTAAAAGTCACTTTGGATGACAGATGACACCTGAGCATCAAGAGTCAATCTGTCATCCTGGATGATGCCATGATTCCTCACTCTAGGGGAATCCATCAGCAGAGTGGTCCCTAGGACAACTCACGAGGATGCTCTGGAGGCAGTCCCATCACACACGTGACCTAGCTCAGTCACTAGTACCTCTGTATTATCTGGGTTCAGTCACAACCAGTTGGAGGACATCCAGTCATTGATCTCTGACAGGCAGCTGTTTAGCACTTCCACAGTGTCACATGTTCCAGGGGCAAAGGGCATATACAGTTGGGTATCATTTGCGCAGCAGTGAAATCCCAAACTGTAATACCTAATGAGCTCTCCCAGGGGTAGCATACACACTGCGAATAACATTGGCAAAAAGATCAAACCCTGAGGCACTCCACAGGGAAGAGGCTTTGGGGAGGAGAAGAAATTCCCCATCACCACCTGATGCATCCTGCTTGAGAGGTAGAACTCAAGCCAGCAGATGACCCTATTGGCGAGTCCACAATACTCTAATGAGGCAATCCAGTAGCACAATGTGCTCCACAGTGTCAAAAGCTGAAGAGAGATCTAGGAGAACAAGAATTGACCTGTTTCCTCTATCCCTTGCCCTGAGGAGGTCATTCTGCACCCTAACCAACACCATTTCAGTGGTATGCTTCACCCTGAAACCTGGCTGGAAAGCCTCGTAGACATCAATAGTCACAAGGTGCTCCTCCAGCTGCTACGCCACTATTTTCTCAACAACCTTACCTAGAAATGGAAGGTTGGAGATTGGGCGATAAGTTGCTAGGACATCAGGGTCGAGAGATGGCTTTTTCAGAAGGTTCTCACCAGTGCCTCCTTCAAGGTACCTGAAAAGATCCCCTCCAACAGCAAGCACCGGATAATCCCATCAAACACCTCATCAAGAAATGAGTCGGGGCCGGATCCATTTCACAATAAGTGTGCCTCAGCTCTGTGATCACCTGTATAACCTCAGACACCTCTACTGGTTTGAACTTCTCCCAGACAATAGGAGTGCCTCTGCTCATACCAGGCTGGCCAAGTCCAACGTGTGGCTGTGGTGATGGGTCACAGAAGTAACCACTTGTGTCAGGCCCAGTGATGTCATCAACTGGAGGAGGTTATAATCTAACTGCGAGGATTCATCATTGATCCAGGCATTGAAGTCCCTCAGAATGAACTATTTGGGGGACCCCAACACCTTGTTTACAATGAAGTCCGTGACCTCCTGGAGAAATTCTCCTCCTGGTCCTGGAGGACAGTAAACAAGGAAGATGATGCAACTCACACCTGGACCCCCATGCACCACCAAACACTAAAAAAGACTTGGCTGAGCCAACCGGGTGCATGGTGAAGCCCAGGCTGGACCTAAAATACATAAGAACATATGAACATATGAATGTGCCAACAGAAACAGACCACCTGGTCTATCTAAGTCTGCTCGGGTGTGCAGCTAGCATCCTTAGTTTGCAGCTGCCCCAACCCCCCTCCCATTTGTCATCCCAATGCCACCCCACCTCCCCACCCTAACTCTCCTCTGTTCCCTGTCCCATGCCCTTTTGAAAATAGATGGTCACTCCCCCACCCCTGCATTCCCTCCTCGGACAATGCACCACAGAGTATACAGCAGGAATGGCCGCCTCAAAAACTGGCCCAGTGTCGTCACCTAGCCACGTCTCCATGATGCAAGCCAGATTGACTGAAGACACCAGGTCTGCCATAATTGTGGTCTTGTTTTTCATCAATCTGGCATTGCAAAGCACAGCCTGAAGGGGACTAGTGGATGCTGCAGCCCCTCGACTACCTGCCCATTCGGTCAGGTGGCAACCCTGGGAATGGAAACTAAACATGCCTAGCCTCTCTCCTGATTCCATTTAGCCCCTGGGCATCTCCTGCTCCTGAGCACCCCAATACCTCTCATCTCTGGGCTCACTGCACCCTGCTGCCACTAACCTCTATGCTCCATTTTTATGCCCACCTCCCTACAGTGCTGTTCCACTGTAGCTGAAACCAGGAGGTCAGCAAAGGGGCAGAAGTCATGCAGTTGGGATGCGGCGCACACTATCTGACAGGGTCCAAGACTCCAACACATCTTCAGCAGCAATCAGAGCCCACATACACAATACCCTTAAAACACTAGCCAATTCCCCAAAACAAAACTCACAGAACTTATTCCAAAATCTAACTCTTCACACGCAACCAGACATTCACTCTAATGCAACAAATTATCCTGCCCAACAGAAAGCAGTCATACACTACCTAAACACCCTTCTCCAACCACCCCAAAAGTACAGTCTCTTAAAAGCAATAATAAAAGAATCCTCAGGAGGCCCAGTATCTGGCAAGCCAGTTCAACAGAGTCATATGCAATTAGAATAAAAGTTCAAGTGCAGAATTAGATAATAAACAAAGTCTCAGGCTTTTAGGATTCAAGGCTAAGGTCAGTTGTCTCACCACCTTCCAGGTATCCAGATCCCTTGCACAACGGGAGCCATGAATAATTTGAGGCACATAGCATAGGACACTTGCAGTTCAAAGCTATCAGGCACTCCCACTGCCCTATAAAATGTAACTCTCACTGTGAGATGCACTGCAATTTAATGCCAAGAAAAACAGGGGGAGGAGAGAAACAAAAGTCAGTTTTGTGGGGCTCTGTCACCGCTCCACCCAGCCAAGAAAGGACCTTTTCCACAAGCACAATCTTTGCCCAGAAGGAATAGTCAGTAAAGGATAAAAACACACTCACAGACCCTCCTGTACCTAATCCATGACCATGGACTTCACCACGCATGGTCAAATTCAATAGCCACTGCTTGTTCTCATTAGCAGGACGCCACTTTTTTTATACTATATATTTATTATATTTTCATTTGCAAAATCATAGGACAGTTTTTACAGTGTATAAGTTAAGACAGTACATAATTACATCAGTCAGATATGTAGCAATACATTAGTCAAAGGTCTCAGGACAACTTTATTTTACAAAGCAATTCATACAATGAGCACTTAGGACATTTACGTAAACCATCATCAGGGTCGATATGTTTCTAAGGTACAAAAGTAGGATCTAAAGAT
This sequence comes from Neoceratodus forsteri, assembly GCA_016271365.2. NCBI lineage: Eukaryota > Metazoa > Chordata > Ceratodontiformes > Ceratodontidae > Neoceratodus > Neoceratodus forsteri. Next base: position 317,812,060 of record CM057456.1, read on the forward strand.
GAGATATATAGAATCCATTTCCTCCATTTAAGCTCAAATGCAGACCATTTATCTGTGCTTTTAGCTATTAATCTCTCTAATACATAAATTTCTCCCATTATTCCCCACCAGTTCTGTATGTTTGGAGACATCTTCTTCCCCCAGTTTCTAGTAATTGCTTTTTTTAGCTGCCAGCACATAAGTGATTAACAGTGATGCTCTGGGTATTGGGAGATCCTCTGGTGGAATTGAGAGTAATACTAGCTCAGGGGTTAATACAGCTTCTGCATCTACCAATTCTTTTAATGCCTCTAAAATATCTCTCCAGTAACCTGCTAACTGCGGGCAGGCCCAAAAAACATGGTACTGGTCCGCAGATATTTCTCCACAATCTCTCCAGCAATTGCTTAGTGTCCCTGATGAAAACCTGACCAGTCTTGCCGGAGTATAGAAAAATCTATTTCTAACTTTCCAGGCAAATTCTCGCCAATAGGGAGCTCCCAAAAGTCCCATTGAGAATTTAATATACTTTTCCCAATCTTCCTTTGATACTTGGAGTAGAAGCTCTTTATTCCAGGCATTTAGAATTCCCTGAGTTGAATTTTTTTATAATTCCCTCAAACCCCCTCTATATTAGTCCCACAAAGTGGGGCGACAACTGTCCTCTCCCTCTGGTCATGGCTAAAGTAAGCAATAAAGGGGGGGGATCTGGGAGTCTACTAAAGGCTGGTCCTTTACGTTCAACGCCCTCTCTTAAGCTTGTATAAATTGGAAAATCTTGTTGTGTAAGATTGTAAGTTTCTTGAAGTTTAGTAAATGAGAGGACCCCCACGGGTGTCCACCAAGTGGAACATAAATTTAAAACCTTTTTGTCTCCATTGAGCCAAAGTACCCTCCTGTTCCACAGTAAGAGTTTGGATTCCGAAATTTAATAGATTAAAATAGAGACCTACTGGTTCTAGCTCTCTTAAATGAATGAGTCTCCTTCATGTCTCCATAGTAGAATTTGTACTATAAATAAGTCTAGGTCTTTTATTTACTGGGGCATATAGCAATTGTAAAAGTTCACTCCCTTCCCTTACCACATTAAGGGCGAATTCTAAGTTCTTCCAGGGTATGTCATACATCGGATTATTCCAATTGAAAACTCGAGATATCACTGTAGCGTATGCATACATCTGAAGATCAGGCAAATTTAAGCCTCCCTTATGTTTTGGTAACATTAATGTGGACCACTTGATTCTGTTTTTTTCCCAGCCCAGACAAATGTCGCCAAAGACTTATTCCAGGAGGGAAAGTACATTCAATCTGGCATCATTGGAATGGTCTGAAAAAGATATAGCAGCCTTGGAAGAATATTCATCCTAATAAGATCCACCTTAGAATATAGGGATAAATGAAGTTGGGACCATTGATGTAGATCAGACTCTATTTTTTGTGTTAGAGGTTCATAGTTTACCATAGTGAGATGCATTAACTGGTTTGGTAACTGTATGCCTAGATATTTTATCTTGATGCTGTTCTAGCCAGAGGCAAACTACCCTTCAGTGTCTGTGAGGGGGAGAAATGAAAGGGAAGAACCTCTGTCTTAGAAGAATTTATTTTATATCCAGAGAATTGAGCAAATTGTTCAAGTTCCTCCCATATTGCTGGAATAGAGGACTCTGGATCCGCTACTGACAATAAAATGTCATCTGCATATAAAGCCAATTTCCACGATTGATTGCCCAGCTGAATGCCCTTAATTTTTTCTGATTTTCTAAGCATCATAGCCAAAGGCTCAATATAGATGGCGAATAACAAAGGTGATAGGGGGCAACCCTGTCTAGTGCCTCGCTGTAACTTGATATGAGGTGTGATACCGCTGTTAAGTTTTATATAGTCCCTTGGTTCAGAATATATTTGCTCCAGCCAATTCACAAATTACTTCGGAAACCCAAATGACATCAATGTTCCCCACAAAAATCTCCAGGACACCCTGTCGAAAGCCTTACAGGCATCTAAACTGACTAATGCCAAGGGGGTAGCTGAGTTAGCTATCGCTAACCTAGCCACGCCTACTTAACCCATGAATCTCTTATTCAAAATTGTTAAATGTACTGTGCACCTGTTTAATACTTGTGAGCCTTGTGATGCCTGCTGTCTCTGTGTTAAACGTTTAATACCTATTTCCCAATATGTATAGTTGTAAATACTGTATAATGAAACCTATGTATGTATTTACTGTAACTAATTCCGTGTCGCCCCTGAAAAAGGGATCTCTGGTCTCAGTGGGCTTACCCAGTTACCAAAATCTAAATAAATAAATAAATATAATCCATCAACTGGATTGTTATTTGTACATTATCTGCAGTCTGACGCATGCGTAAAAATCCTGCCTGATCTGAGTGTATCAGGTTAGGCAGTATAGTCTCTAACCTATGGGCCCATATTGCCATGTATATCTTATAATCATTATTTAAAACTGAAATGGATCTGTATGACTCTAAATTTAATGGATCTTTACCTGGTTTCAGTGTAGGTGAGATGCGCATATGACCATGAGGGTGGGGGGTCACCTCAATCCTGCACCTCTAAAAAGTTTTTGCATCGGCTGAATTAATTTTGAGAGAAAAGTCTTATACCATTCGGCTCCTAAGCTGTCTGGGCCTGGGCTTTTTAACGTTTTAGAATTTTTAACTGCTTTCTGGATCTCTATAGTGGAGATAGGGTGTAGAAGTAAAGCCTGCTGGGATTCAGATAAGTGTGGAAAGTTAAGGGGTGACAAGACATTTTTTATATCCTCCGGGAAGGGGGGTGTGGGATCAGAGTGCAAATCTGTATAATATTGTTGGAATGCTTCCAAAACTGCAGGGGTTTTACTAAGAGTGTCACCTGCTAAGGAATCTCTAATCTTTGTAATAGTGGCAGTCTGCTTAAATCCTCTAGTAAGCCTAGCTAAATTTCTGGCACCTTTAGGACCTCCCTCGTAACAGTATCTTTTAAGATATAGTAAAAACAGTTGCATCTTATAATCTAAAATGGGTTGTAATTCCGACTGAACTTGTCTAACCTCAAATTGTGGAACCTGTTCTCCTCTATTTCTCTTCTACTGTAATTCTTGTAACTTAATATTTTGTATCTGGATTCTCTCTGTTTGTTTAGTCTAGAGGAATAAGAGATAATCTCTTCTCTAATCACAACCTTCAAAGTATCCCAGAGGATAGTAGCTGAAATAGAAGGGTCTGCATTCTCCTCTAAGATTTGTGTTATGCTGTCTACCATTCTGGTCTTAAACACTGGATCCTTTAAGAGAGAAAGATTCAGTCTCCATAAAGTTGTTTTATGAGTTTTGTTTAATCCCACCTTAATTAAGAGAGGTATATGGTCTGAGAGGAGGCGAGCTTCCAGGGATATATCTTGAATCATATCTAAGTGCTCTGTAGATGTAAAAAAATAATCTTTTCTAGCTGAAGTGTGAAATCTAGGGGAGACAAAAGTATGTCCCTCCACAGAGGGGTAGAAATGGCATCATATATCTGTAAGACCCATCTTAGGTATCTGGGTTTTTAAAAGTTTTTGAGTGGGAGTAAACCTATGTTGTTTAGGGAAAGTGGAATCTTTCTGCAAAGTCATTATTAAGTTGAAGTCACCTCTTATCAGCATTACCCCCTTTTGCGTTTCGAGCAATCTGTTAAAGAACTGTCTCAGTAGTGAGGGAGATGCTCCTGGTGGCAGATAAACACTCGCCATTGTCACGTTAGTCTCATGCAACCTCCCTTGTACTAAGACAAAATGCCCATTATTATCTGAATAGACCTCCCCTTTAGTGAATGGAGTAGTAGCTGGAATCAAAATTGCCACTCCATGCCTCTTCCCTGACTTACTAGATGAAGAAAAGACAGTGTATCTGCCACCTGCAGCAAGCTTAGCATGTTCCCCTTGCGACAAATGTGTCTCCTGTAAATAAATGCATTCTGCGTTCTGCTTCCGCATATATTGTTGTAATCTAGCTCTTTTTATGGGATGATTAATTCCATTAATATTTAATGACAATATCTTAGCTGTTTCTAATACCATATTTTGTTTTCATTTGATAAATCATTATTGATTATTGCACTTTCTCCCCTCGACCACTCCCCCTCCAATCTCCACAAGGATCCACAAAGTCTCCAGAATGTCCCAACAATGGTACCAGCAAAAAATATCCTATCTTGTCTTAGATATCCTGTCATCTGACCAGAGCCATGTAATCTAACTAAAGTTTTCTTACTGTCCCTTATCAACCCAAAATATCTTATTATCACATATATAACTGTGATTAGCCACTGTGAACTGCTAATGTAAATGGTGTATCCAGTAATCTGGAAGGATAGCTGTCCAGTAATGATTGACAATAAATCAAAAACATACATACATATAACTATTGCTTTTAGTATTATTCTGTGCTGTAGAAGCTTTAGGACTTCCAAATGTGGGGAGAGAAGTAAAAAAACTCCAAATTTCCAGTAGAAACTGCTCCTGGAGCATTTGAACTCTCCCTAAAAGTGAAGGGAATCACTTAACATTGTTGTTACGAGCCTTCAAGGAGCTAGTAAACTGTTCCCCTTTAAATAAGGCAAAAACAACATAGGAAAGGAGTGTATATAACTCCAAAGAAAGTCTTTAGGGACGTCCCCCAAAAGCAGCATAGAGCTCAAAAACTGCTCCCTTCCCCATTCCCTGCACCCCGAGCTTTCTGAAAAATGTTTCCCCCTTATATTACTTTGATTATTGATGGAAGAAGAAAGAGACTGCAATTAGCATAATCAAGTAATTATATCTATAACTTCTAGTCCACCATTAGAAGGCACTTAGGTTATGTAAGGTAGTGTCTGTTCATTGTACAGTCACCTATTCCAGGCTCAGAGCAGCTCATTAATATAGAGAGCACACTTCAGGCCAGAGAAACAGATGGCTCAGCACATATTTTTCAAACTCTCTCTCCTGCTCATTTCAGTCAAACGAGCTTCTCAGTAGGTTTCAAGTATTGTCACTTTTTGCTTCCCTCCTGTAAACTGCTAGGGTAGGTTTGATAGTTCCCAGTTCTTGTTTGTTTTCCCTGTCTTCTGTTAGAATTAGACTGCCAGCCAACTTGCCGTTTTTCTGGATTATTGCCACCCAAACTTTGTTCGGGAAAGTGCAGGCCCATTTTTGTAAGTTCTTCTTTTGCTTCTTGAGCCGTGGAGAACTCCATCTTTCCAGTAGGCAGATGGACAATTAGCTGTGATGGATATGTGGTTGTAAATTTGTGTCCTGCTGCTTTCAGTACTGGAAGTAACGGTAAATAGGCATGTCGCAGACGAGTGGTTTTTGGCGCATAGTCATGATCAAGATATATGTGGGTTGGGCCATAAAAAACATTCTGGCGCTGCCATGCTGTAAGCAGAATATGTTCTTTTGTTGCATAGCTGCTGAAACGAAGAATTACTGACCATGATGGAATATTTGCAGAGGTAGGTTTGGGTGCCAATGCCCTGTGCACTTTCTCGAGATGAAGGTTGAAATCTTTTGGCAGTTCTAAGGCTGTGTGTAGCAAAGCTTCAACAAATTCCTTAATGTTAGTTTCCTCAGAGTCCTCGAGTAAACAATAAACTCTGTTTTTGCGGCATGCTCTGTTCTTGAAATCTTCTTGGCGATCAATTATTTGTGATCAATTATTTGTTCTTGCATCTCTTTCATCTGCTGTACCGTTTGTTCCAAATCGTCTATTCTATTCTATTCTCAGTTGCTGTTGCAGTTCTCTCTTGTTCATCTACTCTCTGCTCTAATTGTATCACATCTCTTCATAACTCACTGTACATTTCTCTGATTTCCTGCACGAAAAGTAAGTATCTCTTGGTAAATTAGGTCAAGTTTTGCCTTCTTCACTTTGGTTTTTGGTTCTTTCCACTGAGATTTAAACAAGCCCCTTTTAAGATCTGCAGAATCACAGTTATCTGATGCGACTGAGGCCTCCGATTCGGTTCCATTAGCTATCTCTTCCATCGTGCTGTATTTCTTTACTAAATTCAATCTCTCCAATTCTCTACACTTTCCTCTGGTTTTGTAATGCAAAATCTGTTTAAGAAATATACAGAATTACAGCTGAAGCATAGTTTTTTTTAGCTTGGGGTAGACGCAGTTCTCTTTCTAGAGTGCCATTACTTGTGGGGCGGAACCAGAAGTCCAGCAGCATGCCACTTTTGATTTTACAGCAGCATAAACTCCAGTCGGTAGTAGCGGCTCACACCCAGTCGAAGACACACAAATGGGCTCACAGCCGGTCAAAACACACCTACTGACCACAAGTAATCCAACCTCGCCTGCCTACTCTGCTCCTGCAGGAGTTCAGAATGATTTCTCTGGCTGCTTCCGTCTCCCCCTCCACAACTTCTCCTCCACACATCCGCAAAGCCAATGCCTCTCCTTGTGAAACTGATCCAAAATAAGTCAGGGACCCATGTAGTAACTTATACTGCAGTTTCAACTGCAAAACATGAAAAAGATAGCACTTCCAGAACTGCAGCCTCATTAAGAAAACCAAGCTAATAAACAATAAAACTACACTCCTGCCATTTCCTCACTTTACCCCTACCTGTCTTTAGACCGGTGCTACAATACCCTAAAAACTGGCATCAGCACAAGAAGAACACCTGTGACAGAAGAAACAAAAGGTTTACAGCTAAGCTAAAAGGATTCTTCCCATGGAGACATGCATACTGAACATGGAGTTCAGTGTGCATGTGTGATGACTCGCACATGCGTACTGGGCTCCAGCGGCCATCTTGGATACGGTGGACTATGTCGTGTTCTGCTGGTCCATGAAATAGCGTGTCAGCAGCCAACTGTTTTAGAGTTGCAGAATGATCGTTATGCAACTGCAAAATGGAAGTGTTCAAGGGTGTCATTCCAGTAGCTCTTTTTCAGAGCTAACGCAAAATGACTTCAGGCTTCACCCATTGCAGCAGTGAAAAGTGTAAATTGAATATATTGCTGTGTTCATATGGTTAACGGCATCAACATAATCTCATGGAACATCAATGGTTTGAAAACAGTAATAAAGTAAAAGAAAGTGGGGCAATAAAAAAGGATAATCCTGATATAGTGTGCTTTCAGGACATGCATGCCACTTAGAAATAAATCCAGACCTCAAAGCAAAAATTGGGGGAAACCTAGGCAGCAGCATGTTTCAACTCTAAGGCAAGGGGAATTGGGGTCTGGATGAGACTGCATGTTCAGAAGGAAACGGTAAAAACTGTTGATGATCCAGGAGGTAAACACTCTCTGATACAGTTGAAAAAGCCTGAAGGTCAACATTATGTTGTGGAGTCCTTCTATAGACCAAACTATGACACCTCTGAATGTTTTACAAATCTGTCACTGAATATAGTCAAGCTCACAGAGTACTAGATATGGGGGGGATGTTAACTGTGTCCTGACTGGGATCTTAGATAGATCCTCCAGTGCTGCACACCATCCGACTAAGAATGTGGGGGTGATGAGGGCATTATTGGAAACTGAATTGTGGATGCATGGATGATGTGAATAGGGTACATGCAATGAAGCTGAAGGGGGGGGTAGGCTGAGGAGAGATGTGAAGAATGTGAGGAAGTACTTTACAGAAAGAGTGGTGGATTCCTGTAACAGTCTTCCAGCTGAGGATGGGGCAAAAACAGTGGGTTTTGGAGAATACTTGGTTTTGGAGAATATGTTATGTTTAGCTTTAGTATTCTATTAAATGTTTGCTTCTGGAAAACTGTCAGCTGTCATTCCTGCAATCTGATTTATGGTATTATCTGGGTTTGTATATTGTTTTCTTCCCCTACCTAAACTAATGTATTTTCTATACTATGTTGTATTTCATACAGCAGCTTGAGCTTGGAAATTGGACTGCTCAAACAAATAAAAAAACTACAAATACTACTAGAAACAACTGCTTCTTTACATGCTCAGCTGAGAAAACATTACGTTACTGCACCAGTATAATAAAGAGATCTCTTCTGCTCTAAACATATTAGTGGTGCTTAGCATCTGTGTAGTGGGGGGGGCGGGGGGACAATACAGATTATGATGTTGGCAAAATCAACAAGAGTTGAGCCTTCATGAATAGGGCTGGGCGAAATTAGTAAATTCTGATTTTGTGGAGTTTTCACAGAAATTCTGTGAAATTTCATGACATTTTGTGGAATTTTCTATAATTCTTTAATTGGTCATAACTCAATCAGTATTATAGCTACAGATTTAAAATTTAGCATGTGTCTTTATTTTGGAAGGGGCCTAAATGGATGTTGAGTTTTAAGACATTGGTAATTTGAATGGGGGCGGGAAGTTACAGGGGCACAAAGTCTGGCAATTTATTAGTCATGTGAACATTTGTGAAAATATTTCTGTTCTTACAACTTAGCCACATTTGGAGCTAGATAATTAAGTAGTAATGCATGACATGGTGTGTGTCATGCTGGTATAATGTTATGCCTCGGGTGGCTGGATGCGAGGTCGCAGGCTGAGTGAGTCCAACACCTGAGAAGTGATGTTTTCCCCACAACACACACCCTGGAGTGCATAATTGCCATTATAAAATGGCTTGCATGAAAAAAAAATGAAATGTCTTTTTAGTTGCTTTCTGAATAGGTGTGATGTTGTGCTGGGATAACATCACTGTTGAAGGTCAGCACTGAATAATCAGATCCCAGGACTTTTTCTTGCCATTGTGTAACTGAAAATCTGGATATATGCTTTATTGAAAGAGTCATAGAAACTCCTAAATAGAGGTGCAATTGGTTATGTAAATTGTAAGTTACAGGAGTTCACAATTTGTCAATTTAATTATTTGTTATATTGTGTGAACAATTCCAAAATATTTGGATGTTCATAGCTCCATTGCTATTGCAGGTACAATGATTCCTCTCTATAGTGAACACCTCTGGATCCAGCTAATGTGTTCACTATAACTTGAAGTTCACTATAGTGAGGTGCTAATATGTCTATTTAGTGATCAATGGGAGCCATGAAAGGTGTTCACTATGGCGGGGATTCTCCAATAATGCACTAGAGGGACGTATCCCACCCATAGAGTCCTGCACCCTTGAAACAATGCACAGTGGTTGTATTCACAGTCACCGACCACTGCGTGGCACCCTTCCATGACCCCGCTCCCTGGCATGCAGGGCTGTACACAGTGGTCGGGGTGGCATCCCAGATCCAGGTGGACATCCAATGGGGTGCCCATCCAGGGTCCCACAATGGATCCCATGTGCTGCTGGCATGGGTCCAGGTGCATGAATGCCAAACCCAGGCACCCGGACTCATGCAGATGCCCCAGTCAACCTGTGTGCTGCCTGCCCATTCCCATGTGCAGGAGCACCCACATGATGCTGAACACCCCCCGGACCCCATACCTGCTGTCTGTGCTGTGGAACCATCGAGCAGGTATGGGGCAGGGGAGCGACGGTCCTGAAGGGCTGGGGGGGTCCTTTAATGTCGATGGGTGTTGGGGGAGCTGTGCTCTGTAGGTGTGGGGGTGCAGTAAAAGGCAGGGGGGTGTCTGCAGTAATGGGGCTGGTGCCCCTAGGTGTGTAATGGGGAGGTGCTGGCAGCATGGTGCTGGGCGCTCAGCTGTCAGCCAGGTTGTGTGCCATGGGGGATGGGTGCAGAGGCAGTCGGTGGAGGATGGTGGCTTTTCACCATCACAGTGGTCCAGTTGGGCAGGGGCAGCCTGGCAGGAGGCCCTACAGGGTCTTCTGCTGCCAGTTACATACAGTTGGGGGGGCACACAGCAGCTATGACTGCCTCAGAAATGTGTAGCCTATGCCCCCCTGCCCAGCATTCTGCACCTATGAGAATAGCGTGGAACGCAGGCACACCCCCTGCACCATCCTCCAGACCACCGCCGCATGGAACTCACTGGCCAGGCAGGGGATCAGGTCTGTGCCAGCCCCGTGCACCCATTGAGAATCTGGCACAGGGGGCGCAGTGACAGCAGAGGGTCTACACACCCCAGATATGTGGCGTGTAGACACTTTGAGACATGGAAAATAGGGCCCATTAAGATGGAGTTTGTTATACAGAGGTTCTTTATAGAGCGGGAGCACTGTATACACACAAGATTTGGCATGCATACCAATGAAAATATGTCCTGAAATCTAATTAAGCTGGTTATTTGTGGTTTAGTAAGTTAAAATTTATTGCAGATACTTAATATTTGGCAAAATTTGCTCAACAATTCATGGACTCATAATACATAATGCTACTATAATTCCTCTTGTGGAATTTAACTTTCTCAAAGTACTTATCACTGAATCACCTTACCTACACTAGCATCATGGCCCTGCAATACCCTTCCAACACTCCTACAACAATGATGCCCAACATCATGCTCCATCATGATTAAAGATATCCAGATACTTCTGTTACAATGGTTTAAGTCACAACTAGTTGTAAGGCTTGAGACTTGGTGTTACTTGGTGCCACTGTTTTCAAATAGCAAAAATATACATTGTCATCTACAGGGCTGTTACAGAGTCAGCAGGGGGCTTGTACAGAAACCTTGCGGCACGTGCATGCTTTTTCACAAGTTATTAAGTCAGTGAGATCTAGTGGTTATCTGGCATAATGCAAGAATTAAGGCTAATGCACTGTGATATCCATGACTACTCTTTATGGTTGTCACCCTAGATAGTGACCTGACACTTGGCACCACTATACTTTTACCATGGAGCCCCCTATGAATGCTACCTTATTGACACTTTACCCAGCCTCTACAATAGCAACTCAAGTGTATGACTAGTGAAAATATATGGACATGGCTTTGACAATAGAATCAAAAAAATTCCACAATTTCACAAAAGCTCATTAAGTTCAAATTTCATTACTGATGTTATTTCGGAATCTTTGGCTGCTTACAACTTGGCCAGCCTTTGAGCAAAAGATTAGAGTCAATAGACACATCCTCTTTTTTTCTATATTGTTTTTTCTTCCAGCCGGCAACTCATCTATCAGGGATATACCTTGTTCACAGGGATATACAGTACCCTAATCAGGCTTAACACAGCCATCATTCAGTTGGCTACCAGATTTTTCTCCAACATTTTTTCTCTCCTATCTCCCCTGGTGGGGGCAGTGCTTCCCTCAGACTCACACAGCTTCCCCTGTGGCAGGAGCAAGCTGCTTGGCTCAGTCGCAGGGGTCACAGTGTTGAAGGAACCCACTGCCAACCCTCCCCAGGCAAGATGCACTGCCAAGCATTACCTCTTAGCACATTCATGTCCCAGCGAGTGAGTGGAACAGTGAAGGTGTGGAACAGGTGACTGGCATCATAGGCATTGGCAGACATCAGCAAATGGAACTGGAGAGGTGGAGGACTCTGCTGGTCAACTAAGGCAAGGAATCTGTTCACTAGTGTGTAAAAATCACTGCCTGGAATAGATGAAGATCAAGGGTAGATCAAAACTGGGAATAGATGCAACACCTTATCTATGATAGGAGTATGAAGAGATTTAAGCAAGGCACATGGAAACACAAATAGAAACAAACAAATAAAGGGGAAAACTAGAAACACTCTATAGGGGTAAGGATACAAAAGTATTTACAGGTAGTGAAGGAAGAGGTAGTGGTGCACTGCAGTGGCTGTTTGGTGACACTTTTCAGACAGAGATGTTGTGGAGTCTGCATTGCTGCCCCATCTGCACACACCTCCCTGGGTTGAGGTAGAGGGTTTCTAGACTCCAGGCAGAGTTATTCAGGATTCAGGGGACCTCCTCCCCCCAAGGGGCCACCAAGTCTGCCACCGTTACCTCAGAGGATGCCAAGGAGGAGGAATAGCTAGACTGTGGTGGACTCTGGAAGGGTGGGGATGGTGGGACAGAGGCACATTCCTCAACTGGTACCAGTATGTAACTCCTGTGCCGCTCTGGTGAGATGGAAATATTGAAGGAGGCACCCGCGGTAGTGACCAAGGAAGAAGTGGGGGCCCTTCATGGTGGAGATGACAAGAAGGGTTATAGAGGACCCCAGTGGAGGAGGATGCAACTTCTGGTGGGGGACCCGACTGTGAGGGGGATAGAATTGAGAATAGGAAGAGGGGGAAGGCAGATTAGAATGCTTATCAGGTGCTACAGCCCAGAGAGACAGGAAGTGGATCCTGAGGATAGCTAGGGCAGCAGGACAGGAGGGAGAGCTGAATGTCATAGTCCAAGTGGGGACTAATAATCTGGCTAGGGACAAGGCTGGGATAGTGCAGGGGGAGTTTAGGAAGTTGGGGAGGGGTATTAGTTAGCTCACACACTGGCATTTGCTGAGATGCTGCCTAACTATGATGGGGGAAGGAGAGGGATCTCAACACCAGGAGCTTCAACTCATAGCTGAAGGAATGGTGCGAAGAGGAAAGGTTCAGCTACACTGGAGACTGGGGAATCACCTGGGAGGATAAAGGCCTATACAGGGGTGATGGTCTACATCTATCCAGGAGGGGAACTGTAGTCCTCAGTGGACAGTTTAAACGTTACTTTAATGAACATTTAAACTACCCGATGGGGTGGTGAATGGTATCGGGAAGGCAGAAACTGCCCCCCAAAGGCTGAAGTAGAGAGTAAGGAGAACCTGATGGGAGTGGAATCACTCAGGGTGAAAATTAAAAAAGGAAACAGAGTGGTAGAGGGAGAGGGGAATGGGACCATTAAAAAAAGAGGGGGAAGGAGGGAGGGCAAAAAGGAAATGAGGAGGGCAACAAGCAAAGTGGATACAAAATCTGGAAGGCCAGGTGTGCCAATGCTAGAAGTCTAGGAAATAAGATTCTGGACCTAGACTCCATCATGGCAGAAGCCGACCTGGATATTGTGGCTATTATTTGAGTCAAAGTGCACTGAAAACCATGACTTGGACATTGCCATACCAGGCTATACTCTGTTCAGGAAGGACTGGGTGGGAAAGAAAAGATGGGGTGTGGTGCTTTATGTGAGAGAAAGCAAAAAGCAAGAGAGATACAGGAAATACAGGGGGAGGCAGAGGTACTGTGGGTCACCCTGGAGATGGGGATTGGAGCCACTATTTGCATTGTAGTGAAATAGAGACCTCCAGCACACTGGGAGGAATTAGATAAAGTACTGGTGGAAGCCTTCGTCAAGATGGCAGAAAAGAGTGAGGTGCTGCTGGTGAGGGACTTCAACCTTCCAGATATAGATTGGAGCCTCCCAGCAGTGGCTTCAGCTAGAAGTAGGGAGATATTGGACTCGCTGCAGGGGGCATTCCTCAGGCAACTACTCAGTGAACCCACTCATGAAAGGGCAATATTGGGCCTGGTACTGACAGGAACAGAATTGCAGATGTCAAGGTGGGAGGCCATCTTGGGACCAGTGATCACCATACAGTGTGGTTCAATATAAAGATGGGTGCAGAATAGAGCCACGCAGGGGCAAGGGTCCTGGACTTCAGGAGGTCAGATTTTATAAAGATGAGTGAATGCCTCAGGAGGGGATGACCTAGCAGAAGGTCATGGCCTGGGAGGGGTAGAAGAACAGTAGGAAAGCCAAAAAGGAGCATAGTAAAGGCAACATACCTCTGTGTCACACAAGTGAGCAAAAGCAACAGGAAAGCACACTGCTATGGTTCCCAAAAGAGGTGGCTGAAAAGGTAAAGGCAAAAAGAGTAGCATTCAGAAGGTATAAGGAAATGCAGAGGGAGGAGGAGAGGGAGGTGTATCAGCAGAAACAAGCAGGGAAAGCAGTTAGGAGCACAAAGGCACAAACTGAAGAGAGAATAGCCCAGGAAGTAACATAAACTATATGGACCACCTACTCAAGCACCAGTATGAGCTCTGGAAGACCACCCAGGCATCCACTCAGACATTCCCAGACACCCCTCAGAAACAGAAGCTGACCAAAACACTGAAAACAGGTGCAGCAGTGGGCCATCACTTACTGAGGGCAGCATATGATGCCATTGACTCTTCGGCTCGAGCATCAGCAATGGGAACATGTCTCTGGAGACATTTATGGCTGCGGCTGTCTGGTTTCACACCAAATGTTCAACAGTGAACCCTTAATGCCCCTTGTAAGGGGCATAAGCTCTTCAGGACAGCTACCCAAGACATACTGAGGGCTTTACAGCTTTCAGGAAGAACACTAAAGTCGGTTCACTCTTTGTATCATACGCAGCTGAGCCATCTCTTCAGAGGATCATTTTGTAAGTCTGCCATGAAAACAAGACCTGCCACCAAACAGCTGGCCTTGTGCAAGGCCACAGTGTTTCTGTCCAGCCCTGCCCCCACCACTAAATCCACCTGATCCACTCCTGTGGCCATTTCTTACCCCCAAGGTCCCCCCTCAGAATGAGTCCTCCCCAAAACCTGTGGTTCTCAGGCCCCAAATTGAGGAGGTAGGTGGCAGGTTCTCTTTATACCTTAAGGGATAGCAGGCAATCACAACAGACACCTGGGTGCTTCAACTTATAGAGCTCGAACACGCGTTAGAACTTATAGCCATGCCCTCCAAAATGCCACCCAGACACACCTCGTATCTGCCTGATCATGAGGTAGTTTTGCAGAAAAAAATTCAATCTCTCCTACAGAAGAAGGCCTTAGAACCAGTCCCTCACCACCCAAGAGAGCAAGGTTTCTACTCTCACTTCTTCCTTGTCCCAAAAATCCCAGGAGACCTTCGCCCGGTACTGGGTTTCCATCAGCTAAACTTATTCATCCAGTACAAGAAATTTTGTATGGTCACTTTACCAACCTTTCTTCCATTACTACAAAAAGGAGACTGGATCTGCTCCCTAGATATGAAGGATGCTTACCTTCACATTATGTTATACCCTACTCACAGAAAAGACTTATGATTTAGCTTCAAGGATCAGCGCTTTCAAATCTGTGCCCTCCCATTTGGACTTTCTTGGGCTCCAAGGATGTTCACAAAATGCCTAGCAGTAGTGGCGGTGTTCTTCAGGTGAGCAGGCTACTTTGCCTTCCCTTACCTGGAAAATTGGCTTCTGAAAGCTTCTTTTAAAGTTCAGCTTGTGGCTACCCTGTCTCAAACCCTGGTTTTGGCAAAGCTTTCAGAAGCCAGTTGTCCAGGTAAGGGAAGACAAAGCAGCCTGCTCATCTCAAGCCATTACTACTAGTGCTAGACATTTCATGAACACCCTGAAGGCCCAGGAAAGTTCAAAGGGGAGGGCACAGAATTTAAAGTGCTGATCCTTAAAGCTGAATTGTAAGTATTTCCCTGTGAACAGTGTGTATTATAATGCGAAGGTATGCGTCCTTCACATCTAGGGAGCAGAGCCTTTTGCAGTAACCAAAGAAGGGTTGGTAAAGTGGCCATATAAAATTTCTTGTACTGGATAAAAACATAGAAACATAGAAAGTGTCTGCAGATGGGGACCAGAGATCCGTCTAGTCTACCCCTAGTGTGGACTACCCCCCCTTAAGATTTTCTTTCATTAGTCTTAAAAATTCCTTTGTGTCATCCCACACATTTTTGAATTCCTTGATTGTTTTGTAACTCTTTATCTTTTGAGTTAACCCATTCCATGGTGTGACCACTCTTTTGGTGAAGATGAATAAGTTTAGCTGATGGAGATCCAGTACCGGCCGAAGGTCTCCTGTGACCGTTGGGACAATGAAGAAGTGAGAGTAGAAACATTGCCCTCTTTGGTGGTGAGGGACTGGTTCTATGGCCTTCTTCTGTAGGAATGATTGAATTTCTGTCTGCAAAACTACTTCATGGTTGGGCGAATACAAGGTATGTCTGGGTGGCATTTCGGGGCTGTCAGTTCAATGTGTGTCCGAACTCTATGAGTTGAAGCACTCAAGTGTCTGTTGTGATTATCTGCGATCCCTGCAGGTACAAAGAGAACCTGACCCCTACCTCCGTGGTTTGGGGCCTGAGAACCACAGGTTCAGGTGAGGACACATGCTGGGGGGGTCTGGGTGTCAGCAGAAGCCAGTAGGGGGATTTGGTGGTGTGGGCAGGGCTGGACAGAGACACTGTGGCCTTGCGCTTGGCCGGCTGTTTGGTGGCAGGTCTTGTTTTTGTGGCAGACTTATGAAATGGTCCTTTGAAGGGACACTTCAGCTGCTTATAACACAAAGAGTGAATGAACTTTAGGTTTAATCTGACAGCTGTAAAGCCATCACTATGTCTTGGGTAGCTGCCCTGAACAGCTTGACCAGGGGTGGGATTGTAAGATTAAAAAGGGAAGGGGGGACTGTGCAGAGGGGGACCAGGAAAAGGCAGACATCCTGAGCAAATACTTTTGTTTAGTGTTCACAGAGGAAGGAGAAGGGAGGGGCCATAAAAAAGTAACAAAAGCTTTGGAGGGAGGGACGTGGACACTAGGCCTTTATTGTAGGAGAGAGTCATGAAGGGACTCGCTAATCTGAAGGTGGACAAAGCAATGGGACCAGATTGGGGTGCATCCAAAAATATTGAGAGAGCTCAGGAAAATACTTGCTGCACCTCAGACAGTCCTGTTTAACAGCTCATTGGAAACAGGAGTGCTTCCAGAGGACTGGAGGAGGGCAAATGTAGTCCCGCTACACAAAAGTGGTAGCAGGGGAGGATGCTGGCAGTTATAGGCCAGTCAGTCTGACGTCGGTGGTGGGAAAATTATTGTAATCACTGCTGAAGGAAAGGATAGTAGAATATGTTGAATCTTGTGGGTTACAAGACCCAAAGCAGCATGGTTTAACAGAGGGGAGGTCATGTTCAATGAAGCTAATAGATTTCTTTGACTGGGTGACTAAGGAGTTAGATCAGGGTGGAGTGGTGGACATGGCCTACTTAGATTTCAGTAAGGATTTCTACACCATTCCACATTGGAGTCTAGTACACTAGCTGGGTAGCTTAGGGATGGGTTCAAAGGTGGTAAACTGGGTAAGAATTTGATTAGGGAATAGGTGACAGAGGGTGGTGGTAAATGGAGTTTACTCTGAGATAGGGAGGGTGACCAGCTGGGTGCCTCAGGGATCAGTGGTGAGATCAGTTCTATTTAATGTCTTTATAAGTGACATTACAGAGGAGCAAGAAGGGAAGGTCTGCCTCTTTGCAGATGAAACCAAAATCTGCAATAGGGTGGACACTCCGGGGGAGTGGTAAGGATGAGCAGAGACCTGAGAAAACTAGAGTAGTGGTGAAGGGGATGGCAGCTGGGTTCCAATGCAAAAAAGAGGAAAATGATGCACTTAGAGCACATAAACCCCGTTGCAGAGTACAAAATAGGTGGACTGGTACTGACAACTACCAAGCAGGAAAGAGACCTGGGGTAATCATATTAGATGACCTGAAAGTGGCCAGGCAGTGCAGCAAGACAGTTGGAAGAGCTAGTGGGATGCTGGGGTGCATAGGGAGGGGTATTACCAGCTGAAAGAGGGAGGTGGTGTCATCTCTATATAGATCTCTGGTTAGACCCCACCTAGAGTATTGTGTGCAGCTCTGGAGACCACATCTCCAGAAGGACATAGAAAGAGTGGTGTCTGTTCAGAGGAGGGCACCTAAAATGGTACAGGTCTACATCAAAAGCCCTATGAGAAAAGACTAAAGGACTTCAACATGTACACCCTGGAAGAGAGAAGGAAGAGGGGGGATATGATAGAGACCTTTAAATACCTCGCAGAGGTAAATAAGGTACAGGAGGAAAATATTTTTTTAGAAGTAAAATGTGCTCAAGAACAAGGGGACATGCTATGAAGCTTGAGGAGGGTAGATTAAGGAGAAATGTTAGGAAGTACTTCACAGAAAGAGTGGTGGATTCCTGGAACAATCTTCCAGAAGAATTGGTGGGGGCGAAGACAGTGGCAGGGTTCAAGAATGCATGGGATAGGCACAGGGGAATCATAGTGGAAAGGCAAGGGGGGAGGGAGAAAGAGCAGTAAATCAAGTAGGATCTGTGGTAACAATGTAGATAGGTGAAAAAGGCAGGTTGGTTAGGCCAAGCAGTCCTTATCTGCCATCAAAGTCTATGTTTCTATGTCTTGGTCATGGCCTCCCTGCCAATGTGGCATCCCTTGCCTGCTTCCAAACCCTGGTCGTCAGCATGGCAGTGAGACACTCTGCTGGTGGCCATGGGGGTAGCCTTGAAGGCTAATATTTAGGGTCAATGAACCAAACAAAATGGTGATATTCTGTTCACTAGTTTTTAAAGTTATAGAGGCTTAACATCCTGTAGTTTACATAATTTTGAAACGTAATTTTAAAATTTTCGAATGTTTAGAGCTTACACTGTAACTCAGTGACCGTTAAAGACAGAGATTTAAAACTTGGAACACTTCTGTATGGATCTTGGTAAAGTCATCATACCAAACCTGGTGCAATGTGGACAAATACTTTTAGTTTACTTAATTGTGAAATGTAACTTTAAAATTTCCAAATGTTTTGAGTCTTAAAACTCAGTCACCTTTAAAGATAGAAATTGAAACTTGGTACATTTTTGTATGGCCCTTGGTAAATTCATCATACGGCATTTAATGCAATTTGGACAACTGTTTTTTGAAGTCAATAGAAATAACTGAAATCACAATTTTGGCAGAATTTCACAAAATGTTTGTGGAAATTTCATGAAATTTCACAGAAGTGAAATCGGAATTTCGCCAGACTTTATCTGGTGGAAGATGAATTTAGCCCAGCTCTATTCAGAAACTAAAAACAGCGGGCACAATACCTCACTGATTATTTGAAAGGTTTTAATTGTGATATCCTCTGTACACCTGTTGTCACAAGTAAAATACTGTAACATGTTTTCAAACAAGTGAATGGTTAATGTAATGCCCAAAATAAATACATACAGACGGAACACCTTCAGTCAGTATTGTCATGTCATAGTTCAACAGATGTGTTTATTATGAACATATCTTTGCTGGTTATTCTCCACAAATAAATATTTTAAAGTGCTTTTCTGTTCAGGGAGAATGCTACTGGGAGGAAGTGACCAGACCCGTTTTGTTGGACTGTAGACAGGCTGCTTCATCCAATCTGCCTAGAATCTGTTAGAACCTTTTCATCATCTAAGTGTGAGGTGTTGCTTGATTCTTCTCAGTCAGGGTGTCCTCCGTTTGGGATGGGATCTCCCCAAGCAAGTTGTGGTAGCCCAGTGGGGTTGAGTCTGACCAACACATCATTCCTTATCTTGCATGCAGAGAGTTTAGGCCAGTTATGATGGAAGATCTTTGTGGAGTGATCTTGGAGCTGCAACTCACCTGTTGTGAACTGGACCCAGGCCAGACACTATCACTAGTTAGTTGTGTGGGGCAACGTGGTCCAGTGTGTGCCAGGATTGTCCAGTACTCCCTGTTGGTGGGAATCTTCCCAACTGCATTCAAAAATGCATTGGTGAGACCCCTTTTGAAAAAGCCACTACTGAATTGAACAACCTAGCAAATCATGGACTAGTCTTAGTCTGCCCTTTTTGGGTATGATTGTTGAGAAAACTGTGGTGTTGCAGCTTGACTCACACCTTATGGCCTATGATATATTTGAACCCCTTCAGTCTAGAGTAAGTCTAGACATAGCTCTGAATCTGCATTGGTCAGGGTGCATAAAGACCTACTCAGGCTGAGTGACAGAGGGGAACAGTCAATTCTTGTCCTTCTCAATCTCTCATCAGTGTTTGATACTATTGACCATGGGTTGCTGTTGCACCATCTGAAGGAGTATGAAGAGCTCACCAGCAGTCATCTACTGATTTGAGTCCTACTTAAGGGATAGGAGGCAGAGGGCAATGGTGGTGAATTTCTCTTCATTCACAATGCTCCTGCCTTGTGATATCCAGGGACTGGTGTTAGTACCCATGCTGCAAATAACTTACAGTACATGATAACACCCATGTAGTTATACTGCAAACAAAATATGTGCTATTACCCTTGTTGTTTACAGTATACATGCTGCCCCTGGGTGGGTTCATTAGATGGTACAACCTTGATTTTTACTGTTATATGGATGACACCCAGTTGTATATGTCATTTGCACCTGGCACATGTGCTGCGGTAAAGGTGCTAGATACAAATCAGGCTGAGATCCTGGAATGGATGTATAAAGCTGGCTGAGACTCAACATGGACAAGACTTATGTACTAGTGATCAGTCCAGGCCAAAGAAATGAAGCAGTGGGGGCCAAAGAGATTATGAGACTTATGTTTGGGTCCAGGATGTTGGAGGCTTCCACAAAAGTAAATCACCTGGGGATCATTCTAGGTGATAGGCTGTCATTTGAGGATCAGGTGACAGCAGTAGTCAGAACTGGCTTTTACCATCTTAGGAACATTAGTGGATAAAATCCTGAAGACATGGCAACACTAGTGCATGCCTTTGTGACATCTAGACGCGAATACTGCAACACCCTATACCTCAGAGTTCATGGAGGTGTCATACATTTCTTACAGGTGGTGCAGAATACAGTGCCAGGTTACTAACAGACCTGCACTGGTTGCTGGTGAAGTGGTGACTCACCTTCAACATTTGGCTACTAACATGTAAAGCCCTGCTTTGGATCATGGACCCAGGCTACCTGGCTGAACTCCTGCCCCTTCACTTGTCCTTTCACACTCTCAGCTCCACTGATGCAGGCTTCCTGAATATTACATGGGTCATGTTGAAATTCTCAGGAGAATGGGCCTTTGAAGTATCCACCTCGGTGGTAAGGAATGCACTGTCAAGAGCTCTGAGAGCGGCCTCATCAGTGGATGCCTTTAATAGAGGTCTGAAATTCTACCTCTTTAAGAAGGCATTTGAGACCTTTTGAATAATGTTATGTACCTGCAGCAGATGGTTATTTTATCTATATGTATTTGATATATATGTCATTGTTGTTAGTAATGTTTTTTCTTGCTACATAATTTGCTGTATTTTTTGTAGTGATACCCTGAGTCTTTGGGGAAGGAGGCAATACTAAATAAACTCCACTCCTCCTCCTCCTCCTCCTCCTCCTCTATATGCTTCTGCAATTAACAGTAAAAAGCTTCAATTAGTTTGGACCAATAAGCATCCTGAATTTCTGTTTTGCAGGCATAAGATGATAAGACTAATGTTTTGCCAAAGTCCCAACATGAATTTAGCAACCAGTATTCGATATATATCACAACGTTTGATTTAAAGGCTAATTTTAAACATTCAATTATTCTGCAGAAAGATCCCAACCCACCGAAGAGAATTTTCAATTAAATAAGGCACTTCAATTCATATGGTTAAGTCTACAAATAGATTAAATCTACTGATACCTCTGTGGAGCTAAGCCACTCAAATAAATCTCAACAGAACAAACTACAGGAAGGGGCAGCGGTACTATATCCAGATCAGACAGTGCACAGTGTGCAATAGCGGCATCTAAACTGTAGCCTTAAAATGAACATTATCTGAACTATACAGATTATTCTGCATGTTGATTTATACTGTTCAGAGCAGTATAGACTGTCACTAGCATACTCTTCCTCCATTCAAATTTGGTGATAATACAGTTTTTCACTTATGACAGCAGATGCACAAAGGAAACCATAAGTAAAATCTGTATGATAATTATGAGGACACTGCTTACCCACATACTTTATATTTAGCTCTGGATTATGTCAATATCATAATTGGTGCTATAGTATTGGCCTTTTAACTGTACATTCGCATTGCTTGTGCTATCTCAAGAAAATTAAGGATATCACTTTTTATTAAAAAAAAAACAGCTTTTTCTCATCCCCAGCTTAACCAGTGACACTGTCTTAGCTTTGTCACTGACCTTTCCATGAACTTACAGGTTATCCAGCACTTGCCCAGGACCACAATAATGCTGAGAGGTCTTCCATGTTGGTTGGTTGTACATGGGCCTGCTGGGGATGCTGGTGCAATGGTGGACAAAGACTTTTCTTCTGGCTCTGGATTTTCTATGCAAGGCTGCCAGCATGTGTGTGAAAACATGCATGCATTCTTGGCATCTGATGGCTGCCACCTCTTGGAATGCATGACTCTCCATCCCCAGCCAGCCCCTGAGTAACCTGAGGTGGTTCCCAAACCTGAGTTACAGGAGTAGCAAGCGATAGTTTTACTGTTACATTACAGGGGCAGCTTAATTGTATAATTTGATTGTCATGCTGTACTGCATCAAACCAGCATGTGGTTCAAGTTAATCAGTTTCTACTGCACACATGATCAAATATGTGGACAGCAAAACAATTGCATTAATACTCTCCAAAGTTTTTTTTTTCAGTACCTACTGTGTCTATTAATTAATGCTTCCTGTCATTTCTTTCTGATTCCCCCACCCCTTCAACATTGTTTGAATCTAACTGACAAGATCTCTAACATTAATAGATCAATCTGTTGGCCTACTTCACTCCCCCCCAACATACAGACAAGCTAAATCTGATAAAGCCATTCACCCACTGCTCATCTTCCTTAAGCCATCATTTAGCTAGTGAAAAAAAATAATGTTCTATTAGTCATGCCCCCAACATCACCGGCACCACCACCTACTTCAAATTGTGGCACTCAGTCAACTTACACAGATGCTGCAGAGGATGAGTCATTATCACAGGGTCAAACGTCAGTCTGAGTGCATTTTAACTGCATGTAAGCAGGCATTTTGTGATCCTAGTGGCATTCCCTGAAGTCTGGGATAAAAACAAAACAGAAGAAAAAAAATAACTTCCCTTTAAACTTTATAGGAACAACAAATTCTTAGCAAAGGAAAATTACTATGACCAGGATTTTTAAACCAGATCTATCTGCCCGTATTTTCAAAGAAGATTTCTGTCTGCACTATTACAGCATCTATTAGATGATTTAACAATTTTGATGCAGAGCCTGGAGTTTACATCAGAAAACTGATGCATGCACCATTTATTTGATGTATGCATATTTTTTGGATGAATGCACCATTTCTTGATGCAAGCTGCCATAAATTATGGAAACAGTCACAAACAAAGTGCAACTGTTTGAACATTGTGATCCTTTTTTTTTTTGTTCCACCTTGTCCGGTGCCCAGTCTAGCCCCTTCTCCTTTGAGTTGTTTTATTATTGACCCCAGACACCCCCCATACCATCCCCATTGCCATCTGTCTGTCCCCTACTCAGACACGCCCCTGTGCAACACCCAGGGTAAGCCTTCTAAGCGGCCCCCTCAAGGGGATGCCAGGGAGGGAGGGAGATAGTTCCGCTATCTTGACCATGGGGCAGCTGGGGGATCAGAAGAGTGCCAGCTGGCAGGATGGCTACATTGCATTGGGGAATGGCGCAGTCATCATTCAGTGGCTGGGTAGATGTTTTTTCCTCTTTTCTGGCCCTCCCACCTCCCACAATCAGGCAGCTACATGCAGCATCCTGGGAAGGGGACATCCAGCAGAGTGGGTGGGGCTTCACACCACCTAGGAAGCTGCCACTTGCCACCACCAGGAGCTGCTAGTAAAGCAGTTCAGTATTGCCCTCCCTCCCTTCCTCCCAGAAGGGAAGCATCCATTGGATGCTCTGACTCCCTCCCTGCCGGTCTCTGCTCCTGTTGTTCCTGGCTCAGGCATAATCCCAGGTTGCCAGCATGCCATGCGATCTCCTATCGCTTGGCACCACAGAGCTGGCCTGAGGGCTCCTGAGCTTTAGTGCAATCAGACAGATGCAATTACAGGTGGAATATGCAATTGCCTCAGTATCTGACCTTTTTGGGAATTCTTCCTAATAAATGTACTGAAAGAGGCTATTCTGATTAAAGCAGGACCCAGTGGTGCACTCAGACTGATTCAGGCTTGTCAACTCTGACGCAAAATTGTGCTACACAGAACACCAAATTAAAGTATGAAAACACACATTAGGAGCTAAACTGGCAGGCTGGAATCTCCTATGTAGAAGCCTAGCCCAGCAATGATATACAGATATTTGGGAGGTAAGAGGATACTAAATATTGAAGAAAAGTGCTGGTAACTTTAGGTAATACTTGTCCTTCTGCCTTGTTACTTCACCATTTTCTTCAGCATACTTCTTTCTTTTTTTTCAGCAAAAATACATATTCAGTGCAAATGCATGCAGACCCAGCAGCTTACAGTGCATCTTCCAATGCTGAACTACCAAGGATTACTGCTCCTGAAGATGATATTGATGATTGTCACAATCTTTTAATCAGGTCATGCAGCATTTTCTCTTTGAACAGAATTTGAAAACTAAACAAAGGTTATGCTTAATGCCAGACAAATACTTTAATTAGGGATGAATCATACCTCCCACTCAGCTTTGTGCACCTACTCCTCCTCTTCTGGTGACATCTGTTCCTAGCGGAGAGCTGAGTGCTTAAATCTTTGCTGTAGTCACAATCCTAGTTTCATTACATAATAATCATTTTCCACAGAAACTCACTGTGATAGCAAAGCAGATGATTATGACTTTTGCAAAGGATAAAGCAGTATAACTAGTTGAACTCTAGGGGACAAGGGTCCTGTTGCCATACAACTGAGCCTAATAATGAATGATATGTAGGGAGCGGGAACACCAGTGGAATGGGGTCCATGACTCCCTAGAAATTCAGGGTAGGCCAGATGAATCTGAAAGGACAGGCAGAAAGCTTACTCAGGGACAAATATACAAAAGGTTTATTTACAAGGAAGAAGAACAGCAACAAGATCACTGCTTTTCTTCAATACTATAAAGTAATACAACAAGCAACAAAAAAATATAATTGGAACTAACAATTAGTCGAACCAATAAAAGGGAGTTAAACCCTTTAAGTCCAAATCTTGTGTGCACTTTACCGAGATGACAAGATACTGATGAACCAAGCTTGGACTCTGTGATGCACTGGCTGATGAGCAAGTGGGAATTGACCCCACAAAGTGCTTTTCATAAACCGGCCATAGTGGGGCATCCCCCAGATGAACAGAAAACAAAGTGGAACACCGATACCTGGACAATGAGAACTTGGCGATCCACTGCGACTCTTGGTGAGAAGCTGAAATCTCCTGGTCGAGCAGCAATGACCACTGGTAGGTCCCTGGCACCCAGGCTACTCCACAACAAGAAGATTACTGGAGATGTGATCCTTGGCACAGCCTTTGCGGAGTGGCACTAGTATGGGCACACTTTTGGATAGGTGACAAAAAAGGAAAAAGGTCATGCACAATACTAAATGTGGTTCCTCACTCTTAAGCTGGGGTGGCCCTTAAACTGACTAATTTCTGGATACCTAACAAGCAGCTTTCTACAACTTATCATTGCAGGACTGATGCTGGAACACTGTGGCAGAGCTTCAAAGCGGGTCAACGGCACTGGAGACAGGTCTGCTGAAGCTGGAGAAGTGGCTGGGAACCTCCCTATGTCAATGTCAGACACTAAAGCTCACTCCAGAAGACAGGAACAGAATGCAGGAATCACAGTGGAGCAATAAACAATAACCCCACCTGGTGTCATTATTGCCTCTGGATGCACGTCACTGAAGCATAGGGCACATGGTTCACAAGGGACACTGTCAGATAACTCATTTCATGGTGCAAGCAATGCAGTTGAGTTCACAAAATGGTTCGGTCTCTAAGGGACATCAGACAGGCCACAGCACAGTTCAATCTGGGGTAGTCTCAGGACACTTCCATATCACTCCATCGGCAACCTCAGGCCATTAGATAATTCTCCATCCCCAGAGGGTGTTGTGCCATTAATCATCCTTCACTGCTCAGGCCATTTCTGCAGAGCCACCCCCCTTCATTAATATTAATAACAGTCTCTGTTTGGCTCTATGGGACTCTTTGCCCTTGTTCCATCACCCTCATGAATGATTATAAGGGCCTATAACCCTGCCTTATATTGGATCTGCCCCCTTAAAGATGAGATAAAAGGGGCTTCTACCTCTGGGCCCTGCCCTCTGGCACAGGATGGTGCCAAAGTAAAACAAAGGGGCTTCAAGCCCACCATACTCTCTCCTCTTCTGAAAACACCATATGGTGTGAATGCAGCACAATGGACTAGTCAACCTTTGCCAGGCACTCAGCCTACAGATGTCTGTTTCTTCCCTTGTCCCAAATGTGTCTCTATCAGCCTCTGTCACAAGAGTATAAGACAATTAGGCTCACCACCATGGCCCGGGACCTGCTGCTGCTGCGGGGGTAGAAAAGGCAGCCAGAGAGACACACTCTCATCTGGCTGCTCGGTGCAGCTGCTACTGCTAGAGGAAAACTGGAAGGTCCAGGGGGTGTGCTTCCATCTGGATCAAAATCGATATGGCACACCTAAGGAAACCCTTCTCCTCTGTCACTGCGGAGGATTCCTAGAGGACCGCTCATGTTGGGGAGCCATGCTCCCACCTGACCATTTCTGCCACCACTGCTACCAGACTCCAGCTGGAGGGAAGCAATGCCATATGAGCCACAGGGCCACCCAAGCTATGTTTCAGGTGTCCGTGCTCCCTGCATCCTCCACCCTCCTAGCACAGCCACCAATGATCCCCTAAAACCACTCTCCATGCCCTTTTGTAGGGCAGGGGATGTCCTGGCTTCTGGCTGGGGAACTGGGCAATCTCAGCCCTACAGGGAAGATCTCCAGATGGGGGTGAGTCCTGCCACCCTCCCACCTGTACCACCTAAAGGCATGAAAAGGACAAAGGATGCTGTGGGGATGGGCGGGCTAGCAGGTAGGAGGTGGGAATAGAGGGGGAAAAAGAAACAAACAAAAAAATCAGAATTCCCACTTTGAGGGAAGGATCCTGGTTTCTTTGCAGTGCCCCCAACCTTTGGGTACTAGAGATAAACAAAGGGAAGAGAAATGCAGACAACATACAGGCAGAAGTTGGAAGGCAGTCTGCCTAAATGCCAGGAGCCTGGAAAACAAAATAAGTGAGATCCACATGATGGTAGTGGATGCAGGATTAGACCTCATAGCCATTGTAGAAACATAAACTATTAGGAATAATAACTGGGCTCTGGCAGTACTGGGGTATACCATGTACAGTGTAGGTGAGACAAGGGGTAAGGGAAAAGGGAGGAAGTAGACCTCTATGTCAAAGAAGGCACAAAGGCATTTGAGGATGGATCCCTCAGAAGAGGAAACAGAATCATATGGGTACAGCTCACGACAGCATCAGTAAAGAAGATACATATGGGAGTTGTCTATAGACCACCAGGATAAAGTGATAGGTAGGTGACAGGGAACTAGAGGCAGAAAGTGAGAAGGGGGGCCACAAAGGTAGAGATAGTGGTTGTACAGGGTCTCAATCTAGCATACATAGATTGGGATATTGTAGCAATTAAGACCACCAGAAGTCAGGCCATGCTAGATATATTGCAAGACTTCCTGCTGGTGGCACTGGTCAGAAAACATAAAAGACTGGCTGTCATTCTTGATGTGGTACTCACCAACTCAGAAACAGTAAGGGGAGTACAGGTTGGGGAAACAACTGGGGTCTAGTGAACATAGCAACATATGATTTGAACTGGCATGAGTATTGCAACGAAATATAGTAGTGCTGTTTTAAGATTGGAATGCAAGGACATGCGGTATCAGAGAGCTAGGTGCACTGCTCGAACAGTTAGTTAGAAAAGCCTGCCTAAGGAGTTCAAGTGTTCTTCTGTTGTGATAAGCCTGCTGCACTAAAGGTAAACAAACCAATCCTTTGTGCATGTGGTTTGATCATTATGTGGTGTCAGAATAAAGCAATTAATGTCTGCCACTGCATTTAGTCTGCAAGGCGACGTAGCAGACAACTGGAGAATATTTAAGCAACAGTTTGAAATTTTTCTGATTGCAAATGGGGTTGGAGAGAAATCCAAGAAGGTACAAGCTATGACTTTTCTTCACAACTAGTCCAGCAGCACTGGAAGTGTACAACACATTTGCATGGCAGTAGGCAGAGGGTAAAGAAGATCTAGCAAAGATCATGGACAATTTTGAGAGGTACTGTAATGCAAAAAAAATACATGACATACAAAACGCATCTGTTTTATATTAGAAACCAAGGTCAAAGTGAATCCATAGATGCCTATGTAATAGATCTAAGGTTGAAAGCTGAATCGTGAATTTGGAGAGCTGTGTGACTCCTTAATTTGTGACAGGATTGCATGTGGTATACCTAGTGACCAAGTCAGATGTTGCTTTCTGTGTGAAGAAAACTTGACCTTGGAGAAAGCACTAAATATCTGCAGGGCTGCAGAACTCAGTAAAACTTCATTAAAAAGCTTAAGTGAGGCACCCCAAGAGGACAGTTTGTGCATGCTGCGTCTTTAAGACAAGAAACAAACAGACAAGGCACATATTAAAGCAGGGAAGCAGAGCTGTTAATGGTAATAAATACAGATGTGGGAAGTCTGTCAGAGCACATGAACCAAAGAACTGACCAGCCTTTAGGCAAGTGTGCGGAAAATGCAACCGAAGAAATAATTTTGCAAAGATGTGTCATGCAGCAGGGAGTACTAATGTGCATGTAATTAATGAAGGCTCGAGCAGTAGAGTGAAAGTACTTTCTGTATAGATACAATGACTTTAGGCAAAGCCTAAACTGACTAGAATGTACTGTTAAGCACTAATGGCGAAGATGAGAACTTTAAGTTGGACACAGGGGAATAATGCAATGTATTGCCACTGAATCTTTATGAACAGTTGTCTAAGGAAGCAGTTCAACAGTCATGGGCGAGACTAGTTTCATACTGAGGGCACAAGTTGGATGTCCTCAGAAAAGGAATTTTACCTGCATATTTTAAAAATACTGTAAGTATCAATTGATCACCTTCCAGGTGGTGAATGCTAATGTCATACCAGTCCTTGGGCTTCAGACCTGCTTAGAAATGAAACTAGTGAAGAAAATGTTCTCTATAACCACTAATGACAAGCCAACAGGCAGCACTGAAGATATGTTATCAGAGTTTTCAGATGTTTTTGATGAGCTAGGGTGCTTAGAAGGAGCATCATATCAAGATTGACAAGTCTGTACGCCCTGTAATTCACTCACCTAGGAAGATTCCATTTTCACTACAAGACAATGTGAAAGCAGAGCTAGAGAGAAAATGGAGAAACTGGGGGTGACTGAAAAGGTTGAAAAGCCTACAAGCTGGGTCAGTTCTATGATAATAGAAAAGCCAAAGTGAGAATTTGCATTGACCCACGCAACTTGAATAAAGCAGTCAAATGGGAGTACTATCCCATGAAGACAGTGGAGGATGCTGCAGCAAAGCTTGCAGGAGCAAAGGTGTTTTCAGTGCTTGATGCAGGGCATGCATTTTGGCAAATCAAATTAGATTAACCCAGTTCTGAACTAGTGACCTTCAACACACCATTTGGATGCTACAAGTTTAATCACATGCCATTTGGCATTTGTTTAGCACCAGAAGTGTTTCAAAGGAAAATTTCACAGATGTTCAAAAGGCTTGAAGACACAGAGGTTATAATGGATGATATTCTGACTTGGGGTGCAGACATGAAATAACACAATGACTGACTCTGATGGGTCCTAAATAGAGCCTGGAAACAAAATGTAACCCTAAACTTAAAAAAGTCTAAAACAGGTCTGGGTGAAGTTCCATACATTGGACACAAGCTGAGCAAAGATGGATTTATAACCGATCAAGAAAAAATTAAAACCATTGTGGACATGCCCATCCCACACAGTAAGACAGACTTGCAAAGATTCATGGGCATGGTGAATTACTTAGCAAAATTCATCCCGAACCTGTCCAGGATGAACAAGCCCCTGAGAGAACTACTTGCAAAGGACATTGCTTGGCACTAGGAAGCCTGCCATGATGAAGCATTTCAGGAACTAAAAACAGTTAGTACTAATCCACCTGTGTTGGCATACTACAACTTGAGTAAACCCATAATACTCTCAGTAGATGTATCCTCAGAAGGCCTGGGGCAATTCTTCTTACAAGAAGGACACCCAGTTGCATTTGCATCACTATCTTTAACAAGCATTTGCCGAATGTTTGCTTGCTGGCATTAGCAGTGGTAATGCAGGAGTTAGATAGATGCAGTATAGGAATGGCATTGAAGTATTGAACTGATGCCAACTCCACCCTCACCCTGCAGAGATGGACAGGCATTGGGGTGTGCCTCTGGGCTATCGCCCATGACAGTCATGACATTTCACCTCACCCTACCCCTCAGACACTGACAAGTATCGAGGTGTGCCTTGGAGTGTTTGGGCTTTACATTCACCTCATTCCATAAGGAAATATGCTGAAATGGGTGCAGTATAGGAGAATGGGGTGAACTCTGGCAGCAAAGGGTCCCAGACACACCTTGATGCCTAATACTGGCTGCACGGTGGGCGTGGAGGTGGAATGGCATGAACATTACTGTCGACAATCCCAAGTTACACCCCTGACGCCTGTCAGTCCCTACAGGGTAGGGCGTTATGGTCAAAAACCCCAACGCCCTGGGCATTTATTGGTATTTTTACTCCAAGTTTTCCACATGAGCTTTTTGTGACCCCATTGCATGAACAGTGACACTATTAGTTCTTTAGGGGAAATGTGATTTTGCATAGTGACTGGGTCATATGGCGCCACCGGTGCAAAGACAGATTTCAAACAGGATGTGAAAAGTGACACGTGTACTGTTCATGAGGAGGTGTAAAAAATGGCATTGTTGAAAATCTAGAGTGAAAATATACAAAAACTGGTAAAGTCATGAGCGTGCATAGAAAATGCGCAATGTACACCCGTAATGTAAATAGTGTGGGAATTTTTTACAGCAGATTTTCAACATAGGCATTTTGGGACCTCTGCTCATGAGCAGTGTCACTGTGATTTTCTTAATCTGTCCTGAACACTAATTTCCCACAGCAAATGTGCTATTCTGTGCCAGGAGTGTGAAAACACATTTTGTCCTGGTGTGAAAAATGACTGCTGTACTGTTCATAAGGAGGTGTGGAAAAATGTCAATATTGAAAATCTGGACTGAAAATATTACAAATTCATGAACATATGAGGGTGTGTGGAAATTCTGCAATGCATGCTCGTAACAGAGTCATTGTATGGACTTTTGTCATTAAATGTTAAACATAGCCATGTTAACACCTCAGCTCATGAACAGTGTCACTGTGATTTTCTTAATCTGTCCCAAAAATTGATTTTGCATACCAACCACGCCATTGTATGCTACGGTCGGGATATTCAAAAGGGATGCACATGGTGAAACAGGGTTGCGCCATGTGCAACCCACTAATGCATCCCAGCACGATATTGAAAAGGGCAAGCTGAGCTGCCCAAATACCAATGTGCTGTGGCGCAACCCTAATGTATGCGGCACAATGGCAGGGGATGTGCCCATGCATATGCGGCACATCCCAATATTCAGTCCGGGATGTGCGGCGCATATGCTGGCACACCCCCACATTGTGCCACACAGGGAGGGATGCAAAGATGTTCCTAAAAAACAGGGAAAAAGTCTAGGACACCCACAGGTGGGCTGCCACATTGTACGGCTCAACACAGCAGCCACCTGCCATGGGTGGCCACCCGACCTCCCCAGACACCATATCAGGGCACACAGCCCCCTGGTGGTCCAGTGGCCCCCCTCTCACCCAATCACAGGCAAAAGTAAAAGACAGATCCCTGGTGGTCCAGTGGACCCCCCTCGCCCGATCGCAGATAGAACTAAGAGACAGATCCCTGGTGGTCCAGTGGACCTCCCCCTCTCTCGCTCGATTGTGGGCAGTAGTATAAAATGATTTCATGATGGTCAGTGAAACCCCCATTGCCCAATCGTGGGCACAAACATCTGAAATACCCTGGTGGTCAGTGGTACCCCCTCCACCCACCACTGCAGTGCCCACCACCCTGCACCTCCCAGTCAGGCGGGTGGCAGCACCCCCACCCGCAAGACACCCAGCTGCCCGTTGACTGACAGCGTACCCAGTTTGGCTGTCGCCTGTAATCCCCTCGTGGGCCAATGGGAGTGCAGTCCAAACTGTACTACACAGTCCCTAATTGTGTTCATTCACAGTTTGGGACTGTGTAGTATAGTTTGACTGCATACCCATTGGCCCACCCAGTGGACCAATAGGCATACAGCCAAATTGTACACTGTCAGCTGGCGGGTGGCTGGGCAGCTTACAGGTGGGGTGCTACCGCTCGCTGCTGACTGGAGGAGTGCAGGGTCGTGGGGTACCACAGTGGCCAGGTGGGGAGGGGTTACCACTGGACCACTAGGATATTTCGGTATGTTTGTGCCCGCGATCGGGCGATGGGGGGTTTCCATTGGACCACCATGGAATCATTTTATACTACTGCCCGTGATCAGGCAAGGGGGGAAGGTCCATTGGACCACCAGGGATTTTTATTTTACTTATCCCTGCGATCAGATGGGGGGGTCCACTGGACTGCCAAGGATTTTTGTTTTACTTCTGCCCATGATCAGGCAAGGGGGGGGTCCACTGGACCACAAGGGATCTGTCTTATACTTCTGTCCATGATCGGGCGAGGGGGGTCCACTGGACCACCAGGGATATATTGTTCATGCATGCCCGCGATCAGGCGGACAGGCAGGGGAACTGTAGGGTGTCGGTCCCCGACGGCTGCAGCCTGGCAAAGCGCCAGGCGCAACTCACTGGGGATTGGCACACCACATGCAAATGGTGTCATAATGAAATGCAAATGACCCCATTTGTGCCTTGCATGCATAATGGTCTCATTTGCATGTGTAATTCTGAATATCGCTTTGATATGCCTAGCGCAAGTGCACTTGTGCTGGAGTCTTCCCCTTCCCCATTCTGCCACTTGTGCCTGGCACAGAGCCACTGCACCATGCACAATGCTTGCACCCTCAGTGCCATATTCAATGGTGCTGAGCCATGGTGCAGCATGGTTGAATATCATCTGGTCCTCACCCTAGCTCAGCCTAGTTGCACTGTGTCCAGGCTTGCGCCACAGCTGGGTACAGTCTGAATATATCAGCCCACATGTCTGAAAACACATATCAAGTGAAATGTGAAAAATGACAGTTGTACTATTCATAAGGAGGTGTGGTAAAATGGCAATGCTGAAAATTTGGAGTGAAAATATAAAAAATACTCGAAGTTACAAGCATGTGTAGGGAACTGCGCAATGCACGTTAGTAAAACAGTCATTTGGGGGAATTTGTCCACCAAATTTTCAACATAGGGTTTTGGAGGGCCTTCCTCATGAACAGTGTCACTATGATATTCTTAATCTGTCCTGAACATTGATTTTGCACATCGACCACAACATTGTATGCTACATGTGCGAAAACACATATTGGGTGAAATGTGAAAAATGACAGTTGTACTGTTCATAAGGAGGTGTGGTAAAATGGCAATGCTGAAAATCTGGAGTGAAAATATTAAAAATGCTTGAAGTTACGAGCATGTGTAGGAACTGTGCAATGTACGCTCATAAAACAGTCATTTTGGAGAATTTTTTCACCAAATTTTCAACATAGCCATTTTAACACCTCTGCTCATGAACAGTGTCACTATGATTTTCTTAATGTGTGCCGATCACTGATTTCACACACCAACTGTGGCATTGTGCTCTACATGCCCGGAAACACATTTTGGGCAAGATGTGAAAAATGACAGCTGTACTGCTCATAAGGAGAGGTGGTAAAATGGCAATGTTGAAAATCAGGAGTGAAAATATTGAAAATTCATGAACCTATGAGCGTGCATAGGAACAGTGCAACGCATGCTCATAAAACAGTCATTTTTGGGAATTGTTTCACCAAATTTTCAACATAGGGTTTTTGGGGTCCTACCTCATGAACTGTGACCCTGTAGTTTCATAAATCAGTCCGGAAAGGTGGTTCTGTGCAGTCATTTCGAAATCACCTTTCGAGGCCGATTAACAAAATGACAGTGACAGAATTCATGAGGTGGGGTCTCAAAAACCCCATGTTGAAAATTTGGTGAAAAAACTCCCAAAAATGCCTGAGATATGCATCAAAGTTGAAAAAACCCTATCTATCCCATTATACAGCTTACCGGCATTTCCTCAGTTCGTGGTCGACTTTGAAGAGTGCAGCCATGTTCCTGGTCCACCGAAGATTGTCGTGCTGGGCTCTGGAGGTAAGTATGGGGTAAGGGGGGGTGTGGGGAGGTGCGATACGAGAGGATTGGCAGGTTGGGGAGGAATCTCTGAGGGACCGTTTTCTATTTTACAGGTTTATTAAAAAAAAAACATCGCTGGAAGGTTTTCTTTTTTATAGGGATATTTTGTTTGGGCATGCTGGGGAGGGCGCTCAGCATGCCAACTGACTGTTTGGGGGGGTACTGTAGCCGACAGGAGATTGAGCACCCCCGTCAGCACCTATTGGAGGTGGGGGGAGACAAGAGCCAAGGGGGATTGGGCACACCTAGACAAAAAATAGTTTGGGGAGGTGAGTATCATGCCGATGGGGAGTGGGCTCCCAGTCAGCAAATGATGAATGAGGGGGCATGCCAACAGGGAGATTGGGCATTACTGTCAGCACATAGAGGTGCGGGGGGGGAATGGGCTACATTTTTGGTTTTTCAACTATTTGTTTCACCAGGAAGGCACACTGAAGTGGGGGCCAGTGGTTTGCTGCTTTGTAATTGGCCACTGCAGTCAGGGAGCATGCAAACAGCTGGTTGCGTGCTGACCAGGCACTCCCTGATTGCAGCGGTTCAATTACTTTGATCTAGTGGCCTTCTTGGTTAACTGTCATCATTGACAGCATGCTGCTCCATTGGTGCAGCAAAGACCAGCCCAAAAATGGACTGCTGCTGTTGGCCACAACACTGCCACACCTCCACAACCCCCTTATGAAGAAAGCTGTCGCAATGTGTTTCTTGCACATGCGTGCAAGCAAACACAAAAAGGGCTGAAAGAAACTATGACCAGATTGAAAAAGAAATATTGGCTATTGTTTTTGGCTACCTCAAATTCCATCACCACATATATGGCAGAGAAAAGGTACATGTAGAATCAGATCACAAGCAGCTAGAAAGCCTTTTCAATAAGCCACTGTCGGCAGCTCCACTGAGACACCAGCAGATGATGCTGAAGCTGCAGAAATATGATCTGAAGGTTGAATATAAGACAGGGAAAGAGCCTCAAATAGCTGACATGCTCAGCTGAAAAGTTAGTAACCTGGCAATCCAAGAAAGTGATATAGATAAGTACAAAGTGCACACAATTGAAAGGTTACCCATCAGCAGTGGAAAACTGGCAGTGTTGTACATGGAACAAACAATGATTCTGTCTTGCAGAAACTGAAAGACATTGTACTACATGGGTGGCCCCATGAGAAAGCCAAGTTTGACCCAGGCCTCTGAACATACTGGCAGTCTCGAGAAGATATTACCATAGAGAAGGGACTCTTGTTGAAGGGTAAAAGGCTAATTATACCAGGATCACTGAGAAAAGAGATGTTGGTCAAACTACATAGTAGCCACTTAGGCATTGAAAAATACAAAAGAAGAGCAAGGGACATTCTATTCTGGCCGGGCATGAATAGCCAAATAAGTGACCTGATCACTCAGTGTGATGTCTGCAATCATTACAGGAAGGCTCAACCAATAGAACTGATGCAGGGTCATGAAATTCCTGACAGGCCATGCAGATGGTCAGAGCTGACATATCTGAGTTTGAAAAGGAAAACTACTTAGCAATGGTGGACTGCTACTCAAAGTTCATAGAGATCACACGGCTGCAAAATACGACCAGTGAAACAGTCGTAAACCACATCAAAACACAGTATGCACAACATGGCATACCTAAAGACCTTATGACAGACAATGGGCCACAATTTTTGAGTACTGAATTTGTGAGCTTTGCTAAGAGCTCTGAATTTGAGCATATCACATCATCACCAAGGTACCCACAAAGTGGTGGGATGGTGGAAAGAGCCATTCAGATCATAAAGAGGATATTCAAGAAGCACAGGAGTAATCATAGGGACCCTTACCTTGCCTTACGGACCTATGGAACATCCTGATACAGGGCTTGGGTTCACCCTCTCAGTTGCTCATGAGCGTGAGAATGGAGACTGTAATGCCCATAAGGCCTGCCCTGCTCAGACCAAAACTTATAGACAAAGACATGCAAGCTAATCTCAAACAGAAACAAGAAAAGCAAAAATTCTACTATGACCAGTACACAAAACCACTCCCCTGCCTGTCTCCTGGACAGCCAGTACAGAAGAGAACTGAAGAAAAGGAGTGGACACCCGCTGTAGTTGTCTCACCCGCCAAGGAGCCCCAGTCATACATTGTCGAGGCTGGTGACAAGAAATATCAAAGCAACAGAAGGGACATACTGCAAGTACTTAATTCACTGACAGGAGTGCTGCTAGAAGCAACAGAGAAGCTGACCAACACCACCAACAAAGGAGAGGCTGCCCCAAATAGAGAAGGGGCTGATACTGCCTCAGACGCTCCACTGTTAAATAATTCAACAATATCAGCACCTGGATCATTGCGATGTGCATCTCGCAAGTCGATAGCCCTTGAAAGCTCCCCAGTTGTGAGCTGTGTGAGCACCCGGGTGATAAGAAAACCAGCAAGATCTCTGCAGGACTGAATTACAGTGACTGTTAACTGTTCTAAACAACATATGTACTAGCTAAACCTATTAGAGAGTGCCTAGAATGTTAGTTAAAAGTAATGTTTTACTGTAGTGCTTTTTAGGTTAGGCTTACGAGGGGAGATGTAAAGAAATGTAGTAGTATTGCTTTAAGAATGGAATGCAAGGACATGCTGTATCAGAGAGCTAGGTGCACTGCTCGAACAGTTAGTTAGAAAAGCCCACCTAAGGAGTTCAAGTGTTCTGTTGTGCTAAGCCTGCTGCAATAAAGGTAAACAAGCCAATCCTTTGTGCAAGTAGTTTGATCATTACAGGTATCCTTGTCCGAGGTATCCTTGTCCAAAGTTATGGTTTGATTTCAAAGAGAAGACATTCATCTGATGAGAGAATTAGTCAAGGGCAAGTAAGATGGAGAAGATGAAATTGGTAGGGTGGAGGAGAGGGTGGGAGAAGTTCAAGTGACTATTCTCAAAGCAACCAAACAATGCTTGAGAATGGTTACCAATGGGAATAGACACAAGAAGCCAATCTGGTTCTCTAAGAAGGTCAGGGAGGCAGTGAGCTCTAAAAAGGTCCTTTATCAGATATAGGGAAATACAGGAGGCTAAGGAATGGATCAAATACCAGGTAAAGATGAAGGATGACATGAAGGCAGTCAAGGACAGAACGGCAGACACAGTGCTGAATATTGTAGAGGTGGTGAAGGGAGGGGAAATATAGATCTTACTTTGAGAGGATTCCTGCAGTAGGTCATTACAGATAGGACTGCACCCCCTGGCATCAG
Organism: Neoceratodus forsteri; assembly: GCA_016271365.2. Lineage (NCBI taxonomy): Eukaryota > Metazoa > Chordata > Ceratodontiformes > Ceratodontidae > Neoceratodus > Neoceratodus forsteri. The sequence continues at coordinate 317,849,252 of CM057456.1, forward strand.
GACCACATGGCAGGAAAGAACACCGTGTGGTCCTGCTGCCAGGGAGCGCAGTCCTATCTATGACCTACTGCAGGAACCTCTCTCGAAGATCTACTGTTATGGTAAATTCTTACATAACTGTTATTTCTTTAGGTACATAAGGGTAAAAGGGAAGATGAGAGGGAGAATTGTTAGGCAGATTGAAGGGACAGTGTAGAAGAGAATAATGAGCAAAAGGCAACCATTCAAAATGAATACTTCTGCTCACTATTCACAAAGGAGGATAGTAGAACTTGGATGAAATGTGGCACAAAGGCTGCTGCAAGGGGATCCCAGACATGGAACATATGGTCATTTCAGGAGAAAGGTTTCGAAAAGGGCTCAAAGCCCTGAAAATAAACAAGGCTCCTTGGCCAGATGAGATGCACCTGAAGGCAGTGAGGGAACTGGCATTAAAATTGGCTGAACCCCTGGCAGGACTATTCAACAGCTCACTACAGTCAGGGGTAGTTCCAAAATATTGGAAGGTAGCAGGTATGATGCTGCTCCACATGGGAGGGGATAGGGAAAAATCTAGAAACTACAAGCCCATCAGTCTTAACTCCTTTGAAGGTAAACTGATGGAGATGCTGAGTCAAAGAGCACCTAGTGGACTACCTGGAAATAAATGGGCTACAGGATAGTAGGCAGCATGCGTTCATAGAAGGGAGGTTTTGTCAGCCCAACCTGATAGTAATTTTGGACTGAGTAACAAGAGTGGTGCATAAGGGACAAGCAGTAGACTTACTCAGTTTCAACTTTAGCAAGGCATTTGATTTGGTGCCACAAAGAAAGCTGTTGAAGAAATCAGAGGATCTGCAATCAGCAAAGGTCCTAGTTAAAAAGGTGGGAAGTTGGTTAGGGGTAGACAGCAGAAGGTGGTAGTGGTAAAAGGGGTCAAATCAGGAGAGGGGATGTCATGAGTGGGGTACCAACAAAGGTCAGTCCAGGAACCAGTCCTTTTCAATATGTTCATCAGGGACATAGAAGGAATACAGGACAAGATGTGTTTCTTCACAGATGACACTAAGATCTGTGGCAGGGTAGACAGGGAAGAGAGGGTAAGGGAGTTACAAAGGGACCTGCAAAGGTTTAGGAGGTGGTCCAAGTAAGTTCTGGATGTTGAAATGCAGTGCCACAAAGTGCAAAGTAAAGTGCACGGTGATGCACATAGGGAACAAGAATCTCAGGAAAGAATACTGGATCAGAGGGGTTAGGTTGGCCACTACTTCAGAGGAAAGTGACCTGGGGGTCATCAGAAGTGACTTGCTAAAACTATCTAGCCAATGTAACAAGGCCTATAGCAAGACAACCAGAATGATGGTGTGTTTTGGAAGAGGTTTTGATAGCAGGAAGATGAGGTACCATATATACTCGCACGTAACTCGGTCCACTTATAAGTCGGGGGTATAATTCCACATCCTAATTTAAAGCATTTTTCTTTGACCAGCATATAAGTCAGGGGGTTGATGCATCATACCGACTGTGTACAAGTGCATACGGTAGCATGAAAGGGCAATCAAAAGTTTCAAAAATATAAGAAGAAAAAAATAACAAAGTATACGTTTAACAACTGTTTCTTTAATAAATCTTTCTGTTAAAAAAACATGCATTCATTCATAAAGCCTCCTGTTTTTTGAATTAATCCCCATCACTAAAACCAAAGAACTCGGTGTCCTCTTCGTCATCTGATGCAAAAAGAATATGTAGCTGCTGCTCAGAGAGTGGAATGTCCTCGTACATATCCTCAAGCTCTGTATTTCTCTCATCCTCCTCAGCATCAACAGGACATGCGGCATCAGAACCCATTGGATCCTCATTAAAGTAGATGGTCCACGGTACCTTCCATGCTGTTTGAAATGCCACATTTTTTAAATGATTTTATGATGGCCTCGCCAGGAATGGCATTCCAGGTATCATCGACCCACTCACATACCATTGCAAAACTGGGCTTTTTTTACATTCCCTCATGCTGTGAACTCCTTGTTACCTGCAAATAAAAAAATCTATCTCACTGTTGGAAACACAACAAAAACTCTTTCCCTTACCAATTGCCTCACAAAGAAAAAGGAAAAGGCAAGTGAGTGTATACCTGTCATCATCCATTGATGCCAGTACTCCTGCATTTTCACCTTGAAGGTTTGTTCAGGCTTACGTTGAGCGGCTGCAATAGGGATGGACAGCCCCCTGGAATCACAGCTGTGTGTGTCATTCTTTTTCTTAGATTCTATTTGACTGAATCTACATGATGCCCCTGAAACATGTCCCACACAAGCACGCTTCATTTATGTATTAGTGAGCCAGGTCTTTTGCTCCAGATTTCGTCCACCCATTTATTTACCAGCACCTCATTCATCCAGCCCTGTCCGTGCACTGCTTCAAGAACACCAGCTGGCATTTTTTAACTGCGACTGCTAATCACTTAATCTAAGACAGCAATGGCAGACCATTAAGCACAAGCAGAGGTGATAATAGCCAATCAGAGAACTGCACCACTGTTTTGGTCAGTTGCTAAGAATCAATTAATTATTCTTTTGATCCTTTTCTGGTCACCGCATGAAACAGGGACTGCACAACTTTCTCTAATTTTGCGCATTATTACCCACTTTTTTTTCCATTTGCTTGAGTACATGCTTATAAGTTGGCACCATCAACTGAACGTGCTCAGAAAAGTAAAAAAAATGACTTATAAGCAAGTATATACAGTAATACAACCTCTCTGTAGATCACCGGCGAGACACCATCTGGAGTATTTTGCCCAGTTCTGGAGTCCTCATCTGAGGAAAGACAGAGATAGGCTAGAAACAGTGCAGTATACTGTAACCTAAATGATTCAGTGCCAATAGTGCAGAGTCCATAAGAATTGAATTAGAGCACTGAACGTAGAAGCATAGATTTTGTCAGCAGATAAGGATTGCTTGGCCCACCCAGTCTGCCCATTTTCTTTCCCTAGAGTATGACTGCAGACCCTACTCAATCTGTGGCTCTTTCTTCCTTCCCACATTCCTTTCCACTAAGATTCCTTGATGGCTATCCCATGCATTCTGGAACCCCACCACTGTTTTTGCCTACACCACCTTGGCTGGTAGCCTGTTCCCAGAATCCACTACTCTTTCTGTGAAGAAGTACTTCCTCACATCTCTAGTAAATCTACCCCCCCCTCCAACTTCATAACTGCCCCTTTTTCCTTGACCAGCTTTCTTTCTAAAAAATATTTCACTCCTGTATCTCTGAATGAACCCCATTTACCACCACCCTCTGTTACCTATCCCCTAACCAATTTCTTATCAGTTTACCACCTATGGGTGGTATTCATTTCACGTAACCTCCCACCCATGAATCCATGTTGTCTCTGGTCTTGTAATGCATTAGATTCAAGAAATTCCAATATCTCTTCTTAAGCAGTGATGCCATGAACGTTGCCATCACCATTGTCAAGCTGATTGGCCTATTATTGCCAACTTCCTCCCTGTTATGACTTTTGCAATGTGGGACTACATCTTCTCTACTTCAGTCCTCTGGAACCACCCCTGTTTCCAGAGAGCTGTTAAATAGGACTGTCAGAGGTGCAGACTGTACCTCTCTGAGCTCCCTCAATAACCAAGGATGTACAACATCTGGTCCCATTACTTTGCCCACCTTTAGATTAGCAAGTCCCTTTCAGACTCTCTCCTCTGAAAAAGGAGTAATATCCACCTCCCTCCATTCTGAGCTCCTGTTACTTTTTTGTGGCCCGTTTTGTTCTCCTTCCACTGTGAACACTAAACACAAGTATTTGTTCAGGATGTCTGCCTTTTCCTGGTCACCTTCTGCACAGTCCCCCTCATCATTTTTTAACCTTACAATCTTTCCACTGATCCAGCTCTCTTCATTTAGAGTATATACCTAAAAAACATCTTGTCTCCTTTGTTACCACTTCGGCTATTTTCTCTTCAGTTTGTGCCTCTGAGGTCCTTACCACTTTCCCTGCTTCTCTCTGTTTCTCCTAATACATCTCCCTATCCTCCTTCTTCTGAGTCTCCTTATATCTTCTGAATGCTACCATTTTAGCCTTTACCTTTTTAGTCGTCTCTTTCAAGAACCATAGTAGTCTCTTTTTCCTCTATTACTCACTTGCATGACAGAGACGTTTGTTGCCTTTACTGTTTCCCCTTTTAGCTTTGTCCACTGTTCCTCCACCCACCAAGGTCATCCCCCTACCAGGTCATCCTATAGGCATTCACTCATCTTTATAAAATATAAAATCAACATGTACTTGTTGGATGCCAGAAGGGAGTGATAAGACATGATAAAGACCTTAATGTTCCTGAAAGGAATAAACAAGGTAAACTGTGAGAAGCTATTAAGCAATGAAAGCATGTCAATAACAAGAGGACATGAATGTTAACTTGTTGGGTGTGGGGATTCAGGAGGCTTGCTAGAAAATTTTCTTTACCAAGACAGTGACTGAGCAGTGGAACAGCCTACCAACAGAGGTGGTGAGCATAAAAATCAATAATGAGTTTGAGCATGGCTAGGGCAGAGTAAAGGGCATAATAATTTCTCAGGGGGTATCAGTAATGCAGGGAGCAAGAGGAGAAGAGGAGGACAGAAACCCTATATGTACAATTGATCATGGGCTAGACTAGGGAAAACCTGGGCAGACTAGATGGACCAACTTTCTTTTCTGCTAACATTGTCTGTTTTTATGGTTCTGTGAAACCACAGATTTGTGGTTTCTCCAGTTCTCAATCTGGTCCCAGGAACTGGAGAAAGCAGTATTACAATGTGGTTCCTACCTGAGGGAACAAAGTGATTTTACTGTTAATACAAAACCCCTTGGCTCCAATATTCAGAACTGCACCTGTCAATGGTGCATGTGGTGGGGCAGCACAACTGAGTTGTGCTGGTGCAACGCAGGGATATATTCAAAGGAGATGAGCTGAAGCGCATCTCCTCTGAATATATCAGGTATAATGCACTGCGCAACTAGGATGCACTGGTGCTTCAACCCAGACATGGCTGAATACCAGGAATGGGAACTGCATCAGTGCAACAGAGTTATGCTGTGTGCAAATTCTTGATATACAGCTGGCAATATGCAAATGGGGCCATAATGTAAGCAAGGTGCAAATGGGACCTTTTGCATGTCATTATGGCCCCATTTGCATGAGTTGTGCAGGCCTGGCCAGCAAAATGCGCATGGTGCCCTGCACAGCATGTGGTGCTGCCAGAGGGGGTCTAGTGGTACCCCCTCCCTCCCCATAGCTGTGATCACCATAAAATAACTGTAGACATATGCCCTGGTAGTCTAGCGGTCCCCCACCCCACTTGTAGAGCTGATCACCATAAATTAACATGACATGTATTCACTGGTAGTCTAGTGGTACCCCTTCCCTCCCTGTAGCTGTGATCGCTATGTAGAAATGTAGAAAACATACCTGGTAGTCTAGCAGCACACCCTCCTCCCTCCCTCCCTCTCTGTAGCTGCGATTGCTATAAATACACTTGGAAAAATAGCTGGTAGTCTAGTGGTACCCCGCCCTCCAGTAACCCTGCTCGCAAGACAAATACATGTCAAATATCCCTGGTAGTCTAGTGGTATTCCCACCCCTGACATAACACTGATTGCAAGAAAAGTATTGTCCAAATATCCCTGGTGGACCAGTGACACCCCCCACCCACAAAGGACCCCTGCCCACCCAGATCCCCCCATGTCATCAGTGGGCAGCTACAAATCCACCCACATACTGCCCAGCTGCCCGCTGAATGACAGCTTACAGTGTCAGCTGTAAGCCCATTGGTCCACACTGTGAACCAATGGGCTTGCAGTGCATACTGTAAGAGTAATTCACAAATATGCGAATGAATAACTTAATTTACATATTTGTGACTGACAATTACAGTATGCACTGCAAGACCATTGGTCTACATGTGGACCAATGGGCTTCCAGCTGATACTGTAAGCTGTCATTTGGCGGGCAGCCGGGCAGTATGCAGGTGGGTTTGTAGCTGCCTGCCGATGATGGGGGGAGGGAGCTGGGTGGGCAGGAGGTCCTGTGTGGGAGGGGGGTGGTGGTGCCACTGGTCTACCAGGAATATTTGAACAATACTTTCCTTTTTTTTTTTTTCCTCTTTTTGCCCCATAGCCAACCGCTGTACATCAGCCTGGTCACAGCGCCCCCATACTTCCACGTTCTGGCCACTTGTGCTCTCACCCCAGTACCCCTTGCTTGCCCCCAGAGGGTGGGGATGTGGCATTCTGGTGCTGAGGATTAGTGACTGCCTGGGGAGAGCGGGACCCAGAGACTAATTGAAGCCGGGGGCAGGCTTCACTAGCGTGGCTGGCTGTGAGGAGTTTTTCCTTGCTTTGGCAGGGGCGGGGACATGCAATGACATGACGCATCCACCCCACCCCCAGATGCCGGTGCCGGTCACTGCACGAGCCCCTAGCTTCTGCTACGGGTCCATCACGTATCGAGCTCAACCCACACCCTTCACCCAGAGTAGGAGAGCAGTCCATGGGATGTTTAATCTTACTACCCCCAGCCGGCCCTCCATCAACCCGGGTCCGTTCTGAAAACCCGGGTTGCCAGTGTCGCAAGCGGAAATCCAACTGTTGCACCGGTGGGCCAGCATGACAATACTTTTCTTGTGATCGGGGTTACGAGAGGGTTGGGGGATATCACTAGACTGCCAGGGATATTTGACACATGTTTGTCTTGTGATTGGGATTACGGAAGGGGTGGGGGGTACCACTAGACTACTAGGGTTATTGTAGTAATATCTTTCTTGCAATTGGAGTCACAGGAGGGGGGTACCACTAGACTACCAGGTATTTTTCTAAGATTATTTATAGCGATCATGGCTATGAGGGGGGGTACCACTATACCACCAGGGGGTTCTGTGGGTGCTTGCAGACAGTGTTCTGGGGGTGCCACCCACAACTGGCAGCCGCCGTGTTGCACCCTGCACTACAGTGGCCCACCTGAGGGTGGCTATAATTTGAGCCTTCTTTTTCAGGCTCAACTGTGTGCCCTGGTACTTGGCGCATCTCAGGGTTGTGCCAGCACATGAGCCACACATCCCGGGCTGAATATCGAGATGTGCCACATATGCTGGGGCATGCCCCCTGGAGTTGCACTGCATACATTATCTTTGTGCCCCTGCACATCGGGACATGCGCTGCACAAGTCCCTCTTTCAAATATTGCACCGGGATGCATTTCTAGGGTTGCGCTGGTGCAACACAGTTGAGCCAGGTGCAACTCCTTTGAATATCTTGGCCATTTGTTTTTATTTCATATTATAGCAGTTCTCAACTCTTTTTATCCTATTTATATTAGTTTTACTTTTTTCACTCTGAAGGAACTGAATAACTTTTTACTGAGATCTATCAGTGCTTGGCATGAGTGATAGCCATAAAAAGAAAACAGGACCCACAGGTTTTAAACACGTTATCTCTTGTTTTCAGCTCCTGGCAAATTCAGACTACCACAACCTCTGTTGAAGGTGTTTGTGGCCAGAGCACATGTTTAGAAATTGTGTTTTTTATCAAAGGTTTTCCCTAAAACACAAAAGAAAAGGTCTTTAAAATGAAAAGATTGCATGGCTTCTCAGTCTGCCTCTATATCACCACCAAAGCTCAATAAAGGCTGAGAGGGAGTTCCTAATGATGGATGGAAGCACACCATTAGAGGGTTCTTCTCCTCACAAGCAGAAGTCTCTGTCAAAGTGCAGAGACAAACAATATACAGCTGCTCAGCCATCAGAAAGGCCTGGTAAAGATAGTAAAAGCAACAGGGTGTCTGAAAGGGGATTCCTGATCCCAGTGATGACAAAGATGCAAAAAACAGAGCCTTAGAGCAGGATCTGTAACCATTGCCTAAGAAAAATAGAAAAGAGAACATATCCCTGCCACTCCTCCTGCAAAATATAAGGAGTGGAAAATAAACAAATGCCGTCTACAGAGGACATGATAAAGATGTGGCTGTTTTTCAGGCTATGAGAAATTTACTGAATTTTCCTGCTCTGTACCCCAGCTCCAGTTCCAGACCAGCAGCCCCTCTTGGAGAAAGAAATTTACTATGAAAGGGAAAGAAGTGTGAACCAATTTAAACTGATGGCACTCCAGATCAGAAGTTTGATTCTCCTAGAGCTACTAATGATTATACCTCTTACTCTTCATTTACTAAACAAACGGGTGAAACCCTCTGCATTTCCTGTCATGAAACAGAGGAGGATGAGGAAGAAGTGAGGTTTATGGACATGATGGGATTAGCCCCTACAAGGAGGCTACCAGTCCCTATACATTCCTAAAATCGTGTAATCTCCAAATTCAGCAGCTGGTATTGATAGGAAACCTGAGAAAAAAGTGTCAGTGTGGATAGATAGAGGGAAGAATGCCTGTATTCCCACCCTGATTATGAAGGAGTAGTACAGGAAGCTGCTAGTGAGAAGGTAAAAATGCCTCTGTCCAATAAATAAGGCAAGGTGTGGTGGTTTTTGCTTACCTGGATGACTGGCTAGTCTCAGGGAAAACAAAGCAAGAAGCAACCAGCTCTAGCCAGCTGGTGAAGAACACTTTGGAAAAACGGGACTTCCTGATAAATTTTCAGAAGTCCCAGACAGAACCATTGCAGGTCCTATACTTTATCGGAGCACAGCCGGATACCCTGCAGGGAAAGGAATTTCTCCAACAGGACAGCAGAGCAACCTGATTGCCAGTGCAGAATCATTCATCCCAGGTCAGCCACAGCCTGCAAGGGATTTTCTACAGCTATTAGGTGACATGCCTTCAGCTACCACTGTGGTGCTGTGGGCTCTAGTCTCCAGATGAGGGACATATAGTACCAACTGAAAGGCTATTGATCCCAAAGGTCATATCCCTGCCTTGTCCCAACTAGCATCAGTTACAAAGAGCATTGTCTAAGCACTGGAATGGTGGAAGGAGGAAAGCAACATCAGAGAGGGCATTTCTTTTCTCTAGCACTCACAATCCAAGGTTCTCACAACAGATGTTCATTCCTACAGTGGGGTGGCCACCTGGAGGACCTCAAGGTGAGTTGCATATAGGATCCTCAGAAGATTCAGGAGCACATAAACCTCTCTAGTGGTCAGGCAGTACTGCTGGCAATGCCACCCCTTTCCTCCCAGTAACAGGGTCAGTCAGTCCAAATACAGACCGACAACACACACTCATGTACTACATAGACAAACAGGAAGAAATAAGATCCATAAAACTGCACAGAAGCAAAGTGATATGGGACATAGCTAACTCCCTAAATATCAAAATTTCTGCAGTGCATATTCTTTGAAGTGGAAAAGATTTTCATACTGGTGTGTTCCCAGAAAGATAACCCCAGTACAGGCAGGGCTGTCCACAGTTCTGGGCTACCTGGTACATTTACAGTCCTTAGGTCTGAGGCCCCCAATTTTGAAAGTGCATCTGGCAAAGCAAGCCCACATGCACCGTGGCACTGCTACCACTTGTGGTGCCAATAACTTGGGTACAGGAGTGAACTTAGAACATCGAAGAGTTGGGTAGGGGAGGAGGATCAAGAGTCTGATAGACTGCTCTCCTCCTTCTGGGAGGGAGTGAGGGAAGGAAGGATGCTGCACCTGGTGCACTCCAGACCCCTAGAAGCAGCTAGGGGTCAGGCACATATTACAGCAGATCTGGAGTGGGAGGAGCAGCAATTGCTGACATCCTACATGCAGGAGCATGCATATGAATGTCTGTTTAGCATTGCATGACTGTCCTCCCAGGGGACCAATAAAAGAGGAGAAAAGGGTTGTCCTGCTCTACACCTGATGATATGATATACCTCCCAACAGAAGATCCATTTCATATCCATTGGGCTCCCCTACCATGGGGAGGGGGACCAAGCAGAAGGCAGGGAATGGGACAGTAAGTCCACACAGAACTGGGGTGATGGAGCACTGGGGGGTTAGTCCCTGATGATGGGGCCAGCCAGTGGTGGAATAAATATCACTAAATGCAAAAAGAAAGTGCACCTGGCAGTTGTCTTGGCTTACACATCAGCAGGAAAGGACAGGTGTTTAGCCTCACAACCTATCATTAAAAGAGTTTTCAAAAGCCTCAATCACTTGTACCATCCTGTGAGGGAACCCGTCCCCCCATGGGACTTGACCATTTGTCTTGCCCAGCTGAAAGAATCTCCCTCTGAGCCTCTGGATACAGCAGACTTATAATATGTCACATGGAAAACAGTTTTTCCTAGTAGCCATGACATCTGCCAGGAGAGTAAACAAACTGTAAGCCCCCATGTACAGATCCAAACTACATAATATTCCACAGGGACAAGGTAGTCCTTAGGACAACTAGAAAATTCTTACCTAAAGTAGTTTCAGAATTTTACCTAAACCAGTCAGTAACCTTTCCTGTGTTCTTCCCTGAGCATTCCAGTACAGGAGAGCAAAACCTGCAATCTCTTGGTGTAAAAAGGTCATTGGCCTGCTATTAAGACCTACCAAGGGATTTCAGTTTGAATACCACACAACTCTTTGTTATCTAAGGAAAGATTAGCAAAGGCAGATCAGCTGCCAGGAGGACTATCACTCATTGATAGTCTCTTAATACAGTTCTTTTATAACAAACTCTAGTCAGAGCCAATACAGCTGCAAAATGGTTTTAGTGAATGTTCATAATATCAAGAATTAGTACAGTGTTTTGTTGTTAAAGATTCTATTTAAAATTTGTCATATTGCATGTAAAATAGCATACAGTGTCATATATAAAAGAGACATTAGCAGTCTGTTACTAATGTGACACATCCTCAGAATACAAAGAGGCTCATAAAGTTACAACTGGCAGTAAAGGTAATGAAAAATGTAACATCAAACCTGGTATTAACTACCCACAAGGCATATTTTCAACAGTCAGTTTGTACATGTAATTATTAAAAAAGCTTTACATATAAAAATGCAATATCAGGAAATATAAATGTATATTGAAGTCAATTTTGCACATGTTGGGGTGAAGTGCTGAGAATATAAAATGTTCAGGTGTTCATTCATATATATTCCTCCTCTTGAGATACATTTACTATAACACTATGGATCCAGTGAACTCTGCAGTACAAAATACCAATAACAGACATTTATTCTAAGAAACAATAAAAAGCAGGACATTATTACATCAGATGCTGATTTAGTCATAATACAATAAAGAAACACTTCTATTGCAAAGTATGCAATTTTCATATACTGGAAATAAAGATTGTCTATAGAAATATTACAAAAAGTACACAAGCTGAAAGCAATCACTCACACCTGGGCTATAGCGACCCCCCAAGGTATAGATCCATTATGCCTGAACATCTGATATAATAATGTCCTGTTTTTTTATCTACTTTTTTAGAATGGATTCCTGACATTTGGAATCATTGTTCTGCAACATTCATTGGTTCCACAGTCCTAAAAAAAATGTCTCTCAAAAGAAGGGATATATACATGAATACCTCTATATTTTATATCCTCAGTGCTTCACCCCAACTGCCACAAAATGGACATCTATATAAATGTTTCTAAAATGGGCATCCAAAATAAAGAAGTCTCATTGGTCAAAATATATCATGTGATTGTGCATGAAATATGTTTTATGCCAGTCATCCTAGTCCTAAACCACATCACACAATGAGCAAATCAGTCCTCCTACAACTAGAACTATCTTCCATCAGTCCCCCTACAACCAGAATTGATCTTCCATCACAAACATGGCTGCTACTTTTACACTGTAAAAGACCTTCAGCTGGGCTCTAAAAATAAAATTACCTTAAATAAAAAACAAAACAAATTAAGTAAATGTTGTTTCCCTGATCATCACACTTTATTTACAAATATAAATAAACTAGAAACATTGAGTATTGTTTAAAGTTTTCATTACAACTGTTTCTTGCTGACAATGAACAATGCCCCTTCTATCTTTACCTGCTCATCAGGGAAATCTCTTTTGCTTGCCCTGACAGTGAGATAATTGAGTCTCTGACAGTAGAAGAGGCATTTGCTCTGTGTGCGTACAGTATGTTAGGAGAGGGACATTCTGCCAGTGGAACTGAGCAGAAATTTAAATCCATGTATTTCATGGTAAACATTCCATAATAAACATTTCATACCTTAAATCTTGATGCCAGCAAAGGACACACTTTGTCCAGCAGTAATACAATGACATCATCAATTACATCATTTGCAGTGGTGGAAGGACTATTTTATCATAAATGCACACAAGTAAATCTATTGTTTCTACATATAAACATGCTTTTCCCAACTGTAAAAAGTAAAAAAAAAAAAAAGGAGCCCATTTTATGAGCACAATAAAACACTCTGGGGGTGTGCAGGGAACAGATTTGCCTCACTTCCAGATGCTTAAGGCACTCAGCTTGTGGCCTTGTGCCTCACTACACCCCTGGGAGTGCAGTAAAATCTGTTCCATGCACACTCCATTGTGTTATACTGCTTACATATTTCCTGATATTGTAGTTTATATGTAAAGCTTCTCTCTAATTACATGCACTAACCAACCATGAAAATATGCCTTGTGGGTAGTTTATACCAGGTTTGATATAATACTTTTCATTACCTTAGTTGCCAGTTATAATTTTATAAGTGCCTCTTTGTATTCTCAGGATGTGTCACATTCATTGTTTTAATTTTTTTTAATTTGTACACATCACTGGTGGTGGATGATATAAGGCATTTCTGCATTATGTTACTAACTCTGTTGAAGCTCTGCTTCTGGGGTGAAAAGTTAATTGTTTTTGCCTCAATATGGAATAGCATTGCTCCCTGCTATTTATTGCACTATTGCACTTTTGTTATTTTGAGCATTCATCCTATGAATTCACATATGCTTTTTTATGAAGCTGGTTAAAATTGTACTGTTAACTATTGAATAAAGCAGCTTTTTATTTGATGCATGAGTGGCAAGTGCCCAAAAGTGCAATAATACATTTAATAGCAGGGAGTAATGCTACAATAGATTGCTGCAAAAAACAACTAACATTTCTTTCTAAAACATCACTGGAGTTGGGCTCCCAGTGTCTGCTTACTTTTTTTCATTGACTCTTGGACCTGGGGGCTGGGCACCAGGTGTTAGAATGGGGGGGTTGGTAGCACCAGGGTTTGGCTGCCATTGTCCATGTACTTTTTTTTATTTACTCTCTGACTCCAGGGTTGGGCACTTGGTGTCAGAATGGGGGGGGGTTGGTGGCATCAGGGTTGGGCAGCAAGTGGCTACTTACTTTTCATTTTAGTTTACCATCCAAGTCCAGGATTGGGCACCCAGTGTTGGAGGGGGAGGGGCAGTGGCACTGGGGTTTGGCTCCTGATGACTGTCTAGCTTCAGTATATTAATAGTGGCAGCTTCAGGTTTTCAAACAGAAGCAATAATCATGTGCCTATGACTGCTTTGTGTTTGTGTCACAAATCCCCCACCCATGACATAACCAGCATGTCTCTCACTCCTGGCTGCCACAGACCCTCACCTGTGTTTGCCCCTTACTATTTTCTGTGCCCACACCCAGTCCTCTCCACGAAAGTGGTATGTCCTGGACTCCTGGGTAGTTGAAGCCTAGTCATTAGTTCCCTGCATCAAACTGAGGCTGACTGCTCAAACCCCAGGAGAAATGTGGGTCTGATTTTATGAAGTTTTAATCCACTTACTTCTCTGCATCAGGAGGGATTAACTTTTCTTCAGTTAGTTAAAATAAAGTAGCAAGTCTCTTGTGGGATACAGATACCTCCTGAGACTTAAAATGCCACCTGTTAAACTGTGAGGTATTGGACATGATGGACCTAGAGTAATTTACAAAATTAAATTAATATGTTACAGTGAGGGGTTGGACATGATGGACCAAGTGTCCCATACAACATTAAATTACTATGTCACAGTGAGGGGTTGGACGTGATGGATCTAGAGTCCCTGACAACCTTAAATTACTGTGTTTCAGTGAGGTTTGAATATGATGGACCTCATGTCCCTGACAATCTTAAATTACTGTGCCACAATGAGGGGTTGCACATGATGGACACAGAGTCCCTTACAATATTAAATTGCTATGTCACAGGGAGAGGTTGGACACGGTGGACCTAGAGTCCCTTATGACATTACATTACTATGTTACAGTAAGGGGCTGGCCATGATAGACCTATAGTCCCTGACAATCTTGAACTATTATGTTACAATGAGGGGTTGGACATGATAGACTTAGAGTCCCTTGCAACAGTAAATTACTATATTACAGGAGAGGTTGGACATAATGGACCCAGAGTCCCTTACAAGCTTTTCCAGGACCTCTGCATGCATGGAGGAACAGCAAACTATTTGAGGATTGTTGAGCCCTCAATATACAGACTGCTACAGCTAAAGCTCTGAACCTTCCTCCTAGCTAGCCTCACGTGCTGTGAAGCTTGCTCAAATAGAAATGAAAAATGTAAACATTGAGGTGGACATTGGACAGCAAAATAAAATGAGATAGGTGAGAAATTTAAAAAACTCTGTAAAAACACAATGGCTTTATGGGTCTGAACATGGAAATGCACTAAAGAACAGGCAGCTAAAACAAAATGTCAACTTCTATGTATCTATTTGAAAGCACACAAGAAGGCTGAAGATAAACTACCAGGATAGTCAAGGCCTAACACTCAAATGTGTTGCAAGGTAATCTGAGAGTGGGGTGGAAGCAATGAAAAACAAAGCCACCTAAAAAAGGCACACAACTTCATTAGCTATGTAATTAATATAAATATCTTATTCTAAAGACACATTTTGCAGGAAATCAACACATATACCACAGAATCAGGTAAACATGCAGCAATAAAAAGATATAAGCACATAATAGAAGCATGCTCTTTAAAGACAAGCTCTTGTAATGCTGAATGGAGCTGAAGCAGAGATTGGAATGCTAAACAGAGTGCGGCCAAAGAAGTGCCATGGAAAGAAAATAATCTTTTCATTGTTTATGGAAATTAGCTGTTCCAAAGCTATTTATCTTATATGCTCTTAAAATGATAAATGTGTATCAATAGGAATTACAGCAATTACTGCTTTAAGCTCTTTTAACAGGTAGAATTATTAAATGGGATCTAGAAATAGTGCCATCTACTACAGGCAGGGGTGCACACCATCACACACACCACTGTAGTAAATGGAGAGAATAGCGGAGCAATATAGTCATCATGTCCAAACCAAACTACTCAGTTGAAGACCACAGTTTCACAATCCTGTCAGTCCTTTCCCTCTTCTCATAGCAATATGTCAGGCAAGGCAAGGCAAATTTTATTTTTATGGCATCCAATCCCTGAGGCTCTGGGTGCCTTACATTAAAGCAAGTTAGGTAGGAACAATACAACTCCATAAAACCATATATAAACAAACTAATTGAAAGAGTCATTAGAATTCAAAGTACATAAACCACTGGTGGTCAGTACAGATCAGGCATGTTCAGTAGGGAAGGCCAGGGAAAACAAGTGTCCTTTAGCCCTTTTAAAAGGCCTCGACAGCCAGGGACCCCCTGATACTGCTGGAAAGGTGTTCCACAGGGTTGGCCCAGCAACACTAAAAGTGCGGTCACTGGATGTTTTCAGCCTGACCCTGGGAACATCAAAGAGGCCCCTAGTCAAAAACCAGAGGGAATGAACTGAGGTGATAGGTGTAAGGATATCAACCAGATAGCCAGGGCCAAGTGTGTATAGGGCCTTGTAGGTAAACAAGCCCATCTTGAAGATGACCCTCATCTAATCATCAGCCAGTGTGGAGCCCACAGGACTGGGGTCACATGACTGGACCTGGCCAGGGCCATCAGTAACCAAACTGCTACATTCTGCACCAGCTGCAGCCAGTGGAGGGTCCCTCCAATGTCCCTGAAGTAAAGAGCATTGCAGTAGTCAAACCTTGAGGTGACAAAGGCATGTAGCAGTGCTGGCAGTTCTATTGGCAGAATTAAGGGCTTTATCCTGGCAATGTTCCTCCAGTGGTAAAAATCACTTTTGACCACAGATGACACCTGATCATCAAGTGTCAATCTGCTATCCAGTATGACACCAAGATCCCACACTCTAGGGGAAGCCATCAACAGAGCGGATACCAGAAACAATCCTGTACCCACTCTGAAGGCAGTACCATCACACCCATGACCTGACTCAATCACCAGTACCTCCATCTTATCCGGTTTCAGTCACAACCAACTTGAGGACATCCAGTCATAGTTCTTGGCCAGGCAGTTTTTAAGCACTCCCATGTCATCGTGTGTTCTGGGGGCAAAGGACAGATACAGTTGGGTAACATCTGCATAGAAGTGAAAACCCATACTGTACTGTTGAATGAACTCACCCAGGGGCAGCACGTATACCACAAATAACATAGGTGACAGGATTGAACCTTGAGGAACTCCACAAGACAGGGGCTTCAGGGAGGAGGAGAAATACCCCATCACCACTCATGGTACCTTGCCCAAGAGAAAAGTCTCAAACCAGTTGATGACAGTACTGGTGAGTTCACAATACCCTCTAAGGCAATCCAGAAGCACAATGTGATCCATGGTATCAAACGCTGAGGAGAGACTTGAGGAGAACAAGAATTGGCCTGTCTCCTCTATCTCTAGCCCTGAGGAGGTCATTATGCACCCAAACTAATGCCATTTCAGTGCTATGCCTAGCCCTGAAACCCAACTAGAATGGCTTATAGATATCACAGGACATGAGGTGTTCTTTGAGCTGTTGTGCCACTAACTTCTTGACAACCTTGCCCAAAAATGTCAGGTTGGAGATTGGATGGCAATTTGCCAGGACATCAGGGTTGAGAGATGGCTCCTTCAGGAGAGGTCTCACCAGAGCCTCTTTCAAGGCATCTGGGAAGACTCCCTCTGACATTGAACACCAGACAATCCCAGTGAACACCTGGCCAATGGTCCCAACACATCTCATCAAGAAACGAGTCGGGGCCGGTCCAGTTCACAGTTAGTGTGCTTTAGCTTCAAGATCACCTCAATGACCTCAGCCACCTCCACTGGTTTAAACTCATCCCAGACAGATGGAAGGCCTCTGCTCATCCCAGGCTAACCACTGTGAGGCAACACTTGCCTCAACAACCGGATCCCCAACTGGATGGAGGACACCCTGTCAGAGAGAAACAGAGCAAACTCCTCACATAAAATGGTTGAAAATGCTTTCTTTGGCTGTAGACAGACAGGATGTAAAAGTCTGTCCACTGTCCAAAATAGCCGAGATGGTCTGTTTGTGCCTGCAGTAATCTCCCTGGACAGGAATTCTGCCTTCTTACAGTTGATTGCCCCTTGGTACTCATGATAATGATCACACAAGGCCAGTTTGTCCTCCTCTGACATCAGCATGCAGCCATAAAAATGCTGGCAAACAACTTCCTAGAGGACTACAGCCACAGCCCACAAGGGGCATGAGGACTACAAGCACATTCCACAAGGGACACCTCTGCCTCTGTGGCAACTACTGTACAAGGGGAATTCCCCTTCAAGAAATTTCGAAAGTCACTATGTGAAAAACAATACACATCTTCACAAAGCACCGCTTTCTGGACATTCAGACTTCGAGGGATGCCAGTTTTGGAGCTGCTGTCTTGCAGAAATGTTTTCTCAAATAGGTTCTAGATCTATCCTCCCAAATACTTCAGGTAGTCTGCACATTGTATTAGACATTATTGATGGATTCCAGTTATTAGAAGATCAAATTACTAATTTAAGCAATATTTTTTCTCTGAAACCAGTGAGCCAAAACAATCGCTGACCCTGCCTACAACTCTAGAACCTGAAAACTGGTTTACACAACAATTAGTCCTTTCTTGTACGACTCCTTTGGCATTACTTTGTTGAAGCTTCACAATATTTAAATTTTTAGTAATTTCATAAACAATTGTGTTTGCTAATACAGTATTTCATTTAGGTTGTAAATTTTTTTACAACATTTTTTGGGAACAATTTCAGCAGACATTTGCATAGTTTAGTGATCTTTGCCTCCCTGGCATTAGAAAAAAATCTGGCATTAAGCCAGTAGGTGGGAGCATGGCCACACTGCAAAGTTCAAACGTCATTCTAAGCCCTACTTATTAGCATTCAGTTCTATCTCTGGGGCATCACACTACAGTGGAATGATGCACATTGTATTAGCTCATTGATGAATCCAATAGAAGAAACAATATTACTGCAGTGGGTAACTTTTTCTTACTGTATCTGTATCCCTTAGGGGTTTTGCCTTTTCCTGGGAAATGTTGCCCCCCCCCCACAACTCTGAATTGGTTGGCAGAAAAATGTCTCTATATATTTTGTTCTAATGCTTTTGATTCAGTGAGGCCCTGCACATTATATTGCGCTTGAAAATTGCCATGATATGTGGGAGCTTATGTACTTTGTAGTGCCTCATTCATTAAGATTCAGCTCTTTCCAAATTTTTCACCCATTCATTCTATTTTTGAGAGTTCATTGGAATTTTAGTGGTTCCCATCAGCATGGTGGTCTCAGGACTGCACCAGTGAGTAGGGTGCTAGGTGAGGATTCAGGGGGTGAGATGAGGTGGATGTCTACAGACATGTGAGGACATGGTGAACAGCTGGACCACCAGGGATGCTATGGTATGCAATGTACAGGCAATCGGGGGAGTGGTGGGATCGATGGACTACAAGGAATTTTAACAAATAACATGCATCAGTGGTCAGAGGGGGAAGAGAAACTGCAGGATCATCAGGAATTTTAACAAAGGGCACAGGCAGGTGATCAGTAGAGAATGCTGAAAAACCAAGGACTTTTACAGAAATACGAACATGTGAACATACGAAAATTGCCACAGCAAAAGGCTATCATGGTCTATCAAGGCTGCTTGTGAAAGCAGCTAGCTCCCTATTTAGCTGCTGCCCCACCCCCTTACCTGTCGTTACCCTCCCCTTTGCCCTGTCCCACCCCTTCTTGAAGCATTCCACTGTGGTACATGCAACCACTTCAGCTGGTAGTGCATTCCACTTTGCCACCACCCTCTTTGTAAGGAAATGCCTCCTTATCTTACTCCTGAATCTACCTCACTCCAATCTCTTGTCATGACCCCTACTGTCTCTCCCCACCCTCCTCCTGAATAGACCCTCTGTGTCCATTTTGATTATCCCTTTCATGTATTTGAAGGTCTCAATCATATCCCCCCTTCCCTCCTCCCCCTCAGTGTGTACATGTTTAACTCTCTTAGTCTGACCTCATATGACAATTCCCTCGGGCCCTGAAT
Source organism: Neoceratodus forsteri (assembly GCA_016271365.2). Classification (NCBI taxonomy): domain Eukaryota; kingdom Metazoa; phylum Chordata; order Ceratodontiformes; family Ceratodontidae; genus Neoceratodus; species Neoceratodus forsteri. The sequence goes on from CM057456.1 coordinate 317,868,505, forward strand.
CATCTTCGTTCCTAAGCTGCACCCCCTCAAGCAGCCTAATGTCCCTTTGTAGGTGCAGGCGCCAGTACTGCATGCAGTATTCCAGGTGGGGTCTGTGACAGAAATGGTAAGGAAATAGTTATTTATTTATTTATTAGCTTTTGGTAACCGGGTAAGTGCGCTAGGCAACAGACCTGCCTATTTTCAGGCACAAACCGGGAGAGCACAGGACATTGGTTACAATATGCAGAAATGCACAGACATAATATAGGTGTACAGTTAATGGTTTGGATTCTGTAGGTGCCTTATTTTTTTAGCAGTCTGAAAAAAAAACACACTCATGCAAGCTGAGAAATCCAGATTGTGGAATTCAATTCTCCCTAGCTGCTAGGTAAGAGCTGGGTCATAAATCTCAAGTGGACATCTCCACACACACAGACCTGCAGACACAAACACAGGCCAGTTTGAACAGATTGGGTCATTCAAATATAAACTGAAGGTTTAAAAGGGAATATAATTGGTCACTGATAGGTGTTCAGTCTGATTGGGACAATTAAATACATACATGTTAGATGATTGGTGCATTCAAAGGGGGAATAGGCATTACCTGTTCTCAGGAGAATATATAAGAGGCTGAAAGACAATGAAGGGGCTCTCTTTTGCTTTGGAAGCTGGGAGGGGAAACATAAGTTTGGAGCCTACCCTTGTAGCTATGTCTGTGGGAGCTGGAAGTTAGAATAGGGTCCAGTGTCTCTTAGAAGGACAGGAAAGGGTAAGTTTAGTGCTAGCATATTTCAGTAATAGCCTTCTTCTTTTGCCATCTGTTACTTAAAAACAATTGTTTACTCTTCCTACATGAGTGTTATTCTCTTGTGTTGTAAGTATATATCCTGTAAATGCTCAGTGCACTTTCTGTTAAGTAAAAAGCTATTTATTTGCTCAACAGTTGTGACCGTGATGTAATTTTTCTAAGGTAATATTTGGGTTCCACTGGCTGAGGTAAACTCTATGTAGCATCTGCCATCCGAGACAGACACACTAGCAGACTTTAAAGGACACTGTCAACCTGTTTTTCATCATATTATTTCTAGTTGAAATGTCACATTTTATGATTGCTTACCCTTTTTAAAATTCACTGATGTTGCTGTTTGTTTTGTCTGTCTCCTTCTTTAGAAGAACTGAAATGCATGGCAGTGTATATTTATAAACAACCTTGTTTTGTTTACAATCCTGATTCTGTTCTTACTGCGGACTTCCTGGGCATTAGAAACACACCCAAACAGTTCAGTCACTCATAAGGCAGTAGCCTCCTAAACTCCCACTGCATCATGAGGGGCTAGACTGTGTTGTGAGTGTTCCCAAGTCCAAGAAAGATGCATTTGGAGTTGATCAAGGAATGTAAACAAACCTGTTTTGGTGTGATAACACCAGTATGTTGGGCAGTCTGTTTTTTACTTTTGTAAAGAAAATATGAGTTTAAATCAAACTACCAGCTACATCAACAATCTTTACAGAATGTTGGCAATCATAAAATATGTTTTTTTAAACTAGGGACATTTTGAGACCAAAGGGGGTTGACAGTATCCCTTTAACTTGTGCAATTGCACGCTTGATTATTCAAGTTTGTAAGCTTGAAGGTTGGCGTTGGAGACAGTCCAGCTGGTGGCAGCGAATACCAGAGGACAGACACCTCTCTAAAAGCTGTTTCAGCACAGAGGGAGAGGTGGGTTGTCCCAGGGGTTAACCAACTAACTATATAACCATAGAATAACCTCCCTTCTTCTTGAGGTAATTCCCCTTGCAATGCACCCCAGCATTTTGTTGGCCATTGCTGCTGCCTTTCTACATTGTATGGAATTGTTCATTGCTCCTGTGATGAGCACCCCTAGATCCTTCTCCTCTTCTGTTACCTCCAGCTGCACTTCCCCCTGATGGTAGCTTCTCCTTGGATTTTTGGTTCCGAAGTGCAGCACCTTGCATTTTTTTGCATTGAACCCCAGCTGCCACCTGTCAGACCATGCCTCCAGCCTTGCCAGATCTTCCCGTAGCCCCTACCACCCCCCAGTTGTCCACCACCACTCCCATCTTGATATCATCTGCAAATAGGCTGATTTTGCTGCTGATGCACTCCTAGATGTCTGCAATAAATATGTCAAACAACACTGGGCCCAAAACCGAACCCTGTTGAACACCATTTGTCACAAGCTTAGGGGATGAGTATTTCCCACCTACCACCACCCTCTACTGCCTATCTTTTAGCCAGTTCTCCACCCACCAACCCACCCAGTTTGCTCTTATCCCTGTGCCCTGTAGCTTGATTCCAAGTCTCCCATGTGGTACTGAATCAAAGGCCTTACTGAAGTCTAGGTACAGGACATCCACCGCATGGCCCCTGTCAATTTGCCTAGTCACCCAGTCATAGTAGTCCACCTGGTTGGTGTGGCATGATCTGCTCTAGATGAAAACATGCTGTCCCCTTCCCTCACCCCGTTCACCTCCAGTAGTGCTACTAGCCTATCCTTTAGGATGGTCTCCATTAGCTTCCCCACTATGGACGTTAAACTTACTGGCCTATAGTTCCCTGGTCCGTCCTTAGGTCCACTCTTGTGGAGCGGATCCATGTGAGCCAGTCTCCAGTCCTGCGGTATCCATCCTGTGTCTAGAGATGAATTAAATAAGTCTGCCAAGGGTCCTGCCAGGACCTCTACCAGCTCCTTCAGCACTCTCAGATGTACTCCATCTGGTCCCGGAGCCTTGTCTACCCTCAATGCCCTTAATCCCTCCAGCACCCTCCCCTCTGTCATTTTTCCATCTGTCACCCCCCATCTGTTTCTATCCTCCCTCCTACTATGAGTAGCAATCCTTCCTTTTCTTTCATAAAGACTGAACAGAAGTAGTCATTGAGCACTTCTGCCTTTTCAATCCCTTCTTCCACCCATCCCCCCCTTCTTAATTGTTACAATTTGGGCCTTACAGCTTCTTTTTTCCCTGATGTACCTAAAGAAGTCTTTCTCCTCTTTTTTTATGCCCTGCACCAGTCTGAGTTCCCTTGCTGCCTTGGCTGCCCTTACCCCCGGTCACTTCCTTCACTTCTTTCAGGTATTCCTCCCTATTGTCCTCCCTCAGACATTTTCTTTATCTCCTGTAAGCTGCCCTTTTCTTCCTCACCCTGTCTAGCACCCCTTTACTTATCCAACTGGGTTTCTACCCTCTAGCCTTCTTAGTCTGGGCCCTTATGCAAGTTTCTGTTGCCTCCACTGTCCCCTGTCTTATCAGTTCCCACCTTTGCTGTGTGTCCATACCAAGTTGAATTTTGCACAGGAACCCCTGTACCACTTCCCTCATCATCTTAAATTTGGCATTCCTGAAATCCGGCACCCTTGTGCCAGATGCCATCCTCTCTTCAGCCATCTGTAACTGGAACCATACTGTCCAGTGTAACTCTCCCCAGTGGTTCCTCCACCCTCACATCCCTCATCCACTCCCAGTTCATCAGTATGAGGTCAAGGGTGATCCTTTCTCTAGTTGGTTCCTTGACCAACTGTACTAGAAAGCATTCCTGGAAGGCATCCAGCATTACCTGCTCCATTCTGTTCTTTGTTGTAGGTGTGTCCCACTCCACCCCTGACAGGTTGAAGTCCGCTACAAGCATCACCCCAACTTCCCACAGTTCCTCCTGATCTGTTTTGTCAGTACCCTGTCCATCCCTTCAGTTTGAAAGATTGGCCTGTACACCACCCCCAGTCTAAGTGATCTATTTTTGGGACCCTGTAGTTGTACCCACAGTGCTTCTGTATCTCTCTCGTCTGTCTCCTCCCTTACACATTTTAATCCCTCCTTTACGTACAGCACCATCACCCTCCACCCTTCCCATTTTCCCTATCCTTCTGATGTAATTTGTACCCCAGAACCATCATGTCCCAGTCGTGATTTGGGTGGCCCATGTCTCGGTTATAGCCACCAAGTCCACACCCTCCTCCTCCAAGACAGCCTGTATTTCTGCCCCCTTATTCCCCAGACCCCTAGCATTTAGTATTACCACCCTCCAGCCCTTGTCTCTACCCTCCCCCACCTGTCTCCCCTTATGTCCGCTCCCTTAGTAATTGCCTTCCTCCTTACCTTGCTATCACAGGGGTAAGCCCATTCAGTTTCACATCACTAGGCCTCTGAACACCACTATCCCTCCTGCTACCCCCCTCTCCTAGTTTAAATGCTTCTCAATGTGCTTCCCTATCCTTGCCTTCAGTACATTTTTCCTTCCTCTTTTAGGTGCAGTTTATCTTTTGCATACAGATTGCTGTTCTCCGAGGTCCCCCCCACCCTCCTACCAGCCCTCAGCCCTTTTCCCGATACCAGGCCCCGGCCATTCGTTAAACTCTTGAATTCTCCCTTTTCTTGCCATGCTTGCCCTGGGAAAGGGACATACCTCAGAGTATTTCCACTATCACCACCCTGCTTGGCATATCACTTGACCATGTGACCAAGTTCAAGTACATAGATATGTGGATTGACAACAGACTTTCTTTTGCTGATCATATAGATGAGCTTTCAAACAAACTTATACAGAGGCTTGCACTTTTTTTTAGAATCAAGCATCTGCTTACCCAGGAGGCCAGAAAAAGCTTAGCTCAAACCGTGTTCCTAGATATCTTGGACTATGCACACTTCCTGTATGGCCAAGTCCCAAAAAATGCCCTATCTAAGCTTGACGGCCTTTATCATAGGGCCTTACATTCCATCTCAAGTTTGGCATATAATACCCATCACTGTGTACTCTATTCCACAGTAGGGTGGACCTCACTTATGTTCAGGAGTCAAAAGAACGCTATACTATGGACCTGTAGATCTATATCCAAGATGCTACCCTCCTACATTTCTGACTGTCTGCCCTCCTGCACCTTATGAAACTATGCCTTGAGAAGCCTTTCGTACATCTCACTAGTTGTGCCTAAAGTCTTTTCCCATTTTGGCAGAGCCTCCTTTCAGCTATGTGCTGCCCCAGCTGTGGAACAACATCCAGAAATCCATAAAATTGGTGCAGCCTATTGGTTTTGTGGAATTCAAGTCACTCTATTCAAGATACTTCTCGGAGCATTGCCAATGCCCTCCCTGTCATTAAACTGTAGCCATACATTGCTATTCTTACAGTCAACCCTCTACACTTTCTATCCTCTCGTTAGAATTACCCTAAGCCATGTTCCTGGATTCATTCTTGCTTTCTACTTGCTGCTGAGCCCCCAGCTTGCATTGTCGCTAGCGTTAACTCTGTTCTACTAGAGTTATCAGTGTCTAAAATTACTGGTTCAGCACATTGGTGCTGACTTGCTTCCACCTCTCTGCTGCAGTGTTTACTTGGATGAAGCTTCACCTTACGACCAGGTCTCATTGATTATCCTTGTACCTTGCTTTTATTGCTATGTATTGTATTACTATGTCCATTTGTGCTATATGTTCTATTGTGCTACTGTATTATTGATTCTGTAGCTACCAGGGCCTCATTGAAAATGAGCTTGCTCAATGGAGTTTTACCTGGCTAAATAAAAATTGATTGAGTGATTGAAGGTGACAGATCTGCCCGCTCCCTCACACAGATGTCCCAGTTTCTCAGACCTCTTCTTAACCTCCCGTGCCTTCCCATCAGCCAGGTCATTCGTTCCCAGGTGTATTACTGGGTGAGGCCTTTCCCTTCCCCTGCTTGCATACCTTAGCACAGATTGCCCTACTCTTTATACCTTTATTCCTAGCACGGCTTCCACCCAAATTCTACTGTGCCTCTCCCCTTTGCTTCCCCACCTGACCCCTTTTAGTATTGAGTCCCCCAAGACCAAGATACATTCCTTCTTCCCCTCCCCATCCTCCCCATTTTCCTCTCCTTCTTCCTCCTGCACAATGTTCCCTCCTATTGTTTCTGTTTCTCCCCATGTGTTCTCCACTGTACTCAATTCTTTTTGCCCCAATTCACCTATTTCTCCATCTCTATCCTCATTGTTTTTTTCTTTGTACCCATGGACTGTGCTTCCCTTTCCTACTTCCCCTCCTTTGACTCCCCTGTTAGAGGTCTGCCCCCATCTGAGCTCCCAGCGTTACCAACTCCCTGTACACCTTCTCCTATTCTCCTTGCATGTTTCTCTCCTGTACCTGTGTCACCCCCACTACCCCTTGTCCTGACCACCCCCCATCACTCTTATTCCTCCCATCTTTTTTCTTTTCCTGGATTTCTTTTATGCTTTCTACATTCCCTTCTCCTCCAGACCTTCATCATCTTTAACACTTCCCCCTTAGCCTTAGCACTTCCCTCATTAGCCTTCCCAGCCTTATACAGATGGGACCCCCCCTGTCCTCCACAGGGTGTCCATGAATACTGCCCCTCCACAGTTATTACACCGCACAATCCTTCCTCCCCTGTGACTTCTGTTCCCCACCTTTCCTGGATTCCTTTGTTCCCCTCCGCTCCACTGACCTTCATTCCTACCTGCCCCACTATCTTGTCCCCTTCCCAGACAGCCCCAAGCCATCGCCATTGTCCAATTACCCCTTTCTACTCTTTGTTCCCTCTGCTCCATTCTCCCTCTTGCAGTTCCTCTTCTTTCTATCTTGACCCTGTCTATTGGTAGAACTATTTCCCAGCTCTTTAAGCACCTCCCTCACAGCCTTCAAGCCCAACCCCCAGTATCTTTTTAGTATTTAAGAAAGGCTGGTACATGGGTGGGTGGGCATTCAAAAGAGGCAGCAGATCACTGGATACCAGGAACAGGATTATAAGCAGCACCTACCTGAACTGTAGGGGGATATCACAAAATCATTTTGCTTCTGGCCTGTAATGAAGCTATAACGAGATACAAATAACTCCATAATCTCTTTCTAGTAAATAGGGTCATTTACATATAGTGGAATGGATATGGCAGATTGGTCCAGAGGAGCAGTCACTATTTGTGGACTCTTTGCTCCTGAAAGCCCCATAGCACTCTATTAGCCATCCCTCCTTTGGTCAGTATTGGGCAGGGGATTGCAGGCACAATGGGATAGCACCTGGCTGGTATTTTGGTGCATGCCTTTAGCATGCACAGTGTGCTTCATCATGTTCTAATATTCTTTTTGATTGCTCCTGGCAGAAACTTGCTGTTGGTGCAAACAGTTACTGGGCAGAATCCAGGTTCTTCAAATATCCTGGCCTATGTCTTTAAAAGAAAAAAAGAAGAAATAAGAGTTACCATACTTAAGTATGCCATTTGCACTAATTTGACTCCTTTTGTAAAGGCATTTTCTATCAAATCTTATGTCTGTGTTTTATAAATCTATTGAGCTTTACGATGATGGTCACATGATTTGTTTAGAGTGTAAAGGCAGTACTTTAGGTTTTCTTACTCACTTTAGGCTCCCAGGGGAAGAGGCAGAGCACCTTGAAGCACCAGAGCACTTTGTAATTACACATTGCATCTTATCAAATATTGTTGGTTACTAACATTTGGTTTGAGCTGTGTTTGTATAAGTTCCTTGTTTTGCAGTTCAACATTTTTTGCATGGCAGCATTCCTGTACTTGTCAGTGCATCCTTTGCATTCTAGACCATTGTTTACCTCACCACAAGCATATGGATTTTCATCTAATAATTTAAATAAGGTGTCTGGTTTTCTCCCAGAACATCCTCTAACTGTTTGCACAACTAAATACTGTTCTCCACTATTTTTTTTTATTCACACCAGACACCAGAGAGAGATACATTCTGAAGTACTTTTCATGCAGTCTAAATGAATCTCCTACATTCATGAGTCAGAGTGAATCAGTGTACCCAAACATTTAGTGTAAACTTAGGGGTGGAGGGAAGGATTTTTTTGCAGTATATATTTAATGTAAAATGGAGGGTTGTTTTTCCACCTGCCATCTTTTTTAAAGATTAAAAAACAATGTGTGCTTTTTAAGAAGTGTTGCTGGCGTACCAGCTCTGACTGGCAAGATTATTTTTTCCTCATGACTGTGTGCATACTCCCTGATTCACAATGTTTAAACACTTCCTACATTTTATTCTGGTTGGAGTTAATACAGTTCTACATACAGTGCACTGCATTTATAGATACCACATTACCCAACATATACATTATATGCATTTAGATGTACTGTAGAGTGGATACACCTATGCACAGTTAACTGCATCCACATATATACATATGAAATATTTATAAGCTTTGATCAGTTAAATATAGAAAAGTTCTCTCTGAACAGTTTGTGTGCATCCTTATGCTCTCAATATTCATTAATGTTATGCTGCTACAATAAGTTGGAAGAAATGGTCTCAGCCATTGGTTATTTAATAGTATTACAGACTTTGAGTGGTGTGCACAGCTTGGGAATCTCATCAAGTGGATCTCAAGGCCTCTCTTCCCCTTCGCCCAAGAGCCAAATGGACAGAGGAAAGGATGTACCTTCCAGGTGTTGAACTTCAGAGAGTAGGGTTGGTCATCTGGCCAGGTGTTGAGTGCCCACGCCCATCTGCTGGCACCGTACCTGCAGGCTATCTCAATGAGGTTGGCCATGGCCTACTGAATCAGGCACCTGGTCACATGTTCCCACTTCATGCCAACTGGGGAATGGAGGTTTTTGGAAGAATGTTACTCTGTTCCCTTTCTCCCTTGTACCATCATCTTGTTTAGTTTATTGTTCTAGGAATTACTACCTTTGAGCCAGAGGCTCTTTTACAAAGGTTCCACGTCAATTAGGTACAGTACAAAAAAGGTTACATGGATAACACAACAATTTGTGCTGTGTCAAGAGCGAGAAAACATATACAAATACATATCAAATCATTTGTGCAAAAGGACATGAGATATCAATAATCACATTATTATTACAAGAAAGTGGTCATGCCAGATTAGGAGAAACAAATAGGGAAAAGTCCAGAACAGAGAGGGTAAGTGAAAGGTGTGGAGCAGACAATAGCAGGAGAAAAGGTTTCCCAAACATGTCTTGTCAAATAATGGAACAGGGTGGGTAGTGTGAAAATAGGAGGTTTAATCAGGGCAGTCACAGGAGCTGGAGGTGGCAAGGTGAGAGAACAGCCTGATTTGAAAATACCTAGAGAGGGGAGGCAGTAATATGAGTGCTGAGGCATTTAGCCAGCTGGGGCACGATAGGCAAATGATCTTTGTCCCTGAGAAGTCCGGCATTGGGGACTTGGAGAGGCTGGTGTTCTGATCTTCTGGTAAAATGGGTGCTAGCGCTGAGCATAACAGATCTTGGATACAAGGTGGCGGAGGCCCAGAGTGGATTTTTTCGCCATCAGGCAGGTAAGGTACTTTATCTGGTTTGAGAGTTGCAACCAACCTGAGTCAGCATAGAGTTCACATATGTGGGTACGTCAATGTGCACCAGTGAGCAGCTGACAGGCTTTATTTAGGGATGTTGTAATGCGACTAAGTGCTATAGTAGCAGCAGATCCATATATAACTAAGCCATAGTCAATGACTGAGATGATAAAGGATTGGATGGCAATCCTCAGTGCAGAATGGGTAAGGAGCTGTTGGTTCCAATACAGAATCCCAATTCGCTGATTAATAGTTTTTGCTGTACTATCAATGTGAGTTGGTAAGGTTGCCTTGATCAAAGTTGATTCCAAGATATTTGAAAATTGGCACTTGTTCAAGGGTATTTCCCAGGTATGTATTAATGGTGAGTGGGACTTGCTGTTTCTTGTTTTGGGTTAGAGAAGAGCATGGATTTAGTTTTTTGTGGTTTAGAACCAGCTTATGTTCAAGGAACCACATCTCAACTTTGGAAAAGCATGCTGAAGGTTGAGGCGTAAGAGGTTCGGATCTTATGAGTGGCAAGAATCACGCATCGTTGGCATAGAGGATTATTTGTTCAGGGCAAGATTTGGGGAGGGAGTTTAGGAAAAGGCTGAAAACGAGGGGGCCCAGGATGGATCCCTAGGGAACTCCTGAGTGAACTGGTTTTAAGTCTGAGAGAACTCCAGCTACTTTTACAGATTGAGAGTGCTGAGCAAGGTAATTATTTACCCAGTCACCAGGACCCTGCGAGAGCCCTAGGGATAGTAGTTGTTTGATAAGTAGGCCATGGTGTACTGTATCAAATGCCTTGGTTAAGTCAATGTAGACTGCTCCAGTTAGGTTTCCTTTGTCCATGGCATTGTGGATTGCTCCTGAGAATTCAAGTAGGGCAGTCGATGTGCTGTGCCCTTTCCTAAATCCATGCTACTGAGTGCATAGGATGTTGTGCTTTTCCAGGTAGTCTGAAAGTTGGTCCGCCACCAAGCGTTCAAGGGCCTTAGAGAGAGGTGGTAGTATTGATATCGGGTGATAGTTACCAGGCAGTGACTTATCACCACTTTTGTGCACTGGAGTGACAACTGCAGCCTTCCATTTCCTAGGGAATTGGCTGTAGCAGAGGGAGAGATTGACAATTTTTGTGAGGGGGAGCAGTACTTCCTCCAGAGTGAGGGACAGAAGTTTAAGGTCAATAGTGTCGCTGCTTGCTCTGGACTTAGAAATGGCCTTCTTTCATATTTATAGACTTATGTGCCTTTACTAGTTTGAAATGGAAGGGTGGTTTGGTTGAGAGGCAGTAGTAGAAGTAGAAATTGGAGGGTCAGCATCAGTGAAGAAATCAGATGAGAGGACACCACTAAGGTCCGTGAAGGTATCATTTAGGGTGTTTGCAATGATCTCTGGGTCTAATGTAGTGGTTCCATCCACATTCATTATTGTAGGAGAGGATTTACTGCTGACCCATGATATTTTTATGTTGTCCCAGAAGGATTTCCTTCACCCCAGGAGTTGGAGACGGCATTCTTGAAGTAGGAGCTTTCATCAAGCGGATCTGTTTAGTACAGTGGTTGTGAGCCTGTTTATATTTTTGGATGTCCGACAGAGTGCTAGTAGCTCTTGCAGTGGCCCAGAGGTGATCACTACTTTTGAGTTGTGCCAATAGCTTCACCGTGAGCCAGGGATTTGTGAGTGCTTTGATTTTGCGCTTTTTTACTGGTGCATAGGTGTCACAGGCAGTGTTGAAAGTAGTAATAAAGTAATCAAGGGCTAGGTCAACATCATGAGTTTTGTAAATCAAGGACCAGTTTATCTGCCTAAGACAGGTCTTGAGATGAGTAAGGTTGCCATAAGCAGGACTCTGCTATAGATGTTTTTTGGAGGCGGCTTACAAAACTTATTTGTCCAGGTACATATCATTGGAGAGTGATCACTGAGCGAGTCAGAGAGAACACTTACATTGGTTATACGGGTAGGGTGGCTGGTAAGGATCCAGTCAATGAGGGTGCTGGTTCCTGATTTGTAGTTTTTCCTGGTAGGGGAGTTTACCACTTGTGTTAAATTTGCTGCTAGGATAGCATCTTTGTTTGACCCTGCATCAGGAGCAAGCCAATTTATATTAAAGTCCCCAAGGAGAAGGAGTTCAATGTCAGAAGGTTGTGTACTTACGAACTCGAGGACAGCCTATAGGCTGGAATCAAGATCTTTTGGTGGGGTATAGACAGCAGCAATCATGAGGACTTTGTTTTGGGCACCAAGTAGTATCTTGATAGGGAGGAGTTGCACTGAGGTTTCTGTGGTGGGGTAAGAACCAGGGAGACAGGTGAGGTAGTCCTTTATGTAGATTGCACACCCACCACCCCTTTTCGAGGTCCTATCCAGCCTGAATATCTTGTAGCCTTGTATAGAGATGGCATGATCTGGAGTATTAGGTGTCAGCCAAGTTTCGTCGATGGCAAGGATATCCGGGTTGTGTTGGCTGGCAAAGATTTGAAGGGAGGCCAGTTTTGGGAGGAGACTGCAGATGTTTAAGGTAGCAATTTTGAGCCCCCTTCCATTTTGGCAGGCTTTGTTGTACTGTAGGAGACAGGGCCAGGATTTGAGTGGACACTTCCTGATCAAGGGGAGGAGGAGTAGGAGTTTAAGAGACAGTTGCCGTACTTCGTAGTCAATAGAATTACACTTCTGAGGCTTATGCGGCTTGGACCAGTGCAGGTGTCTAGGGTCCCAGAGCAAGGAGGTTGTTAGTAATAGAGGACGATATGCCCATTTATCCTTGTTGTAGCTTGTCAGTTGCACCCAGTCACTTGCAGATAGGTGATCTTGTGAGAGTCATAAGCTGACATCCTTACAATGACTGTACAGAACTAATCAGTTTGATCTCATTAAGTTTTAAATCCTGTTGAGTGAGGTAAAAAAGCCAGAAAAAATCTTTATTGGAAAACCAGGAAAATTCTTCCCTGACCCCTCACCACAATGTATCAGAAGAGAAGCAGTTTCCTGCCTGAGCTTGCCCGCTAGACCCTGCTTTTATGAGGGTAGATGCATGGCTAATCTTCAGACTGCACAGGAGAAAAAGTGAGTGGGAGCCGCAGGCCTGGCTCTTTTTAATACCTCACTCTTCTCCCTCCAGGCCAGAATCTCCACCCTATTGGTGGCCTTATTGGTCCCTTCCCTAGAGGTGAGGCTGTCCAGCCAACTCTTGCCCCCAGGTGCGGTGGAACCTACTCTTACCTGTCTGTCATGTAGCTGGGGGAGCGGCCCGACAATGGGACATCTGATGCTGTTTTGTGGCAGATTTATATATTGTGTGATAGACCCCTACATCCCCTGTCCCTGAACAAACACACGCTGTTACATTCACTTGAAAGAAATGGCCACAGCCATGTGTTTATTGAATAATATTGCAGACTTGGAGTCATATGCACAGCTCAGGAATCTTGCCAAGCGGACCTCAAGGCCTCCACTCCCCTTTGCTGAAGAGCTGCATGGATGGTGGAAAGGATGTACCTCCCAAGGGTCGAACCTCAAGCCCCCAGCAAGTAGGATGGTCATCTGGCCAGCTGTTGAGTGCTCACCTCCATCTGGTGGTGCCATACCCATGGACAAGCCTGATGACGTTGGCCCTGGGCCTCTGAACCAGACACTGGGTGACATGTCCCCTGCCTCATGCCAACTGAGGAATGGAGCCTTTTGGAAGAATTCAACTCTGTTCCTTTACTCCCCCTGTATCTTCACCTTGCAAGTGTCCCAAGCTGCCACAGGAGGACCTCCTCTGACCCCATAAGCCACTCACTCCATTAAATGTTCAAGTCTGTTGTATAGAGTCCAAAAACCTGTCCCAGCCATTATCTGTTAAATGGTCTCAATCTGTAGCATATAAACATGGTGTAGTCACAATGATAATATTGTGCCAAATTACAATGCTTCCTATGGAATCCATAATGACCTGCCTCTTCCTGTTAATGCAGATAAACCCTCTGTCCGAGGCCTGATAGTCTTTTGTGTATCTCTAGTGACCCTTATGGATGACGTGAGACAAAAACAGCTTGATTTCTGGCCACCAAACCTGTATGGACTGCATGTCTACCTTTACCTGCAGCAGAGGATCAATCAATTTTTGTTGACCCTGGTTATTGCCACCTAAATGCACAACAATTACATCTAGCACCTTCACCTGATCTGCTGCTGCCTCCAGGCTGGGGAGGAGGCCTTCCCATCACATCTCCCCCTTTCCCAACCAGTGGATCTTCACCTTGTTGCAGGGAATTGACAGGTTCCTCCCCTCTCCCTCAGCATCCTGCCTTCTCTCTTGCCAAATGGATGAAAGAATGACCGCACATCCAGGCCAGTTTGAATCCATTTAGGGCACCTACAATAAAAAGAAAAGATGGTACAGCAAATGGGGCCTCATGTAACAGAAAAATACCTGGTTCTTTCATCTTCCTAGTGTTTGTATCTCCTCCTCTAAGCACCCTCAGACTTTGGCAGATGATGCTGCCCTAATTCAGAAGGAATGGATATTACATTCTGATGGCTCCATTCCCACTGCCTGCACTTCTTTTCTGAGTACATGTCGGAACTGATCACTGTCAGTGTAGGACCCATCAGCAAGGTTGAAAACAGCTACTCTCTCTGGGGTCATGTAATCTGACACCAGTGGGGACACTTTCCAACCACTCTGTCAGGGAGTCCTCATGGCATACCACTTCCCCATACCTTTCTGGTCTGTTTTGCTCCTTGTGAGTTTTACCCTTACATTGCCAGCTACGATTACCATGTTCTTGTCACTGAGGATTGGTTAGCCACTGTTCTAACTTTGCTGGACCAACTTGAAAACCTGAAAAGCCCTGCAAAAGGCCAACAAAAAGGCTGACTTGAACACCTGTTCCTCAAAAGAGGAGAGGCAGACCTTTTTCAATACCCCCATACCTGCTCAAGCATGTCTGGACCAAGTGGCTTTCTGTAATTGACTGACTTAGTGGTCCCCTAGCTCCAATCCTGTATCAGTTTGCAAAGTTTGAAGGTTTTTGTAAAATCCTTAAACCCCAATACCTTGGAGAAACAGGACAGCCCTTACAGAAATATAGGTGTGCTATGTACATGCAGAATGCATGCCACATGCTTAATTGTGCAAATATTTGCATGCAGTTCACATACACAAAGTGATCCTAAGCAAACTAGGTCTAAAAAGCAAATCAGGTTCGCATGCTGCAAGCTCGACATGTGCACAGCAGGTAAGCATGAAAATAGGCAGAATTTGTTTAGTGCACTTACCCGGTCAGCAAAAAATTAACTAACTAAATAAATAAGCTGGTGTGAACTTCTTCTTCTAAAAATTACATCAGGTTTATGTGTTGCATGCTTGACATGAGTGCAGCAGTTAAGCTGGTGTGAACATATTGTAAACAGCACATCAGGTTCACATGCTGCACATTTGTCATGTATGCAGCAGTTAAGCTGGTACAAATCTCATCTGAAAAAACACATCACTTTCTATTTCTTATACTACTGCTAGCACTTTGAATCATTAAAATACATTTTTATTTGAATTACCATAAAGATTAGGTAAACTTATTAATTCTGATCCTTTTGCAAGTTGCTTAATGGCTTTTGATTTTTGTCATTAAACTACCTTTAATTTGTAAGGTATTGTTTGCTTACTACATTAAATGCCTAGGATGTAGCCAGTCAACATCCCCCATTCCAGATGTACGAAGAGGGACCTCTGTGTTGTGAAGTCTATCCTTTTTGTTTTGGACCATGCAGATCCCTTATGCATATTTAGTGCCACAAATGTGTTTCTCCATGACTGTTTCATCTCACTTACTTTCCTTTTGCCATTCTGTACTGAGCATATACACTATGGCCATGCTCAGCATTCTTTGTGCTGAGTAGGGTCTTGGAAGCATGCACCATACCTCACATTTTGTCACTGAAATGAGGGACATGGACACTCAAAATGAGGGACAATGGGGGACACTAACCCACATGATGATCAGGACACATCATGAAATATGGAGATACAGTACCTCAAAGCACAATGGAAACCACTGCATTAGCATCTGAGAATTAATTTCTACCATTAAGTTGGGGTGCCATTTAGGTAGGACAGAGGGGGGCAGTTGCCCCCCCCCCCATATTTGTGCTTAGGTCGGTGGCAATAATGGTTTTAAATTTGGATTTAATCTTTTGCACAATAAGTACCCACCTGGCCTGTATATGCTCATGCTGCAGGTACTCTCCAGACTCAACTGTGTCTGTATTGTGTTGTCCACTCTCTCCACCTATTAGCGGTGGCACAATCACATGTGATGTATATGAGCTCCAGCCAAGAAAGAGCAGGTGAGTTGTGAAAGTACAACACTGTCTTTCCTGCCACAGAATAGACAGACTGCACACTACACCTTGGAGGAGTCAGTGAGCACTGAACTCTCAATAGCAGTGTTGTGGCAGCATATTTTTGTTGCTCTACTCTTAGTGAGTCTCTGCCTCCTCTGGTGGCTGAAGGGACAGAGAGTGAGCGAGAAGGTAACTCAAGACTAGGCTACCTACTTACTCTGCTAGTCTTGCCTTGCAGAAAAACCAGCATAGATATTCAAAGCAGCAAGATAGACTTAGCAGCAGTGGTGACTGCAGTGTGGGTGGCTGATCAGTGCAGTGCACAGCAGCCACAGCAGCAGCCAAGCAAGAAACAAGCAACCCAGGTTGGGTGGATTCAGTTGATGAGGTGACTTGGTCACGAACCACGTCTGGGACCTGTGATTATCAGTTCTAACATCCAGCTTCTGGCAGAAGGAGAGGGGAGAGTGGACTGAAAACTGGGCTGGTGGCACACTATGCCAGGCTGCAGGTTCTGGCCATATGGCCGGGTAAGTAAAAGTAAATATTTTTTTTACCGGGGGATTGGGGAAGGAGGAAGGACTGAAATATTGATGTGTTTTTCATGTTTCTTCATGACCCATAATAATAATAATATTAATAATAAACTTTATTTTTAAGGTGCCTTTCAAAAAACCAAGGTGCCGAACAAATTAATACACACCGTACATCACAATATCATTAAAATATAAACAATCATAAAACCACTATAACAGTCAAAAAAACTACAGTCCCCAAATACTTGTCTTTATAAATGAGTTTTCAAAGCCTGTTTAAATCCCTCCATAGTCAGGCACTCCCGTAACTGATGGGGTAGAGAATTCCAGAGGGTAGGGGCTGCAAACATAAATGCCTGGGACCCAAAAGATCTTAAATGCACCCTGGGTATCTCTAGCAACCCCTCGTCAGCTGAGTGGAGCGATCGCCTGGGATGGTAGGGAACCAGGAGCTCTTTCAGATAGTCTGTTCCCTGTCTGTGTAGGGCTGTAAAAGTCAATAAAATTACTTTAAAGGTAATCCCCCACTGTACAGGCAGCCAGTGCAGTCCATGCAGCACCAGCGAAATATGACTGAACCGAGAGGTTCCTGTCAAAAGCTGGGCTGCAGCATTCTGCAACAGCTGCAGGCAGTGGATATCCACCCCAGATAGCCCTAGGTATAGGGTATTGCAATAGTCCAAGCGCGTGGACTCAAAGGCATAGACCAGCATAGGAAGATCACCAGAGGGAACAAGGTGCTTAATCCTGGAGATATTTCTCAGATGATAAAAAGAGGATTTGACGAAGGCAGACACCTGCGAGTGCAGAGTAAGCCCTTCATCAAATATTACCCCCAGGTTCCACACCTGTTCAAAGGTCAGAAGATATCTGCCCCCAAGGTATAACCCAGAGGGCAAACCTACCCCGAACCCCCCTGTCCAGCATGCTGGATCCATGACCAGCACCTCAGTCTTATCAGAGTTCAGCTTCAGCCAACTCGCATCCATCCATTCCTGGATTTCTGTGAGGCAGTTATTAAAGACTGAGAGAACTCCAACCTGGTCAGGTGCAAAAGAAAGGTAGAGCTGGATATCATCAGCATAGCAGTGAAACCGTAGCCCATACCTTCTTACAATGTCTCCGAGGGGCAGCATGTACACTGCGAAAAACAAGGGGGACAATAACTGAACCCTGAGGAACCCGACATGACAGGGAAACTGGGCCTGAGGAATAAACCCCAGATATCACTCTCTGTGTTCTTCTGGTGAGATAAGATGTAAACCACCTGAAGACTACTCCAGATAGTCCACAGATGCACCTCAGATGATTCAGCAATACCCCATGGTCCACAGTATCAAATGCTGATGAGAGATCTAGAAGAACCAAGATGGAGTGGCTCTTCCGATCTCTAGCCATCAGGAGATCATTGAGCACCCAAACCAGTGCTGTCTCGGTGCTATGCCTCTTTTGAAAAGCGGACTGGAGAGGTTCATAGATGTCATGGATGGTCAAATGTTTCTCCAGCTGAAAGGCCACTACTTTCTCAATCATATTCCCTAAAAAGGGAAGATTAGAGATCGGTCTGTAGTTAACATGGCAGTCGGGGTCCAAAGAAGCTTTCTCAGAAGGGGTGTAACCACCACCTCCTTCAGGGAGCTAGGAATCTCACCTGTTTCCAAGGAGCACCCGACTATTCATGTAAGGACCTGTCCAACAATACAACCCAAGATCAGGGAGGTTGTCTGGGGTCCAAACTACAGCATGTGGGGCGCCATACCCTGGACAATCTGCATGACATCCATGAACTCCGGTCGGTTGAAGGTACTCCAGGAAAACTGAGGAGCAGCTTCCACATGCTGGTCCACAGCAACACCCTTAGAGTGTGCTGGATGAAGTGCCATCCTGATGTTGGCCACCCTATTTGCAAAGAATCGAGCAAGCTCATCACACTCTACCTACGAATAGGCTTTTCACACTTGTAGGCAGGCTGGGTTGCACAGTCTGTTTACAGTGTGAAAAAGCTGAGCTGGTCGATTCTGAGCAAACAGCAGCCTCCCTGGACAGGAATTCTGCCTTCTTACAGGAGACTGAAGATTGATAGGCTTCATAATGCTCCATCAATTTAAGGTGGCCGGGCATCCAGGGAGGATCTCTGCCAGCAATGCTCTAACCTTCGTCCTAGTCACTGCATCTCCCTTAGCATCCCATCAAACCACGGGGACCGAGGGTGAAGGGAGAGAGGATGAACACGGACAGGAGCAATTAGATCCAGGGCCACCGATATAGCCTTATTATAGGCTACCACAAGGGCCTCTGGGTTGCTGTTTGCTACTGGGAGAAACGATAGGTCAAGTACCACAGCCAGGCCTTCAGAGCTAACACCACATAAAGGGCGATACCTGACCATCTCCACAGGGGTAGACCTACAAAGAAGGGCACTAAAACTAAACGCCATGGTATCATCCCCAAGTCAGAGGCCTTGATCCCCAGGAGGAAGACTAAGTTGAGACAGTGACCATGCTTATGAGTAGCAGTAGTAAGTATCTGTGTAAGGCCCAGAGATAACATTAACTTGAGGAAGTGTTGTTCAAATGGTGAGAGTTTGTCATCAACTCAGGTGTTAAAATCGCCCAGAACCATCAGTCTGGGTGATTCAAACGTCATGTCGATGACAAAGTCTGCCACTTCCTGAAAGAAATGCTTCTTGTCACCGGGTGGATGGTAGACAAGAACGATCCTTCAACCTACACCTGCTACCACAGTACACTCAAACGACTCAGTCTCCTCAACTGGTATACTAGCAAGGTTAAGTTCGGTCTTGAAACAGACAGCAACCCCCCCCCCCAGTGATCCAATCTCGGGTGGTGAATCACCGAGTACCCAGCTGGAGTTAAAGCCTCCAAAATGGGGCCAGAATTCTCATCCAGCCAGGTCTCAGTGATACAAGCCAGGTCCACCATTCCCACAAGATCTGCAATAATTGCAGTCTTGTTTTTAATGGACCTGGCATTGCATAACACTTCCCAAGTTGGTCCAACCTCCAGAGCTGGCCAATCCATCTGCCCATCAAAATTGATAGTGCCCTTGGGTATGGAAACCAGGCATGGTAAACCATGTTCCTGGTTCCATTTCACCCTAGGACATCTCCTGGATCTAACAACTCTGATGTGGTGGCTCAACTCATTTACCCTCCACTGTTCACGCCCCCCCACACCCCATCTCCCCCCGCGAGTGATACCCAGCACTCTACAGCACTGGAATATTGTAAACTACAAAGGAGGGGAGAAAAAGAGGCGGCGAGTGCGGAGAGCGGAGGGTGAATAGCGCACGACCGTGGGGGCAGGCCTCCAACACATTCTAGCAATCGCTGTAACAGACAACCCTCACTCAACTAATAACCCAATCAATATTAATAAATCAAATAATAAAAGAAAAAAGTAAATAAACCTACAACACTAATAAATTAAATAAACACAGTCACTTATCCCCATCACAAAATAAAATCTTCCCTACACCCTCCCATATAAAATTCAAAAGAACATAAAATATACATAATCAAAATAAACTAAATTAATCCAAAATATTGTCATTATAAAACAAAAATTCAAACATTACAAAACATTCAAAACAGAACAGATGAATGAACAGTCAAGGTTCTTCAGGAATATAACTCCCCAGGCCCTCTCACTGCCTTAGGGATATAACTGAATGCAGACACTCTCACTGTCTGTCTGAAAGTAATGTCAAAGAAAGTTTCCAGATTCAGGCCCTCTCACGACCCAAAAACCAGATAAAATACAGGCACTATCACTGCCTGTATAAACAGTATGAATCAAGTAAAATAAGGATAATTTATTATAGAATAATTTGTTTTATTTTCCAATAGGTCCATACCACAATCAATAAATCAGGTACATTAAAGAACACAACAGGATATTCCTATGTGCAACATAGTTAACTGTGAACATCTAAAAGAGTGTTTACAGCAGGCTACCATTTTGACTAAAGGGATTAAAGGGAGGCAGAATAGCGCAGTGGTTTAAGGCTATGAGATGCAAATCTGGAGATCTGGGTTTGAATCCCACAACCCCCTCTTGCATACTGTATGACCCTGAGCAAGTCACTTAACTTCCCTGTACTCCCAGGTTGCGCCTGTAAACAAGCTTTCAGCTTAGTGTGTCTCACCTGGTTAAACAATTGGAAAATAAACAACTACCAATAATCATAAGATTACATTCTCGCATCATTTAGTACAGATAGTAATATAGCCTTTAAAACAACTGTGCACTGTTTCATAAACCTGCATTCATGAAATAAAATATAAAACATTAATAGTGATTGACAGTATAAACAAGTCTCCCATACAATACTTTGTCTATTGAAATCAGGTGTTGTGCCAGAGAGTGGCCAGAGGCAGAAAGGGAAACACAGGTGGGGTTAGCATGGGAGAGTACTTACACACAAAATGGGGTTGTCATAATCAGCACACAGATCCTCACTATGGGACTAGTTGCTTGGGAGCTAGGTTCCATAGTTTGCCTAGACAGGAGGGTTTTGAGGAGAGGGAGGGGCACATGGTAGAGAGTTGAATTAAGGTATGCTTCCCATTTGTTATGGTATAGTAATAGTTGTTCTCTGCCGGCATAAGTAAGCATCTCAAAGGTGACAAGCCTGGCTAGAGTAGAGTGCCAGAGGGAGATAGCAGGTGGGGAAGGCTGTCACCAGGACATCAATACAAGGACATCAATACAAGCCTTTTAGCTTCTAGAAGAGCTGCTAGAACCCACTCCCACTGTTGTGGTGTAATCTGCTCCAAGGAGGTGGCATCTCAAAGTAAGAGCATAGGGTTGTAGAGGTCGATAGGCTGCCCTAAAACCTCTGAGCAGTCCATTTCCACTAAGGACCAGAAGGGAGCCAGAGTAGAGCATTGCCACAAGACATGTAGGATATGGGCTGGGCTCTTATGGCATCTCCAACATTCAGAATGAGGAAGAATACCCCATTTGTGAAGGGCTGCAGGTGTATAGTACCAGCGAAGCAGAATCTTAAGCTGAATCAGTTGACTCATATTTTATTTTTTATTTTATTTATTTAGTTTTTTGTTGACCGGGTAAGTGCACTAGACAAAGCCTGCCTATTTTCAAGCACGACCCGGGGGAGGGGGATACAGATGAATGCCAACTGACCTTGAAGCAGATTAAGCTGTTGGTGGTATTTTTAGTGAATGAGGGAAATTTGGCCAGGACACCAGGGAAATTCCCCTACTCTTTTGATAAGTGCCATGGGATCTTTAACATCCACCTGAACTACCACCAATCCAGGCAGATGGGACCTCGGTTTAACGTCTCATCCGAAAGACGGGTAACATCATAACATCCTTATAGGTGGAATGGGCTTTATGCAGGCAGTATGCATACACCTCTAGTGTGATGTGGCTGTCTAGATCCCTGCTCCAAGCAATTCTGCAAGCTTCTGTATGGTCTGGTTGTGCCTCCCGCCAAAGGTGCTATAGAACTTAGCTGCAAGGCCCGGGGAGGAGGGTTTTGAATGCAATGTGGATAACATAAGGATAATTTAAAGTCAAACCATGTTCTAGAAGGCAGGAAATCTCAAATCCAGAAGCCTCGGGTCTTCATCCAAACAGCTTAGCAGAAATCCATTTCAGGGGACCACCACCGGAGAATATCCTCAGCTACTACCCTGATTCCCCGATAACACTAGCCCACCGGCTTGCCCCCTGGAGAACCTAAGGGAATCGACAGCCCATTCTGCTGGTTACCCCACAAGACTTCAGCTCAATTCCCTGAGCAGCCCTGTGCTCCAGTGAGAAATCACCAAACAGAGTTTGACTTCTCTAAAGAAAAATAGCTCCTGTGCCCTCAAAAGGTTATAAGATCCACCGCTATGGGATGAAATCACTCCAAGGTTCCATGGCTCTTCTCCTTCGCTGTATCAATCCTATTGCTCGCTAAGTCACTGAAACAACCCACACAAAATTTCCAGTAAATCACACTGCTCCACATTTCCACTCCTTTCCTCAGTATGTCTTCCTCATATCAATCTGAGGCACAGCCTGATACTAGTCGGGCTATAAGAAAAATAAGATCTTTAATACAGGGACAGTGTCCAATAAATCCTGCTAAATAAAATAAATAGAGTTACAGAGTTCCTCAAAGATTCTCAAAGATCCTCATATGAAGAAAAAGATTTCAGCAGTCCAAGCAAATAATGCCAGCGCCAACCAACACGGATTCCACAAACAACGGCAACGGCAAAGATCAACTGGTTGAAAGTCAAGTAAAAACATAAAATAAAATGAACTGAGGTCAGATTCTAGTTAATCACTGTTAAAAACTGTGATAAAAAGTCTAATCAAAACTGCAAAACCTAGAGCAATCTTTCCAGCACACCCAGCCTGGCGGCCATCTTGCTTGCCCTAAGCCAGCTGAGTCCCATAGGGGATGGGTATTGAATGGAATGGAGTCAGTGAGAAAAAAATCTGGGCAAATTATTTTTTGAGGAGGGGGCAGAACTTCAGCCAGGGAAAAAATTGGTTAGTAACTGGGTGGATTTAAGCTCAAATCTGATGCACTGCTCCGGGGTATATAGAGATGAATATTATACACTTGAATTTTTCCTGATTTGCATATCACTTTTCAGTCAAAACAAATAATACATTTTACTTTTTAAAATGTTACATGCATTCTAGAGCTGTCCCTTGCATTCATGGATAATTGAGTGGTATGGTATGCACAAACTATTGGAGCCCCAGTATAGTCAGGCTTATGCCCCCCCACAGGGAAGCTGACCTTCACATCCCCCATGCTCTGGCACTGGTGCTGGTCTTCAACCCCCACAGTTATGCGCTACTCATCCTCTTCCCTTCATGCCCTTCACCCTTTTTATCTTCCCCCTCTCCAATTTGAAACCTACCAGTGCTGTAGAGCACTGGACATTATGCGTAGGAGAGGGAGAAGGATGAGGGATTATGAACAGAGGAAGATGGATGAGGGGGGGTCACCGTATTGGGGTGGTTGGGGCTGGAAGGTGCCCTGGTGTGAAATGGAATCCAGATCTTGGTTCTCCATGTCTGGTACCCATACTCAAAGGCACTACTGACTAAGGTAGGCAGATGGCCCGGGCAGCCCACGAGGTTCATCCAACTCGGGCGGTGTGGTACAATGCCAGGTCCATTAAAAATAAGACTGCAATTATTGCTGATCTTGTTGGTACAGTTGACCTGGCTTGCATCACCGAGAACTGGTTGGATGATAATTCAGGCCCCATTTTGGAGGCTATGTATCCGGCCGGGTACTCGGTGATACACTGCCCCAGATTGGATCATGGGGGCGGTTGCGGTCTGTTTCAAGACTGAACTGGGCCTCATGGAGGTATTAGTTGGGGAGACTGAGTCCTTTGAGTGTACAGTAGTAGCAAGTGTAGACTTTCGAATCGCCCTCATCTACCATCCACCCGGTGATGGGAAGTGATTCCTTCAGGAAGTGGCAGACTTCTTCATCAACATGGCATTTGAATCATCCAGATTGATGGTTCTGGGTGATTTCAATGCCTGGATTGACGATGAACTCTCATAATTTGGTCAACACTTGTCCAGTTAATGACATCTCTGGGCCTTGCACAGGTGGTTTCCACTGCTACGCACAGATTTGGACACTCTTTGGACTTAATCTTCCTTCTAGGGATCGAAACCTCTGATGTGGGGATGGAATCTGTTGGGTGGTCAGATCATTACATAAGTGGGGTTTAATTTTTGCACCCCCCCCAGAAGGCCTTCCCCTGTGGAGATGGATAGGTACCGCCCTTTATGGGATATAAATTCCCAAGGCCTTGCCATGGTACTCAACCTCTCGTCCAGTGCGTTGGCAAGCATTGATCCAGACACTCTTGTGTCAGCTTATAATACAGCTGTTATGGGGCTCTGTATTCTATTGCTTCAGTGTGTGCTTGCCCCTTTCCCTTCACCCCAAATCCCCCTTGGTTTGATGGGACGTTGAGGGAGCTGCGGAGACGGGCCAAAGGTTACAGTGTTTCTGGCGAAAGTCTGCTCTTGATACCGACCACCTTAGATTGATTGACCATTATTCGGTCTATCAATCTGCAATCACCGGTAAGAAGGCAGAATTCCTGTCCAGGGAGATTGCAGTTGCTCAGAATCGACCAGCTCAGCTATTTTGAACTGTAGACAGACTGTGCAACCCAGCCTGTCTGCAAGTTCAGAAAGCTTTTTCGCAGTTAGAGTGCAATGAGCTTGCTCGATTCTTTGCAAATAAGGTGGCCGACATCAGGGCAGATCGGCAGCCAGCGCACTCTAGGGGGTTGCTGTGGATCAGTGTGAGATCACTGTGCCCCAGTTTTCTTGGAGTTCCTTCAGTCAACCAGAGTTCATGGATGTCATGAGGAGTATCCAGAGTGTGCACCCTACGTGCTGTAGTTTGGACCCTTGGCCGACCTTCCTAATTTTGGATGGTCATAATATCATCGGTCCAGTCCTTGTGCAGATAGTCTGGTGCTCCTTGGAATTGGGTGAGTTTCCCAACTCCCTGAAAGAGGTGGTGGTGACTCCACTCTTGAAGTATGCTAGCTTGGACCCAGACTGTTTCACAAACTACAGACCTATCTCTAACCTTCCCTTTGTTGGGAAGGTGATTGAGAAAGTAGTGGCAGCTCAACTGGAGGACCATTTGACCATCCATGGCATCTATGAACCCCTCCAGTCTGGTTTTCGTAAAAGACTTAGTACCAAGACAGCACTGCTTCGGGTGCTCAATGATCTCCTGATGGCAAGAGATCGGAAGAGCCATTCAGTCTTCTTGATTTTTCTTTGACTTTTGACACCATGGATCATGTGGTGTTGATAGAATGCCTGAGGCAAATATGTGGAATATCAGGAACCATCTTAAGATGGTTCACATCATTCCTCATGGGGAGATCACAAAAAGTTATGTTTGGGTTTTTTTCCTTGGACTCAATGGCTTTCTTGTATGGGGCGCCTCAGGGTTCAGTACTGTCACCCATGTTATTTACAGTGTATATGCTACCCATCTGAGACATTGTAAGAAGGTATGGGTTGAGGTTTCACTGTTATGCAGATGATACCCATCTATACCTTTCTTTTGCTCCCAACCAGGATGGAGCTCTCTCAGTCTTTAATAACTGCCTCACAGAAATCCAGGAATGGATGGATGCGAGTTGGCTGAAGCTGAACTCTGATAAGACTGAGGTGCTGGTCATGGACACAGTTGTCTAAAAGAAATCAAGGAGTGGATGGATTCTAGCTGGCTGAAGTTGAACTCAGAAAAGACAGAGATACTGGTTGTGGACCCGGGTCGACAGATAGGGGGGTAGAGTGTTGGTGCACCTTCCGGAATTTTTCTTGGTGGCGTCTCTCTCCCGACCTCTGAATGGGTGTGTAACCTGAGGGTGGTTCTTGATGATAGACTGACATTGCAGTCACAGGTGTCAGCTGTCATCAAGACTTCCTTTTACCATCTTAGGAACATCACCAGGGTTAGGCATCTGGTTCCATCTGATGACCTTCCAACTTTGGTCCACGCCTTTGAGTCCTCACACCTGGACTACTGCAACTCCCTTTATCTAGGGCTTTCAGGGGTTAAAATCCATCACCTGCAGCTAGTGTAGAATGCAGCAGCCTGGCTTTTGGTGGGCTTAAGCAGATCCTGCCTTATTATTCCGGTGCTGTGCAAACTGCACTTGCTGCCAGTACGGTGGCAGATCACCTTTAAAGTCAGTTTGCTGACTTTTAAAGCACTACACAGTCAGTTTCCAGTCTATCTGAAAGAACTTCTGGTACCCTGCTACGCTGATCAATCACTCCACATGGCTGATGAGGGGTTGCTAGAGGTTCCAATGGTGAATCTGAAATCATCTGGTGCTAGAGCTTTTTCGTATGCTGCTCCCACCCTTTTGAATTCCCTTCTCCATCAGTTATGGGAGTGCACTTCTGTGGAGGAATTTTAGAATGGTTTGAAAACTTTTCTTTGGCAAAAAGCCATTTTGGAAAACTAAATGGTTTATTTGATTATGATTTTGGCTGTGTTGAATATTATTGGATTCTTAATGGTTGTTTTTAATTGTTTTATATGTAAGGTGCCTTGGAATCATAATGGCACCATATAAATAAAAATTATTATTATTATTATTATTATTACATTATGACAAAGAGCAAAGGAGACTGCAGGGGTGTACACCATTGAAATGAATGGGGGTATTTTTTATTACTATTTTATACATTATTGATGGAGAGTTGGAGATTAATGAAGGCCACCGCTAGACTAACAAGGGCTGTGTTAGTAGAAGAGTGGCCTACATTATTCTCTAATTCATCATCATCATGTATAAAATAATAATAAAAAATAACTCCATTCATTTCAAGGGAGTACACCATAGCACTGAGACCCATGGACATCTTCTCTTAAAGATGTCTGCCTCTGGCTCCCTAGTACTCAAGCAAGAGACTTTTTATTTTTATCTATACTTGATTGGTTGTCTGTAGCAGGATGGCCATACCCACTATAGCGTGTGTTCATGGGGGAAAGAGACTGGCTATATATGTGTGTGTGTGTGTGTGTGTGTGTGTGTGTGTGTGTCTGTCTCAAGTTATTGCTACCTTTGTGTTTGCACCTTAAAGTCTGCTTGTGTGGAAGCATTCAAAACTATGGAGAGAAAATAGTAGTAGTACAGGACAGACAGAAGCAATTAAGTATTTCTGTGGATAAGTCTGTGTATTGGAGGTGGGAAAAAAAAAGTGTTTCCATTGGTATGTGTGCTACATTTCAACTGTAAAACTGAGATGAAGGAGAAAAGAAAACTGAAAAGCATAACAGTGGCTACCA
This sequence comes from Neoceratodus forsteri, assembly GCA_016271365.2. Lineage (NCBI taxonomy): Eukaryota > Metazoa > Chordata > Ceratodontiformes > Ceratodontidae > Neoceratodus > Neoceratodus forsteri. The sequence goes on from CM057456.1 coordinate 317,895,492, forward strand.
GCATGCTGCATGTGTGCAGATGTATGCAGATACAGTATGTATTGAAGTGCAAGTGACTCATATGTATGCAGACAGTGTGGCTTAGTGGTTAAAGGCACTGAACTGTGAGACTTGGAGGCATGAAGACCTGGGTTTGAATCTCATCACCCCCACTTGTGTATGGTGTGATCCTGACCAAGTCACTTTTCCAATTGTTTGACCAGGAGTAGCACACTATGCTGAAAGCTTGTTTACAGGTGCAATCTGGGAGCACAGGAAAGTTAAGTGACTTGCTCAGGGTCACACAGTATGCAAGTGGGGGCTGTGGGATTCAAACCCAGGTCTCCAGATTTACAGCTCAGAGCATTAAACACTTAACTTTTACGTGTGCAGTTATCAGTGACCACTTGCTTTTTGCATGCATGCCACATTCATGCAGTCTTTCCCAATTTACCATACAAATCACGGTTTCCACACTTGCTTGATCTAGGCATGCCATATGCATGCAACTGGTTCCAGTTTAACATTTAAATCATACTTGGAGCACACATATCACTTGGGTAGTTTTATATGTGCAGTATGAAAACATTTCATATAATTATTTCTGTAAGGGAGCCCGGCTAGATGTTAACTAACCACCCTTGGAAATAATCCCCTCCTGATGGCTTCCATTATGTAACAACACAAGTGGTAAACTGAGACCGGCCAGCTATTAAGTAACCCCAAATCAGAGGTGACAACATGGAAATGTTCAACGCCCTTTGGTAAGCTACCAGTGTCCAATACGCAATGGTTTTAATTATCCAGTTTGAGAAGAAATATGTGCATTCACAAGCCATGTATGACTGGACTCCAAAGTTTTAAACAAATGTTACATCATTTTATTCAGAAAAAGGTAACAGATAAAAATCTGTAACGCTTGACATGTTTCAGATAGCCTTCTATCCTTCCTCAAAAGCTGAATACAGATAACTAACACACACACACATATATATCTTATTACAACTGTCAAGACTCATGGGGCCAGATATTCAGAGCTCAGCACCAGGCGCAAAGCTGTTGTGCTGGACTAGTGCCTACCTTGCGCCTGACTGCAATATTGAAATGCGCCTTTAGCGCCAGTGCCAGGTGTTAGAGCTGACGCTAAACCAAAATGAAAGCAGGGTTGGGACAGAGGGGAGGGGCCCTGAATGCCAGCGCACTGGCATATTCAAATGCAGAGCGCTGAGCTACAGGCATTAGCACGACCTGTAGTGCAGCGCTAGTTACTGCCGAAGAAAAGCTGCTCTTAAGGCAGTGCTAATAGCGGAGGTACCCTCCCAGCACCTATCCTGATCCCCATTCCCCATAGCAATACATCATTACCCTGGTAGTCTAGTGGTGCCCCCCACCCCCTAGCACATTTCCTGACCCCCGTTCCTCGTAGACGTTTATAACTACCCTGGTAGTCTAGTGGTGCCCCCACCCCCAGCACATTTCCATTCCCCATAGATTGAGAGATTACCCTGGTAGTTAAGTGATGTCCCCCAGCACATTTCCCAACCCCGATCCCTGTAATATCAGATATATCCCTGGTAGTCTAGCAGCCCCCTCCAGCAGTGCCGCCCTCACACATCCCACCCATCAGCCACGAATGGAGCCAGCAACCGGCTCAGCCCTCCTCACACCACCACGGCCGGCTGCTGACTGAGGAATGAATGAGCTGCTTGGGGGGGGCCGCTAGACTACCAGGGATATATGTGATATTACAAGGATCAGGGTCGGGAAACATGCTGGAGGGCATCACTTAGCTACCAGGGTAATCTCTCAATTCTATGAGGAATGGGAAACATGTTGGGGGGATGCTAGACTACCAGGGATATAGGCACACATGGCAACAGGGAGTGGGACCATGACGACAGGGCGGAGAGCCTGGCCCAGCCAGTCTGCCCAGGTCCCTACTGTATGGATATGCTGCAAACCCTAGTAGTCTACAGCATATGTCCATCCACCCCTACCAGGTGTGCCTTATGCTTGTCCCATGCATTTGTGGGTCCCCCCACTGTGTTCCACCAACACCTGCCGTAGGGTGCCTATGTTGTTGGGGGTGGCATCTACAAGGGCTTGTATGGCCAGTGGACATATGTGTGACTATCTCCCCCTCTTTCTCTCTCCCTCTCTCTAAATATATATATCTACTGTATATATCTATCTATATCTATATAGATATATATATATGCATGTGTGTGGGTATATCAGTTGTATATCTAGCTATGTGACACAGAGGTATCACTCTCTCCGTGTTTCTCTCTCCCTATATTCATACCTTGTGTTGTACAGCTTGCAGTGCTGCATGGGCAGGATGTCTGCTCTGTTTGTGCCTGCCAGCACACAGTTCCTGCTGCTTCCAGCCTGTACTTCCCTGCCGACCAACAGGGGACACTGTGGGCATGCCTTGACCTGCTGCATCCAGCTTATACTACCATTCCGAACAATAGGTGGCGCTGTGTGCTCCATGCAATAGCACCAGGCAAACTGCATGGTACTGACTGCTAAGCAGCAGATAATGAGATGCAAATGTACCTGTTTGCCCACAGATTACCTAATTAGGCTCATTTGCATGGGAGCTTTGAATATAGCTCCCCATTTGCCCCTGGCTATTCAGCTTGCACTGGGCTAATGCGTTAGCACTGTATACTCAGGTTAGCATGGGCAAACCTCACGTCAGCATAGCACAGTTCTGCAGTGTGTGGCTTACATTGTTGTTTGCAGTAGATGTGAGACATCTCTGTGCAGTCGCACACAATGCTCTCCACCTGCAACACTAGCTTTCTTCAGTGTCTAATGGGCTGCAGTGGCAATGTGCACTTCCCTATTGCTATATTCAGTGCTATCTTATTCCTGGGCTATTTTTGCCCTGCAATCCTGGCCCTGTTTGCCCGACTTCCTTTGTTTGCTATATTCAGCTGGTTTTGCTCCGGGCTATTCCTTTTGAATATAGCTTGCTTTTTGCTCTAGGCTATGTTTGCCTGCTGGGCAGTGCTACTTTAGCCCCGGAGCACAGTTTTGAATATTTGGCCCATGATGTCATAATTGTTGAATTTAATAACATTAGTGCAATATCATCACGTGTGCAATAAAACAATTAAAGTGCAGAGCAGCACAAAACACTTCCAATAACTCATACATAATGCCTGTCATGAAAAAAACAAAGCAAGCAATACCAAATTCCAAACCAAGAAAATTGCTAATATATTACAGTGTATACAAAAGTAATTCTCATTATTATAGTACAGTTCTTATATTCAATGTGATTTTGGATTTATAAATAGTTTTAATGGTTTGTTAGGTCATACCTAAAATGGGTGGGGAAGCAATCAACGAACAGTTACACCAGTGTATAAACATAAAGCAAGCTTCAAACCTCAAAAATAATAATAAGCATGCAATTCATTCACACTGTTATTGCACAGCTCTTATATTTAAAGTGCTTTCAAATGTGCATGTAGTTTTAATGGTTTATAAGGTAAACCTAAAAATGGCTGGGGGGGGAGTAGTTAGGAAACAGCTACATCAGTCTATTAAAACAAACTCCTAACTACAATGCTAATATATTGTAATATGCATACAATTTATTATAATTATTATTGCATAGTTCTGTCAAGTGATTTTAGATTTCTAATGGTCATGCCTAAAACTTGGGGGGGATTAAAGAAAACAAGCAGTCAGGGAACAGTTAATACCAATCTATAAATACAGCATAGTAACCTTCATTGTTTTTCTTCTAGACATGGTTTAAGGTCAATTCCGGTGTTTAGACTTGGTTTTCTCAAGGCTCCCAACTTTATAATCCCAACATGTTCTCTTTTTAAAACCAAATTGTTAAAGTTGCTGGACCTTGGAATTCTGTTTACTTTTTCAATTATAATGTACTAAAATTTGTGTTTCCGTCCATCCCTAGTTCCCATGATGTAGGCAGCAATGGAATAGAGAAGATCCCCTCTCTCAATCGCTTGCATGTGTTCACCAAGCCTTTCTTTAAAGATCCTGGTGGTTTTGTCCACATAAAATGTAGTACAATTGCAAACAGCATTGTAAATCACTCCTGCTGTATTGCATGTTGTTCGTTGTCACATGGTGAAATCTATGGTGCTGTTTACAGTGGTAAAATTACTGCATGATTTAACCAAAGTACAATATAAACAATCTTTGCATCTAAAGCACTCCACCAGACACAGCAGCCGATTGGCTCTCCTGCCCCATTGACTTACACTGGCTCAGTTTGCATTGCTGAAATCTGTGTGGGACTTGAAAATTTGTTTTTCTTTTTGTCTTTTACTCTTCCCCTGGTGTTGTACTGCAAGTTTCCCAGAAGAGCTGCTTCCACTCTGGTGAGACATCTATAGAGAGCAACTGCTGTTGATTCTGTTGAATTCTGCTGGACTCTGTTAGCAGCAGTGGGCCAGACGCTGAGGCGCCACTCTCCTTCTAGTTTTATATGTGTAAATCATCAAAAAAGTGCTGTTATCCACTACTGTATTGTAAGGGGAAATTACCATTTTACTGCTCTTTAAGGTAATTGCAGCTCCTTGTCTGAATATGTAAGGTGGGCCAGACGCTGAGGCGCCACAGGACCCCCACAGTCCTTTGTAGTGCAGATTTGGTCAGTGACGCTTCAGGAAAAGGCTTGCTACTGCCCTTATTAATTGCTGCACCCTCCTCTGTCTCTCTCTCCAGCCTGCTTCCTTCAGCTCACAGCAACCAGCTGAGTGCAGGGCTTAAGCCTCCGCGGCGGTCGGCGGCACCTAGCTGAACTTGGGAACCACAAGGCCGGGAGGAACAGCGAGGGAGCAGTCAGGAAAGGTGCAGCCAATCGGTAAGTGAGCGCTCCACCAGGCACAGCAGCTGATTGGCTCTTCTGCCCCATTGACTTACACTGGCTCAGTTTGCATTGCTGAAATCTGTGTGGGACTTGAAAATTTGCTTTTCTTTTTGTCTTTTACTCTTCCCCTGGTGTTGTACTGCAAGTTTCCCAGAAGAGCTGCTTCCACTCTGGTGAGACATCTATAGAGAGCAACTACTGTTGATTCTGTTGATTTCTGCTGGACTCTGTTAGCAGCAGTGGGCCAGACGCTGAGGCGCCACTCTCCTTCTAGTTTTATATGTGTAAATCATCAAAAAAGTGATGTTATCCACTACTGTATTGTAAGGGGAAATTACTGTTTTACTGCTCTTTAAGGTAATTGCAGCTCCTTGTCTGAATATGTAAGGTGGGCCAGACGCTGAGGCGCCACAGGACCCCCCACAGTCCTTTGTAGTGCAGATTTGGTCAGTGACACTCAGGAAAAGGCTTGCTACTGCCCTTATTAATTGCTGCACCCTCCTCTGTCTCTCTCCAGCCTGCTTCCTTCAGCCCACAGCAACCAGCTGAGCCCCGGGGCTTCGCTCCGCCAGCGGGCGGTCGGCGGCACCTAGCCGAACTTGGGAACCACAAGGCCGGAGGAACAGCGAGGGAGCAGTCAGGAAAGGCGAAATATTTTTGCCCACCCGCCCTTCCCTCTCTTGTGTGTTAATTTATAGGCATCTTCCAACAAATCTCTTCCCCTACCACAGCACTCTTTTCTCTAAACCAACAGAGAGCCACACCAGCTTGCTGATCCAACCAATCAGCAACTTCGCTACTCCCTATTGCCAACTATCAATATCCCCCTCAGAATGGGGAGCTTGCTACTGATACTCCTGTCACTATCAGCCATAGGGTTCTACAATGAAGATGACCCTATTATACAATCTAAAGTGGACAACCCGCCTAGTTTCTCTGGAACATCCCCCATGGCTGACACCCATACCCTCATATATGTCTTGCCATTGCTGCATCGACTACAGTGGTACAATCACCATAAAGTTACACATATCACCATATATATGTCTCAGAAGCCCCTCTACTGGTATATAGATCCCCACTAAGCCTAGTCATCAAACTGCTAATGGTATCCGACACACTACCTTAAATCCATAGGGAGCACCCAAAACAAAGAGTGGCAGCGGAATAAAAAAAGGAGGACCAAAGACAGCCCCCTCTCCCTATCACTGGCAGCCCTTATGAAATTACTGATCTTCCTATTGCTCTGTATTGGTAATGTAGAAATCAACCCTGGACCTCTTGAAAGCATCACCTCTCCATCAGACCTATCCTCAATTAAAGGCCTCAGTTTCCTGCATATTAATGTATGCAGTCTGTTGAAAAAAATTTACATTGCTACAAGCCTGGGTTGCCCATACCTTGCCAGAATTTCTTGTGGTAACTGAGACATGGCTCAAGACCACCACAATGGACAGGGAAGTTAACCTACCTAACTATCAGCTATTCAGAGCTGATCGCCAAACAAGGATAGGCGGAGTAGCCATATATGTAAAGGCTGGTTTAATTGTATCCTGTACTGCTGCAACATCTATGCCCAAGGAATTTGAGTGTCTATCTCTAAAAGTCTCTCTCCCCAATACAGTAGCTTTCCATTTATTTGGATGCTACAGACCCCCCCTCTGCTGAACACAAGCTCTTATCCCACCTGGGAAACCTGGTCAAGTCCTGTACTGAAGAAGTCATTATCATAGGGGACCTGAATTTCAACTGGCTCACCCAGGCAGCTACACCTCTGGTATCATTCTGTGACACCTACGGGCTCACACAGTTAATTAATGAACCAACAAGACTAAATGCAAGGAATAGTAGTAACAGTACTCTACTTGACATCATGATAGTGAGTAAACCACATCTATTCACACATGCTGGAGTGCTCCTATGCGACATAAGTGACCACTGCCCCATCGCAGAGGTAAGATCCAACAGCATTAAAACAGATCCTGCAAAATTCCTCATGAGGAGATCCAAGAAAAACATCAATATTGAAGGATATCTGCATGTCCTAGCCTACTCGCCACACTGGCAAAAGTTCTATCTTGCACATTCTGTAGAAAAAGCTCAGCATGTGCTAAATAGCATTATATTAAATGCCCTTAACACCCATGCCCCAATCTCTAGTATCCGAATAAAAAACAAATCCTGTCGCTGGTTTTCAGCTGACCTCAAAGCTGCACTGCTGGAGAGAGATAAAATTTGGAAAGTAGCAAGAAAAACTAAGAATATCATGGACTGGATGATCTTTAGGAAAGCCAGGAATAAATGCACTAGGAAAGTTAGGGATGCAAAGGCTGCCTACTACCTGGCCCAGCCTCGACTCCTCCTACCATAATACTGCTAGATTTTGGGGCACCATCAAGGGTATGATGGGCCAGGATGCTAACAACCCCTTCCAACCCAATTACACAGTAACTATGGCCCCATTACTGGCACATTGGAAATCCTGGATGCATTCAACAACCACTTCACAACAGCTGGCCTTGCCTTTGACTCCTCCCCAGCTAACCTATTAAGGGATCATTTAAGCTCCCACTATACTGGTGAACAAAGGTTGACTCCTCCTTTAGCTTCAAACCTATACTGTTGAAACAAGTTGAGGATCTATTATGACATCTAGATACCAAAAAAAGTGCAGGAGCAGATCTTCTGGACCCATTCTTTCTAAAGATTGCGTGTCATGTGCTTGCAGTCCCCCTAACTCACCTCTTTAACCTTTCCCTAAACTCTGGCTCTATTCCCACGCTGTGGAAGACAGCCCAAGTGGTCCCCCTTCTAAAATCAGGGGACCATATGGATCTTAATAACTACAGGCCCATTTCCATCCTACCTGTGTTATCCAAGATGCTGGAGAAATTAGTGAGTATTCAGTTAAGGGAATATCTGACAATGCTAATCTATTAAATCCAGCTCAATCTGGATTCAGGGCCAAACATAGCACTATCACTGCATTAGCCAAGGTCACCAATGATTGGCAAACCAAACTGGATAAAAAGAACAATGTTTGTGCTGTATTCCTGGACCTGAGCAAAGCATTCGACACTGTGGACCATGAACTGCTACTCTCATCCCTACACTCCATTGGCCTAGATCCATCCTCCCTTAAATGGTTCAGATGCTTCCTCTTCGGTAGATCACAGCAGGTAAAAGCTGAAGGTGACCTCTCCCCATTAAGACCACTGTCAAGACGAGTCCCCCAAGGCTCTATTCTGGGTCCTATCCTTTTTGCCATTTATGTAAATAAAATTGATTCAGCCCTTACCAAGTCCTCAGTACATCTCTTTGCTGATGACACTGTACTGTATGTCAGCAGCCCTTCACCCAAAGTTGCTCATGAAATCCTACAAGCAGAATTCTCCCTGGTACAACATCAGCTTCTCGAGAAAAAGCTTCTGCTAAATGCAAAGAAAACAAAAGCAATGATGTTCACAACCCAAAACTCCACCAACACATCCTCTTCAATCAGTCTCCCTCAGCTATGCACTATACTTGGAGAAAATCTGGAGTATGTTGAAAATTTCAAATACCTAGGTGTGTGGATTGACAACAGACTTGACTTTACTCAGCATCTAGAACAACTGCTGAAAAGCTCGCCTAAGGCTTGGCCTCCTCTACAGATTAAAACCCTTCCTTACTAGAGATTCAAAGATGAGATTAGTCCAGGCCATCTTTCTATCAGTCATTGACTACGCAGACTTCCTCTATAGTCACTACCCCACTCCCTACCTTCAAAAGTTGGATACCTTATACCATAGAGCAATAAGGTTAATTACAGACCTGCCATATAATACTCACCATTGTTCTCTCTATGATGCAATTGGATGGGTTTCCCTTCATGTCAGGAGGAGCAGAAATGCAGCTCTATGGATCTAGGGAGCTTTATCAAAAAAACTTCCAAGCTATATCCTGGACTGCTTCAACCTGACCACCCCAGCTCCTATGCCCTAAGAAGCAACAATATCATCCTGCTCAAATTGCCCAAAGTCAACACCAAAATAGGGAGGGCAGCAATCAGCTATTCTCTAGCCATAGCATGGAACACCCTACAAAATCCCTAAAACTGTCTATTATCATTCCATTTACATCCTTCAAGCAGCACTGTACAGCCTTCTTCACAGAGAAATGCAGTTGTTACCACTAGAGATAGAATAGTCATCCCACAAAACCATATTCCAATCACATATGGCATATTCCTTCCAGCCAGACACATCAGTATGGCATCCAATATTTCCTTCACCATCCTTGTACTCATTATAGTGAGTGACTGTCATAGCCCTCATTGTTGATACATATGTACTGTACATATTGTAGATGTTAGTTTAACTTTCTCTTGCCAAGCTTTAACATGTGAATTCTCTGTATATTATTGTGTTATAAATAACATTTTCTTTTTTCTGTATGTATAACTGTCTCATAAGTATGTGATGTAATTGCTGTGCATCAACTCGAACCTTGACCTTATCAGGTCCATCTTGTAAATGAGCCTTGCTCAATGATGATCACCTGAATAAATAAAGATTTGATTGATTGATTGATTGATAAAGCATCCATTTTTACTGTTTAGCCATTTTTTCTTGTTTCTCGAAAAATGGCTTCTAATCAATTTATCTTTCGGGATGTGGGCTCATCTATAAGCAGGGCACCTAGTGCTCTGCAGCAGAATTTTCTGATTTCTGCAGCAGGGCTCCTTGACTTCTGTGGCAGTACTTTCTGATTTCTGTGGCATGATATATTCATTGATCTGGCAGAACGCAGTCCTGCCATTGGCTAAATATGATGTAATGTCATCAATGACATCACATGCTGAGCATAGAGGAGGAGCTTCAGGATAAACGAGATGGGAAAGAAAGCCTGACACTGCAGAAAAACAGTATATTTTAATGAAAATTCACCATAAACAATGAATTCTGCGGCACTATATATATTCTGCTGCATGATACAAATTCTGTGGAAAATTCCGCAACTGCAGAATCACAGAATTTCAGAGGCCTTGTCTATAAGACATTCTTGGCAACTTTGTATTAACATCTATGAGACCCACATCACTTCTTAGATCACCCCAATGCCGATTTATAATCCCCTGCACATACCTTGCATGAGCTGACTAAGTAGTAACAAAAATGAACTGATTATTTCTTTCTTCTCTCCGTGCTTTATTTTCCAAAAGGATCTCCCTTGGTTTTAAATCAGTATTCTGTTTTGCTGTTTTGTCAATGCCCTCCCTGTTGCTAAACTGTAACCATACATTGCTATTCTTACAGTCAACCCTCTATACTTTCTAGCCTCTCATTAGAATTACCCTAAGTCATGTTCCTGGATTCATTCTTGCTTTCTACTTGCTGCTGAGCCCCCAGCTTGCATTGTCGCTAGCGTTAACTCTGTTCTACTAGAGCTATCAGTGTCTAAAATCACTAGTTCAGCACATTGGTGCTGACTTGCTTCCACCTCTCTACTGTACTGTTTACTGGGATGAGGCTTCACCTTATGACCGGGCCCCATTGATTATCCTTGTACCTTGTTTTTATTGCTATGTACTGTATTACTATGCCCATGTGTGCTATATGTTCTATTGTGCTACTGTATTATTTATTCTGTACCTACCAGGCCCTCCTTGAAAATGAGCTTGCTCAATGGAGTTTCACCTGGTTAAATAAAGATTGATTGATTGATTGATTCCTGGATTGCTGTATCACTGCAGCCTCTCTCTCTCAATTTGGACTCCAGTTTAACTGTTTCCTCACTATAGCTGTGCTCAGTACTGCAGTTCCTCTTGTTTCAGTGGAACTGCTATTTGTTTATTTATTTATTTAAATTTAATGACTGGGAATGGCACACTGAGCCAAGGCTCATTTCCAGGTACGACCCGGGTACAGTTTGCACAGTAGATTTGAGGAATACAGACAGCTGCACAACATTTATATACATAATTAAAAAAGAAATACACTGAATCAGTGGTTAAACAGCTAGTAACTGCATGTGGAGAGGAAGGAAGGAGATGAGGTTAGCTAGGACTAGGTGGCTGGGGAAGGTGGGTGGGGAAGGGATGTTCTTTCTAATGTGTGGTGAATGGCAACTAGATGATAATAATAAATCATTACCATCCACTGGTTTTCTGTATACTGTAGACTGGTGTCTACAGCACCTACTTCTTTTTACTTCAGTGTTAAATCTAAGAAGTCAGTACTCAACACATTTTTGCTGTACAGTATACGAAGCGCAAATGCTCTGTAGTGTTATGCAAATATTGAACAACATTTTCCAATTCTGTTTCTGACCCTTTCCATAAAATCAATAAGTCATCAATGTAACGACCATAATAAACAAGCTGTTCACTAAAGGGATTCTTAATTCTGTCTAGCACATAAGTATTCTCCCACTGTCCTACAAAAAATTTGCAACCTAGGAGCCCCATGTTGCCCCCACGGCTGTGTCCTTTGTTTGAAGGTACATTTTTTTATCAAATACAAACAAGTTGCATTTTAATACATATTCCAACAGTTTTAGATTCAGTTCAATAGGTGCATTATCCTGCCCTTGTGGGCTGTTTAAAAAGAAGGCAGCAGCATCAAGAGACCTTTCATGGGGCATGTTTGTGTAAAGCTAGTTTAAAGTTTAAAGTTTGTGTATATCTAGAGTCACAAAAATACACATTTTCTTCCAAAGTAAAGTTCTTGCATTGATTCAAAAGATGTTTTGTGTCCTTATCATAAGATGGTTAAGTTCCTAGAAAAGGTTTCAGGTAGGAGTCAAAGAACTGAGAGAGAGGTTCAGTTAAGGAACCCTGTCCAATCACAATTGACCTTCCTGGTGGTATGTCTTTATTTTTGTGGACTTTTGGTAAGGTATATAATGTCGCTTTTACTGGGTTTGTTGTAGTTAAAAAATGCTTTGTTTTTTCATCAATTTGTCCTCTCTCAAACGCTGCCTGTATTGTTTCATCAATTGCATGTTTAAACTCCCATGTTGGATTGCTAGACAGATTTTTGTAAAAGTCCTCGTTAGTGAGTTGTCTGTATATTTCAGCTTTATAGTCCTCAGTGTTTTGAATCACTACACATCTCCCCTTTGTCTGCTTGCTTAATAATTATATTTGGGTTTTCCTGCAGAGATTTTATAGCTTCTTGTTCTTTTTTATACAGATTTTGGTAGTTGATTTTAGGCAAATCAGCAAATAAACTCTCCAAGTCCTGTTCTACTAAATTTTTAAACACTGTTACTGCTGGACAGTTAGGTGGACAAAATGTAGACTTGGGTCAAAAGTCTATTTCCCCAGTCCATTCAGTTTGTTCATTATTTCTCTTAAAAAAGATAGATTTCAAGTTTAGTTTTCTGCATGCTAAGTTTAGATCAATGATGGTCTGACCCTCATTTATAGGAGTTGGTGCAAACTCAAATCTTTTTAATAAAACACCCTTCTCATATTCAGTTCATAGTTGGATAGATTTATAATCAAATTGTGGGAGGCATTATCTCCTCTTACCTCATCCACCCTCTGTTGGACCTCTGGTTGTTCCATCCTCTCCACTGGCCCCTGTAATGGCCCCTGCTGGTGTTGTATGCTGCCTCTTCTTCTGCCCCTCCATATTCTCTTTCTACTCCTTCTCCCTGATAATATCTGTAGGGTTATGCAAACCATGGGCTCCTGTGTGGGACTTGATGTTGTTGGGGCTGAGGTAATGGGGGAGAGGGTTCCAGGTTGCCCATATCTGTGTATAAAAAAGGTATATATGTCAAGCATTACATAATTTTATCTCTTTCCTTTTTCTGAATAAAATGAAATAACATTTGTTTTAAAACTTCAGTGTACAGTCATACATACATACATACATAGATACATAAAACCACTTTCTGATCCAGCAGCTTGTGGCCCCAAATTACTAATGCCACCACTATGGGCAAAAGGTCTGCAGCAACCCATGAAGTGGACCACATCCCTGCGCTCCACACCACTTGGAAATATGCTCCAAACCCCAGACAGCCTGATGCATCCATAAATAGCTCAAACCTGTTGTTCTGAACTGTTTGGGCTACATAACCATCCCATTGAGGTGAGTGAAAAAAGTATGTCAAATTGCCACATCTTCCTGAAAGCCCTGTGTCACCTGAATTCTGTGATGGGAGATTCCAGGCTCATACCCCTAATTTCACCATCCACAGCAAAAAGGCAAAATCCATTGGGATGATCCTACATTTGAAATTAAGGTGGACTACAACCTGCTGTAGCTCTTTTAATGTGACATTCTTGGCTACCTTGAATTTTTCCAACAGAGCTCTCAAGGCTTTCACCTTGTCTTGGGGTAGCCGGCATCCTTGGGCTGTTGTGTCCAGTTTAATGCCTAGGAAAGACATCACCATGTTCAGAGGTTCCACCTTCCCCAGGGCCAACAGGACAACAAATCCCCAACACACTTTGAGAAATGTGTCCAGGTGATCCTTGCACTGAAGGATATCTGCAGTTCTACAAACAGGAAGTAATCCAGGTAGTGCACAACCCCTGTCTCCCCGTGCTCCTTCACTGCCGCCCAATTCAAGAATGTGTTGAATTTTTCAAAAACAGCACAGGCCAATGCACATCCCTTAGGCATACAGTTGTCCACATAATATTTATCCTTCAATTTCATCCACAGGAGATCCTGATCCTGTGGGTGCAATGGCAACAGGTGAAAGACCATCTCAATGTCTGCTTTTGACATGAGTGTCCCTAACATGAGTGTTTAGAGGTGGCCCAGTGATGCTGAGGGTTGAGGCACTGGACACCACAGCTCGCACTACACCGGAAACCTGAGTTCGGGAATGGGCTCAGGCACTGGGGGGTCGGCAGGGGTGGGTTGAGGATGGAGTGCCCTAGTGGTGCTCTCCTCCCCAGGAGAATGGGGTTGGGTCAGCTCGGTGTGCCGGTGACCCCTGGTGAAGACTAGGGGATGTTGCAGCAAGCCAGGCAGCATGAGATCAGCGTAGCCTACACAGGCAGGGTTGCAGTGCACCATAGCATCGGGGTGTGCCCATGCAGAGGTGGGGGAATCAGCACAGAACAAGGAAAAGACTGGCTCATGGGACAGGTGATGGCATCTGTCCCCCATGCCCTCTGTCGGGTTTTCCTCGGCTGACCTTCCAGTTCCTCCCTCTGGGCCTACCTGCAGCCGGAGTCTGACTTTTAAGTGAGCCCTAAGAGGTGAAGGGCTACGCTCCCCATGCAGGTGAAACTGGGGGTGCTGGCTGTGGGGAGGGGGGAGAAAGTCACAGACCGAGGGATCCACAGGCAGGCAAGATAAAGGACCAGGATGCCCGAGAGAAGGTCCTACGAGCCGTGACCGAAGCAAAATAGATTCAACCCCTATCAAAAAAAAAAACATGAGTGTTTGGGGAAGAGACCACTAGACACTAGGGAAAATGTATTTTTTATATTGGGCAGGTGATCAGGTGGTGGGAGGGACCACTGGACACCGGGGAAAATTTGTTTATAAATCAGGTGGGGGGAGGGACCACTGGACACCAGGGACAATTTATTTATAAATGGGGCAGGTGATCAGATGGGAGAAGGTACCTTTAGCCACCAGGGAAAATGTTTTATTTTCACTCTGGCCGGCGATTGGTGGTTGCAGGGGGGTGGGAACACTGGCACCACAGAGTTCTATTTTACACCAGGCTGGCAATCGGTGGGCAGATCAGTTCTGCAGAACTTCTTTTTTAAGTTTAATACATTAATCCACAATACATTGAATTGTGCATTAATGTATTAAACTGAAGAAAGAAATTCCACAGAACTGATCACTGAACTGCAGAATAATTAATTACACTGCAGAATACAAATCCCCAGTGCTGTTATTCTGCAGTTCATGTGTATTATTATGCAGTTCCACAAAAAAATTCAGTGGAACAGTGTGAAAATCTGCCAGATACATTCAGAAGATTCCAATCTCGCCAGTGGCGGAAGTTCAGAATATTTCATGAAATTTTGCTAAAATTCAGCAAAAGTAGAATTCGTAACATTGGCCCAACTTTATCCACCACAGAAAATGGTTGCAGGTCCTTGGCAATAAATTCAGGTATTAATGGATTAGTTTTTAATATGACTTCATCTACTGTAGGCAGTTTTTTGTTGCAGTAATAGCCTGTTGTTTAGTTCGTACGTACGAGGGTGGGGGTCAAAAACCATGGGATTGCAATGGCAACGCTGTAGCTCATCCAAACACTTTGTCAGCGTAGAAGAACATGTTTTTTTCTGCCCTATCTCTCAGTCTCTTCACCATCACTATTTTCTGTAGGATTATTTTCATCACAGATATTTGTTCCTGCCTTTTTAGTGATGTTGTCCCAAACTGGCCCCTCACTTCCCCCTGCTAACTTCTCAATAACAAAAGGTGCAGAAAGTAGCACATTCAGATTTGGGACTTATATGAAAATAGCTCCACACAACTGAGATAGAATGTTTTGTCATCATGCCAGAAATTGCAGCAATTTTGGTGGCAGTTGTTTCTAACCCTGATTCATGCACACTGTGGCTGTCCCCAGAAGAGCTACCATAATTACTGATTTTTTTCCACTACTGGCTGTGGCTACTGGTGGTGCTTGCTCTATGTGTTTTTTCTTTCTGGGTGGGGGAATCCAGCTGGCGTCTGTGGCAGGGAGCTCCTGCCACTCTTGAGGACTGACCTTTTCTTAAATCTGTTGCTACAGTTCTTCTGTTTCTTAGTCTATTCTATCTTTTATAATTTCTAGTCCATGAGGTTGGCCATCTATGGGCACCCCCTTCCCTTTCTTGACTATGATATAGTGTCCTCTTTAATTTTCCTTTTCCCTCTCAGGTCCTTGCACAGGGAGGTTATTGTGGTGACCTCCAAATGTATGTAAAACAGGTTGTGTTTATCATTGTTGGATTTAGTATGTAAAAGCACTATGTCATAAAATATCTTGATGTATATACCTTATGTTTATGAAACCTGTAAATGTTGAAAATACAATGGCACTAGGTGCTTTTGATAAAGATAAAAAGTACAAGGGAAGTATTACAGAAATTAAGTTAGTTGTGCTATTTAAAATGCATGCAAAGTGCTATAAACTGAACAAGTCTGAAATTCCATGGTGATTTGCATAGATCCCATGATGTTTTGCATTAAGGAAGTATGCATGATGCTTTATGTCTTTGAAACTTGATTTGTTGCCAATGCCCTTTGGGGTAACTTTTTTTCCAGTGTTTCTGCACTGAGGTTCTTTGTTTTTAGCATGTTTTGTTTTTTTTTCTTTTTGAGCCCCCACTACCCAAGCAAATGGGGCCCATATAGGGATGAAGAGTTTTCACTGAAAAGTGGTTAGATCAGAGATCAGTGTCAGTAGATGCTGGCTAAGTGCAGAGAAAGGACATACATAGTCTGTTGCTGCAAACTGATGTATTGAAGAAGGAATATGGCATTGCAGAAACGTATTTCCTGTATTTTGAATAAACATCACACACAGATTGTGTGTTGAACCTGAAGTTCGGTGTCTGGTCCATCTGCTATCCCACAACCCCTCCACAGCATCCTCTACCTCATCGGTATCACATTCTGATTCACCACTTTTAGAAGAGTATAACTGTGATGATACATTGTGATCGTGAACTTGTTCTTTCAGATTTACAACCTCTTCTTCATCAGAGGCACTGCTTTCTCATGAAGGACCCCGATATGCATGGGTGGTATATAACTGAGTGCCATGTCTAGTGGTACTAGACAGAGCCTTTTCCTTAATCATTGACTGTCTACTGTTTCTAGGTCTAAGTGCTTTGGCTGTCTTGTGTTTTACTTTTATTTGATTTTTCTAGCAATGGCAACAGTGCTGCATTACTTTGATCATGGGATTCACCAAAACTCTTTTCTTTACTTTTTCTGGTTGTGTTGCTTCATTTTCATCAGTTGTATTAATGACATATTCAGCAGTGAATTTCCCTTTTTTTCTGAATTTGCTTTTCTGAAATATATTTATTGTTACGCATCCGAATTTCAGCCATACTGCTGGTGTTGACCACATCTTCCAGTTCCATAACAGACTCGGATTCTGAATCCATTTTTTGGACTCCAATTTAATTAGCAGTATTAGTTCAGATGCAGGTAGTAGTTTAGGCACAGAAATGGGCAACACAGAGTCTGAGACATAACACCCCCCTCTCAAAATATGAGAGGCACTATATGACCTAGTAGTAGTTCAGGCAATATAGAATCTGAGATTTGATGCCCCCCTTTACAATCTGTATGCCCTTGCCAAAGCAGAATATTAAATTTAGTGTTGAAACTGCCAATAATTTGTTTTTAAAGACTAATTATAATCATGTTTTAATCATCTTTAGTCATCAACAGAATAATACAATCTCTAAGAATACTAAATTCTAAGAAGTATTCAATAAACTATTTGTTTAAGAGTAAATTATTATTAAATGAAGATCAGAAATAGATTTACTCGGTATTACTCAGTAATTAAAGGTGGAAGAAGGCCAAGGCCCTTCGAGACCACCTTTCCTGCACTGGGAGGGTGTATTTATCCCCGATTATCAAGTAAGTACCCATCTAAACTGTTCTTAAACATTTCTGGGGAATTTATGCTCACTAAGTAACCAGATAGGGACTTACAAACTCTAATGGTAAAGAATTTACTTCTTTTATTGGTATTAGATTTTGGAATCAACAACTGTCTATTATGACATCTTAATCCAACTGGTTTGGGGGCTTAATGGAGATTATAATCATTCATAAGGTTAGGTTCCTTTAAGATATTAAAAAGGAACAGTAAATCACCTCTAGTTCTATCAGTTGACAGATCATACAAATTCAGATCCTTTAGTCTATCTGGATATGATAAATTACTAATAGGGGTAATAAGTTTTATAGCCCTCCTCTGGACTGATTCAATTAACCTGAAACCTTTATTTAGGTATGGAGCCCAGACTGAGGCTGCGTAATCGACATGGGGCCAAACATATGTTGTATATAGTGGTAAAATACAGGCCCTACGTCTGTTAACTAAAGATTTTTTAATAGATATATTAAGGATTGCCTACATTCTTGCATTTCTGGCAGCTATCTGCCGAGAAGCCAGACTCGTATTGCCCTTTACATACCCAGAGTTAGGACGCGCTTTGGTTGGGCGGCAAGTAGTTACACCTTACCAGTCCTCTGGAATACTGCTCAAAATTTACTGCAGCTCATTTCACCTGTACCACTAGCTGCCTTCAAAAATCTTATCCAATGATCATTTATGGAATCCTGCAACTGCTTCCAGTGCTGAATCTCTGACTTTACCTCCTAACTGTCTGTCACCTTTCCCTACTAATGACACCTTTTCACCCCATACCCTCCCCCTTACCCTTAGACCTACCATGCTGACTAATGCAGCCATGTCAATCCTGAAGGTATTACAATTGCCTCCTCCCACCCCTCCTAACCTCTCCTCCCTCCACTATCCTTGGTGCATCCTGTGCCCTCAGTGCCCTAACTTTATAGTCTTGTCCTGGGCCACGTAATGCTTTGCTGATCTAGACCTCATCCAATATAATATTGTATATCTACTGTCTATCAGAGACCTGCCTTGCATAGAACTCGCACATAGCAGTATGCTGACTGCCTTTGGTACTATGCCTGTAAATTATGCTGCCTTGTTCTGTTCTCAGTGTCAATCCTTACGTTGCTATTTGTAAATTATTGTACACCACCATGCCAAGCCATGCCTTTCTCACTTGTACTGATTGTAAATAGGCTGCCAATGTTGCTGCGCCTACTCCAAATTATTGTATTGTGACTTGTTGTTGTTTAAACTACCAAGTCCATCTTGTAAATGAGCCCTGCTCAATGGTGTTCCACCTGGCGAAATACAGATATTGCTTGATTGATTGATTGATAGATTGAATTCAATCGGTCTTAAGTGCTACTTGTCTACACTGGTCAGTAGAGGACAAGTTTTTAACAATTATACCTAAATCCTTGTCTGAATCCATCACTTTAATCAGACATATGTTTAAGTAACAAGTTTTATTTGGATTTGTGTTTCTGAGTGAATAACTGAGCACTTCTCCACATTAAATTCCATTTTATTTAGTTTAGCCTAATTTTCAATTCTCTTTCTTTCTTTCTTTCTTTCTTTCTTTCTTTCTTTCTTTCTTTCTTTCTAAACCAAATGCTCTTTTTCAAAGGTTCCACATCTTGAAAAGAGGGCAACACAGAAAGGTAGTTACAGAGTATAGGTGTACAAGTACAGAGACAAAAATACAAGAAATAACAGCAATTGGTCTGACTATATACAATTGTAAGCTAACTCATATGGAGGTACAGCATATTGCTATTAGTACAGCACAAGGAACATGGTGAGTGCTGTGGGT
This sequence comes from Neoceratodus forsteri, assembly GCA_016271365.2. Taxonomy (NCBI): domain Eukaryota; kingdom Metazoa; phylum Chordata; order Ceratodontiformes; family Ceratodontidae; genus Neoceratodus; species Neoceratodus forsteri. Next base: position 317,914,712 of record CM057456.1, read on the forward strand.
TTAAGAAACTAATTTAGCAGGTGGTAAAGCAGCCAGGGGAGGCATTGTTATTATTTCATGTAAAGTCTGGTGCGGGGGGGGGGACTCAACATAGGCTTTCACACCCTATATGTTAAGGCAACCAAGAGGAGGCTTTGTTGTTAATTCTAGTCATGGGGGGGGGGTATTTTCTGTGTAGGATTGACCTAGTAGGAGCATACTAGAGAACAATGTGAGGGAGGACCATACACAGAATAAGCGGGGGAAAAACAGGTGCTTTGAGACAATCACATTTGAGCAGCGTCAGTGGCAGGTGAGGGACTTAAAAACAGAGTGCAGAGTTATGGACAGTAGGTAGAAGGCTTATCGACAGGCTGTGGCTATGGAAGGCTCAAGTTCAAGGGCTGGCAAGTAGTAGGAGGAAATAGGAGTTTAACTCAGGGTTAATGAGCAGCAGAGTAAGAAATCAAAAAATGCAGTCCCACAGCAGCTGATTCCAAGCTACCAGGTGATAGTGCTACAGGTTACCTGCAGCTACAGACCTCAGCCTTGGCCAGGTGGCATCTTAGTTCCACTTTGAAGATGTGGAGGCTGTTAATGAGTAAAAAGCATGCTGGGAAATCATTTAGCCAAGAAGAAGCCCTGTATGCAAAGGAACGTTGGTCAAGCGCTGTTTTTCTGAAGGGGATGACAAGTGGGCAGCGAGTCTGCCCTCTAGTGTGGTACCCAGAGCTACCTCCCCGGAGTAGTTCTTTGAAGGCCAATTGAGCTTAACCTTGGAGAGAGTTCATGCCAAGTAGGCACATTTGGTATTTGATTCTGCTGGCAAGACTGAGCCAGTTAGTGCATTCGTAGAGGGAGCAGGTGTGTAGGAGAGTATCAGCCCCTAGAGCCAGCCTGCAGGCCTTGTCGAGGACTGTGCTTACTCATTTTATCACAGTGTCAGATGCCGACCTATAGACCATGAGTCTATAGTCAAAAACAGACAAGATGGAAGAGGAGACTGCCAACCTGAGGGCCTCAGGAGTCAGGTACTGTGTGTGCCAGTAGAGAACTCCAAGTTTGGTGTACACTGTTTTGACAACATGATTGAAGTGCTGCACGTAAGAGAGGGTGTCATCATTGATCATGCCCAAGTATTTAAAAGAGTTGACCTGCTCGAGTGGAGTAGCCTTGTTGTTAGTAATAGTAAGGGACAGAATAGATCTCTTGTGCTGGTGAGTGGTTATCAGCATCATCTTCGTCTTTTTGAGAAGCAATTTCTGAGAGCTGAACCAGTCTTCCAAGCTGTGAAATGAGTACTGCAAATTATCCTGTAGGTGCTGAAGCTGGGCACTACTACTAAGGATGACAGCATCATCTGCATGCAGAATAATCTTGCTATTGCAGCCTATGGAAGCCTGTTGATGAACAGGATAGAGGAGGGGGCCCAGTATAGACTCTTGTGGGACCCCCAGTACTATATCCCTAGATGAGGAGATAGCTGTCCCAATTTTTACACTCTGTCCTCTACTGGATAGGTAATCCTGGAACCACGGGATGGCTTCAGAGGCTAGTTCGAGGTGCTGAAGCTGGTCAAGCAAGATGTGATGGTTGACAGGATCAAAGGCTTTGGTGAGATCTATGAAGATAGATCCCACCAAGCTTCCCCCATCCTTGTGAACATAGTCTGTGAATTTAACAAAGGCTGTAGCTGTGCTATGGCACTGATGGAATCTGTGCTGTTGTGGGCACAGTAGACTGTACTTCTGAAGGTACTCCATGACCTGGTCAGCCATGATCCTTTCAAGCACCTTCAAGAGGAGGTAGAGGATAGATATTGGTCTATGGTGAACAGTGCAAGACTGGTCCCCACTTTTTAGGATAGGGGTAACTAAAGCTACCTTCCAGGCTGCAGGGAATTTTGCCAGGGTGAGAGACTTGTTTAAGATCTTGGTAATGGGAACCACCAACTCGTCCAAGGCAACTTCCACCAATTTCACTTTGAGTGAGTCACTACCAAGTCTGGTTATACCCAGCACCTTAGTAATGTAGGTCCTGGCTTCCTTGGTTGTAACACACTTGAAGTAAAAATTCAGATGGGCCAAATCATTTCAGACTTTGGGCTGTTGTTGCATTGGGGGGGTCAAGGTAGCTGGGTGGGAGAACAGAACTGAAGTCAGGGAAGGCCACATTGAAGGCTTATGCAATTGTGTGTAGATCTTGGGTGGGGATGCCATTTAAGTTGAGCATGGAGGGGTGCATTCTGTCTTCCTTGCCCAGCAGCTCCTTAATGTTATCCCAGAATTGCTTCCCATTGTCCCAGTTAAGTTCAAGTTTTCCCCTTGTAATAAGCCACCTTGGCACACCTGGCAAGACAGTACACTTGCTCCGGGATGCCCGATACTTTTGGAAGTCAGATTGGTTGTCCATGCCTCTGGCAAGTTCCCAGAGGTTGTCCCGCTCCTTCATCAGACCAAAGAGGTCCCTGGAAATCCATCCATTGGAAGCAGCCTTGATCTTTCTTTTCCTCGGGGGGGGGCATAGGCATCACAAATACAATTGACTGTGGACACAAAGAATTGCAAAACCTGGTCAATGACTTGGAGACTATCAAGAGGAGACCAGTCAGTGTTGGCCAAAGCTGCCTTAAAGTTGCGTTTGGCGCCCCTCTTCAGGACTTGGCTACAAACCAGAGAGGGGGATCCTTTTTAACCTTATTAACCCACATACATGTGACTGGAGAGTGGTCATTGAGGCAATCAGGGAGCACCAGGACATTTTTGATCCTATTGGGGCAGTTGATCAGAATCCAGTCAAGCAGGGTGCCCTTTCCTGTTTTGTGGTTTAGACTGGTGTCTGAACAAATCATCTGTGTGAGGTAGAACTTCTCAACTTGATCCTTAATATGGTCAGTGCTTTTGTTAGTCCAATTAATATTAAAGTCTCCAGTGACAATGACCTCAGAGGTTTTTCTTCAGTTTCGATAGGACCTTCAAGACAACACCTAGCCCCTGGTTTGCCTTTTCAGGTGGTAAGTACACCGAGGCAATGGAGAGCATCCTGTTTTGCTTTCCTAGCAATAGCTGAACTGCTGATAGTTCATAATCATAAGTGTTGCCTGAGATTTGAAGAACACACCTCCTTAAGTTATCCTTCACATATATCAGGCAGCCCCCACCCCGCTTCCCCAACCTCTTCAGTCTTAAACATTCAAACCCTGGTAAGGCAATGAGTGTGTCCTTTACCCTGGGGGTGAGCCATTGCCACTGAACAGCAGATCCTTGCCCCCCGATGAAGCCCAGAGTTGGGTGAAACATTGGACCACAGGTTATCACTGTGTTCATAGTAAAGCAACAAATAAAAGAAAATAGATTTTATACAAAACAAGTGTGGCTGGTTGATGAACAACACAACTTTTTCTCTGCATCTTGGAATCTGTACTATCAGCCCTCAACATAAACTTTTAGGACTTATCCATAACCAAAAGGTACCCACCCAACGAACCTTCTCTCTCTACAAATCTAGACTTTAACAGCTGTTCCATACATTTACATAAAATGGAGGTCAGACTAATCAGTTTATAATTGTTGGTCATACCTCTTTTACCCTTTTTATATATTGGGACCACTGTGGCCCTTCTCCAATTGGATGGTATTTCACCAGTGTACAAGGACTTGTTAAAGAGTATAATAAGTGGAGTAGTTAACTCATCTGCTATTTCCTTAACAAAATGAGTGTTAATATATTCTGGTCCTGAGGAAGATTTGTTCTTAAGTTCACCTCAATGCTATATTTATCTCATTTTCTGAGATAGTTAGAAATTCACTCCCATGGTTAATTTCTGGTACAGCAATTGAGTTAGATTTTGAAAAGACAGAACTAAAGAATGTGTTAAAGGCATTAATCATTTCTACTGGTTCATTCAGTTCCTGATTGTTTACATAAATTGGCCCAAGTTTATAGTTGTTTTTGGAGTTCTTACTGACATAAGCATAAAAAGCTTTAGGATCCTTGTGAATAGTTAATTTAAACTCAGTATTACTTTTTTCTTGTATGATAAATGAAAGGCTTGCCTGTAGTTCAGTGACCAAGCAGCCATCCACTCCCACTTCCTGAGCTATATAAGCAGTTCCTCTAAGCCTCACAGTGAAGCATTTTTTCTTTGCAGCTGAAGGCTCTGCCTGTTTGTTCTCTGAGCTTGTTAGGCCTCCCTGGCTGGGGCCTGCCCCACCCCCTGCACGGCTTCTGTGTTTATTTTCCCGCTTTGGTTTGTATTTTGCCTTCGGCTGTGTGTGCTTCCTTCCCTTCCCTTTTTTGGGGAGGGGGGTTTCTCTAAGTTCCTAGCTTGCTGCTGTTTCAGCTCATACTGCTTGCTTTCAATTACTCACAACTTGCAAATTACTGGCACTACAACTGCTTTCAGTTCCCTACAACTATAGCCACTACTGCTGACTGTTTACTTTACTTATTATTATACCCAGTGCCTGTGTTTTAACACTGTGCTCACCATGCTCAAACTACTGCAATGCAATTGCATTCATTACCTGTGTGTTTCAGCGCAGCCATGGCTGCTTCATGTTGCGTACTCAATTCTTTTCACCTGGCACAGTTTACTCTGACCCTACCTGTGCTTCTCATTTTACTTGCAGCTTCCCTGCACTGCCTGGCTACACCTGCCTTCAAGCATTGTCTCCCTGTTTTATTGCACTTATGACTCTGAGGTCAGCCAACTAGCTCCTGCTGAGGCTATTAATATAGCTTGATTTTAAAATAAAAATCTGTCTTCGTTGCCGAAAATCCTCAGAGTCTGTCACCTTGATTTGACTTTGTACTGTCTGGCTGGCTTGCTCCCAATTCAGTTCTTTCATTGCTATACAAGTTTGATATGCTGGTTTACCTATCATGACTACTGCTTACTGACCTATGTGCAGGTCTTCACTTGCTTACACAGCTGTTACTCCTTGCTTACGCAAAACATTGCTTCATGCCTACTGCCATCCCCTTGGCCCAGCCAGGGATTCTGCTGCACTCAATCTGCATTCGACCTTGCAAGGTTTCAGCACTCACTGCTCATTATGATTTCAGCACACCGTGCTCATTCAGCTCACCAGCTTTTCAGCTCACTCAATTTCTGGGGCATGCCAGCCATTCTATTTGACTCAGGGTTCCTGCAGCCGACATTCTCGTTCTGCCTTAGTCTGCATCATTGAGCATGTCCAACTTGGGGCAGGATCCTTATCACCTGGCCCATAGCTGGGAATGTCCTCACCCCCGGGTTTGGCTTTAGCAGCCTGCTATGTGACAGCAGCTCTTGGTGTAGAATTTAAGACTAGCAGTGAAGGGTGGTTACTACAATCTCCTTTGGCTCTATTGTCTCACTATATAGTGTTTCCCTAGCGAGGCACCTTCACCTCATCCTCCCTATGACTGTCTCTGGTTCACCTGGTTTGATTTAGGGTGGGTGGATCAGGTGAGTGCCTCAGCAGTTGTTGCTCTCCTCCTGCGCCTTGGATGCATGTATTGTTGCAGAGTTTTCTCACAACCTTCCACAGCATTCCCGCTAGAGGGTCTGAGTGAGAGCTTTCCTCCAAATTGGAATATTTTCCACCTCCTTTTAATTGGGTTTTCCAAATTACAGCTGCAGAGTCATCACTAAATAAATTATCCCAAGCCTGGAGGGAAGGTGGCCTAGGCCTTGGATCCCCAGAGATTTCCTCCTCATAGGGTTTTTTCTCTCCTCTGTTACCTCAGATCATAACACTTAGCTTAGTTGTTTCCCTTAGTTTCTTTAGGTAGGTTCCATTGTTGGATGGAGGTGGAGGATGTTCTGCCATTCCCTCTCTCCTTAGGGGATCCCCTACTCTCAAAGTAAGCTATCAGTATTGTGCTCTGCAAACCTGGGCAATTACTACAACAACTGAGCATATCACTGCATTATCAAACTGCCTCTGCTTCTGTACTACTACGTTACAGTTACTGCTTCTACGTCACTGTTTCTGCTTGCTTTATGCTTCATGTTACCTCCTTTTTGGGGATGATACTAATTTTTTGGGGATTCCTAAGGTACCTATAGCCACGCGAACCATCCCGTTGCACCTCTAAGGGTGGAACCCTCTCCAAGAGTTCCTTGCTTTCATACCCCTACAGGGTGGTAATTCCTTTGGGATAGAGAGTGTGAATGCAAAAATTATACTAACACAGTTGCACAAGCATAACACTATACTGGCTGCATAGGTCAGTGAAACGAAAGGCTTGCCTGTAGTTTGGTGACCAAGCAGCCAGCCACTCCCACTTCCTGAGCTATATAAGCAGTTCCTCTAAGCCTCACAGTGAAGCATTTTTTTCTTTGCCCCACCATCCTCCCCTCTTCCTCCAGCAGCAGCACTCTCTCTTAGGGGGATTCCTAAGGTACCTTTAGCCATGGGACCCATCCCATTGCACCTCTAGGAGTGGAACCCTCTCTGAGGGTTCCTTGCCTTCATACCCCTACAGGGTGGTAATTCCTTTGGGATAGAGAGTGCAAACGCCAAAACTAAACTAATGCAGTTGCACAAGTATAACACTATACTGGCTGCGTAGGTGAGTGAATTTGTTTTGATAGTATTAATTGTTGTTTGCACCTCTCTTTATTTTAATCATTAGGTTCCTTTTATTCTTTTCCCTTTTTTTTTGTATGCTTACAGATTTTTCTAGTCAGCCATGTGGGATTTTAACCCCTGGAGTAGGTGTATTTCCTTTTGGGAATAAATATGCTTTTAAGTTTGTATATGATAGATTTAATGATGTCCCAACTTTCCTCAACTGAACAGGAATCAAAGGCATCTTTCCAATCAATTGATTTAATTATGTTATGAATGACCCTGTAATTCCCTTTAGCATAGCAATATTGGACTTTAGCCAATTTGGTGACACTATATTGTTTGTTAATACTAAACACAATACAATTGTGATCACTTTTCCCCAATGCAGGGAGAAAAGTTATGCTAGATATCATGGTCAGAATATTGGTAAGGATTATGTCAAGAATATTATTTGTCCTGGTCGGTTCGGGTATTAATTGTTCAATAACTGACTCTGAATCTAGGAATGTCAATTCCTGATGTGTAGATGCTTTAAGTGTGGCCCAATCAATATCAGGTAAATTGAGGTCACCTAAAATAAGTACTCATCAAATACTGAATCATAACTAAACATTAGAGTCAGGTGTCCCTTCTCTTCCAGTTTCCCCTATGAGAAACAGAAACAAACCAGTAATCCAAATTGTTTATTTATTTATTTATTTGTACAACAGTTTACATCCTTTGTGCCAGAGGCTCATTTCCAAAGGTACCTCGTCACATTGAGGACAAACAGAACAAATTTTTGGTTACAGCATACGAGTCACATAATTTAGCAAGCACATAGTGGTTACATACATTTATACAGTTTAGTTACAATGATACAGTTTCACAAAAAAAAGCTGGTTAATAACAGTGGCAATAAGCAATGGGGTGAGGTTGTGTGTGGTGAGGTGTAGTGCCACCCTGTGGGCATTGTCAAGTATGGAGGGAGCTATGCCTCATTTAGAGACAGGAGCAGCTGCAAGTATTAAACAGTTGGCTCCGAAGTGCAGTTTTGAAGTTGGAGATTGTGGGAGCATCGGAGATGGGAGATTGGTCTTGCAGGAGGTTCGTGTAGTAACAGTGGGTTGGGTTTGGCAGATGGAGGCTGTCATCCCGGGAGGTGATAGCCCGAGAAGAGTTTTTTTCATGAAGAGGCAGGTTTGGTAGCATAGCCTTTCATCTTAATTAAGCAGTTTTGCCTTGTCATAGAGTTGACATGTATGAGTAAGCCTGGGGGCACCAGTAATCAGCCTGCAGTCCTTATTAAGGGTGAGGCAAATTTTATTGAGGGCGGTAGTGTCAGCAGCACTGTATACTGGCAGGCTATAGTCAACAAGGGACAGTATTGAGAAAGTAACCGCTAGTCGGAGGGCATCGAGGGGAGGCAGTTTTTATAGCGGTAGAGGATGCCAAGCCGTACATTAGTGGCGGATGCAAGCGCATCAATGTGGGTGTGGTAGGTGAGGGCTGAGTCGAAAGAAACCCCAAGGTACTTGTATGAGCGGACTTGTTCAAGTGGTTGTTTGGTGCTAGGGAGGATATGGAGTAAGAAGTTGCCGGCTTTGTTTTGGAGGGTGGGCAAAAAGCATTGTTTTGGTTTTTTTGAGATTAATGATGAGTCTGTGCTCTTTAAACCAGGTTTCAGCATCATTATAGGATTGTTGTAGGGTGTCCTGGAGGGAGATGGGATTGCGGTGGGTAGCAAAAATGACAGTGTCATCTGCATACGGAAGAATTTTTCCAGTGCATGCACTGGACAGGGTGTTTAGGTAGAGTGAGAAGAGTAGGGGTCCCAGGATGGAGCCCTGAAGTACCCCTGAGCGGATGGGATGAGTTTCAGAAAGTGTCCCATTGATTTTTACACATTGGGAGTGAGCAGATAGGTAGCTAGTGCACCAGGCGAGAGGACCAGCAGAGAAACCAGTGTGACAGAGGGCATCCAGCAGAAGACGGTGGGAGACAGTGTCGAAAGCCTTTGAGAGGTTGATGAACACTGCACCAGCTAGGGAGCTGGAGTCCAGGGAGGAGTGTAGGAAATTTGAGAACTCAACTAGTGCAGTGCCGGTACTGTGACCAGTACGGAAACCGTGCTGCTCTGGGCATAAGATGTTATGCTTCAGCTGATATTCAGTGATTTGAATGGCCACCAGTTTTTCTAGGGCTTTGGAGAGGGGAGGGAGGATGGAGATAGGTCGGTAGTTTCCAGTGGAGGACCTGTCACCTCCTTTGTGTATGGGTATGACTATGGCTGTTTTCCATGCAGTGGGGAATTGACCCAGGCAGAGGGATCAGTTTAGAAGGCTGGTGAGTGGGGCAAGGACTTCATCCAGCACCAGCCGGAGAATGCTGGGGTCCAGGGAGTTGCTGCCAGGACTATTGCTCTTTAAAGCTTTGATCAGGTGAGGTCTGGCTGCCTGGGTAGATGCCCCACATAGGTAGAAACTGGGGTGTTGGAGGACTGGGGCAGATAGGCTGGGGGGAGGGTCAAAGAAATTATTGGGAAGGACAGAGCTAAGGTCAGTAAAAGATATGTTAAGGTAGTTAGCTATGCAGGCAGGGTCAGTGGAGGTAGAGCCATCAATGGTGATCTGGGATGGGGAAGGGGAGAGTGCTTTCCCATTTAATTGTTTAACATTGTCCGAGAATGTCCGGGCACACCCCCAGGAGGAGGTGAGGGTGGCCTGGTAATGGTCGGCCTTGGCTTTACGGATGGCCTATGTGCACCTGTTCTGTGCAGCATTATAGGCCTGTCTATCAGCCATCTGGCCTGTTTCAGTGGCAAGGTGCCACAGGTTATCCCTATTTCTGAGCATTTGTAGTAGGGCAGGGGTAACCCAGGGTGCATTACGTTTTTTGGATCGGGTGCAAAGAGGTCACAGGCTTTGTTAAAGGTTTGGGAGAAAAGGGCGAGGGCAGTGTCTATGTCAGGTGCGTGATGAAGGGGGGACCAGTTTATCTGGGCAAGAAATTGTTTGAGTTTTTTCAGCCCACCAGGTCGGAGGTGCCGGTGGAGTGTGGTCTGGGCTGTGAGTTCAGGAGTGAGGATAGCCCAAAGGAATAAGATAGGGGAGTGGTCACTAAGTGAGTCTGGGAGGACCTGGATGTCATGGATTTTTTTTTGTGGGGCGGTTGGTGATAATTACGTCTAGAAGGGTGCTGGTTCCTCTCTTTGGGTTTACTCTAGTGGGTTGGGAAATGAGTTGTGTCAGGTCTAGGGCTGCGAAAGAATCACGGGTGGTGGAGGAGGAAGCACTGAGAGAGTTCACATTTAGGTCCCCCACTAGGATTTATTCCACCTTGTGGTGGAGGGTGGCAAGATAATCTGTTAAAGATATCAATGCTGGGTTCTGGTTCTTTGGGGGAATGTAGACAGTAGTGAAATATAGAGGGCCCCTGGAGGGGTCAGGAGCAAGTTTGAGGGTAAGGGCCTGTGCCCCGTTTACAAGAACAGGAGCAGGGAGTGCTTGTCCAGTGAGTGTGTCCCTGATATAGATTGCACAGCCACCCCTGCGTTTGCCTACTCTGTCCTCCCGGTATAGGGTATAGCCTTGGAGGGAGACAAAAGAGTCAGGGGTGGATTTTGACAGCCAGGTTTCTACCAGGGCTATGACATCTGGTTTATGCAACATGGCCCAACACTGGAGGGCATCAAATTTTTTCAGTAGGCTGCATATATTCATGGAGGCTATGCGGAGACCAGTGGACCCAGCTGGTGGGCTAGTAGGGGCAGGGCCTGGGTTAAGATGTATATTGCCTGATAGGAGTAATAGGAAGACCAAGGCTCTAACCAGGGGGTGGTAGTGTGTAAGCTTCCGGGGGGTACATCGGGATGGGTAAGAGGCCATAAGGGAACAAAGGATGGGCAGGGTTTGACAGGTCAGGAGGGCGAGAATGATTAGGCACCAAAGGGAGCCAGGGTAGGCAGTGGGGAGGCATCAAGGGGTTGAGTGCTGCTGGCCAGGGTACATGGTCAGTGTAGGGTGGGATTGGACTATGTCAGGGAGAGTTGTGGGTGCTGGTACAAGTGTGCCAGGGAAGATGCCTGGCTGATGGGACATGGGTACTAGCATGTAGATGAGAGGGAGACATTTGAGGAGGAGGTGGACAAACATAGTGCCTGAGGTAGCAGCAGGGCAGAAAGGTAGAAGTATCTTGGTTGCCCCTCAGAAAGCGTAGATACCACTTTGGAGTAGTGATAGTGTCACAGACTCTGGTGGACAGGGTACAAGGTTCGAGACTCTGGCAGGGCAGCTGGAATGGGACCTGGGTCAGAGCGGGGATCCAGGTTCTAGGGGACTCAAAGCAGGCTGGATTTGGACAAAAAAACAGGGTGGAAATAGCAACTCCTAGTGGTCACTGGGGGTTAGTGATACGCTGGGTGTGGGTATGGTGGTAGGGCAAGGGGTCAGAAAGTAGGGCTAGCTAGGAGGCTGGGTGTGGAGGTGAGGTGTGGGCAGAGGCAGCGGTGAATAGTAGGGGAGAGAAGTAGCATAGGTAGGTAGAGGGGTTCCAGGAAGTAGGAGGAGGAGGAAAGTCAGGTAGAGAAACCTGAGGTGAAAGTCTGAGGGTCCGTCTAGTGGCTGGCAGATATAACCTGCAAATGGAAAAGTGAGGACTTAGTATTAGAGCAGACAGGAAGTGATGTCATAGGGAGGGCCAATAAATTAAGGGATGACCCTGGGTGGCGCGGGCGGGGCAGTCGATGCACAGCGTCGACAGGCTAACACTCCTTACAAGGCTGCAGTCTGACAGAGGAGGTATCCTTTACCTCTTCAGGCTCTCGGTGTTCCCCGGCTCCAGGAGGGAGTTTTTTCAGCGTCCGTGATTCAGCGTCTGTCTGTGTGTGGATGTGAATTGTGCAGAAGTCTTTCTTTTATTACTGTTTAGATGTGCAGTACAATATTTCCATTGTTTTCTGCAGCAAACAAATTTACAGAAAATCCCTTGTCATGTCCCATTCTGCTGTATACAGCTGAAACATAGACAATTATTTTGTGTACCATCCAAACACTACTGCACACAAGATATGTTAAAATACTATTAATTTTCCATTAGAATTAGGCAAAACCATTAATTCTCATCATTAAACCTTATAACAAATTCTTTAATGGATTTTGTTTTTCATCTGATACAATTCTTAATGTTATACATTACTGCTGCCTGCCCTGAGGACAGGGAGGTATTGGTGGATGATGGGCCCAATATTCAAAGTTTAACACACATACTAAACTGATTTGTGCATACACTGACCCAGGTTTGCATGAGTGCTCCTGATCGGCCCATACTCAGAAGCCTTGGAAGTGCCCCGCAAACCTGGCACACCAAAGTACTAAAATACTGCTGTGCTAGTACAAATGAGGGTGTTCCCTCATGCATATTAGCACTGCAGTATATTCAAAGGTTTGAGGTGGTGTTAAACAGCCCCATGAAGTGATGCTGTTTGCGACCATTGCAAGCCACCTCTCAAATGTGCGCTAAGCCTGCACCCCATCCCCAAAGGCTGGGTGGCTGCACTGCAGCCACACACCCCAAATCACCTGTTCTAACACATCAATCCCTGATGTCCAGTGGTACCCCTCACCCCATCACCTATTCTAACATATAAAATCAATTCCTGGTATCCAATGGCTCCTCCCACCCACCCGATCTCTCCTCTAATTATGCGCACATCCCTGGTGGTCTAGTGTGCCCCTCCAAGTTGCTCCTCCGAGCAATATGTACACATCTCTGGTGGTCTAGTGTGTCCACCTATTCCTGATCTCCCCTCTGAATGTTGTTATGAATGTAAATGCTGTTTGGCAAGGCAAGGCAATTCTGTTCATATGGCTCCCAATCCCGGGGGCTCTGGCAACTCACAAAAGCGAAACCGATTAATAAAATACTAAACTTAAAACAATAAATACTAAAATCAGATAATAAACACATCATAAAGTTAAGAAAATCACAGCAGCATGCCCCAAAACAGATAGTAAACAGTTAAGTCTTAAGCTTGGATTTAAAGATAATCAGGGAAGTGGCACCTCTTACCTCCAAGGGAAAGGCAATCCAGAGAAGTGGAGCAGCCACTATGAATGCTATATACACTGAGGATTTTAGACAAGACCTCATAACAGAAACAAGTCCTGTATCTACATACAGATGGGAATGGCCAGGAGCATATGGTGTCAGGAAGTCTTTCATATAGCCCAGTCCCAGGCTATGCAGGGCCTTGTAGGTGAACAAGCACACCTTGAAGTTGATGTGCCACTGCACAGGCAGCCAAGTGCAGAGCAAAGAGAACCAGTATGATATGCTCAAACTGGGAGGTACCAGCAACCAGTTGAGCTGCCACACTCTGGACCAGCTGCATGTACACATCCCTGGTAGTCTAATGTGTCCCTCTACACCCCCTTACTCCTCTGAGCATTGTTATGAATCTAAATGCTGTTCGTAATCCTCCATGGTGTCCAGGAGTCCCCCCCCCCCGATTACTGCTTCCTTCAGTCAGTGGATGCAGGACTTCTTTCTATTCTGAGTTGCCTGTTTAACCATCTTTAAATCCAAGCATAAAACGTACCTGTTTGTAATCCTCCCTGGTGTCCAGTAGTTCCCCCACCCTGATCATCCATTTTAAATGTATAAATATGCCCTGATGTCCAGAGGTCCCCCCCAATTGCCCATTCACACATATTAAGACAAGTCCTTCATGTACCAGTGGCCCACCAACAGTCCTGCCTCACCCCAGTGGCCAGCTCTTCTCTCAGCATGATACAGCACTGGCACAGCCTTCCTCTCACCTCCATGTCTGGCCATCATATGAGTGGTCATTGAGTGTGCATACAGTAGAAACAGCTTTCTACTGTAGGTATTCTCACTGACAGCTCATACGACTGGCCATGGAGGTGACAGTAGGCTTGTTCCGGTCACCATATAGTTCTTAGAGGAGTGTTATCCACTGGAGGGATGGGTGGAGTGGGGAGGTGGGATGTCAGTGGGTGGGATGGGTGGAGGTCTGTGGTGGGGGTTCTGGAGCACCAGGGACTTGTTTTAATACATGTGAATGGGCGGTCGGGGTGGGGGAACCACAGGACATTAGGACATATTTGTACATCTGAAATGGTTGATTGGGGGTGTGGGGGACCAATGGACACCAGGGAGGATTACAAACAGCATTCAAAGTCATAATAATGCTTGGTGGAGTGATGGAGGGGGGTTAGGAGACACACTACACCAACAGGGATGTGCGCATAATCAGAGGAGCAATTGGGTGGGTGGGAGGTACCACTTTTTTCTATTAGAATGGGTGATTGGGGGTGGATGGACACACTGGACCACCAAGGCTTACATTTCCTCTGTGGCAATGGTGATAAGGGGTAGCTGTACCCTATGCAAATGAACCCATAATGCCCATGTAAATGGATCCTTAGCACATTGCATACCCAGTGGGCTCATTGGCATGTTCTGACTGAATATGTCCACAGGGGTCTTGGTGCTATCCCATGTTAGACAACACTATTCTCTGTGGGCTATATACTGCCCAAGTCCATGTCAGGGTAGAACAGTTGCACTGCACTGACACAGCCCTATATTCAGTCAGATACCACAACTTGCTATCCAGCTGAATATAGCAGCAGCTGGGGCAAGCACAGGTGCAAATGCAGTGCAAACATTTGCACTGTGCTTACGCGAGTCTCTAACTATCTGGCCCTATCTGTGTAGTTTTATTCGCCCTTTTTTTAAACCATTTTGTCCCTTGTTGCAACTTCCCAAGGTTTTCTGCTGTTGAATCCTTGTCCTTGCTGCCTGATTGGAGGACCAGGGGTAACAGTATGCGTGGAGTGTTTTTTTTTTTTTTTTTTTTATCTTTTATGTGTTTGTCTCTTGTTGCACTTATTCCAGTGGATCTCCACTGATGTTTCCTGATCCTCATTGCCTGCATTGAGCACTGGGACTGTGTGATTTAAAAAAAATAGTGTTTCCCTGTCCTCACCAACTTTTTTGAGGACTGGGAATGAATATACACCATGTCAGCAGCGTCATCAATGCCATAGGTGGCACATGGGCAGATAGATGGGAGAGAGCATAAACTAAAAGATGCCAAACTTCCCAGATGTAAGAACATTACAATACTGAATTTGCCCTATTAGAGTGAAGAATGAGAGCGAGAATACAACAAGGTGAGCAATGGAGGCTAAAGGGTGGGTGGATGTATTTAAATAATTGCCTCATTTTAAAACTCAGTGTTCTAATCTGGTACAGTGATACTATTTTTACTGGTACAGCAAGGTATTTTTGTTATGGGACAAGCTGGCACTTGTTTCCAGTGTACCTTATGTAAAGAATAAATGCACAACTGTCAGCCCACCTCTGCAAATCAAGAACATGCATTTCCCTTCCCATTTTTCATATAACAGGTAGGGATAGGGGCTGAATAAAGCTTCCCATACTGTTCCTGCAAGAATTCACTGAAAATTAAATGCCTCAGTTTGACTGTCCTGGGAAAATAAATGGTTAAAAAAGTGTGTTCTCTGAGAGGGCCTTCCAATATTGATTCCCCCCCCATTAATTTCTGTAATTTATAGGGTAATGTTTAAAACTGGCCTATTAATATGTTTCTGTTACTTTAAATAACTACTCACAAGAAAAACTACAGCTTCCAGAATCCTTTAGGGCATTTCCCAAGATATGCATGTGAACTCTCAAAATCCTTTGGAGCATTTCACAAGAGAAGCATGTGAACTCCCACAATACTTTGGGGCATTTTTCAAGAGATGCATGTGATGACCAAACCTCCTCTGTGTTTTGAATTCTGAAACAGCTACAGTACTTTGGCTTCAGGACTGGGATAGTTTCTACATGGATTAGCTGGGATGCACAAGCTGCAGGTATGTGAAAAAAGTCTTCAAAGCTGAATCTGTTATGTAGAGTCTCTGACCTTGTATGCTTATTTTTGTTTTATGGTGTACTATTTCCTAACTGCTGGAGTGTCTAAACATGTGTGTGTGGGGGCTGTGCTTTTTGCATTTCATATGTATTTGAGTAAAGCATTTGCATTTGTAAATACATTACATTAAATAGTATTAAAGACTGGGAACAATGTACTTTATTTTTTATTTTTTTCTGGTTTTGTTGTTTTATTGATCATGAAAATATCTCTTTTGTGTGTACTTGTGGAGGAATTTCCGCCTCAGTTTACTTGGTGTAATTTCCCTGTTTTTAAAAAGCCTGCCTTAAACTGACTCTGAATCTATGTGGCTATTTATATAAAAGGTGCTGCGCTCAGTTGGAATTTTGAAGTGTATTCCAAATCCAACTGATGTATAATTTTTGATCACTGAAAGTACAACAGAAAAAATGCTGTGAGTTGTGTTGTTTTCTTGGTCATTTGTGATTGCTTGCTTGAAGTGTGTGTGTGTTCTGCCACATACTGTACATTTAGAGATGCAGCAAAATTTTACTTTGTGGGTGAATTCCTTGCAAATCCATCAACTCCACCTCCCCGTGCCATTTTGTGAAGTTGCCGCCTGTGGTAGAAACTTTGCCAAAATTAGGTTTGCTTTGTTTTTTTTTGAAGTGAAAATTACACTTAAAAAACCCCAAAAGCAAGAAGTTGAAACCCCCTATAGCCAGCAGCCCATCCCTCCCTGGTGTCAAGTGGTCCCCTCCTTCCGCCGATGTTGTCTCCGCAAGTGGTCCCACCCCCATGGCCAATCACTGTCCCAGTAAAAAAAAAATAAAATAAATCCCCTCCCCATCCATTAAAGTCTGTCCCTGCCCTGGTGTCTAGTGGTCCTAACCCCCCCGGCCGATCGCTGGCTCAATATGTAAAATTACATCCCCTTCCCACTAGGTTTGTCTAGTAGAAGCTAATGTCCCCCCTGCTGATCATCAACCAATCAGTCAATCAATCAATCAATCAAACTTTATTTAACCAGGCGTTGACACCATTGAGCAAGCTCATTTTCAAGGTTGCCCTGGACATCGAACAATTTACAGGCACAGGTAGATAAGCACAAAAATACATGAGGAAAGTCAGACAGGTCATAATATACCAGATGACAATATTACAAGCAGTTAGAAGAGACAACACAATAAAAATCATTAGCATGTGTGTAATAAACCAGGCCAAGGTAAGAAAGGCACACGAGAGAGAGAGAGGATTAGTAAGGAAGAGAGGGGATGAGATGAAATAGAGAAGGTGAATACACAAAGCCAATGCATGGATGCGAGAAATATCTGGCCAGTAATTCTGGAACTACATAGATGGATGAAGGTCAGAACTAAAAAGGAAGGAGGGTTGGTAAATAAGAGTAACTCCTCAGCACTTACTGGTTTGTAAGGGCCCATACACACACTTCTGTGTGTAGACTGGTGTATTTACAGTGTAGCACTTGGGGGGTAGAGAGAGAGAGAGAGAGAGAGAAAGAGAGAGAGAGAGAGAGAGAGAGAGAGAAGGAGAAGGGAGGGACAAGAGCTGGGAGCCCCCTAACTTGGGAGCTAAGCGTAACTAAGTGCCAGATTAAATGCAAAAAGTGTTGGCAGTTGAGGGAGCTTGGTCACCTAAAGCAGTTGCAGGTTTCTTTCAGGTATTCAGTTACTTTGATTTGAAGGTGAATGGACCAGGGAGGATATAGAGTTTTAGAGAACTTTGCATGGTATTCCATAGAGAAGGGAAGAAGAAATTAATTGCAGCCGAGTCATGAGATTTTTTTACTCTAGGAATCTGAAAGTAAAGTATGAAGAAGCGTATCAAGCCATAAGGACCCTTGGCATGCTCAAAGAGGCTCGAGATGTATGCCAGAAGCTTATCAGACAGTGCTCTGTAGAGCCAGAGAAGAGCGTTTCTTTTCCTCCTTATAGGAAGGGAGGATCATCCCAGCTCACGGTATAGCAGACAACGGTGGGTAGGTTAAGGATGAACCTCAAGGCCCTGTGGTAGAGGGTGTCAAGCTTACTAAGCGCTGAGGAGGGACAGTTATTGTAAAGGAAGTTGGCATAGTCCAGGTCCAGATCATGCGCCCCATTCCAAAAAGGAAGACCCCCAGCAGAACAGGACACCGCCCCCATGCTGAGTCCGACCACTGTTACCAAAATAAACCAAAAGATTTCACTGTTGTTGAATGAAACCTCCACTCCCCACCCCATCAGGTAATGCCCCCACCCCACTGCCCCCCACTTCAACCCTGAGTGGGCCACCAGCACAGCCCTCTACTCACTTCCACTGCTGGCAGCCTGACTGAGCTCTCAATGAATGAGCATGTGCTTGTACAAGAACACACTTATTCATTGAGAGCGCAGTCAGGCTGCTGGCTATGGATGTGAGTGAAGGACAGTGCCGGTGGCCTACTCGAGGTCAGAGTGGGGGGCATTACTTGATGAGGTTGGGGGTGGGGAATTCACTAGACACAAGCGCAATTGTTTGATTTCTTTTTTTAATGGTGATCGGACTGGCCACAGTGGGTGCCCTGTTATGGGGTGAGTCTTCCTTTTTGGAATGGGGCCAGTGATTGGTGGGGGGGGGTGCTAACTGATTCTATAAAAACCCAGGGGATGTAACTTTACATGTTGTCCCAGTGATTGCAGGGAGGGATGGTACCACTAGACACCAAGGAATGGGATAGACTTTACGTGAATCATGATTGGAGTGGATGATTTAATTTTTTTTCATATTGAGGCCCAGCAGCTATCAGTCAGGGGGGGCACTAGACACCAGGAAGGGGGATCCGTGGGGGGGGCACTACTATTACTAGTAGTAGCCAAACTAGCAAAATGCAAAGTTTGAACTCCGCCAGCAGAGTTACCAAAATCTGCATTTTGGGGAGTTTTCTTGGAGGAGGCAAAGTTGGGCTTCCTACACTTATCCAGTCAACGAAGTGGGGAAGATCCACAAAATTTTTTGCAGAGCAGATTTTTCCCACTTCACGCATCTCTATGTATGTTCAGCCTGCAATATACATTTTTGGTTTGGAGTATTGCTGATTTTATTAACTCATCATCTCCTGGCTGCCATTTTGTGTCAAGTTAAGCGATGGATAGTTCAGACTTCATATGAAGCTTTTGGAAGTTTAATATTAATTGGTTCATAACTTGTGTCCTGATCTTTTTAAGCTGTTTGTCCTCCTAGTCACCCTGAATTACCCTTTCACACACACCAAACCATACACAGGTACTTCCCCTTCCAGACACTGCTATGGTTCACACTAGGGCTGCTTGGAATCCACTGAACAGAGTCAAATTTACTGGATTCCAAGCTTTTTTTGGTGTTCATAATTTTGTTATTCAAGACTGAAATTCCATAACCTAAAAATCTGGTCAGACTTGGAATCAGAATCAGGATCCGGTTCTGTTCTGCATCTGAGTATTGCCTAGCCTTAATTTTGCAACCTCCCTTACCCAGTACAATAAAAACTGAGAGGAGACCCTATATCCTAGAGAATCCCTCCCCATCCTAGTCTCCCTTCCCTTCCTTCCCTTCCTTCCCTTCCTTCCTTCCCTTCCCTTAAGCTTTCTATCTTACTCTGCTAGTGGTCCAGTTGATAGGTCCTATCCCATCCATAGGGTACCATAGACGATGTTATCAGGCTGAGTCCTGGAGTCGGGGGCAGCTTCAGTCCCCCCACCCCAAAATGGCAGCATGACCGGCTTGACTTGTGATCAGTTGAATCAAGACCTTCTCCTCCTCAGCAAGATCCATTTATTACATCTTGCTCTGATCCCCCTGGTCCCTCCAGCTCTAGTCCAAGTTAGGGTAACTATACCACCATCCAGTCTTGCAAGAGGCACCGGCAACATTATTCTTGTCCTTCTCACTAGCATTAGCACACACTGGTCACCCAGCCCTTGACTTCTTCCCAAGCAGCATCCCTCACTCCCCTAGTGGTGACTGACTGAAAACATGCCCTGAGTTGCCACCACTAGATTCTTTACTGAGAAAAGCATCTGGTAGTGCCTGTGACCCATGGTTTGCTTTTCATCATATAGTCTCTGCCTGGTGGTGGGGACAATGATTGGGCTGTCATCCCATAGCAGGTCTCTCCCATGCTGGTCTCTGTTCCTAAGGGAGAGAGGAATCATTGATCCTTCACTGGGTTTCATAACTGGCTTTCTTGCTTTAGTCTTAGCATTTATTTTATATTGCATTTTGTTTATCCGGGGTAGCCTAGCTGAGATGCTTCACTGAGGTCCATCTGTGACCCAGTTTTACAGCTGAATGAACTGAAGCACAGAGAGGTAAATTAACTGACTCTGGATCATGCAGTTAGTGGCTTTTGTGGGATTTAGAGGTTCTTCCTAACCCAACTACACACTGAGAATTTATTAAAAAAAATTGGTTCACTGGACTACCAAGGACACTTCCCTTAACCACCAGGGCTTTTCCACATTAGCCTGCCAGAGAGTTCTAATTAACGGAGAATAGTCAGCACCCCAGGAAAAATACTGAGGGACCTTCATGTCCTGATTTAGCAATTAGCAATGTTAAATATATTTTTTAAGTCACTTAGTTGCAGTTTAATTTATTATTTGGTTGACCCTGCAACCCCACCCCCAGTCCATCATAGCTCTGCACTCCATTTCCCAAAGTCCCCCTGAGGCATGCCCTTCTATGACACAACTGACAAACTACACTGTGGGGGACATCCATGTGCAGGCATCTTTGTTAACTGAATATTAATGTTACAAAAGCACATGATCATGTATTCTAACAGTGCCTATTACACTACTCAGAGCAATTGGTACCAGTAGAATAAGCATGATCATGCACTCTGTAACATTAATATTCAATTAATGGAGGTGCTGGCACATACATGTCCCCCATAGCATAGTCCGTCAGTCATATAATCAGAGGGATGGTTTTGTAAAGTGTGGAGCCATGGCAGGCAGGGGGTTTCAGAATCCATGAGATAATAAATAATAGTGCAACTAAGTGAGTGATTTAAAAACATATACAACATTGTTGATTACTAAATCAGGACTGCAAGGTCCCTCAGTATTTCTACTGGGATGCTAAGTATTCCCCTTTAAAGTACAGGTCAACTGTGACAATATAAATATGGATACATATTCATGGGTACCGAGGGATGGCTTTTTTTTTTTTTTTTATTTAGTTGTTTAACCAGGAGTAGCACACTAAGCTGAAAGCTTTTTTACAGGAGCGACCTGGGAACACAGGGAAGTTAAGTGACTTGTTCACCCAACCACACAGAAAAACAGCCTTTTTAAATTTCTTTTACTATAGTTCTCACTCGTCTATTTCTCTTTTTCCTTTTTCGTGTCTTTTTTAACTTTTAAACTTTCTTTTTCATACTGCTTCTTTACCCTCTTTTACTGTGCCTCATACTTTTGTCTAAACTACTAACATTTTACTTTTTTATTTTACAGGTCTGAACACATGTCCCCACAGCTACTGTCAGATACGTATTTGCATTTAATTCTGTTCAACTTTTTATGTAAATACATCTAAAAGAACTACAGATTATTTTTTATTTTTTTTTTTATTTTTTAAGGTCCTCTTTCAGAATCCTCACAAAGAAACCTCTGGAATAGGTAAGTTCAATATTAAAATTGGAATTTGGTCCATACGGTTCAGGAAATTGGTAGCAGTTGGGGGTGAAGCAAGATAAAGAAGCTGCTGGCTAGCAGCAGAGCAAAGGAGTGACTCACTTGTTTCTTCAGGGTCCCCTGTTGTGTTTCAGTTGTTCAGCTGCAACAGCAGCGGCTACTCAGTCTCACTGTCAGGCCCCAATGCCAGTAAACACTTCAGAAACTCAGTAACGCAAGACACTTCAGGGAGGGGTTTGCTGGCATTTGGCCCTGTGATGACACTAAGATGATGATCAGCACACTACAGGGGACAATTTATAATCATGCTCCTTAATTATTGAAGGGGAGTTTGGGACTTGAACAGACTGGATTGGCGGGATGGTGGGCATGAGATGGGGAGGGATTACTATATATGCATCTGTACTGGCCCAACCCAGAAAATCAGGGGAGAGTCACACTGGTCATAACAATTTGCATTATGGTCCATGCCACTAAAACTTTGTTGAGATCAAACCTTGTCATTAGAATTGGGACCCTTCATTTATCCTCCCACCAAGATACCCACTATAGTGTAGCACTAGGAGGGAGCAACACTGCTAAAGTGCCATTTTCCAGAGCAGATGCTACATCACAGTTCCTTCTACCCAACTCTGGTCAATGTCTAGGTGGAAGTTAAAGATCCCATGTTACTTATTGTATGAGCAGGGCACTATCCCCGGGTCCTGGCCAATTTTCTTCCTGTCAAAAAAAGGAGGTCCAGGTGACCCACTCCCAAGGATGTACCTATGAATGATCGGCCTTAGATCAGTCTGCCTATTCCAGTCAAAAATTGCGAATAAATATGTCAGACTGTTATCTGATAGCTTGAGCATGCCTAGGGGGAAGGAGTCGGTCCATGTCATTCATGACCTTCATCACAGCCAGAACCTGAACATCTAGTTCCTTGGAAGTAGTTAGCCTATCTAAGCATAGCTCTAAGGTGAGATTAAAACCCCTTCTCGTCAGGATGGGGGTGGAAGCCTTCCAAAGGCTGGCTATGCTGTGAGAAAGTACAAGGAAAATTTCAGATGTATCTGAATTGTGGGTGTAAACATTCACCAGGAGAATGGGGCCCTCCAGAGTGAGACATTTAGCCACCACCCACCATCCCTCAGAATCTGAAGTTTGCTGGCTGACTGTCCCATTTCAAGGTTTTATGAGTAATGTTGGTATTCTGGGAAATTGACTGAAAACCCATGGAGACCAAACAAATTGGAGGGGGGTCTGGAGACTGAGGGAGGAAAGAAAACAAGGAACTGGTTTTGGCATCTAGGGAACCAAAGCCCCATGGAAAAAAAAAACAGAGAGACGGGAGCTGTGGCAAGGTAAACCATAGGAAAAATGTAGTGAATGCACTCCCCAACTTTCCAGAGACTTCCCAGCACACCTCCTGCCATATGTCCATAAGTGTTAGTGTTCCAGGGATGTATCCCTCATGATATCAAATCATGAACTGCCATGATCCACAGACAGAGAGGGTGAAGAGTCATACACAAAGTGATAGGGTCTGTGCTGCTACCAACAACTGATCTGCCTACATGGGTCTCTGTGGGGAGGGAAGGGGGAAACACCATACATAATCAGAAAATATTGTCCCCAACAGTTAACAGGACAAGGGGGCCCCTTCCACAAACTCTTAGCTGCTGGCTGTACTAATGATGGAAGCCTAGAACATACTCCAACTAGAATAGAATAGAAGGGTAGGGCAGAGCATTTGGGAAAGGCTTTTGGAGAAGAAATGGATGCTGAAATCTTTATAGTGCCTCTCTGAGCAATGTGTCCACACATCATATCCTCAGATACCCTCAAAAACAACAGGGGCTAACTAAATGGCCAGGAACCCATCAACAAGGCAGCATAGGATCTATCACAGGCATGATACAAAACCCAAACAGTGCCACTGGCATGAAAGGCAGAACTTAGTACTGAAACAAAGAGATCTTCAGACCCCTACCCCAACTGTCCACGACGAGTCCCCAGGGAAAACAAGTTATAGTCAGTTTGAACAGTTACCCCAGAAACAAACCAGGGCATAAAGCATAATAAACATGCTGACTTTCAGCCAGAGGAACCAATGTGAAACATTAGAAACAGTCAGTGCATAAATCAGTAGAGGCCTGTAGGACCATATAGGTTGCCAGAATCAACCCTCCACCCCCATCCAGAGCAGGTTGAGAAACAGTTTGATGTGGAGCTGCTGCCACAGCCCTCTGCTAGGCCCAGAGCACAGAAAACAGGGCTCCAAGCTACACAGTCACAAGCCAATCTGGAAAGAAAAGAGATGCTAGTTCCACAGTGTCTCCGCCACTGCCACACTCAGAAGGTCTCAGTCATCAAAATAACTAACACAGGAAGTGCAGCTGAGACAAATACAGAAGCAGAGACATGCACACACAACTTAATCACACAGCACTTACAGACCATCTTATCCATCTCATCCACTGTCCTGCTGGAGAGGGTGCTGTGGTTTGGGGGAGGGCACCTGGCAGGCCTGAACTGTGGGTGAGGGATTCAGCCTAGAGACTGGTGACCATATTTTCTAGGCATCCATCTTATAGCTGGCAAGCCACACCCTCAGGCAGGGGGAAGCTGGGAAGGAACTGGGGCAGGTCTGTGTGAGATGGGGACCATGTAAGCCTGGGGAAGGGGGAGCTGGAGTGCTTAAGGGGAAAGGCTATGGGACTTGGGAGTGCAATGAGGGCAAGGGCAGTCCAAGGCAGAGAGAGCTGTTGGCCTCCTGGGGTATAGAGTAAGAGCAGGCTGGGGTGGGTGGAGGGAATGTGGTGGTCCAAGAACAGGGCCAATGGAACCGGGGTGGCCAGGGGAGCAGCATGGACCAGGAAGCTAAGTGCTTAAACAGAGGAGAGTTACAGTGTTCTGGAGCATGGCTACGCATGGGCTAGGGTAGCCTGGGGCTGGTGGAGCTGGGGTAGTTAAGAGACAGGGCCATAGAAACTGGTGTGGCACAGGGGAGCCAGCATGGGCCAGGGCAACCTGCAGATAGGGCAGGGGGGAGCTAGTGTAGTCCAGAGTCAGGTCCTGTGAGCTAATGGGGGCCAGGAAAGTCTGATGCTAGAGCAGAGGGTGCTGGGTGTTCTATGGGCAGGACCAAGGGAGCCATGGGTGGCATGGGGAGCCAGTGTGGGCAAGGGCAGCCTGTGGCTATGGCAGGGGGGAGCTGGGATGGTCAAGGGGAAGTGCCAAAGGAGCCAGGATGGCTTAGGGTTGAGGCAGAGGGAGCTGAGTCAGTCCTTGTGTAGTGCAGTGGGAGCAGGGGGGTCAGGGGGTTCATGGCTGCCATTGTCTGGGATGGTCAAGGGGCAGAGTTGTGGGGGACAGTGTGAACCCAGAAAGTTTTTAGCTGGTGCATGGGAGAACTCGGGTGGCACAAAAAAATGGCATTTTTGAGTTATAAGCATGCTATATGGGTGTAGGCTTGTATTAAGAGTTAAGCATGCCATATGTATGCAGATTTGTAATACACTATAAGTGTACTATATGCATGCAGATTTGTATTGAGCAATATGTGTACTATATGCCTGAAGATTTGTATTGAGCTATAAGAATAACAAAATACATATATGATACAGCAAACATGTTTTCAAAAAAATGGTGGCAGAGGGGTGGAATAGGCTGCTGGAGGAGATGGCCTGTTTGAAATCACTATGGAGATTTGACTGATACAATGGTTTCCAAAGATCACACCAGAAAATTGAGGGTGAAGGGGGAGTAAGGATCATCTAGAGCACTCATTTAGTATTAGTTAGGTAGGAATGGGCAGGCATAATAGGTTACAGGCATTATTTTTGTGTTGATGAATTCTGTGTAAATTAGTATATTTATTGGATGTTGTGGTGCACCTCGAAAGACTTAACTCATACTTAGATTTTCTATGTGTATTGTTCAACTGCATGTTTAATATATATAAAAGTGATGGAAATAGATAAAATAATGGATTATTTCTCTTGGACATTATAGTGGGTGGTGCTTTACAGGTTTCATTATCATTTTTGAGTAATAGCAGAGCTGTTTTTCTCTCTTAGATCTTTATTTTTTTGGTGACCAAAACAGAGCTGCTAGAATCATTTTGTTAGCTGTTCTTCCACGGATGAACCATCATGGATGTAATCACCCTATGCAAGACCAGTTTTGGACAGGATGTGGACAGATACTGTACATTTTGGACTGATAGGTTAGTGAATCTGTGGAATAACAGTATGTAAATACATTGGTCCCAGTTTTCAAAGGCTTATGCAGGGCTTGCATCAAGCCCTTCCTCTAAACCATGTTTTGGCACAGCTGTGTTGAACACCTTTGGCGCAACTGCACTCAATTTTCTATTGTCTGGCACAGTTGCGACAGTTTCCTCCATTTACTGCAGCTTGCCTCAAATATTTGGTGCAAGACCCGTAAAAAGGGTCCTCTGAATGCTGCAAGCTAGACCAGGGAAAAGTGTTTCTAACGTGGCAGTTGGAGCATGGGATTGAAAATCCCAATTGCCAGCAAAGAGAATGCAGCAAGTCCAGTGTGCTAAACAGTCGGTGCATCAGGAGCTTGTGGCATTTTTGGAGCTTTGCAAATCTGGCCCATTGTCTGGACATCATGGTCCCTAAGTACAGAGATATAAAGAAAAAAAATAGTTGTCAGACTAAAGGTGTAAATCACCTGAACAGGGTTCATCCCTGGTAACAGGGTGATGATGACGAGGATAGGTTGGGATTAAAAACCAATATGGAAAAAAAATATAATATATTTTATGTGCTTATAAATGATATATGAATATGATGTCAAGCTGTTCAATGAGTACAGTACACACAGTTATTTGCATGGTATATAATCTTGTGTTACCAATTTTTGAGTGAAGGAAGACCTTGGACACATGTGCTCTCCTAGCGCTTTGTGCTCATGTGCATTCCACACTCCAAGTCTCCCATGACATGACATCCAACTAACATCCCACAGTTGTAGCAGAATTATTTTATCTGTAAGTTGTAAAAACACTGCATTCAATTGTTCTGGAATACAATAAAATATATTCGGAATGTCAAAGAAACATGTATGTACTGTATTATAATAGAAGTGGTTCCTGTTATGTGCCAGTACAGACAAATGGGATACTTTCCATTGTCTAAATTTCAGGACCACAAAATAAAATATATGTGGAAGATACCACAATCTAGCTTTAGATGGACTTTGATATGGTGGATTGCACCATGTATTGTGCATTCCCTGAAACCATACTGCAAAAAGAGAATTCCAATTATGTAATTTTTCTGCAAGTATGGGTACCAAATTCATATAGAAAAATATGCTGTAAAAAATACCACTAGGTGTAACATCCTAACTCTACCATGACCATATTCTTGGTACATGAGATTCCTCTTAATAGGGTTCAAATGACTGGCCCAAAACCCCTGAAAAAATATGTTATTGGTAATAACTTCCATGTTTAATGGTAAAGGGAATATATGTGATACATAAAGAAATGTTGGGAGAACTAAAGTTTTATGAAGATAAACTCTTTTCCATTTTGTAATAGTTTTAGATTTCCACGAAAAAATTAAAAATGATGCTTGAAGTATTTTTTTCTGTTCAGTTTGAGGCAGAATCATCCTCACTGCTGAACACAATTCCCAAGATCTTGATTGGGGCTTGTGATATGGCAATGTTTGCAATGTGATCAGCAACACTTTCTAAATTAGTGTTTATGGGGATTCCTCTGCTTTTATCAAAGTTCAGTTTTGCTCCTGACACCCTCTCATAAGCTATTATTTCTGTTATGATTGCAGGGACTGTGGCTTCATCTTCGGTACAGATACAAATATCGTCCACATACAGTAAGCACATGCATTTTCCACCGTTTCGTGGTTCATGAGTCTGATACTTGGAATGCTATGGTTGTTTAACATGTGACAAAAGGATCTATAGAGAAAATATATAATAAAGGACTATGCGGGTATCCTTGATGTACCGCTATATGACCTACAAAATCATGACTGGGTCTGTCTGTCATTTATATATGGTAATATAGTACCATATTTATATAAGATTTGAACCCATCTAAGTTTTTCTGGACCATGATATACCTATAAAACTTTGAATAAATATTTATTATTTACACGATTGAAAGTCTTTTCTTCTTCTAAGGATAATATGTATCCTGAGGCCATGTTTGTTTTACCTGCCACTGTAATGTCCCTTAAGAACATAAGGTTATGAAAAATGGATCTATGGGGTGTTGCACAAGTCTGTACAGGTGTTATGACAGCTTCTGCTATTTGTAATATTCTTTTTTGCAATATGAAAGCAAGAATTGTATACTCTATATTTAAACTACTAATAGGTATCTGATTTTTTAGGGACAGTGGAGTTCCTTCCTTATGTATCAATATCATATTGGCCTGTGCCATATTTCCAGGAATCCATCCTGTAAATAACATTTTTATTAAACAACAATGCTAAGACGAGAAATAAATTCAGATTGTGATATATAAAATTCGTCTGTATGTCCATCAGCTCCTGGGGAGGCATTTTTCTTTAATTATTTTATAGTTGTAGATACCTCTTCTATAGTAATGTTAGCCACCATTTTTTGAAGTTTCTCCTGTGAAACGTTAGGGATACAAAGGTTGTCTAAATAACTGTCTTCCTCTACCACTGTTTTACTTGAAGCAAACATATCTTGTAAATAAGTTTGTACTAAATCTAGAGTCTGTGCATCTGAAGTATGCACTGCACCGGTCATGTCATCCATCAGTTTTTCTAAATATGAGTTTTTTACCCAGTCTGTGCAACTTTTATAGATGTCAATTTCTGTTTTTTGTCCCTGAGTGCCATATTAGGCTTCCATTTTTAAGGATTCTACCCGTTTATACTGATAAATAAACATTTGTTCCTTTATGAGTTTAATATCACCTGAAAGATCAATTGTTTTCTTCCTGTGCCTTAGCAAAGAGCTGAAACTATTTTTTCCACAATTTTGAGTATTGACAATTGTCATTCCTTTTCTTACATACTCCATTTGCAATAAAGAAATTCTTAAACTTCTGTTTTGTGTAGTCCCACCAGGAACCTATAGTATCATACGCTTCAGTTATAGAAACTGTAGCTCTGAACAGTTCTTTCCAATGTTCCATTAAACTGTCATCCTGTACTAATGTACTATCAAGTTCCACCTTGATTTTGTAGTAGTTCTGTTATTAGATGAGGTTTCTGTAGGTACTGTTTGTGCTTTCATTAGTTCAGTCATGTTAGAAAAAAAACAAATAATCAATTCTAGTGCTTAAAGTTCCCTGATATATGTTTTGACTCCGACATTGTGCACTGCACAATATCCATCTTGTATATTAGCTGAATCCACTAATGTACAAAAGCATTTCATGTCACTAAACACTTTATTGGTATTTCCCCCTCGGTCACTTTTAGACAAACTGCAATTAAAGTCCCCTCCCAATATTACAATTTTGTTAGTATACAGGTGAGGTCTAATTTGTGTAAATAGTGCAATCATTGCTAAAATCCCTTGAGGATCATATACATTTATTAACCAAAAATATTGCTTTTCATAAAGCAGGTCCAAAAGTAATACTCTTCTAGGACAAATTTCTACCAGTCCTGTAATTTTGTAGTTATAGGAGTGAAACAAAATTCCCACCCAGTCACGTGCATCCTCCCTTTGTGACCAGCAGGAGCTCCCCACTGTACATAATTTTTGTGCCTGGGAAAGTTCATGGCTAGTCTTTATTCTTGTATCCTGTATAAATATAATATCATTTGATAAATCTTTCAAGAGTTGAAGTGTCATCAATCTCTTTTTATAGTTCTTTATACTACTGACATTTATAGTGAGAGGTATAAGTGAAATCAATTTTCATTAAGGGGCATTTGAAACATTCTACTTTGGATCTTTCAGGCATTATTTCACCTTCTTTGTAACTGAAAGTTCCAACTAAGAATCTGAGGAGATGGTCAAGGAAGTATCAGAGTCCTCATCATCTTCTTCAGTATCCCCCCATAGTTTTTTCTTTGACAGCAGCTTGTAGTGGTTTCTAGTCAGAAGTGAAGAGGGAGAATATTTGCAGTAGTTTTTCTCTTCCCTTGGCTTCTACCAGGGGGTTTAATTAAATGGAACCCATCTTCTGAGGAGAGGGAGGTCTCCTGTTTTTTTTTTCCATTACTCCATCCTCATTCCCTAAATACATTGCTGTGGTCTGAAAAGTGGGAGCTGAGTGGTCTGCATCTATGATAGTGTTGTTTTGTGGGGACCCCTGTATGGTGTCAGAACAGGTTGTCTGTGGATCTTCTACCTGTACTGGTTCCTGTGGCCCATCCCTAGGTAGAGAAGAGGAGGTACGAGCATTCACAACATGAATCTTGGCATCTGTAAGGAATTGCTCTTGGTTTTGTGGTGCCTTGTCCAATCTATTATGTTCTGCCCAAGAACACTGTTTATGAATGTCCAGCTTCATCACAGAGATTGCACTTCAGTGGATTTAGGCAACCGAGACTAACACGGCCTTACTTTAGGCATAGGTTACAGCGCGGTTTGTCGCACACAGAATTAAGGTGCATACACACTCCACATTTATGACATGTTTTTGGCTGTCCTGAGTAAAAGTACAAACCCCTGTCTCTGCCTATGAAAAAACTACCAAGGAGGTGATTGACACCATTATTCATTTGCCTGAGTTGTACCTTTACCTTTCACCCCCTTGTCCAGATAAGATCTTCATTTAGAATGGGGCTGGGGCTGTCTAGTATGTCACACCTTTGTCTAAACCAGTACTGTATGTCTGTAATGTTAACTACTTCATTTTACAATAAAAGAGAGATATTTTTGATGAGAAATCTGGTAAGGGGAATAGAAAAAACTGATTTCCACTGGGGGGAATCTCAGCCAGAACTTTTCCAACGTTTGGATCAATTTAAAACTGATGTCATAAGTAGCTTCTTTCAGTACGTGAATAAATGCAAATACATCATTTGCCAAAATCCCCATAGTGTCTTTCAACATGGCATGCATCACTGTTTTTCTATCTAGTGCATCTGATGGTTCCCCTTGGTATTTTAGTTGGATGGCATTTCGTCTTTGTGCCGGTTCTCTCATCCTGTCAAACAAATCAGTCATTTTAAATGTTTCTCTTTGGGGTACCATCACCAAACTGTTTGTCCTTGAATGTTCCATTGCAACAGTAACAGAATTCTGTAGAGACTCTGAGCCTGTAGACTGTTCTTCCAAACACTGTCCATCAGACTGAGGCTCTACAGTAATACTACCCTTATGTAGCTTCCCAAGTAGTGCAGTGCTGTTCATCGGAACCTGTACAGGATTTACCAGGCCAGAGTTGGGATTCCAGTAGAATTGCTCCTGAATATCCCCCGCATGGTATGTTCCATGATTTATGTCCCTAGTGGTGTTTTTTAAATACATGCTGATTTTTCGAGGCATCCAAAGCACATGGTGCTTGTTGTTTTCCTTGGGCTATAATCTCTTTGGCAGAAACAGGTCCCAGAAACACCCATCCTGCTCCTGTGTCTGAGAGTGTGCAGCCCACTGCCTTAAGTACTTACTCTTCCATCCAGGTGGAATCATGACTTTGTTGTTCATCCACCCATCCTTTCTTGAGTGAAAAAAATGGATGTTTAGTTTCAGGTAAACCTGAAACGGAGGTTGTGTACCATCAGTTTTAGATGTGCTAGGGTTAGGTTCATTACCAGCAGTTTGTGGGAGTGACAGTTGTGAGGGTATCGAATCCCAGCCAGTTGTTAAGTTCAGTTGTGCAGTCTTATTTTGTACATCCATAGGTAGAGTTGTATCAGACATTTCCTCTTATAGAAACTGCATTATCCAATCTTTATGTCTCCTTGTGTTTTTCTTCAGAAACTCTTCTTGTTCAGTCATAACCAGGGTTCATGTAGTATCATCAGGTTGTACCACTCTGGTTTCTGCGGGAACAGCTTCTGTGATATTTTTAAACATCTGGTCTGCCACTTCTTTTGATGTATTATTACTGGAATTTTCCCCTTCCTCCTTGGGAGTACTGTTTTCATAATCAATACCGGATAGTCCCTGACAAGCAGGAAGAGTAGAATTCAGTTGAACACCATCTCCTCCACCTCCAACTTCACCAACTCCAACACACACCCCCTGCAGGTCTGCCATCTTGGAAACAGCAAACAAGGGCTCCCCCTATTGCAAAGAGTAGGGGAATTTTTATTTTGAAAAATAAATATACAATACAACACAATTCCACAGAAATGTAACTGTCAACTCACAAAGAAAATTAAAACAAAAATAATACAATTCTTGTTCCAGATATAACACAGATAAAGATATTTATACAATTAGTCCAATCAATAGCTTCATCTAAAAAACGCCAACGCCCCCTCACCCCTACTTAGCAACATTCCCAGCATTATCCATATGCCCCCAATAAATCCCATCCCTCACATGGCCCATAATATCAGTTCATGCCATCTTTAGTGCAACCTTCATATATGCAGCCTTTATTTAGAAATAGATATGATGCTAACATCCCCTACCCCTACCTATCTACCACACTGCCTTCTTTTCAAAATTATTCCTACAGCATCATGGGATGAGGAAGTGTTAACTATTTTTCCACAGGGCTTGTACCTTGTTCTGACTTTACACCCCTACATCTCATTGGTATACAGTATGCAGTGCATTCCCTACATTCTGGATTACTTTCTGATAGAAGACATCTTTTTGCTGGAATAACCATGCACATCTGGACTGCCAGAGATAATAGACCAACATAACCCCAATTATTTGTAGTGTATTAATATTATATGCTGCCTATCACCTCAAACATATACCTAATTAGGTAATTTCCACATATTGCAGAACATGCCATACTGTAGATATAGTAGACCAAAACCTTATAGCATATGAACACTGTAGAAACAGTTGCTCTTGTGTTTCTAATACATTCCCGCATCCTGGGTGAAGACAGTA
Organism: Neoceratodus forsteri; assembly: GCA_016271365.2. Taxonomy (NCBI): domain Eukaryota; kingdom Metazoa; phylum Chordata; order Ceratodontiformes; family Ceratodontidae; genus Neoceratodus; species Neoceratodus forsteri. Next base: position 317,946,812 of record CM057456.1, read on the forward strand.
CCTATCTGTCAGTGGTTTGTGCTAATGGGCATTTCAGACCCCTAACTTCCCATGTACACTTATCCAGAGCACATCCCAGATATATTCTTGTACCCTTTTACAGTTCAGCAAGCCCAACACTTTATTACTATCAAATATTGGGCAGCCAGGAAACTCCACCTGTTCCTCATAATGTGCCTGCATTATCTCTTGATACAACTGTTTCCTAGTGCACCTGGTCAGGAAAACAGGAGATATGTTTCAGTGTTTTAATTTAGTAAAGGCCTCACAAATATAATCTGGTTGGTAGCTAGCTTTTTAATCTTCCCCAATTTATTGGCTATCCACTCCAGCCAAAGCAATGTGCACCATGATTTTACATGGACATTCCACTCCAGTTTATTTTGCTGACAAATTGCTCCTATATTTGTATATAAAACAATGCTGTAATAAAATACCAATGGATTGATCATCCCTAACCCTCCCTTCCGTACCTCTTTATAAGTGATATTTCTTTTGACAGGATTCAATCTCCTACCCCAATGCCTGGAAAAAAATACTATATAACTTTGTCTCCAGCACCTTCGGGGGGGGGGGGGCATAGCTAAGGTATACACAAACGGGCAATAAAAATATTTTTATTAACATTATTCTTTTCTTCTTGCCAATTATTTTCCCTTTCCATGTCACCATCTTGGCTTCCACAGTCTCAAGACACCTATTCCAATTAAGAATAGCCATATCTTTAAGGCCAAATGTTAGTCCCAAAATATTTTTATCTTCAGAATCAACTGGAATATCAACTGTGTGTAGGGGGCATGCAGTGCTGGAATCCCAAGTACTGATCCTTTGCTTTTATGATAATTTATTTTAGACATAGAATACAAGCTATAGTCTTCTAATACTAATTTCATTTCCATCCCTGAGTCCTCATCTTGTAAAAACATCACTATGTTATCTGCATAGGCTAGTACCCTTATCTAGGGAGTATTGGGAGTCAGGCTAAGCCCATTTATTTTAGTGTTGTTCTGAATGTGTTGAATTAAAGGGTCTATTCCAAATATATATAGCAATAGACTTAGGGGGCATCCCTGCTGTACGCTCTTTCTAATCTATGAGTACACACATACCATCCATTTATCATAGGTGTTACATAAGCTTGTGAATATAAACATGATTTCCAGCCTACAAACTACTCTGGAATCCCATAAGCTCTGAGCGTTGTTCACAAATACTTATGTAATAATTGATCAAAAGCCTTTTCTTGATCTAAATTCAGCACAAACCCTTGCAAGTTCCCAGTTTATCCTTTATAAAAAAATTCTCTAATTAAAATCAAGTTATCTTGTATTTTCCTGGACTTGATTGCACACGTCTGCATGGGACTGATAACCCTTTCAGCTACCTTGAATAGTTGTACTGTTAGTATTTTGGCCAATATTTTATAATCTGTGTTCAAGAGGCTTAATGGCCTCCAGTTTTTTAAAGTCTGCCTTCTCCCTTTTTTTATGGATGAAAATCATTATCCCGGTAGACATTATGTGTGAGATAGCCATATGTTGTAAACAAAAATTGAAAACTTCGGTTAAAGGTGCCATTGTCTCTTCTTTGAATGCTTGATATAGCTCAGAATACTACCCATCCTGTCTAGGTGAAACATTTGTTTTTAGTGAAAGGTTACTGGTCTCTACTTCCACTTGTGAGCTGGGTGTAATTAGTTTCTCTTCCTCTTGGTCCAGTAACTCTGGAATGTTCAATTGTGTGAAGTAGGATGAATCTGGTTCCAGGCCTCCGCTTATACAAAATTGACCTTGGACATGATTATTGACCTTCAGTACTATCTCATGTTTAGTGGTGACAATCTGTCCATTAACCATCCTTATCTGCATCATACATCTATTTTTCACCCTTTTTTTAATAATCATTAAATGGATTGAACATTTGTCTAGTTTGTTGAGTACAAAATTGCATTTCTTTTTTTAAGATTGTTTCCCTATCATATTGCAATTGTCTTATCTCATGCACTAAGTTTTTAATAATGCTAGAATTATCGACCCCACATGTATCCTGCTGGGATAAGGTTTGTGTAAGGTAGAGCGCAGCTGTAAATATCTTAAGTAAGTCCCTGTCGCTTTTTTCCCCTGAATATTTTTTTAATAAGTCCCATATATCCTCTTTTGTGTCTTTCCACCAACTTAATCGATCTTCATAGAGGCAAAGCAAAGACTCTCTAGCTTTGTAGGTTTGACACCATTTCTTACAAAAACTCAGCTCCTGAAGAATTTGTACATTATTCCACCAAGGACCTTTACCAACTGAAGGAACTCACCCCCACTGTAATAAAATTTCAAGTCATTTGTGATCAGAAATTTCTGTAGCTGTAATATCAGCCTACAAAATTTCCAGATCCTGTGAGACCAATATAAAGTCAATTCTGGTCCATAATGTGCCCTTAAAAAAGTGAATCCCCTTTCCTCGTGCTTGGCCCTGTAATCATCTTTCAGGGTTGCTTACTGAATTATTATCACTGAACAATTGGTGTTACAAAACATCTTGTTTGTACCTAGGCCCCTATCTTCTCTACCTAAGGCACAATTAAAGTCCCCCCCCATATCACTGTCCTAGATGTCTGTAGGTATGGTTGCACAGTCTGAAATAGCTCCACTCTTGCTGCCTTGGTTTGCGGGGCATAAATAGATATTAATCTAAATCTCGTATGTAAATATGTAACATCTAATAGCAATGCTCGTCCGGGAACTACATCAATAAGTTTGGAAACTTGGAATTGAGTGCCTACCATCATAATTCCCACACCGTCACAACTATCCAGTCCTAAGGACCAAACAGCTGGCTCTTTTGTCCAAAGTTTGTTCATTTGACCAATTTCAAAATTGTTTTTCAATAGGATTTCTTGTAGAAATATGATTTGTGCTTTGCTATCCCTCAGGAATGTTAGGGTAGCCACTCTCTTTTTGTGATTCTTAATGATATTCACATTTAAAGTGTGTACTAATAAAGTTCCCATGTATGATTACTGTGTAAGGGGGTACAATTCCCAAAAATCCTTCATGGGAGCTTCCCAGACTTACTACCTGACTGTGTTATCCTCAGTACTTTGGGGATATTTTGCTCCACCTCCATGTTTTTTTTTTTTAACCAGGTATAGCACACTAAGCTGGAAGCTTTTTTACAGGAGTGACCTGGGAGCACAAAGAGGTTAAGTGACTTGCTCAGGGTCACACAGTATGCAAGTGGAAGCTGTGGGATTCAAACCCAGGTCTGGTCTGCTGGATGTCACCAGATTTGCAGCTCAGAGTCTTAGACCACTGCGCTATACTGCCTCGTCATCCAGTTCTGATGAGGGGTCTGGCACAGAAGACAAGATGGAGGAAGACTCTGAATCAGACCCATCCTCATCTGACTCCCTCCAATCCTTCCCATTTCATAGTGCTACAAATTTATTCTGTGACAATTAATCTCTCCTTTTCCATCCTGGGGTGGGTGTAGTACCAGACTGCCCTTTTTTTTCTTCTTGTCTTTCTCTGAGACAATAGAAAAAACAGTATCTGGAGGGGGCGAGGTAGCATAGCGTATGTCATAACTGCAGGCTCACTTACAAGTGCTTGAGCTGTTTCCACCCACTCACTGTTTCCTATACTCTCTTCAGACTGTTCTACTTATGCTACTGATATCTCCACTAACTCAGGATTAAGCACATTCCTATTTCTTCCACATGTTCAGAGTGTTCCTCTGTCAGCTCCACTGTCTGTTCATCCCTCTGCTCCTCTGCTTGGGGTGGGGTTGTGAACTGTTTTGGCCCTGCGCTTGTCTCCTTATGTCTGCCATGTGCTTCTCAGATGCCCTGGCTGCTCCTTGCTGTTGTGCTTTAGTATCGACTTCTTCTTGTAACTCTCTCATACCCCTGGTATGTGCTGCCCATGGACATTTAGCAAAGGAATGACACACATGAAAACAAAGGTTACAACGAAAGGCATTTTTACATGTGGCTGTGACATGTCCATATTCCATACAATGTGCACATTTGGTGTTATCACATGCATTGCTGAAATGTGTCACAGAACCACATCTGAAACACGCTTTGGGCTGCCCAGCATAAAACAGTATAACTTTATCCCTGCCAAGCAAGAAGCTATTCGGTAAATGGGAAATACTAAAATCAGAATGAAGGAGTTTCACCCTCACCTTCCACCCCCCAGTCCATATCTCTTCTGTATCAATAAAAGGCTCAGGCCTATCCAAGACTTTGCAATGCTGTCTTAGCCAGTAAAGAATGTCCTGAATATTTACATTTTCTGTTCAAAACATAATAGTAATAGTTAGGACCACTGGTTTAGTCAGTGGAATGGCTAAAAATGGCAGCCACAAAGGGGTATCTTTAAGACAATTATATTGCTTCCAAAATCTGTCAATGTTTTGAACCTGTTTAAAACTCACATCATAGTTTGAGTCCCCCACATGAATAAGTGCGTATATTTCCGAGCATAACATTTTAGTGAATCCTTAATTAATATTCTGGCCACATAAATTTTGTTTGGAGGTCATTCAAATCCCCCTTTATAAATCAATCTTACCACATTCCGTCTCAGTAGAGGCTCCCCAGCTGGCCTAAAAAAAATTAGAATATTGTCTATCGCCAGTGTTACAGCCTGTTGTAGGCTGTTCCTGTCCTCCTCATGGTTTCTGTGGTTGCTGCTGTTGCTACTCCTCCTGTGCACCGTATGTATCCAAGTTACTTTGTCCTCCAGAAGCAGAAGGAGCATTCCCCTTCATCTGTTCACCACTGTTTAATACATTATTGTCAATGTTTTGAGCTACTTCAGATGTAATAGACCCACAAGCCTGTCCAGCCTCAGGGTCATCATGCTTGTCTGGCACAGTTTGCTCATCTTCATTGATATGCACTACCCCCCTACTTATTTCTATGGTGTTTGCTAAAGTCTTACCCATTGTTGCAGGCTGTACATTCCATGGAGGAACCTCCAATGTTGCAGATCCACCCGGTGATGTAGTAAGCTGTTCTCATCGTAGCAGCTCTTGCATCACTTTCGGCCATGCTCATACTATATTATGGATCACACTATGGAAGTGATAGGAACAAAAAGGCTGAAAGTCCATTAAGTTCCGTACAGTTCAGTAATACCTCAGTGAAGTACCATCCAATACATATTTATCAAGACTAGACTTGAACTCAGTCTGGCTTTTTGCAATAATAAAATTTAGGGGAAGATTATTCCATACAATTATTATTCCAGTAGTATAAAAATATTTTCGTGCCTATGTTAGAAATCTATCCCCACAAATCTGAAATGGATGCCACTGCTCTCTTGCCTAGTATTTTTAAAATCAATATTAAGCTCGCACATAAGCTCAGGATCCTGAATTATGTCATATATCAATAATAAGTCTCCATGTATTCTGCGTGCTTCTAAAGACATTAAATTAAATAAAGTGAGCCTATTTCCATATGGTATTTCTTGTAAGCCCACTACAGTTTTGGTTGATGGCACTGAACCACATGATTCTCCTTATCGGGAATCCACTCTCCATTCCCCTGCTGCAACCAACCTGCAGCAGTCAATGCCCATTCCGGTGACCACGAGTCTACAACAATTGGGGCAGAAGTCCCCTCACCAGCATCATTCACTGAGGGGAAATTCTGATTTGCATTTGTATTTGAAACTGTATTGGGTACATCACAACTTTTTTCTCCAGTATTTTCTTTATCATAAAGTCCCATCCCCGCAGCCATCTTTGCTATTGTCAAGCACCTTTCTTCTTCCTGCTGCTGTGCAAGCAGGTGCACTCTTCTTCTTTCATGGCTCGCAATGTCCTGCGTGACCTTTCTCATAGTGTCCAATTCCCGCAATCCTCTTTCTGTCTCTGCTGCAACCTTCTCCAGTGCTTGTACATCCATTGCAATGGGGGACATGCGGTCTTCCTCAATCAATTCTTCAGCCGCAAATGCAGGTCCCCATATCTGTTGCTGGGCTTCTGAGGATCAAACCTCCAGCTACTGCGTGCTGCATCAGCTTCTCTAGCACCACCATCTCGGCCAGTAGCCAGGAGGACAAAGGTTCCCCTACTGGAGAGTAGGGGAATCTTTTTTATTCATGTCATAAAATAACAGATAAACAAGTCAGTATTACTTCATACAAAATTTGAAAAAAACCCCAGAAAAACAGAAACACTCGAAAGTATTACTGCATTCTGCAAAAAACAGGGCTATACAAACATGAAAGAGAAGAATCATAAATGCAAAGGCATAAAAAGTCATACATAGACCCCAATCAGAAAAGCAACATTTTACTAAACCAACTGCTGCCCCACCACCCAAAGAGTAGGGAAAATTTTTTTAATCAAAACAACATTTTTTTAATCAAAACAAAGTATAAATACAAATTAGTATCATATCATATAAACCAAAAAAAAGGGAAAATAGAAAAAACATAAATTAGTATTATGTCATACCGTAATTCTCAACATAAAAAAAATTATAACCATAGCCCTTCCCCCTCCCTACCCAAACAGTACAACAACTTCATCTGAAAAAGGTGGGGATAAATAATCTTAAAAAAAAAAAAAAAACATAACTTGGGGTCATACCAAATTTGTTCAGAAAACCTATTCCTAAAGTAGACCATAGCCAAGGGTACACCCCCACCAGCCTACCCCATGTGCAGGGAGTTTCCTATTTCCAATTATTCAATATACTCAAAATCAAATATAATACATTAAAGCCAATCAAAATATTTCCAATGTTTTGTCCAGACATTTGAAGAAAGCTTTAGTGATGCCACATGTTTAAATGTTTTTAAATCAGTAAGCATCATACTATAGAGTTCCCATGCTGGAATCTCCATTTGTTGTAGTGCCAACCTACACCGACCTATCCATATCCAGTATAGAAAGTGTGCCATAATCATATGCAATGTACTTTGAGGAATACACCTTTGAGAAACATGGACTATACCTTAAAACAACAGCCATAAATCAGGTGGAAAAATCTAATTTCCAAATACCAGAGTTCGTAATCAATTCCCAAAATTGTTTAATATATGGACACATAAAATACAAATGTTCCATAGTCTCAATGATCTGAACACAAGTGTCTCTTGGGCAATAATGGTCCTGTAGCTGTTTGTGCTTCTGATTCCCCCGGACATTTACTTTCCCATGAATCACCAACCAGATCGTATCCCACATTTTCTCTGGGATCCTAGTATCAGTAATATAAAGAGAAATTGAATTTTGATCCAACACCGAAAATCCTGCAAAAGGGTACTCCATGAACCATTCCTGAATAATTTCCTCATATAGTATTTTTCTAGGAAGATGTAAAACTGAGTAATATTTCACTTTCCACTGTTTCACCTTATCAAAGAGCCCTGACCACTGACTATCAAGTCAGGGACTATGTTTATTTTTATGTAAAAAGGCCTCCATACGCCAGTTTACCAATACCCCTGTAATTTAGGTATACCCTAGTTTAACCATTACTTCGAGGTTTGTTTCATTAAAGGGAGCAAATTATTATACACAAAGGCCCAGATATTCAAACTGCACCATTCTGAGGCGCAAGCCCTTGCGCTGCTCAAAATAGTTGCGCAGGAGTGTGGCCTGGGCGATATTCAAAGGAGTTGAGCTATTGAGCAACTCCTTTGAATATCACCCCCCAGCCACAGCCACTGTGCATGGTGCAGTGGAACTTGCGCCACCGCAAGTTGTCAGAGTTGAGCATTAAACTTGCGGTGGCGCAAGTACCATTGCGCCATGCTCAAATTTCCGATATTCAAAAGGTGACATGCAAATGGGGCCAGAATTCATGCAAGGTGCAGGGGGGGCATTTGCATCTGATTATGGCCCCATTTGCATGCCATTAGCATATAGGCATGCCGATCCCTGAGGACTTGCACCTGGCCACCCTGCCAGGCAGCAGCCGTCGGGGACCGATGCACCCTGCAGCCCGATCACGGGCAGAACGTAAAAACAACCCCCAAACATCTCCCAATGCCTGATTGCGGGCAGAGCGTATACTGACAACCCCCAAACATCTCCCAATGCCAGATCGCGGGCGGTATGTATAATAGAACCCCCAAACATCTCCCAATGCCTGATCGTGGGCAGAATGTAATCAACCCCAGTGCCCGATCATGGGCAGAATGTAAAAAGACCCCCAACCTGAATATCTCCCTGGTGGTCAGTGGACCCGTAATGCCGATCGTGGGCAGAATGTCCAGTAACAACCCCCAAACATTCCCTGGTGTCTAGTGTCCCCACCACCCACCCATGAAGCCCACCACCCGCTCCCGGCGGCGGCGGGTGGCAGCATCCACCGCCTACCACCCGCCGCCCGCCCGGACTGGCTGTCGGTAGGGCTGCCGCCCATTGGTGCAGAGCTAGAGCCAGTGGGCGTGCATGCTCCCCATCATGACAGTCAGATTTGTGAATGAACATCATTCACAATCTGGACTGTCATGTCGACAGGCTACCGCTGGCTCTGCGCTGCCAATGGGCATGCAGCCCTACTGGGCAGTCAGTCGGTGGCGACCAGGCGGCAAATGGGTGGGATACCACCACCAACCTCCAGAAGTAAAGTGGGGCTCCTGGTGGTGGGGTGAGCAATGAACCTGAGAGAGAGGTTGTCATGGACTTCACCCGAATTGGGACGAGTCCACTGGACCACCAGAGACATAGACGTTGGGGGTCTTTACATTCTGCCCGATCGGGCACTGGGGAAGATCACGGCTGGCCGCCGATCGGGCATGGGAGATGTTTGGGGGTTGTCAGTATACGCTCTGCCCATGATCGGGCATTGGGAGATGTTTGGGCGGGGTTGTTGTAGCCGTCACATCGGGCATTGGGAGATGTTTGGGGGTTTGTCAGTATACGTTCTGCCCACGATTGGGCATTGGGAGATGTTTGGGCGGGGGTTCTTTTCACGTTCTGCCCGCAATCGGGCTGGTGGGGGGGCACAGGGACTGAGTTGGGGACCAGCCACGGGTGGCAGCTGCTGTGTTGCGCCCTGCAATACAGCAGCTCACCTGTGGGTGGCCCTCAACTTGATCCTTTTTTTGGCTCAAAGTTGTGCAGGTGCAGGTTGGGGGTTGCGCCTGCACAACTCTGCACAACCCGACTGAATATCGGGTTGTGCAGTTTATGCATGGTTCCTCCCCCTCCTGTTGAGCATGCATTCATTTGCATTGTGCTGTTGCTCAACCTGTTTTCAGTGGTGCAACTGCCTCCTGCTGAATATCACAGAATGGCGCAATGAAGGACTTGCACATGCGCAACCCTGTTGCGCATGGCGCAACCCTTTTGAATATCCAGGCCAAAGATTGTAAAGAAAAGTACCAGCGGATTGATCATATGAACTTCCCCTTCCTTAATAGGTTTATAAAACACATTCCTTTTGACAGGATTTAATCAGCTACACCAAAAACATGAAAAAAAACACGCAAGCAATTTTGTTTCCAATGAGCGAGGAAGGGGGAAAAACTGCACCAATAAATACAAATAGTGGAACTAAAAAGGAATTAATCAAATAAATTCTCTTTTTTGACATTCTCCACACCTTCCAATGGGCTACCTTGTCCATCCCTTTATTTAACACTCTACTCCAGTTATTGTCTGCCAAATTCTCGTGTCCAAAATAAATTCCCAGAATTTTACATGGTGTTTTAGTAATTGGGATACTCCCCACCTCTAATAGTGGAGTATCAAACCCCTGTATTGCCAGACATTTAGATTTCAGAGGATTTAACAGGGCCCCAATCACTGCCCCTAAGTTCTGAACTAGATCACATGCCCTTTGGAGAGACAGGTCATCTTGTGTTAAAAGGCAAACATCATCCGCATAAGCAATAACTTTAACATTCTGTGCCACCTCAAATCCCAATCCCTTGATTGACGGTGACCTTTGCAAAATTCTAAGTATTGGGTCAATATAAAACACATACAATGGAGGGCTTAAAGGACACCCCTGTCTCACCCCTCTCAGAATTTTACACGGCTTTCCAATATGCCCATTCTCATAAGGTCTCACATAAGCCAAAGCACAGCATAGCTGAATCCACTGAATAAACAAATCAGGAATTCCATAGAAACGTAAACAATGCCATAAAAATAATGTGAAACACTGTCAAATGCCTTCGCCTGACCTAAACTAAGAACAAATCCCCCCTCAGATTCAAGCTTCCCAGTGATTCTCCCTCCATCCATTAATTCTTTCAATAAACACAGTGCATCTGTAAGACTTCTTCCAGGTACCCCACAAAACTGTTCAGGACTTATTAAACAATCCATCACTGCAGCCAATCTATTCCCCAGTAATTTCACCAATATTTTAAAATCAACATTCAGCAAGGTAATAGGACTCCAGTTAGAAATATCCAAAACTTGTCCTGATTTAAACAAAAAAATCGAAAGTCCCTCATACATTTGTACCAGAGGGCAAAAATCTCTTAACATAAAATTATAAATATCTAAAAGTTCAACCAGCATAAACTCCCACAGTAGTTTATATAATTCCCCTGGAAGGCCATCAGAGCCCGCAGAGATATTTTTATTTACAGCCATAATAACCCTTTGCAGCTCAACCGCAGAAAAAGGAGCCATCAAGTCATCTGATTGTTTTTCTGTTAATCTTGGGGGATCTGCAGCCAGTAGCAACATAGTAATGAAAGGGGAATTAAAGGGTATCTCCCCAAACATTTTATCAATAATGGTTTCCAAATACCTCTTAATAGCACCGTTATCAGTAAGCAACTCCCCCTGATCTGTAGTCAAATTAACAAAACTTTTTCTTCCTCTCCATTGTTAGCTATCTGTAAATGGGTTAGTTTGTTCCACCTTACCCTGTGTCCCAAATGACTGTTCCTTCTGTAGTGAAATTAACTTGTTGTACTGATATAGTGACATTTCAGCATGAATTGTAGTAATCTCATGACTCAAATCCAGACCCCTAACAACCTAATCAGACAATAAGTTGTATAATTGTTTCCTAAGAGCTAAATATTTGAATGTTGTCAAAGCAGCCTGATTCCTAGCTGTAACCTGAAAATATTGTGAAATACATAGTTTCAAATCTTCCCACCACCGACTAAGCTCTCCCTCATATAAAATTATTGTGGAGCGTTTATCAGAAATAAATGCACTCAAATCCTCTTGTATGTCCTTTCTTAACAGCAAGGATGCATTTAATCTCCAATAACCAGCCCAGACTCTCTTGGGGGAGAATTGCAATGTGCATTCCTATCAGCATATGGTCCGATGTTTCAATAGGCAAAGTACAAGAAAGAAACATTTCTGCAGATTTTTTTACAAAGATAAAATCAATTCTTGATGACAAGGCCCCTCTAAAATATGTGGGGTTGGCCTTATTACGTCCCTGAAGATATGCATCCTTAAGGCCCGCTTGAGAAAGAATTCTAGTTAAATAGATTTTATCACAGTACTGCTTACTAACTGGCTGGTTCTGCTGAAAATTGACATTGAAATCTCCCCCAAAGAATATTTGTCTGCTAGTGTGCAAACATGGATGAATCCTAGACAATAAATCTATATGCAGGACCTTAGTTTGAGGACCATAGATATTTACCAAACAGCAATGAAAGGAACCCAACTCCGCATCCAACAACAATGCCCTACCAGGCTTTATATCCAATAGTCATTGCACTCGCATATCAGATGACAAAAAAAATCTATTCCCACTCCACAGAATAAATCAGGACCAATGGACCAATAGGAGGGTCCCCATACCCATTCTTTCCTAGATGCTCTTATATCTGTAACAGTGTGAAACCTCATATCCTGCAAAAAAAGTCATACTGTAAATGATGTAAGATTGAAAACGTTTTAGCTCATCTCATAGGTGGTTTTAAACTGTTGACATTTAAGCTAGCCAATTTAAGATTAACAGGCTCAAGGAGGGTTTTTTTCAATCTTACTCTAGATCTTGTCCATCTAGTAGATGGTTCTGTAATCACACTGCCTCCTTGACAGGCATCCTCTTTCCTTGTGAGGGAAGAAGAGGTTCAGAAACCTGCTCCATAGGTTGTTCTTCTTCAACCCTATCACCCCATGATGAAAATACCAAAAAACGATTTGAGAGGGGTAATGGGGATAATGGCATTTGACTTGAAAGTACCACAGGATCACCATCAGTGGCATTTCAGGAATCTGAGGGAGCCTTCAATTCTCTGAGGTTGGTGTAATTCAGTGTCTGAAACACTTTCTTCATGAGGAAGCATAACTGCAACTGAATTCAGTAGGGGGTTATGCTAGTAATCTTCTGCTGCCCACTAGTGCCAAAAGTATCACAGCTTTGGGGGCGCAAAGGATCAATGGCTTCCTTTGTAGGCTCAGGTACCTCCGAAGCCATAAACTCTCCCACCACATGAGAAATGGGAACATTTTTTGGTACTATAGGTCTAGCTAGAAAGGGAGCACTCCTCGATTGCCCCCCTAAACCACCATCCCTTCCTCTACCTCTTCTCCTGGCAGTCATAGTAAAATCCATACCAGCTTCATCATTTTGAGAGAAGGAATGTCTTGCTCATGAGAGCAAGACATTGTAGTCAGAAGCTTCCTCTGAATTCTGAACAGCCCAAGGGCAATCATGAAAGGTATGCTCTTCATCCCCACAAAGATTACATAAGGGGGAAGCTGAACATTGAGTCGCCGTATGGCCCAGCAAGCCACAGTGAAAGCATCTAACTGTATCACAATCTGTGTTTAAATGTCATAAGGATCCACAGCAGTAACAGCTCTTAGGCTGCCCAGCATATAAAATAATTCCTCTGTCTCAACCCAAGAAAAAGGAACTTGGAAGGTGTTGTATACCTTGGTCAGTTTGATTTAACTGGATTCTAAACGTCCACCCCCTTCCCCCCATCCAGAAGCCATTATCATCCATTATAGGGCAAGGATGATCAAATATAGTACAATGCTTCTCCGGCCAAAATATTGTATCTTTAATATCCACACCCTCATTCCTAAACAGTAACGTGATTGTCTTAATAGTTGACTTAGTTATTCGGATTGCTATGAAATCTGTCCATTCGGCAACATCCTTTACAACATAATACAATCTCCAAAATTTGCCGAGCAGAGCCATGGTACAAAAACTAATGTCATACACATGATCGCCAGGTGAATGAATAAATTCATAAACCTCAGTTAGGGTAAACCCCATGGAGTCTATAAGAAGGGTTTTGCCTACCCATAGTTTATCAGGTGAGATTGGAGCCAAGCCTTTGTACCTAAGATGTACCAAAAATCTCCATTTTGCAGCTGTAACTGGTGTCTGAAATAATCCTGTATAGGTTGTAGGACATCTGTTACCTGAAACGTCTTTGGGGTTTTTTCTCCTTTCATCAGTATTACCTGCAAACCCCTGCCCTATCCCTATAGTCTTCCAATCATCCCCTTCAGTACTTACTCCATGTGTAGTAGTCAGCAGAATGGGAGCATTTGACAGAGTCTTAACAGGAGCCATCCTGTCTCCATGAGATACCGGAGTTTCAGCGTCTGACGCAGATACCAACACATTCTCTTCAATTACACCCAAAACCTCATTCTGAGGATTCATAACAGACTCACCCAGTATGCTAGACTCATCGTCAATAGGCAATAAACCAGGTAGAGAATCAGTGTTGGTTGAACATGTAGGGGAACCAGGGATAGAAATTGCAGGGTCTGGGAGCCACCGCCCAGAGGTAAAAATCCAGCCCGCTCCATGAAGCGCCCCACCTGGAGTCCAATTCGAAGGAGTGCCACTGAAACTACTCCCATTAGACAAAGTTTCCACATCCATTTGCTCCAGAACAGTCTCAGGCTCTGAGTTAGGCAAAGGTTCTAAGCCCATTCCCCCAGGCAAACGCTTACTCGTTTCTTGTAAGGGGCTAGCCATAGACCTTTTAGATTTTTTCTTCTCTTCCTTCAACTGAGTTTTCCCTTTCAAAACTCCTGTTCTGCTGCTGACAACATTAACATAAGCTATTGCTTCTTTTTATCTAATTCTGCTTGTAACAGTACCTTGTCCTCTGTAATGTCATCCTCTGCAGCCATTTCAGGAACCTGCATAACAACCTGGGGATTCATAGTAGAAAATTGTTCCACATTTTGTTCAGGTAATTCCACATTCCCCAACTGTCCAGACTCCATTACTCCATTACTCCAACAGCATGTCCTCCTCCATCCATGACCAAACTCAGAATGAGGTCTTCCTGACTTGCTGCAGAGTGGCAGTTCCCCTGCAAAGAGAAGGGGAATTTCCCCTGTGTCCTGGCCAAATTTCCCCCATTAACTAAAAATACCACTAACAGCTTAATCTGGCTCAGTGTCAGTTGGCATCCATCTGTATCCCCCCTCCGATGAGTCTGAAAATAGGCAGACTTGTCTAGTTCTCCTTTCCCAGTCAACAAAAACTAAATAAAAATAAATAAATAAAATTTTACTCATTTAAATATTTCTGCTCGTGGGCAGACTGCTTTAGTACTAGTGAATACTATGCCAAAATTTCACAAAATTTACTATTTTAATACTAGTAATAAAGACAAAATTAAGACTAAGGCTAGTATTCAGACTTCAGTGAGGGGATGGCACTATGACCTAGTCATAGTTCAGGCAAAGAGATAGGCCACACAGAGTCTGAGACTTAAGGTCTCCCCCTCTAAATACGTGAGGCACTATATGACCTAGTAGTTCAGGCACAGAGACGGACAATGCAGAATCTATGCTATAGAAGTATGACCTAGTAGTATTTCATGCACAGAGATGGGCAGCACAGAGTTTATGGCAGTATGACCTTTCAGGGCAGCACAAAGATGGGCAACGCAGAGTATAGGGCAGTATGACCTTTCAGGGCAGCACAGAGATGGGCAACACAGTCTGACACATGGGTGACATCTACTTCAAAATCTGCATGGCACTATAAGCCCCTCTCAAAATTATTGAGGCACTATGACTTTCAGACAGAGTCCTCCTGTCCTGTCTGAATCTGCTCCCTTTGAAAAATTTTTTTCATTTTTATATTCTGCACTCTGCTGTTGTTTGCTGTTGAATTTATTGGTCTTGCTCTCTCTCTCTCTCTCTCTCTCTATCTCTATCTCTATCTCTCTCTAACAAAAACAGGTGTTTGTTTTTGCTTTTGCTGTAGAGTCTGCAACATCTGCACTCTGCTGCTTCCCACTCTGTAACAGGCTGTTCAATTAGTTGATCTCTCTACTCTCTCTCTCTGCTGTCTATTCTGCACTCTACTGTTCAATTTGTTGGTCTCTCTACTCTCTCTCTTTCTCTCAAATGGAAAAAATCCTTTGTTTTATTAAGAGTGCTCAGCAGTCTTCTGCAGCATCTACACTCTGCTGTTGAATTTGTTGGTCTCTTAGTCTTTACTCTCCCTCTGTCCTTCTCCCTCACATAATTGTTTCCATTGAATGCAAAGCACCAAATGCACTCAATACTCGGTTTCCTAGCGATGCCCTGTGGTGGCTGACACAGAGGATTGGCCAGAACATGTGTCAATCACAGAACAGAGATCCTTATTGGTTGGCTCCCTTCAGTGCCCCTGGATCATGAGTGTTTCCTTTGTTGGTCATGTGACTGTCCAAGGACTCAGGAGTCTTCAGCAGAGATTTGGGGAAAAAAAAGAAGTTTTTTTTTTTTTCTGCACATTTCTGTGCTCTGCCCTGCCTTTTCCACATAGTACTTGTGGAGAGAGTGTTATTCTGGACTGGACCACACTTCCAAACCAGGCCAACTTGGCAATTCGGGTCAAGCCACGAAAGGATCAGATTTCCCAGTCAAAGCCAAGTCAGTCCAGTCCAGGGGGGTTCAGAACTGCACCAGAGCCACTTCTCCCATCCCTAGTACTAAAGATAAAACCCATAACCTTGGCATTGGAGAAAACGGAAAGGAACCACTAGTCCTATCTAAACCTATTTCTTTTTTAAAGTTTTGCTGTATGATGTCTGGGCTAGCCCTGAACAACTTAAGGTTCTCAGTTTTGTATCCCCGATGTAGGCATCATAGGAATCATGATGCCCCAAGAGAACCCCTCTTCAAGCAGTAATGCCACTTGTCAGTCTAGGTACCAGACAAGCCAAGGTTGAAGCTGATCCACCCTTATCAACCCTCTGGCCAGGCAACCTCACTTCCCTTGAAAGGAGCACAGACCATTGTACCTGCCTGAGCTACCCTGACCCTGTCTCCCAGATTTGCAAAGCTGAAAGGGGTGCCCCGTCCACAGACCAAATACTCATGTGTAATATCATGAAGTATGTGAACAAGTACCTCAACTGAAGTTAAAGCAGACTTTGCCTGTATGTTCCCCAACCCCTCTTGGACAGTTTTTGTTGCCACCATCCTGACTGCCCTGATAGGAATGCTGCTGGCAGTATGAGTTACTCCACCCCAATGCATGACCTCAGTCATTAAGGGAATATCCGAATGACCCCAATCCATCCATGGGTCCTGCTGCATGCATCAGTGAAACTCTTCATCATACTCCAGCCATCATAGATCACCCTTTAGTCTATATGTGCACATTATTCTGTACAAGTAATTAAGGAAGCCAACACTCTTTATGTGGCTCACATGAGCGCGTACATTTTTTTTTAGCACTACCTGCTGCAGTGGGAGTGGCACTAAACTACTATGGAAGTGTCATTAATATATATTATAAAACTGGGTTGCCTTGGTGATCAGGGAGAGCAGACCACTAGAAAACCAGGTAAGGGGACAATATTTATTTGATTTCAAAATGGGTCACATTGTGGATCGCGAGGGGTGACCACTAGAACACCAGAGTATGGGGCAATATTACTTTATTTCAAAACGGGTCACATCAGGGATCAAGAGGGGGACCACCTCCCACAGCACATTGCTGTAAGCAGCAACTTTCCTGGAGGAGAATTTTATATGTACCCTTAGACCAGCCCATGCTGGTCTAAGGGTACTTAGAATTTGTCTCTGTGGGAGGGTTTTGAAAATCCCACATTTGGGGATGAGGCAGCTTGCATCTGCTACATGCCTCCTAGTGTTATGTCACAGCAAATTTTTGGGTGCATGGATGGTGCAGGCCCCCTTTGGGGAAGGCAGCCTGCAGTTGATGCATACTGCTTTTGTGAATTGTTCAGGGGGCAGTTTTTGATGCAAGGTGCCACTTGCACCATTTATGTTTGGCGCAGGCACCTTCTGTCAATCTCAGGACTTTGAGAATCGAGTCCTGTAGTGTCTGAAATGGGCATGGATGACCATACACTATAAAAGATGACCATACACTATAAAGGATTATTTATGGGTCAAACACAGACAAGCCTTAATCTTCATCTTCATGGAGTTATTGATGACCAACAGGGAAGCTCCCAAGCTTTACTGTTGAGGTTCCTGGTTTCCATAGAAACCTCACGATGCAGACAAAGGCTTGTTGTGTATGTCTACTCATATATAATCCTCTATTTAATTACTTTCATTTTGGGGAGATAAGGCATTTGCTGGTTTGTGGCAGGCTCAGATTACTGATTCAGCTTGCAGATAGCGACATACTATTACCTGAACATGATCAATATGGAACATTATTTGAATTATACATTTTTTAACAAGGTCAATAAAGGAAAACAAATAAAAAAATTTATAGTTAAAGTTTTCATTCATTTGTCTGATTTGATTTAATTCATCTCCTTTTGAAATTCTGAGTGTTTTTTTTTTTTTACTCAGTCCTCTATCAAAAATTATTATTCTGGTGATGGGTATACCATATAATCAGACTACTAGTGAAAGGCAGTATTAATGGAGGCCCTATACTACAGCTGGCTGTGAAGCTCATACAGGATTGCGTATGAGCAATCATACACAGCAAGGATGCTTTCTGATCAAGATATTTCTGTGGTAACAAGAGACCTTGAGAGTGCAGCTCAAGAAGTCTCTTTACCATGAAAACCTTGACAATGGAAAACATCCTTGTATGTGTATGATTGCACATACACAATCTTTCACAGTGTATGGACAACCATAATTTTGCTCCTTTGTCCAAAAAATGTCCCCTCAGTACTTATAAAATAGTTTACAGTGGCTTGGTTCCTTCCAACGCCATTCGCTTCATTAGTTCTCACCACTGTGGTCCACTTCATCAGCCATGTGTGAAGACATTCTATGTTGTTTTGCTGTACTAGTGATGTATCTAGTGCTGCACAATGACATCATGATACAGCCAGTGCAGCAAAACAAGTTGATTCCAGTAACCGATTTCAGTAATCATGTTCCACCATGTACTGTAGAGCTGTTTCATGATATGAAAACAGAAATCCAGGCACTCACCACCACAAGTAAAGCTGTCCACTAGGGGAGTAAAACTTAAGACATACTGTTTCATTGTTTCATGATGTGTCATGTTGTCACACTGAATGGTTCTAATAGCAAGAAATTCAGTGTGACATCACAGTCAAGGGTACCTACTAGTGCATTGAAACTTACCACCGGTTTCATGCTGCCTCCAACATTTGTTCTTTCTCATGGCTCAGGTTTGTGGGATGGCACACTGAGTCAGAGAGAAAGACTAAGCAGTGCACTTGAACCCCATACAACACAAGCCTCAGTCACATGACCAGCTGCTACTGTACTAATGCTGATTAGGTGGTGTGAGCTATATAAAGTTGTGTGTTGCAGGAATCAATCAATGGGTGGCTCAGAGGGATTCAGTTAGGACAGAGTTTCACAGTGCTCATTAATGTTGTATACCCTCACATTAAAAACCATTCTCAGCCTTTTTTTTGAGAATTTTAACTCAGCAAGAGCCATTTTATTTTATTTAAATTTTGTTTTGATTTAAGCTGGGGTGGTGAAAGAACCCTGGTATTTGCATTTATATTTATTTTTGGGAGTCCTCTTGCTGGGTTTAGACTTGATTTTCTTTGGGGTGGGGTTGGGTTTTTTCTAATTTATTTGTTAAAGCTTTGGGAATTATTTGTTTGTTTAAAATTATATTAAGCTGGGTTGTTTATTTTTTTTTCTAAACTTAATTGTTTTGGTAGTCTTATTGTTTTGGTTTTAATTGTTCTCCAGTAGCATGTGTCAACTCTTTGTCCCCAAGGTGGTGCGCTACAAATCCTCCCCTCTTCACACCCTCCACCTTTTTATTCTCTCCCTCTCTAGTATGATATTTATCAGCACTGTAGGACACCGGGAATTGTTCTTAGGAGAGGGAAGAGGCGGGGGGTTGTGAACAAGGGAGGATGGAAGAGGGGGTTATCATATTGGGGTAGTTGGATCCAGAAGGCACCCTGGGGTGAAACGGAATCCAGATCATGGTTTACCATGTCTGATGCCCATACCCAAGGGCACTACGGACTTTAGTAGGCAGATGGGCTTGACAGCCTCCGAGGTTCGTCCAACTCAGACGGTGTTATGCAATGCTAGACCCATTAGAAACAAGACTGGTATTATTGCCAGTCTTGTTGGTTCTGTGGACTTGGCTTGCATCACTGAGACCTGGCTGGATGAAAATCCAGGCCCCCCTTTGGAGGCCATGACTCCGGCTGGCTACTCAGTGATACACCACTTGAGACTGGATGGCAGGGGTGGGAGGGTTGTAGTCTGTTTCAAGACTGAACTGGACCTCACAAGTATGGTAGCGGGAGAGACTGAGTCCTTTGAGTGTACAGTGATAGCAGGTGTAGGTGTTCAAATCGTAGTCATCTACTGTCCACCCAGGGATGGGAAATGTTTCTTAAAGGAAGTGGCAGACTTCATCGTCAACATGTCGTTTGAGTCACCCAGATTGATGGTTCTGGGTGGTTTTAACGCCTGGGTCAACAATGAACTCTCGCAATTTGGTAATCACTTCCTCCAATTACTGACTTCTCTGGGCCTGACACAGGTGGTTTCCACTGCTACCCATAAATCTTGGCACTCTCTGGACTTAGTCTTTCACCTAGGGATTGATACTTCCGATTTGGGGGTGGAATCAGTCGCATGGTCAGATCACTACACCGTGAGGTTCAGTTTTTGCACACCCCTGAGAAGGCCTACTCCTGTGGAGATGGTCAGGTACCATCCTTTATGGGATATTACTCCTCAAAGCCTTGTGATGGTCCTTGACCTCTCATCCCCTGTGTTGGAGAGCAGCAATCCAGAGACCCTGGTGACAGCCTATAATAAGGCTGTTATGGTGGCTCTGGATTCTATTGTTCCTGTTTGTGTATGCCCCTTATCCCTTCACCCCAAGTCCCCTTGGTTTGATGGGACGTTGAGGGAGATGCGGAGACAGAGGCAAAGGTTGGAGCATTGCTGGCGCAGGTCTGCCCTTGATGCCCACCGCCTTAGATTGGTGGACCATTATTCCATCTACTAATCTGCAATCACCCATAAGAAGGCAGAATTCCTGTCCAGAGAGATTGCAGTTGCTAGGAACCGACCGGCTCAGCTATTTTGAACTGTAGACAGACTGTGCAACCCAGTCTGTCTGCAAGTTCGGAAAGCCTTTTTGCAGTTAGAGTGTGAGGGGCTTGCTCATTTCTTCGCAAATAATGTGGCTGACATCAGGGCGGATCTGCACCCAGCAAACTTTGGGGGGTTGATGTTGAACAATGTGAGTTCACAGTACCTCAGTTTTCTTGGAGTTCCTTTGGTCAACCTGATCTTGTGGATGTCATGAAGATTATCCATAGTGTATGCCCTACTAGCTGTAGTTTGGATCCTGGACTGACCTCCCTATTGTTGGGCTGTAGTGATATCATCGGTCCAATCCTTGTGCAAATAGTCTGGTGCTCCTTGGAGTCGGGTGAGTTTCCTAGCTCCCTGAAAGAGGCGGTGGTGACACTTCTCTTGAAGAAAGCTACCTTGGACCCGGACTGTTTCACAAACTACAGACCTATCTCAAACCTACCCTTTACTGAGAAAGTGATTGAGAAGGTAGTGGTGGCCGAATTGGAAGACCATTTAACCATCCATGACATCTATGAGTCCTTCCAATCTGGTTTTCGTAAAAGACACAGCACTGAGACTGCGCTGGTTCAGGTGCTTAATGATCTTCTGAGGGTGAGAGATCAGAAGAGACTTTCCATCTTGGTTCTCCTTGATCTCTCATCAGCCTTTGACACTGTGGTTCACTTGGTGTTGATAGTACGCTTGGGGCAGATTTGTGGAATATCGGGAATTGTCCTTCAATGGTTCACCTCATTCCTCACTGGGAGATCACAAAGAGTTGTGTCTGGGTTTTTTTCCTCAAGCCCAACTCCTTTGTTGTGTGAGGTGCCTCAGGGTTCAGTGCTATCTCCCATGTTATTAGCGGTGTATATGCTGCCCCTTGGAGACATTATAAGACGGTATGAACTGAGGTTTCACTGCTATGCAGATGATACCCAACTATACCTGTCTTTTGCACCTGACCAGGATGGAGCTCTCTCGGTGTTTAGCAACTGTCTGAAAGAAATCCAGGACTGGATGGATTCTAGTTGGCTGAAGTTGAACTCAGAAAAGACAGAGGTTTTGGTTGTGGACCCGGGTCGTCAGATAGAGGGGTCGTTGGTTGGTGCGCCCTCAGGAATTTTTCTTGGCAGCCTTTCACTTCCAACCTCTGAACAGGTGCATGACCTGGGGGTCATCTTGGATGACAGGCTGACACTACAGTCACAAGTGTCGGCAGTTGTCAAGACTTCCTTTTACCATCTTAGAAATATAGCCAGAGTTAAGCACCTTGTTCCGTCTGACACTTTACCAACGTTGATCCATGCCTTTGTGTCCTCACGTTTGGACTACTGCAAGTCCCTGTACTTTGGGCTTTCTGTGGTTGAAATCCACCACCTACAGCTAGTGCAGAACACAGCAGCCTGGGTTTTGACTGGGACAAGTAGATCCTGTCATATCACACCGGTACTGCACAAACTGTACTGGCGACCTATATGGTGGCAGATCGCATTTAAAGTCAGTTTACTGACTTTCAAAGCCCTACATGATCGGGTTCCGGCCTATCTGAAAGAACTCCTGGTTTTCTACTGCCCTGGCCGATCGCTTCACTTGGCTGACAAGGGGTTGCTAGAGATTCCAAGAGTGAGTTTGAAATCATCCGGTTGTAGATCATTTTCCTATGCAGCACCCACTCTTTGGAATTCTCTACCATGCCAGTTACGGGAGTGCACCTCCATGGAGGAATTTAAGAGGGGTTTAGAAACCCATTTTTTCCAAATGGCTTTCTTGGAGCATTGATTGCACTGAAATTGTTGATTATAATGCAGTTTTATCTGTTTTTATATTGACTTTTAATGTTTGATTTGGAGTGTTTCATTTTGTACAGTGCCTTGATAACAGAAAGGTGCTTTATAAATAAACTTATTATTATTATTATTCTACAGTATAAAAAAGTAAACAGCTAAAAAAGAACAAAACGGGGGAAAAGAAAAAAATTATCAACTTGGCTGTGGAAGAGGAGGGGGAGGATAAGGGGAGTGCGAGCCAAGTAATTGCCTTTTGGGCTTAAGTTCTGCCTTCAATCAGGCACTTAGAACCAAGACACATATAGGTAACTGAGAAGAAAAGGAAGTAAAAAACTTAAAGATCAAATTAACAGTTTTTTTTTCATATTTTTAATAAAAGTTTGAATTCAAGTCCCTGGGTCAGATATTCAAAACTTTGCCCCGGGGCTAAATTAACACTGCCCAGCATGCTAAATTAGCCTGGGTCCAATAGCCCACTATATTCAAAAGGGATAGCCCCGGTGCTAAACCTGCTGAATATAGCATGCTAATGAAGCCAGGCAAACTGGGCTGGGAGTGCAGTACAAAATTAGCCCGAGAATAAGACACCTCTGAATATAGCAACCAGAAAGTGCAAAACCACAACAGCATCCCAGTTCACTGCAATGTGATGGAAGGTAGATGTGAACTATGTGGCCAGTGTGTGTCCTAGCAAAGGAGTGGAGTTAGTAAAGCTGCAAGTAGCAGTGCATGTGAAATTACATTGTGCAAAAATGCACAATGTTTCTGAAACAGTTGTGAGGCGCAAAAACATTTGCCCAGGTTTAGCACGGAGCTAAGCCGTTTGCCAGGCACAATCACATTTGCCCAGGGAAAAACTTTGCTATATTCAAAAGTGGCATGCAAATGAGCCTACTTAGGAAGTCTGTGGGCAAACATCCAGATTAGCATCTCCTTATGACCTGGTTTGCATGCAGTTTGCCCAGCGCTATTGCAGGGTCCCACAGCTCCACCTGTAGGTAAGTCTGGAAGTACAGGGGCTGGCTGGGTCTGCCCACATTTCCACCTGTAGGTTAGTCTGGAAGTACAGGGGCTGGCTGGGTCTGCCCACAGCTCCACCTGTAGGTCCATCTGGTAGTGTATGGTGGTAGCTGCAGGCTACATTTGTACAGTACAGCATAGAATATTGTGCCCCAGGGAACTACACAGCACATGCACAATGGTGGTGCTGCATGCAATTGTCAAACTGTAGTTCATGCTACAGTGCACAGCAGACACTACAGTAGCAAGGGAGCCAATAGTGTGAGGGGCACAGCAATGCCTATTGTGTGTAGGGCAGTGATGATCACTGCACTGTACACAGTGACAGGCCCAACTTGCAGGTGTTTATTGACAGTGAACATTACTGTTATGCTGTTGTACGACCCACAGATGTTGCACTACTGGCATGGGATGCTCACTGTGACATATACATGGATGGCTGTGTGTTGTGGAATCTGTAAAGCTGTGCGGTATGTGGCTGGGGGGCATATACCATCAGACAGACACACTGGTGTTGAGGTATTCCCAGCACTGGCCCATATGCACTAAGTGGCTTGTCCCAGCCTTGTGGCCACACCCAGTTTGTGGTGCAGCCTGACCACTTGTACATCCTCCCCTCAACACCCTCCATGCCCACAGTGCTGCATGTGTGCTGGCATCTGTTGGTGACCACCTAATGGTGGTCTGCAGGTGTGTGCTATATGGCCGCACTACCATGGTGTCCACTGGGAGCTGGGTCACCACTTACTGCCTGGCATGGCTGGGACTGGTGGCAGATGATGGCATCATAGGGATGCCATCAGTGAGCAGTATGTTTCCTCTATGTCTGGCTTATTTCTATGTGTCATACTTATTGGTTAGGGTCACACAAAGCCACAAAGTTGCACAAAGCTGGTTTGCCCAGAGTTAAGACTACTTTTTTCTGGGCAGTAATTTGCACCATGAAAAGTTTTGCGCTAGGTTGCTCAAAAACACTTTGCGCGTGCAATTCATTGAATATAGCATTGTGCCTGTATTCATGTACAACCCCCTCAGTTTGCCCCTTGCATACATTGTAATTTTCCCTTTGCTAATGCAGTTTGTGCACACTATTAGATCTTTTGAATATAGTGGACCCACGCTAATCTGGTGCTAACCCTGTGCAAACGGTTTGCACCCAGCACAAAGTTTTTAATAGCTGGCCCTTTGTCTTGATTAGTGTTTCCTGAATATATCATGGTGTTTGGTTTTGTGATTTTCTTTAAATCAGTATCTCTTAATGTGCTCTGCAGTAACTGAAAACGGGGAAGATTTTTATGTCCCTATCAGTGAGGTCTGCAGAAGGATGACATAGTTTTGGTCTAGCCTGCAGCTTCAGCAGTTACGTCCCTAACTGACTGAAGAAGCTGTTGCAATTGTCAGTCAGAGGAGTTTGTAAAGCTAATTATTTCACTCCAAGTTGATTACAAACCCACCTGATTTGTGTTTAGATAGATTATCTTAAAATCTGTCTTTCTGTTTTCATACAGTAAAATGTTGATAATTTGAGTTTTAGTGCTGAACTGAAGTTGTATACATGTTTGTGAGAAATCACTTTGTCTGTATCACAGCTGTAAGTTCTTTCTCATCAAAACTCTGCATTGTTTTCTGGCTATATAACACAGGGTTGTTTAATGAATATAAAATAAATCTTAATTTTGTTATTTCATACAGTAGGTGTAGTGTGTCTTTGATATAGCCTCCATAAATAGGTTCATGTAAAAATAGTTTTGTTCATGTCAGATTGACAAAAAGGTGTCTGCCACACTCTGCTATTTCAGGAACATGTACTGTATGAGCTCACAAAATTCAGTTCTTTGAGGGTTTCTGTGAGAAACTACATCTTGTATGTGTATAACTAGAAATACTATATGGCATCCTAATGCCCCTGTCTCCTGCCCCTCAGTTGAGGCTGCTGAACCCTGCTTTCCTCTTCCCCCACCCCTCCAGTCAGGACCAATGCACCCTGTTTCCCCCTGTTTCTGTCTCCACAGACAGGGTTGCTGTGCTCTGCTAAGCCACAGAGTCCCAGGCCTCTGTCTCCACCATTGGGGCTGCCCCAGACCACCAAAGGTAGGGTACTTGCTGTACCCTTCTACCCACTTCCATTGCCCCAAATGGGCATGACTCCTGCACCATGTGCACCCCATTTCACAGTTAGGGCTGCTGTACCCTGATACCCCACTATGTCCTGCCCCACAGTCAAGGCTTCTGTACCATGCTGTCCTCTATCCCATGCCACCAATGTGCCTTACTGTGCCATAAAGCCTCTTGCATCCACAGTTAGGATTCCTGCACTATGCTGCTCCCTGCTACCAGAGTCAGATCCTTTAGTACACTGCCCAAACTGCTTAAAAGAAATAAAAAATACTTTCATCTTATATTATAGGGTAGGGGACAGAGGTTAGCAGGGTGCAGCAGTCCTAACTTTTCATGTAGGAAACAGGGGAGGCAACAGGGTACAGCAGCTTAAACTGTGGGGCAAGGTGCAGCAGACATTCCTGTTTGGGACAAAGGACATGGGCAGCAGGGTGTAGCAAAGGATCTGACTCTGGTGATGGGGAGCAACAGGGAGAAAATGCTCCAACTGTGGTGGTAGGGGGACAGGGTGCAGCACATACTCCATCTTGTCTTATGGGAAGTGGTAACATGGTGCAGCAGCCCTAACTGTGGAGGCATGGGGCTCTAGGGCACAGCAGGCCACAGCAGCACTGACTGTGTAGACAGGCCCAGGGTGCAGCAGCCTTGGATGTGGTGGCAGAGACAGAGGATAGCATGTTGCATAAGTCTTGACTGTGAGACAGGACACTGAGGGCATCAGGATAAAGCAGCCCTAACTGTGGGACAGGGTGTGTGTGGTATAGCAGCCTTACCCAGTTGTTGGCAGTTGTACAGTTCTGGAGGCTGCACCTTCATAAGGACATTGACAAGGTGAAGGTGGTCCAGAGAAGGGCAACTAAGATGGTACAGGGCTTGCACCAGAAAACATATAAGAAGAGGCTAAAGGACCTCAGTATGTACTCCACAGAGGGGGAGGTGGGATCAGAGGACATGATAGAAACATTCAAGTACCTTAAGGGTAGAAACAAGGTGCAGGGAGGAGACATCTTCCAATATAATTTTATTTTTATTTATTTATTTATTCAAGTCTCAGATTACAACCTTTGAGCTTGAAGCTCATTTCCAAAGTCTCCATGTCGAACAAACAATAGCATAATTCATCAGATAACAAACATAAATTGGATACATTCATTATATGGTGGATAAGCAAAATACATTGGGTTACATTGGATAACATGACAATTTACAAGTAGCAAGGTGGGGGATTCATCTGCGGAGAAAAAAATAAGCTCGCTAAACAGGTAAAGCTACAACAAATTGCTGCACAATATTCAGTAGGAATTCAGGAATGATGGGAAGAGACAGGCAGCGAAAAGCTTGGACCAACATAGGTGGGCCCATTATTGAGGCATGGAGGCAGGGTTGGTTGCAAATTAGATGTTGGAGGCCAGGGGAAAAGGGAGGAGGAGAAGAGGAGAAGGGGAGAGGAATAGGGTTGAGGTGAAGGGATAGTGGACCAAAGCAGAGGGGGGAGGTGGCTGTAGTAGGGTTGTGGGGCAGTACCGGGAAGGTAGAGATGGGGGAGTGGAAGTAGGTAGGCAGGGTGACTGGTTGGTGGAGGTTGAAGTGCACATGGCAGGCATGGAGGAGAAAAAGTGAAGAAAGGGGTCAGAGCAGGTCTTTATGTCAAGAGGTTATGTTCGGTGTGGCAGGAACACTGCATCTGGCTAGCAAAGTGGGTACCAAGCTTGGATTTAAATGGGCCAATTCTAGTCTTGGCACACAGGTCACTAGGCAGGGAGTTAAGCAGGTGAGCAATGTAATAACCAAAGAACCACTGGCCAAGAGAAGTATGGCAGAATGAGACCTTATAGGGGTTGTTGCGTACACCACAAGTCTGCCTTAGAGGTGCTCTGTGTGGTATAAAATTCTGGACACCAGGTGGTGTCTTTGCAAAGGTAGATTTTTTGGCTAGGAGTTTGAGTTGGTATTTTATTCTGTGATCTAGATCAAGTCAACCCATGAGAGAATAAAGAACACAGGTGTGGGTTAGGCATGTGATGTCCAAGAAAAGCCTACAGGCTTTGAGTGTCATGGCAATTATTTTGAGGGCCATGTCAGAGGCTGCACAGTATACAACCAGGCCCAAATTAATAATGGAGAAAAGTGAATTGGTATGGAAAATTTGAGTGCATCTTCAGAGAGGCAATGCCTGTGCCAGTATAGCTGCCTGGTTTTCTATTGGTGGATTTTGATACAAGGTCTATGTGGAGCGAGTATGATAGGGAGCTGTCCAGTGACACCAAAGTATTTGAAATTATTAACTATGTCGAGGATGTAATTTTATTTGTTGTGAATGCCAAGTTTAGCCATTTTGAATCTGCTATGCAGGGAGGCAAACAATGTTTTTTTTTCTTTTTGTAGTTGAGCAACAGGTGTGAGCCGATGAACCAGTCCTCAATGTGAGTGAAGTTTCTTTGCATGTTTTGTTCAAGGGTTACTATGTCCTGGTGGCTTGAAAAAAGAAATAAGAGATGTACAAGAGTGAGGAATTGGAAGGTGACAGGCTGAGGGGAAATGTTAAGCTGTTTTTCTTCAAGGAGAGGGTGGTGGATACATGGAATAGACTGTCACAGAAGGTGGTGGTAGTGAGCACAGTGAAGGGCTTTAAACATGCATAGGACAGGCATAAGGGTGCCTTAGAGGTGGAAAAGTAGAGTGATAAGCCATTGACCAGTTAGGGTCAGAGGCCACAAACTAGTGTAGGGCTTTTGGGCAGATTGGATGGGCCTGGCAGTCCTTATCTGCTGACAGTTTCTATATTTCTATGAAGTGGGTAGCAAGTGCAGCAAATACCCAATCTCTGGTGGCCTGGGACAGCATGGTGCAACAGCAGCAACTGTGAAGGCAGGGGGCCTGAGACTCTAGGGCTTAGCAGAGCACAGCAGCCCCAACTGTGGAGACAGAAACAGTGGGCAACAGGGTGCATTGACCCTGATTGTGGGAGTGGGGGACAGAGGGAAGCAAGGTGCAGCAGCCTCTATTGTTTGTGCAGGAGGCAGTAGGGTGCGGCAGCTCTGACTATGTGGAGAAGACAGTGGACAGCAGGGTACAGCAGCCTCAAATGGGGGCCAGAGGCAGGAGACTTGTGGGTCCGGGAAAAGAGGGAGAGCAAAGTGCTGCTTCCTCAACTGTCGGGCAGGACTCAGGAGCATTAGGATACTATATAGTATGTCTAGTTATACACATACATGATGTATTATCACACAGAAACCCTAAAAGAACTGAATTTTGTGAGCTCATACAGTACAGAAAAAGCAGAGTCTGGCAGATACCTCTTTGTCAATCTGACATAAAAACAAAATTGTTCTTACATGGACTTATTTATGGAGGCTACATCAAAGACACACTACTTCTATGAATTAATAAAATTAAGATTTATTTTATCTCCCTCCATTAAACAACCCTGTGTTATATAGCCAGAAAACAATGCAGTTTTGATGAGAAAAAAATGATAGCTGTGATATAGGCAGAGTGATTTCTCACAAACATTTGTACCACTTCAGTTGAGCTTTGAAACTCAAATGATCAACTTTTTATGTGAACAGAATGATAGATTTTAAGCTAATCTAGCTAAACACAAACCAGATGGGTTAGTAACAAACTTGGAGTGAAAACAGTTAGATCTACAGATTGCTCTGACAAGTGCAACAGTGTCTTCAGTTAATCAGGGACTTGACAGCTGAAGCAGCAGGCTAGACCAAAATGATGTCATTACTCTGCAGGCCTCACTGATAGGGACAGAAAAGTCTTCACTGTTTTCAGTTACTGCTGAGAACATTAACAGATGTTGATCTAAAGAAAGCCACAAAACCAAACAGCATAAACTTTTCAGGAAACACTAATCATGACACAAGGACTTGACTTCAAGTAAATTCAAGCGTTTATGATATACTGCATATGCATGTGATCTTTAAGTGAACAAACTCAGTTCCCTGCCTCCTGCCTACCTGAAGGAAACCTCGTAGGAGTGAAGGGGATCCCATTTATTATCTGGTTTGCTTTGCTGGCTTGCCTCCAACCTTCCATCTGTGTTGTTGCTGATATGGTATGAAAAGTTACTTAATGTATATTTTGACCTAGTTAATTTTCCACTACCTGTTTTGGGTGCTCTCTTCTTCTAATAAAAAAAAATCTCACTTGATCTGATTCCCCTATCCCTGCCTACTGCCTGACTGGTGATGTTTACTGACTTGCTGTCACTTTGTCATCACTCAGAGGGAGATGCCATTTATTACTATTTTTTTTTATTTATTTGTGTCTAGGATTACAAAATACCTTTGAGCCAAGGCTCTTTTACAAAGGTTCCACATCATGCTGGTTACAGGGTAACAGACAATAAAACATAAAACAGTTACAGGTACATGGTTTTAGACAGTAACTTTGCTTGACAAAATCAGACTGAGTGATGAATAACTCAAGAAACAATAGGAGGAAGAGGGCAAGAAGGGGAGAGGGCTGAGGGTAGCGGAAAGCATAGGTGTAGAGGGTCAGGGTGAGGCAGCCGAGGGGCCTTGTCAGGACAGACACAGGGCAAGTGCATTAGAAGTTACATTGGACAGATAAGTGCAAGAAGAGAGGGCAGAAACTGACGCCTACAAGGTCAGAAGCAACATAGGGAATGAAGATGTTATGGGGTGCAGGCACAGGTGGAGGTGCTGGTTATGGAGTGGCAGAGCTTTTTTTTGAATGCTCCAAGTGTTGCTGTGGATGAGGTGTAACTAGAGAGCTCATTCAGCCAACTCGGAGCCCTGTATGCAAATGACTTCTGGCCTTGGGACATACGGCAGCGGGGGATTTGAAGGATTTGGGGCTTAGAGCTCCTGCTGTTGCGGTTGGTGATTTTGGGTTTAAGGCGGGTGCTGACTCCTGGTGGTGCCTTTCCCTTCATGATTTTCTTAGCAGTGATGCAGGTTTGGTATTTGATTCGGTTGTTCAGTTGCAGCCAGCTAGTTTTGGAGTAGAGGTCACAGGTGTGGGTGAGACGGTGGAAACCAGTAACGAGTTGGCAGGCTTGATTGAGGGAAGTCAAAACACGCCTGAGAGATGTGGTTGTGGCAGATCCATAAATAATGAGACCGTAGTCAATGATGCTGCTGATGATGGAGCTCTGGACAGCTATGGACAGAGCTTCTGGGGTTAGATATTTCCCATGTCAGAATAGTAGGCCCATCCTGGTGTTGGCTACTTTTGCCACATTATTGATGTCTGGGACATAGGAGAGAGAACAGTCAAGGGTGAGGCTGAGGTATTTGAAGGTATGAACTTGTTCGAGGGTGATTCCTTGCTTGGTTTTAATGGAGAGCTGATATTATTTGCATTTGTTTTGGGAGCTGCAGAAGATCATGGTCTTTGTTTTTTTCTGGTTAAGGATAAGTCTGTGTTTTGTGAACCAGTTTTCAACTGCAGAGAAGGCCTGTTGAAGGTTACATTGTTGATGAGTTGGATCATGGTGGGATGCCAGGATGACAGCATCATCCATGTGGAGTAGGATCTGTTCAGGGCAGGATTCTGGCAGTGAGTTCAGAAAAAGGCTGAAAAGGAGGGGGCCCAAGATTGAGCCCTGTGGGACACCGGACCAGACTGGTCTTTGGTCTGAGAGTGTGCCAGCAATTCTCACTCTTTGGGAGCAGTTGTCTAAGTAGCTTTTGAAGCAGTTCACCGAGTTAGGTGAGAGCCCTGGTAGTCAAAGCTGGGCAAGTAGGAGATTGTGGTTGATGGTATCAAAGGCTTTAGTTAAGTCGATGAAGGTGGACCCAGTAAGATGACTGTTATAGAGTGAGTGATGGATTGCACCAGTGAATTCAAATAGTGCCATGGAGGTGCTATGACCTTTTCTAAAGCCATGTTGCTCCTTGCACAGGATGTTGTGATTATCTAGGAAGTCGGTGAGCTGGTCTGACACAATCCGTTCGAGGGCCTTGGAGAGTGGAAGTAGGATGGAAATTGGATGGTAATTCTCAGTAGCTGTTTTGTCACCACTTTTATGAATTGGGGTTACCGTGGCAGATTTCCATAAGTCAGAGAACTGGCTGAGGCTGAGGGAGAGGTTGAAAATCCTGGTCAATTGTTGGAGTACTTCTTCAAGTGTGAGTGACAGCAGTTTGAGGTTGAGGGAGTCACTGCTGGCTCTGGAGTTGCAAATGGCTTTGGTAACGTAGCTGTGGACTTGAAGCATTTTTACTGCTTTAAAGTAGAAGCGAGGGTGGCTGGAGGTGGCTGGGGGGGGCAAGGGGAACCACCTCATCGAAAAAACCCTGTGGGAGTACAGCACTGAGGTTGTGAAGGTGTCATTGAATGTATCAGCAATGAATTTCTGGTCAAGTGTAGTTTCACCATTTATACTGAGTACTGACAGGGGTGATTTAGATTGCTTCCCGGTGACTTCTTTAATGTTATTCCAGAAGTCCCTACCATTGCCCCATGAGTTAGTCAGAGCATTATGGAAATAGGTGGTCTTCGTATCCCAGATATATTTGGTGCAGTCATTTCATGCACATTTATAGTTAGCAATATCAACTTGTCTCCCGGTGTTTCTGGCAATCTCCTAAAGGTGGTCTCGTGCTTTTAGTCATCTAAGTAGGTATCCAGTGAGCCAGGGGTTACATAAGGCTTTGGCCTTGCGCTTCTTGAGGGGTGCAAATATATTGCATGCTTGTTTGAAGATCCTGATGAAGTGTTCCAGTGTGGTGTTCACATTGGTTGCAGTGAGAACTAGGGACCAATCCTGTTGATAAAGGAAGGTTTTGAGATGAGGCAGCTTGCCTCTAGGTAGAACTTGGCTAGTAATGGTTTTGTGGGGGGGGGCTTGATGAATTTATTGGACCAGTAGCAGATGACGGGGGGTGGTCACTAAGTGTGTCAGGGAGGACAGTGGTGTTTGTGATCCTGGTGGGATGGCATATTATGATCCAATGCAGAATGCAAGAGACATAATTTTTTGTTGGCCCCTATCTGCTTCTCTATTTTAAAGAGTGACAACAGTGTTTTCTGTGCTTTGTAGAAAGTAAAAAAAATAGAGCACATCACACATCAATCAATCAATCAATCAATCAAATCTTTATTTAATCAGGCGAACATCATTGAGCATAGCTCATTTACAAGATGGACCTGAGTGGTCAAGAAGTGCAAGTGTTATTACATAGACAAGGGTATCATAAACAGTAATACAATGACAGGTGTAACAAAAAACAGTAATACAGTGACATAAGTGCTAGTATATAACAATATACATATGTACAAGGCATTAACACTTTTAATCTGTGAGACAGTAGGCAGTTGGCACATCAGAAATTAATATGTAGATTATAGGACCTAGCAGGCATTTTGAGGTGAATCTTGATACTGGGAACTGGAGTTTTTTTTCAGCATATAGAAACACGACCAGAAAAGGGGGTGGGTAGGGCGTGAAATTAGGCCTTGTGGAAGCAGGTGCAGAGTTCTGGGAATAGGTGGTGAATAATCTTTTGAAGGATATTAAGGGTGGGAGGTTATTTAGCTTCATGGTTTTTTGGAGTGAGTTCCAAACATTTGCTAGTGAGTAGCTGATAGCAGCCCTCCCAAGCTGGGTGCAGACATTGGGGACCTTAAGGGTGATAATTTTGCTGATCCTTAGGTTGTATGGCCTACAAGTAATTTGAGTAAAACAGTCCGAGATGTAGGTAGGTAGCTTGCCTGATAAGGCTTTGAATATCCAAACTGCCGCATTCCTATTTCTTCTGTGTTGTAATGATGACCAGTTAACTGCCTTATAAAGGGAGCAATGGTGGGTGCTGAAGGGAAGGTCAGTAATGAATCTGATGGACCTGTGGTATAGGGTGTCCAGTTTATTTAAGAGGGGAGTGAACAGTGTCCATACAGAAAGTCAGCATAATCAATGAGGATAGGAATGAAGCCTGGATTAATCTTTTTGGAGTCTTTGTTGAGGTAGTGCTTTATTCTAAAAATAAACCAAGCCTTTGTCTCAGTTTCTTTAGTAGCTCCTCAATATGGACAGAAAAGTCAAGCTTGTTATTAATCCAGACACCAAGATATTTGAAGTATCAACGAATTCCAGCTTCTCTCCAAGTAAGGTGGTTACTTGTAGGGTGGTAGATGGTGGGGTAGTGGCAGAGCAACTTTGTGAGGAAAAGAGCATAGCTTTTGTTTTTTTTGGCATTTAGAAGTAGTTTTTTATCCAATAAGTTGTGTTGTAGGATGGAGAATTCAGATTGTAGCAGTTCACAGGCTTTAGATAATGAAGGATTGCTAACATATAGTACAGTATCATCAGCAAACAGATGGATGTTTGATTGAGTAAGGTTAGCATCAATATTATTAATATAGATGGCAAAGAGGATGGGGCCAAGAATAGAGCCTTGCGGTACACCTCTTAGCAGTGGTTTTGAAGTGGATAGGTAGTTTCCATTTTTACCAGTTGTGATCTGTCTGATAGATAGCACTTGAACCAATTGAGTGAAGGGGAATCCAACCCTAGTGAGCCAAGGAGGTGATCAGTGATTCATGATCCACTGTGTCAAATGCTTTGCTCAAATCCAGGAACACAGCACAGGTACTATTCTTCTTATCCATAGCAATCTGCCAGTCGTTGGTTACTTTGGCTAGGGCTGAAATGGTGCTGTGCCTTGATCTAAATCCTGATTGTGCTGTGTTTGGAGGTTATTGATATCCAGGTAGACCCTTAATTGTGAGTTTACTAACTTTTCGAGCATCTTGGACAGAACAGATAGGATGGAAATGGGCCTGTAATTATTGAGATCCATGGGATCACCAGATTTGAGTAAAGGAACTACTTGAGCTGTTTTCCAAATGGAGGAATGGATCCAGTGGTGAGGGAAAGATTGAAGAGATGAGTGAGGGGCAGATAAGACTTGAGATGCAATCTTGAGGAAGTAGGGGTCCAGGAGTCTGTACCTGCACTTTTGAGGTATCTAAATTGAGAGGAGATCTTCCACTTCTTTCAATGATATTGGGTTGAAGGAGAAGGTTGATGTAGCCTTTGGCCACGGTGGATTGAAGATTCAAGGAAGATCTCAGGAGATTTGCAGGTGAAGAGTCAAATGCTAGTCCAGCTGTGGTGAAGTGGTCATTGAAGGTATTTAGAATTTCTTGTTTATCCGTAATTTCTGTGTTATTTAGTAGCAGTTTGCAGGTTAAGGCAGGAGTAGAGTTTTGGCCCAAGATACCCTTTATAGTTCCCCAGAGCCTGGTTGAGTTATTATAGGAGGCATCCAATTCAGCTCTATAATAGGCCGCTTTGGCAGATCTTATTTGTGTAGTACATGAATTTCTTGCTTTTCTGAAATTTAGCCAGTCCATGGAGTCCTTAGTTTTTCTTGCCTTTTTCCACAGTTTGTCTCTGGCTAGCAAGGCTGTTTTAAGATCAGTGGTGAACCAGGGGCAGGACCTTGCTTTAGTTCTGATTTTGGTGAATGGTGCATGAATATTTAGAGCATTAGTGATAATGTCTTTTAAGATCTGAGCTGTTTCCACTGAGGTTGTAAGGTAGAAATCTTGCCAATATATTGTGTTACTCAGGTCATGGAGGTAACCTGGTATATTGAACTTCTTTTTTGACCTTTTGAGGACAAATTCAGCAGGGTTGGATGGTTTGGGTGAGGATCTTATGCCAGCTATGGGACAATGGTCACTTACATCATTCGGTAGTACTCCTGCATGAGTATATAAGTGAGGCTTATTTACCAACATAATATCCAGGAGTGAGCTGTTGCTAGAATTTTTTAGGTTAACCCTGGTTGGGTCTTTTATTAGCTGTGTAAAGCCATAGGTGTCACAGAAGGTTACCAATGGAGCAGATGCAGTAGATAACCAGTTTAAATTCAAGTCACCAAGGATGATGGTATCTTCAGGGCCTAGATTGGTTATTGACCCCAGGTGAGATAGTAATTTGAGGCCTGCTGAGGGGGGCCTATAGCAGCCAATCAGTTTAAATGGAGATAAGTTTGGAAGGGATATTTTGATTGATAAACATTCAAATTCCTTTGGTTCGGATGTGATGATGAGGCAGGTAGCAGAGATGGTGTCCTTAATGTATATGGCCACCCCACCACCCCTGGAAGGGCGATCTGCTCTGAAGAGCTGATAGTTGGTAAGGTTTGCAATACTGTCTTTGGTCGATGGTCTAAGCCAAGATTCAGAGATGACCAGAAAGTCAGGCAGGGTATGTGCCACCCAGGCCTGTATTATGGAGAATTTTTTTAAAAGGCTGCAGGCATTGATATGTAGGAAGCTTAGGCCATTTATAGAGGACAGATCAGCAGGGGAAAGAATACTTTCGATGGGGCCAGGATTTATTTCAATGGTACCAAAACAGATCAGAAGGTAGAAGATTAATTTGAGGAGGGCACCAAGGGACAAGGATAGTGAATGGTCAGAGCGTTTCCTCCTAATCC
Organism: Neoceratodus forsteri; assembly: GCA_016271365.2. Lineage (NCBI taxonomy): Eukaryota > Metazoa > Chordata > Ceratodontiformes > Ceratodontidae > Neoceratodus > Neoceratodus forsteri. The sequence goes on from CM057456.1 coordinate 317,982,591, forward strand.
TGGGTGCCTGCTGTGAGCTGAGTGGTGGTCCTGATATATAGATGCCAAATTTTTCATAGCATAATATTTTAATGGACAGGCATAGTGGGTTAGTAAAAAGCCATGATACAAGTAAGATACCAGGGCTGTGCTGAATTGTTAGGGTGGCCTTATGTGGGATATCCCAGAGGTTGCATTGTAAACGTGGTTCGGGGTGAATAAGGAATCCGTGGTTGGCCCTTGTGGATGGCAGAAATGGGCAGGTCGTATTAACTGAGATATTTATCTTGACACTGGGTATAGCATTGATATCATAGGGGATTGGGTGAGATACGAGGCTCAGGAGCAAAAGGGAGCAAAGCAGCATTGTGGAGGTTAGGTATGGGTTAAGGGAGGAAGGGAAGGGATATGGGCGTGGATTAAGAAATGGCGGGAGAAAGTGTATAAAAGGAATCAACCAAGAGGGGGGGGTGGGCAAAAATTTTGCGGCTTTGCCCGTACCTTCTGCCTGCTTCTCCCGGCCTCCTGGAACCCTTGGTCGGCTGCACAGGTGCCGCCGACCAGCTGGCATCTCGGAGCCCCTCCGCTCCCTGGACCTCAAGGGCTGCGCCTTCTTCTGCCTGCTTCTCCCAGCCTCCTGGAGTCCTTGGTCGGCTGCACAGGTGCCGCCGACCCGCTGGCGTCTCGGAGCCCCTCCGCTCCCTGGACCTCGAGGGCTGCGCCTTCTTCTGCCTGCTTCTCCCGGCCTCCTGGAACCCTTGGTCGGCTGCACAGGTGCCGCCGACCCGCTGGCGTCTCGGAGCCCCTCCGCTCCCTGGACCTCGAGGGCTGCGCCTTCTTCTGCCTGCTTCTCCCAGCCTCCTGGAACCCTTGGTCAGCTGCAAGTGCCGCCCAACCCACTGGCGTCTGAGGCCCCTCCGCTCCCTGGACCTCGAGGGCTGCGCCTTCTTCTGCCTGCTTCGGCCTCCTGGACCCTTGGTTGGCTGCAGGTGCCGCCGGCCCGCTGCTCTCGGAACCCCTCCGCTCCCTGGACCTCGAGGGCTGCGCCTTCTTCTGCCTGCTTCTCCCGGCCTCCTGGAACCCTTGGTCGGCTGCACAGGTGCCGCCGACCCGCTGGCGTCTCGGAGCCCCTCCGCTCCCTGGACCTCGAGGGCTGCGCCTTCTACAAGGCATATAGTTTGTAGCTGTGCATTGCTCAATTGCATCTGTCTGTGCAGTTCTTCTGAATAGTTACATATTTGACCTATTTTATTAATTTACAGTGTCTTTGATAATTGGGTAGGCGCACTGATCCAGAGGACCGTTTTCAGTCACAACTCAAGCCACAAACATGTCACATTAAGCAATGCAAATACAGGTAAACACACAATAGTACAGGCTTCAAACATGAGTTTAGGAATTATAGTACAAGAGGTCCTTACGTAGAGAAGTTACATAAGATACATGGTGCCATTTAATGCCTGCAGACAGGTAAAATACATAGTCACAAAACACAGAGATCATACATATGGTGCCAAATTATCGGATACAATAAAAATCAAGTGCAATTGCATTCAGGTAAACAGTAGTAAACAGGTCATCAGGCAGATGAGTACTCATAAGACAGTGCAACAATCTGCCTTAAAATAAGTGCAGTGCCAAAGAACAGTAGGGAGGCAATATCCTTAGCCATGCTGGGGAAGGGTGGAGAGGAGTCTCAGAAGAGGGTGTGACCCAGCCTAGGTGGGGGGGGAGAAAGGATGGGGATCCCAGGATTACCCGGGTGCACAGTGGCATATGGCTTAAGGCTACAGCCAGGCTTTGAAATTGTTTTGAAACAGAAATGGGAGGTGGACATGTAGAACGATGTAGGGAGTTTGTTCCAGATGGAGGGGGCAGAGACAGAAAAAGCTTTGCTGCTCATGGTAGATGAGATTCTAGGGACCACCGAGTAGAACTGATGACTCACAGAGACTCCTAGATGCCACTCTGCCCATGAGGAGGGTAAGTACAGGGACAGGGGGTCGCTTCTCATGGTATTGCCAACTAAGCAGCCAAGGGCATAATCAAACCTGCCTTGCAGTAGGAGCCAACCAACATACTGGTACAATACACAATGATGGGTTGAATAGGGAGCATTGAGGATGAAGATACAGATGCTATTGTAGACTGAGTTCATTCTTGAGCACAGGGCTGATGATATGGTGGAATAGACGGGAGAGCAGTAATCAATAAGGGGGAGAAGGTTGCATTGCAGGATTGCTAGGCATGCCTCAGTAAACAGGAATTGTTTTTGATGGTAGGCAGCCCCTAGCTTCTGGATAATTCTGCATACAGAGTTGGTAACGTGTTCAGCGAAAGTAAGGGAGGGGTCCAGGATAATGCCTAAGTATTTGAAACTGGGAACATTTTCAAGGGGGGGGGGCTACACATGTGAGTACAAGGAGAGAGGAGTTAGCCTTGGTGGCCTTGGTAAGGAATAGTTTGTAACCAAGTAGCATGGATTTAGTTTTCTTTTTGTTTACCAGGAAACTGTTGGAGAGAAACCAATTGTAGGCAGCACCATAGTTAAGTGTAAGAGTAGAGAAGATGTTCGCAAGTGATTTGTCGCTGTGTTAGAAAATGGCACAGTAAATCCTAGCATTCTGATTGGCTGAGAAACAAAACTTTGCCAGAGGGTATTTTTCGATAGAGCCCACTAAAAACAAGTACCAATTCAGGGTGCCCCATTACTTGGGATATCATTGGGTATCCCTTAATTGTCAAAGATGCCAGATGCAATTTTTCCCCACTCACTAAGAGAGCTGTAAACTAGCAGCTTGGTCATTCCCCCCCCTCCCCATCTAAATTCAGAAAGGACATTTAGAATCTAAACAAGCACACATGAAAAATACTGTTGCTTTTATTTATTCAGTCAGGAGGGACACAATTCATTATTCTCCCAATGCCACTCAGCAGTCTCCCAATCGCGATCTTGCACCGCTGCTCTAGTTGCAGGTCCATTGTGTTTCATGGAGAGTAGCCCCCTGCCCTGCCACCAACTCAATTTTCTTAACTGATAATTTTGGTCATAACACACGCTTTCTAACATTGGTAGAGTAGCACAGCTCGAGCTATTTCCCTGTTCATCCACAGTTTTCTTCGGGAAAGAAACACTAGCAAATAAAACCCTAAACTTCAAAAACAGTCCAATCTTCACTTTAGCTTTAAACAGGGATGGTTTCCTGAACTGCCTACTAAGTTCTTGATCAGGCTCCATCTAAAATGATGGCACACTGGACATTAGAGCCTTGGAAAGTAGTGGAAGCTGGGAGACCACGTGATGCAGCATGCCTGAAAACAGCTCCATTACTCCGCTCCAGCCTCCCAACTTAAATTAAGTCAATTTTCTACAAAACAGCCAAGTTAAATAACTCTCTTTTTACCTGGATAGTAAAGATTATTCGTCCGATGGTAAGAGGGTACATTTTCCTTGTTCCATGGATGCTGAAATGAGGAAGCCGGTGCCGAAACACACACCGCCAATCACACCCGAAAAGGCTCTTAAAAAGCCTTGGGCCTCCAGTGTATCAGAGGCTTCAGACTGCGCTAGTACCTCTGGTGAGTGAGAACCATTGACCCTGCAGAGATACCTGGATGAATTCAAACCTTTTAGGGAAGAAATGCAAGGCTTTGCAAAAGAGCTCAAATCTCTCTCTCAAGCTCTTGAAGACATCTCTCAACAAACCTCTGACAATGCAGCCCATATCTACTCCTTGGAAAAATGGGCAGATAAGCTGAACCCCGACCTAACCTCAGTGAGACAAAGAATGGCTTGACTTGAAATGAAGGTGTAAGACCTAGAGGGCCGCAGCCATAGAAATAATGTGGTCTTCTTGGTCTCCCAGAAGTGGAAGGGGAAGAGGGTCAAGACACTTTGAAATTTGTTCAAAAATTCATTGAAAAAATGGCCGGCCCCTCACCTTTTGGCTCCAATTACATAATAGAGCAAGCGCATCAGGTCCTTCGTCCAAAGCCACCAGCAGGTTCTTATCCATGGCCACTAATTTTTAATTTTTTTAATGATCTTGAATGTCTACACTTCTTGGCCAAAGTGAAGGAGATTCAAGAAGTCCAGTGGGAAGGCAACAAATTTAGAATCACCCAAGACCTGCCTGTCTCAGTCAGACAATGGAGGACAGCATTTCACCCTCTGGTCTGGAAAGTGATTGCTGCTGGCATAAAGTTTAAGATGATTTATCCTGCTAAGCTACAAGTTTTGGTGGCTGGTAGCTGGGAGAGCTATGAAGATCTGGATACAGCTAGCAGTAAACTTAAGGTGGCTTTTCCCAATCTCTTCCATACAACCTGACTCATGTCACAGGCTCATGGTAACATATTCTGCTATTACCCAGTTAAAAAGGATAAATAAATTCTAATGGTTCAGTTGGAGTAAAGAACTGCTTTGTAAAACAATGCCTTGTGAGGGACTTTGTCCTCTTTCCTAGCGCTATAAGAAATACAGAATAAAACAGCAACTAGCAGCTAAAGTCTTTCTAAACCACATTCATAACCCAGAATATTAGTGCTGGAAGGTTTTTCCTTTTTCAAGCGACTAGGATGGTTGGAAGACTCGCTTGCCTCTGTGGTCCTGCACAAGATTAAAACTATAACTGCAGCAACTGGGCTTAAAACAATTAATTTAACCTACCACTAGTGGGGAGTAAAAGGCTTTCCAAGATAGCTCCACCAATCTGCAATAATGTTTATCCTCTCTACATTGCAATGACTTATACATGCAGAAACATGCTTAGTGCTCCAGTTTATAACTAGATGCCTGGTACTCTATTAGAACAGTACCAGACGCTCATGAAGCTCAAACAACATCCTCGTTTAATAGATACACCAGACATAGAAGCCGCCGAATGTTTCTGGCAGAATTTTACCGTTCTGTTGATAACATGCCCCAGATGTTATATTTCTCTCAGGACTCCCGATGTTTGCATAGAATACAAAGCTCATTTCACATGCTTCTAATTTTCCCTTTCTTTTCTCTTTTAACTACCTGTGGGTAAAGGTAGAAAAGGTCTGTACAGAGCAAAGTGCTCATCAGTTAGGACACTGGATTTATGGGCCAAATGACTCAACAATTTGGTTCCTTAGGGTGCCTTCTACAATAATTCAAATGACTTAATTGCATAACCTTGTTTTTCACCCCTTGGTTTAGGAGACTACAGAATTAGTTTAGTTCTGGGTTATTTCTCCATATAAATTCCCATTCCCAGACTAGCCAATTCCCAGACAAACGGAAAATGGCCACTGTTACCCCAATTCACAAAAGTGGTGATAAGGCTGACCATGCGAACTTCTGCCCTATCTCCATTCTGCCTCCCCTATCGAAGGCACTGGAATGTATAGTAGCGGACCAACTTATCAAGCATCTGGACAATTATAAATATTCTCTGTAAACAGCAACATGGCTTTAGAAAAGGTCATAGTACATCCTCTGCCTTACTCGAATTCACCAGCTCCATTCACAGTTCCCTTGACAATGGACAACTTACTGGTGCTATTTTCATCGACCTGACCAAAGCCTTCAATACCGTCCACCACTCCCTCCTGCTGAGCCAACTAAAAAATGCTGGTCTCTCCAATGATTCAATCTCTTGGTTCAAAAGCTATCTTGAAAACCGCACCTAGCGTGTAAAAATTGGAGATGTGCACTCTGATTCCATACCTGTCCTCTCTGGAGTCCCCCAAGGTTCAATACTGGGCCCCCTACTCTTCAGCCTGTTCCTTAACACCCTACCGGACTCCTGCACTGAACATATCACCCGGTATGCCGATGATGCAGTAATTCTTGCCACACACCAGGACCCAAAGAAATTGCAAGAAAATCTCCAACTCGGCTTCTCCTCGGTTGAGAATTGGCTCACAAAGCACAAACTCATCCTTAATCAAAAAAAAAACAAAGGTCATGATCTTCATCAGCTCCCATAATAAACATAAACACTTCCAACTCTCCGTTATCACCAGACAAGGTGCCGCACTGGAACAGGTCAAAAACTTTAAATACCTCGGGATCACCCTTGATCCTCACCTCTCCTACACTGCCCACATTGACCATGTCGCCAAAGCCGCTAACTCCTGGCTAGGCCTGCTATTCCATCATAGGAAACACCTGACACCTGAAGCCCTCACTGTCGCTGTCCAACGCTCCATCATATCCATCATTGATTATGGCATTATCATTTATGGCTCTGCTACAACCACCGCACTCAAACATGTATCCACCGCCCTCAACAAGGCCTGTCGACTTGTCACTGGCTCCCAACGCCTAACTCACACCTGTGATCTCTACTCTCAAACTGGATGGTTGAATCTTGCCAATCGAATAAAATACCAAACTTGTATTACTACTAAGAAAATCTTGCTGGGCCTTGCCCCCCCAGAGTCTGTGCCCTCATACAACCGAGAATCCACACCCAACATACCAGGGGATCGAAACCTCAGCTTCTGCAGAGTCCCATTGACCGCTAACACAAGGCCAAAGATCCTTTGCTTACCGGGCCATTAGTTGGTACAACGGTCTTCCCAGCAACATCTCATCTTCACTATCGCTCAGCACTTTTAAGACTTGTCTCCACCTAACACTGACTGCCTCCAGCTTCTGTGACTGTTGTGGCTAAACATATCTTTTGGTTCCATAGCTGAAGATGCCCTTTTGGACCCACATCTACTCATGCACTTTACCAGCACCCCCCTTCCTATCTTCACCTCCCCTGCTGGCCCATGACAAATGCCACCTGGCTGCACTACCTCTATTCTTATCTGCTTTCCGCCTCTCCTCTCTCTGTCCCCCTAACCTACCTCCCCTTCTCTCCCATCCACTTAGTCTCCCTGATTTCACCCTCCTCCTTTCCCTTCCCCTCCCCAAAGGTTCACCTTATTGTTCTTTTTTCATCTACAAGACCATGTGTTGTGTTTTTTTTTTATTTTATAAACTGTTATCTTTGCTTATGATTGTCTCAATTGTACCAATGACGTGCAACCTTTGTAAAAGAGCCTTGGCTCAAAGGTATTTGTAATCCTAGAACAAATAAATAAATAATAAATAAATAAAAATAAACAAAATCTTAGAATATTGTCAAGTAGCCTTATTCTCTAGCATTGGACACCCTAATCCACAGGGCTATTGGTTTTATAACAGCAATGATTATATGTGTAATTGTTGGTTTTTATTAACTAAGCAGTGCTTCACTAGGATTGGTTTAACACCTGTGGATATAGTTGATAACCAGATTACATGTTAAGGTTTACTGTTATAATTATTAAGTTCATGTAGAGCATTTGTAGGTTTCATGTAGCATAGTAGAATTATTATAGCAACAGTTAGTAATCCTAGCACAGGCTGAGAGGGCTGGGGTGGAAGGGGCATATGTGTGGTGTACTGCAAAGCACAATTCATAACAGTAAGGGGAAGTGGGGGGACAAGGGATGTTGTCTAGTTCATTGGTACATTCCTGGCACAAGCATAAAACAAGTAATTTGGGGAGTTGTTAAGGGGAGTAAGGTGGTAGGGGTGGGTAGCGCAGAATCAATAATGGTATAGCGTAATATAATCCTGGATAAACGCACATTACTCAGCAGCACATGGCTCTTTATTTCAGGGATTAAATGGCTAGATCATTAACATGAGCTTCCTGGAACGTTAAGGGAGTACAACAGAAATTTAAGCAATATAAAATTGTAAAACGTCTATCTTTATTGAAAGTAGATGTACTTTGTTTACAAGAGTCTCACCTACTAGACTCAGAAGCCCCTAAATTAAGAAGACAGCAAATTGGATATGTATTCTCATCAGGAAACTCCACTCAAAGCTGTGGGGTAATGATCCTAATTGCCAGGTCTGTTCCCTTTTCCCCATCTCAAATCATTAAAGACCCTCAGGGTAGATTTGTTACAGGTAATCTATATACAGAAGATATTCTACTTGGTAGCATATATGGTCCTAATGTTGACTTCCTTGGATTTTTAATGCATTTAATTAATATACAAACTCCATTTTTATCCATCCCAGTGATTATTGGGGGGAATTTGAATATAACATTTGACCCTTGTTTAGATCGCTCTGGAGCCTCTCATAAAGGCCTTTCTCTAGCTCAAAGAGTAGTTCAGGACCTTGTGGATCAGTTAGGTCTATACAACATTTGGCATGTCTTACACCCTACTGAGAAACAATATACCTTCACTTCCCATATACATCAGACCTCTTCCCATATCGACTACCTCTTAATTACACAATCGCTCCTTACCGGAGTAGTAGACTCATCCATTCAACCAGGACCCCCATCAGATCATTCCCTAGTTACATGCCACATTTCTGTTTCCTCCCTTCCTAAACAGAAAACCCGTTGGAAACTTAGCAATCAATTATTGAAGGATTCAGGTGTAGTCAAGTATATTTCTGATCAGGTCGATCAGTTTATTTCCAGTAATCTCAACTCCACCAGAAAACCAGATGTGGAGTGGTGTGCATTTAAAGCCTATATGAGGAGGATACTAATTGGCTTGGCTTCAAAAAGGAAAAAAGACAGAGAAAAGCAATTATAGACCCTGTTGGTCCAAATCCGAGCAAAGGAGTCTAACCTCTCCCCTCATTCTCCAGAACAGTATAGGCAAGATTTGATTCAACTAAAGAATTCTTATCTGGAACCATTGAGGGAACTGGCAGAATATGCAATTCTTAAAGCCAAAGCCTCTTACACTGATCAAGGGGAGAAGGCGGGATGCCTACTGGCTCTATGTATTAAACAACAGGAATCCTTCAGATTAATTGCAGCAATACGTTCCATGAATGATGGCTCCTTACTAACTTCTCCTTTGGAGATAGTAGCTGAATTCTGTACTTCCTTTAAAAAATTATATGGCCCTATGGTGAACCCTCCCTCCATTCCACAAATTGATCAGTACTTGTTAGACTTTCACTTACCCCATCTCTCTGAGGTACAACAATGTACCCTGATAACACCTATTTCAATTACAGAGAAGTAATTAAGAGCCTCCTTACCGAGAAGACCCCGGACCAGATCTGTTTTCCCCTAATTTCTACAAGACATTTGCAAATAAGCTTACACCTTTATTGGTTCCATTTTTACGCTATATCCTGTCTGTGGCCGAGGTTGACAAGTCACTGTTCGAAGCCCTCATAGTCCTCGTGCCTAAACCCAATAAGAACTCCAACTTGTTAACTAATTTTAGGCCAATCTCTCTCCTCAATCAAGATATTAAAATCCTATCTAAGCTCTTAGCCAACCGTATCAACATGGTTCTTCCGGACATGATAGGACAGGAACAGGTGGGCTTCATGAAGGGGAGATCCTCTTTGGATCACTTACGCACCTTGGCACATGTTTTTCGGTATCCAGGGATGCCAACTTCCCTGCTGCTTTGGTATCCCTGGATGCCGAAAAGGCATTCGACTGAGTCAACTGGACTTGCCTTTTACAAACCTTGAAAGCTTTTCACTTTCCCCAGACTTTCCAAAAATGGATAGGTACCCTTAATAGATTTCCCACAGCCTGCATTTCCAACTATGAAGCTCTATCAGAAGCATTCTCACTTCAATCTGGCACTAGACAGGGTTGCCCCCCTGTCACCCCTGCTTTTTAATCTATACTTGGAGCCCCTTATCCGTAGATTGGTTGCAACACCAGAGGTTCAGGGTATCACCATCCATTTATTTATTTATTCTAGGATTACAAGTTTACCTTTGAGCCCAGGGCTCTTTTACAAAGGTTTCACATCATAACAAAGGTTTCACATCGTAGGTTACAATAACACATGTTGCAAGGAAGAAACATTGGTGGAGATATGAAGGGGGGGTTGGAGGATAAAAGAAGGGGGTAGTAGCAGGGGTCAGAGGAAAAGCAGGGAGGAGAGAAAGGTAGGGGGGCAGGGAAGGGTGCGAGGCAGCCAGGTGGCATTGTCAATTGCAGACGTGCAAGAGGGGAGGAGGCCTGTGAGGGGCAAGTGTGGTGATCACGGGTCCCGGCAAAGATAAGCAGTGGAGGAGTTGTGTAGAACATTATCCATGGCAATCACAGGTGCTGGAGGCAACAAGGGTGTTACGGAGCCTGGATTTGAAGGCACCTAGTCCAGTGGTGGTGATAGTATCATTGGCAAGACCATTAAACCAGGTGGGGTCCCTGTAGGTGAATGACCATTGGCCTTGGGTTGTGTGGCAGCAGGGGATGCAAAACAGTTGTGGCTTTGATCCTCTGGTGATTCTAGAGCTGGTTTTTGTTTGAAGAAGGGAACAGACTCAAGGGGGGGTGATCCCCAACTAGATTTTCTTTGCAACCACACAGGTTTGGTATTGAATTCTATTTTCAAGTTGAAGCCAGTTTGCATGTAAGTAGAGGTCACAGGTGTGCATGAGACATTTAGCACCAATGATGAGTCGAAAGGCCTTGTTTAGGGTGGTGGTTACCCTTCTGAGCGTCGTGGCAGTGGAGGCACCATAGATGACAAGGCCATAATCAATCCAGGAGATGATGGAGCTTTGAACAGCGGCAGTGAGGGCCTCTTCTGTCAGGTGCCGCCATAGTCGGTAGAGTAGACCCAGTCTGGAGTTCACTATTTTTGCGACATTGGTTATGTGGGTAGCATAGGACAGGTTGGAGTCTAAGGTGATTCCTAGATACTTGAAGCATTCAATGTGCTCCAGGGGGATGCCTAGGCAGGTGTTTACTGAGAGTTGGAGATGTTTGTGCTTGTTTTGGTGGCTGGTGAAAATCATGGTCTTGGTTTTTTTCTGGTTAAGGATTAACTTATGTTATTTGAATCAATTTTCGACTGAGGTGAAACTATGTTGAAGGGTTTGTTGTAGGTGGCTTGGGTCTTGATGGGAGGCAAGAATCACAGTGTCATCTGCATAGAGTATAATTTGCTGAGGACTGGAGTCAGGGAGAGAGTTGAGGAACAGGCTGAAAAGTAGTGGGCCCAGGATGGAGCCCTGGGGGACACCAGAGCGTACCTCTTTAGTGTCGGACAGCATGTCCACTATTTTTACACATTGGGTCCAGTTGCCAAGATAGTTATCAAATCATGCCACAGATTCAGTAGAGAGGCCAGTGTTCAGTAGCTGACAAAGCAGGAGGTGATGGTGGACTGTGTCAAAAGCCTTTGACAGATCTATAACTATAGCTCCAGTTAGGAGACCGTGGTCTAGGGAGTTGCGGATGGCTCCTGTGAACTCAAGAAGGGCAGTGGCAGTGCTGTGTTCTTTTCTAAAACCATGTTGCTGCTGGCAAAGGATGTTATATTTGCCCAGATACTCAGTGAGCTGGTCTGCTACTATCTGTTCCAGGGCCTTTGAGAGGGGTGGAAGGATAGAGATAGGGCGGTAATTCCCATTAGTGGTCCAGTCACTGCTTTTATGGATTGGAGTGACTGTTGCTGACTTCCATTTATCTGAGAACTGGCTGAGAGAGGGGAGAGATTAAAGATCCTGGTGAGAGGCCCCAGTACTTCCTCAAATGTGAGGGACAGAAGCTTGAGGTCCAGTGTATCAGCACTTGTTCTGGTATTGTTGATGGCTTTGGAGATGTATTTCCTGACAGTATTTTTGTTAATTGCTCTGATGTAGAAAGGGGGGTGGTTTTTGGGTGGAGTCTGATGGGTGGGAAGAGGAGTGTCACTGTCATTGAAAAAGTTGGGGGGAGGACGCTGTTGAGGTCAGTGAAGGCATCATTGAAAGTGTTGGCTATGACTTTTAGGTCCAGTGTAGTACTTCCGTTAATTTTGAGAGCAGTTGGGGGTGATTTGGACTCCTTCCCAGTGACATTTTTTATGTTATTCCAGAAAGCTCTCCCATTTCCCCATGAGTCAGTGAGTGCTTTCTTGTAGTATTCAGATTTCTGTTGGCATATGGATTTGGTGCAATCATTCCTTGCTCTTTTGTAATTTTGGGTGCCTGTCTGGTTTCCAGTTGCTCTGGCCAGTTCCCAGAGGTGGTCCCTGTGTTTTAACTTCTTTAAGAGGGAGCCTGAGAGCCATGGGTTGCAGAGAGCTTTAACTTTGCACTTTTTTAGCGTGGCAAAGATGTTACAGGCTTCATTGAAGATGTGTATGAATTGGTCCAGGGCTGTGTTTGTGTCTGTGGCCCAGTCGATGGGGGACCAGTCTTGATTAAGTAGGTGTGTTTTAGGTGGATTAGCTACCCATCCATGGACACATAGTGAAAGTATCATCATATGCTGATGACTTACTCCTTCAAAGACCACATCCAAATACCTCAATACCCCACATGTTAGAAATTATTGAAGATTTTAGAAAATTGTCCAACTACAAGTTAAACTTTGAAAAAAACACTAGTTTTTCCCCTTAATCATAAGGTTGTAAAACATGATATTTCCAATCTAGGGCTCTCTTGGAAAACAAATTCTCTGTGTTACCTAGGTATAGAATTAACAAGGAACCCTATCCAACTTCTGAAACTTAATTTAGACTCCCTGATACACATGATTAAACAAGATTTGCTAAGATTGTCTTTTCTTCCAATATCACTCAGTGGTAAAATCAACCTGTAAAAAATGAATGTTTTTCTTTGCCTTTTCTATCCCCTTAGTCTGTTAAATATCTGCTCCCTTTAACTTGGTTTAAAAAAGTACATGGACTTTTCTCAGATTTTATTTAGGCCAGGAAAAGATCCAGATTGGCCTTCTACAAACTTGCTGCTCCGAAAGCTAAAGGGGTTCTACTATTACCATATCTCTGTCTGTATTACTGGGCCAGTCAGGCCAATAAATACCTCAGATGGATAGATGCCGGAGACCAGCCAGCGTCTTCACCATTTACCCCAATTTGGCTCAGGATCAAAAAGGATAACCTGAAAATGCAAGGACTTTCCCCAGTTTCTCTCATGTATAGTAACTTGAAATCTCTCCCAGCATCATTAAAGGCATCTCCCCATTGCTGTCTCTATCAGAATCCACTCCCAGTTATGTAACTTCCTAAAATATGTCAATACGTGTGACATGTCTCAACACACATGGGGTAACCCCAATATTAAGACAGATGGTAAAACTCTTTTATCTGGTTGGCTACCGCAAATAGGAGAATGTTCAATCAGTTATTTTATTAAGGATAATGGGACATGGCTCACCTCCTCCAAAATACTAGCTAAAGCTAGTATTTCAATGTTCAATATTTTTAAAACCTATCAACTTTGCCACCTTTTGACAAAAACATTTGGACAGGTCCATATTAACTCCTCCAACCCGCCTTTCTGGTCAGAACTGTGATCATTAGTGGGACTTCCATATGCAGTTTCTAAACTGTGTGAGACCTTATGTAATTTGAAGTATCCTGGATACTTTGGTCCTACAACCTTCTGGTCCACCCTTTTTCCCAGAAAGTCCATTAACTGGCCTCTCCTATGGCAGAATTGTCACCATTTTGTTACTCAAGATAGGCTATGGTTGATGCAGTTCCACTACATAATATATATTATTCTGCTCTAAAATTTGCTGATTTTGGCTACTCTAACTCTTCTACTTGTGTGCGGTGCTCACAAGGGGAAGGCACTCTGCTCCATATTTTTTGGACCTGTTCAAAGGTGGCCAAATTATGGACCCTCATTAAACAGAAAGCCAATCCGCTTCTTGGTCTGAATGAGCTGTTCACCTTTGATATTCGTCTACTGGGAGACATCTCTGAAGTTCAGGTCCTTAATCGCAAATATTACATACAGTAACTCTAATGTCAATGTTAGTCAAGAAGCTGGTTTTGAAACATTGGAAGGATACTGATGAACTGACATACACAGAATGGTTAAATGAGTTTCTGGCTAATCTTAGGACCGAAAAAACATAGCAAGTCTTAACCAGAGACTCCAAAGATTTTACAAGATATGGGGCCCCCTGTATACACCATACTCACTTTAACTGTTGCTATAGTATGTTCTGGCTCTTTGTCATGGTTCTGCGTGGGGTGAAGGGGAGGGGCAAGAGGGGGTGGTTTAAGGTGGGGGAGGGTGCTGCTGTTTCTCCAATTTTTCTAACTAATGATGTACAACTTACATTTAAGGTGGTTCAGTGCTTTGTAACTGTTGGAAAAAACCAATAAACTTTGAATTGAAAGTAGTGGAAACTCAGAGCACAATTCAAAGACCAATCCTGACCTAAATAGAAATGTACCTCAGTTGACATACAGTCCACACCACAGCCTCCTGTCCCCATTAACATGGTTAGTGAAGTGGGCTAAGTCTGATGTGGTGCTGCAGTGCTTATGGAAAGCGTACTGTTGGGGGCACAGTAGATTGTACTTTCCAAGATGCTCGGAGAACTGGAATTGCACAATTTTCTCCAGCAGCTTGCTCAGATGGGGGAGGAAGGCATACCTCTCAACTGTACCACATTACGAGGAACGTTCCTCATTTTACTTCACAAAAGCTCCCTGTTCCACATTGTGAGGACTTGTTCCACATTCAAAGTCAACATTTGAAAACAAAAATCCATAGTAAATTATGCAAAAAATATATTATTCAATTAATAACAGACTTTCTGAACATAAATGCAACATTTTAACAGTGTTTTGAGCTTCTTAGGTAAAGATTTGACCAAATGTTCCACATTTTGCCCATTTGTTCCACATTTTGACAGGCAATGTTCCACATTTGGGGGACAAAAGGTTGAGAGGTATGGAGGAAGGATATGGGCCTGTAGTTATCCAGAGAGAGGGGATCACCAGCTTTGAAAATAGGTAAACATTGGCATGTTTCCAGGAGCCTGATATGGCAGCTGTGGAGATGGCAAAGTTAAATATGAAGGTGAGGGGGTTTAATAATTGCAGGAAAGATAAGCTTGAGGAATGAAGGGAAAAGCCCATCACTGCCAGGGCTACCTTTGGTGGGGAGGGACTTCAGGAGCTTGGTAGTAACACCTAGGCCAAAAGCTGTAAAGTAGAAGGAGGGGGCAGTGGGGGTGGAGATGGAGGAGGGGCAGCTTGTCTGACTACCAGGGCTAGGAGATGGCTGGGAGGGAAGTTTACTGAGATAGAAAGGTCAGAGAATTGTTTTTTCAAATCTGCACAACATCCAAGGCATCAGTCGGGGGCCCAATGGGGAGGTGAGCTGAGTGACTTGGCTATGGATCTTGGGGTTGAGCAAGGGCCTAATAGACACCCAGAAGTGATGGGGTCACTGAGTTTATTCCTCTGTAAGTTTAGGAAAAAATTATGCTTTAGGGATTTGGCAGTTTGCCTGCAGGTATTTTGTAAGCATCTGTAGGAACTGCTGAGTTTGGGGAAAGGGGATGCTTTATAAGCTTTTCACCTACTGTCCCTCTCTTTCATCAGGGACAGTAGCTCCTTGGATATGCAGTGGGAGCATCCCCCTCACCCTCCAAGTGATAAGAGGAAAGTGGAGGTCCTATATCCTGTTGAGGGCATCTGTGAAGAAACTAAGTGTAGATGACATGTTTTCGATGAGGTAGATGGCAGACAAGTTCACCACTCTTACATCATCAAGGAGGTTTGTGGGATCCAAGCAGTTGAAGTTTCTGAGTAACAGGTATTTGGGTGGGGGCACTTGGTTGTAGAGGTCAAGCTGATGTATTTTAAGTAGGGGGGTGGTCACTTATAGAATCCAAAAATGTACCCACCTGTAGGACCAAGTCCACTTGATTAGTGGCCACCCAGTTGAGTAGGGAGTGGTTGAGCATTCAGGGGTTGTGTCTGGTGTGGTAGGAGATGACTTGCTCAACATTGTGTGCTTTTAGGAGGTTTGTACAGCCAGGTTCCTGGGTGCTTAACCAATTAGGGTTGAAGTCCCCAAGTAATATAGTGCCCCTGGTTGGAGAGAGTAGCTCTAGGTCATCTAGGAAGTTGGATAAGCCAGGGATGCCTCCTGCAGGGGGGTTGTAACAGCAACCCAGATAGAATTTTTTTGAGGAACCCAGGGTCAGTTCAGCTAGGAGCCATTCACTGGGGGAGAGGGGGTTGAAACAGCTAATAATGTTGTCTGAGATGTGTTCCTTGACATATAGAGCTACTCCACCACCCTTGTTTTTCCCCAGCCTCCCAGGATTATCGAGGTGAAGGAGGCAGCAACCTGGAAGATGATAAGAGGGATCGGAGTTATAAGGTTTCAGCCAGGTTTCAGAGAGCCCTAGTACATGCGGCTTATAAAGGTGCATCTAGGCCTCGAGATTAGGAAACTTTGAATGGAGACTACAGATATTTAGGTGTGCTATTTTTAAGCCAGTCAACCTTGCCCAGGTGACATTAGAATGGTTGGTTCCACCCTCTGAACCCACTGGCGTTTTGCTCCCTATCATTAGGGTGCCAAACCCACAAGTCATCGATCAGGTTTCATGCAGTGGGCTGCCCCCCACACTCCCTTACTAAGGATTCAAACTCCAGGGTGGGGTCAGACCTCATGGAGGGGGCAACGGCTTTCGGGTTTGGTGCCCTAATGATGGATCGCACAAAAGCTGGCGCTCCAAGGGAGTGTAGTGGAATAGTCAATGGGGGGGTTTATAGGGCCTGGGTTACTGTCTATGTCACCAGCACATAGTAGAAGGGAGAAGGTAAGGCAGTAGGGTGGGAGCCAGAGGGAGGGTGAGGGGGAAGGGAATACAAGAAATGGCTGAGTAGGTGGCATTCAGGATTAGAGAGGAGAGCAAAGACAGCTGGGCCCGGGGGGGCTTATCTTATATATAACCACATTAGTGGGGAGCACAGCAGGTCTGTGGAGATAAAAAAAGGAGGATAGTTGTTCCTTATCGACAGCAATCACCAAGGCAGATATGTCTGATACCAGTATCAGGCTAGTTATAGTGATGGCCAGAAGGGGGAGCAGGAATAGCTTCATTTGTAGGTGTTATAATAGCTAGTGACCAGTATCACATTATGGCAGTGTTGGCCAAGTGGTTAGTGTTCCACACTAAGTCATAAACAGGATGGGGAAAGAAGGGCTTTTCAAAGTAAGGGAAAGAAGGGATACATGAGGCCATGATATAAGACTGGAGGGGTAGGTAGGTTCTGGAGAGAGATGAGAAGACACTTTTTTATGGAGAGGGTGGTGGCTGAGTGCAACACTGAGTGGAACACGTTGCCAATGGAAGTGGTATCCTGCAAACCAATGAGCTACTTCAAAGGGGGCTTGGTCAGGGAAAGGGGAAGGGTTAAGGGAGGAGGGGGAAGGGAGGAAGGGGCAGCTGCTGAACAGGGAGATAGCTTCAAAAATCGAGCAGACTTGATAGACCTTTGGGCCTTTATCTGCTGGCAAATTTTGTATGTTCATAAGCCTCATACTCTCTATTACTATTTTTGGGTGCTGCTCTCTTCCTTAGTAATACCTGACTTTGACCTGACCTGTTCCCCTGCAGTGTCCCGTTGAAACAGCAAGTCAAATATAGCGACTCCTAAACAGCGAGGCAAATATAGTGCTTGTCATTTGAGTGATGTGATATTTGCAGCACATGTTAAGTTTAGTGCTGTTGCAGGTATTGCTCTTGTGTTGAACATTTTGCAGCTCGGAGATGGTTATTTTTTAGTTGGAGGGGTTCTGTTAACTTTGCTCAGCTTGTTTGGATTAGAAAACTTATTCTAACAATAATAACTGCACCACTGGCTCACAGCTCTGTGCTCCCGACAACCTCACATGCACACACTAATGTTTCATCAATAGCTTTCTCAGAGCTTGTGGCATGATCAGGAGCTGGGAGTTATGTGCTAGCAGTGCAGTGTGTTAGTTAAACTGAAAAGTCTTTGAATAAGTTTTCTAAGCCAAACAAGATGAGCTGAGTTAACAGAGCACAAGTAACTACAGTACAAGCAGAAGGCTACATTTTTGATGGTGCTCATTGTGTCTAATCTAAACTCTGATAAGTGACTGTATGCCAAAACTAAGGATGCCTGTCTGCGCTATTCCCTGACACACTGCAGCTCTCACTACTGGCTTTGTCACAGTCCCTGCTAATAGGGAAAAGGGTTGCTTATTTGTAATGACTTTAAAACTGCTTTGCAATATATGTATTCAATAAAATCTATTTTGCACTAAGAATGGAAGATTCATGTATTTGTGTAGCCCACCCATTCACTATTTACAGAGTGGTACACCCTTGGTGTGTTTAATCTAAGCTGATGGTTTACCCTTGGTGGAGCACCTTACCACTTGTGAGCACCACACTTCTGTGTTATGATCTGAGGTGTGCGTATACCCTAGCGACTGCACCCTCCGTCATGTGTTATGGATAAAGTATCACTTCCCATATATGGCATTATCTAAGGGCAAAATTAACTACAAGCAGAAGGCAATATTTTTGATGGTACTTCCTGCTGTGGATAATCCGAACCCTAATAAGGGACTGTATGCTGACACCAAGGATGCCTGTCTGAGCTCCATTCTCCAGCATGCTGCTGTTTTCACTATTGGCTTCATCACAGTCCTTGCTATTAGGGGTGAGGGTTGCTTATTTTTAGCGACTTTGAAACTGCTTTGCTATATGTATTCAATGAAAGCTATTTTGCATGAAGAATGAAAGATTCACGTGTTTGAGTAGCCTGTCCATTCACTTTGTTTACAAAGTAGCACACTACTTGTGTGCTTCACCGAAACACCTCCGCTGTTTTTTCAGACTTGAGACATAGCCAAGTGCTGCAACTATCTGAGAAGGGCACTATTGTCTTACAAACATACACCCCGGAGTGCACTACCCTGCTGGTATTAAAATAAGAAAATTGTCAGTGATCATAATCATATATAAATATTTTAATATTTTATGACATAAATGAGAGCAGCACAATAAACCTTGTGCATTGTCTCCACGTGAGAAATGGTGCCAATTCCAACTAAACTGTAGAATGAGCTTTTGTTTGTAATGAAAATATGTAGTTTAGGTAAGGCGTGTAGTTGTCAGAGAATAAGCAATGGTCATATGATGTGTTTTGACCAATGAGTGACTTTCAAGGTTTTTTTATAATAAATTGATTTAATCAAGGCCAGCAATACAGAGATAAGTATAGCACACACAATACAGTGATCTTGTTTGTATTACACCCAGAAGTATTTGAATGTACCTCCCCAGGCTCCCTAATCTCAGTTAGAGAGGCAGTTTAGACTGATGGTTAGAGAACAGAACTGTAAATGTAGAGCCCCAGGTTCAAATCCCACCAAAATCATGTACTCACTATCTGACCTTGAGCTTTAACTTCACTTCCCTGTGCGGTAGTCCACCCTGGGTGTAAAAATGAGGAGAAATAGGATACCACATGGAAAATGGGATGGTGCAGCCCAACTTGACTATCAGAGGCAATGAATGGAGTTACCAGGCTATATACAGTATCTGTGACTTTTTTCCATTTAGATTTATAGGAAATTATCCCAGGTCAGAAACCTCTTTGGAGATTCCCAGACCTCCTTCTTTTTCCATGCAGGAATTCCTTGGATTTCTATACATCTTGGGCCCTCCACTTTTTATGGCTGCATAGCAAGAGCTATGCTGATGTATTGCGTTAAAGGACTCTGGGGGCTTGGCTGTGCCCAGATAAGGACCGTGCAGTATTTTGTTTGCTCTACATTTCCAACTACTGGAGTAGAATCACATATAGTACTACATGAATCAGTACACGTTCTCTCTCTCTCTCTCCCCGTCTCATGCTCACTGCTCATAGTGATCTCTCCCACTATTGCTCATGAACCATCAGACCCACAATCTCAGCAGCAACAACCGTGAACAATACCAACTGTGGATGGTCTGGCCCAAACTGGTGTCCACTGGATGGTCCTGGTCAGGGGCAGCACAGACCCCCACCATATAGTTATATTCCAGCCAGGGTCAGGAATGGGGACTTACAGCTGGAGCAACAGAGACTCACTTGGACAGAACTTGTTTTCTCTTTTCATGCAGTCAGTGGCCCAAAAGATTCTCTCCATGATTCCAACTATCTGGTCAAAACATAAACAACTCATCGCCCCACCTCATCTACCAGTCTCTACCTGCTCTTATCAATCAACTTCTCCTGAGGCTTCCCTCTCTCCCATAATTCCAATATAAAGCCCCAGGTGAGGATTCTGCCTTACTGCTGCACAGGAACATCAGCAGGAAGGGAAGAGGCTGCACAGTGTTATATCAGAGTTTCTGCATGGCTTTCCCCAGTGGTATTTAACAAACAGCCCAAGACATGATCATAGAACAGTCCCGTATCGGTACACTCATCATTCCACCATTACTCATTCACTCAGCCACAAGGCCTCATCAACTATCCACCCACAGTGTGGCCTCACTTTTACACTAGAGCATGAGTGGGGGAAGGGGGTAGCACATACCAGCTCTCACAAGGGGAAGGCATTATTGTGCCTATATATTGGCTGAGCTCTCCTGGGAAACTACATTGTAAAAGTGGTTAAAAGCATGACTCCACTAAAAATGAGATGCTGCATTTTTGCTGTGCTAACGCTACTGAATGAATTGTAAAATGTGTAAAAGCAGAATCCCACTGAAAATGACATATTGCAGCTTAGCTGCCCTATCCTGCTCATCGCATTAACACTTTTGTGCACAACTGCTGTAACAGTTTCTGGTGTGTGTGAGCTCAACCACAGACTTACAGCAAGCAACAGCAGGCCCAGAAACAGCTTTTGAAAGAGGTTCTAATTATTCAGGCAGATTCAAGCCAGGGACATGGTCTCTCCCCTGCCTCCCCCTCCCTCCCTTTCTCTCTCTCTCTCTCTCTCTCTCTCTCTCTCCATCTCCCCACTCTTTCTCTCCCTCCCACTCTCTGACTCTTTATTTCTCCTCCTTGCTCACTATGCCCCCTCACCTCTCTCTCCCTCCTCCCTCTCTCCTCCCTTCCCTTCCTCTCTCCCCCTCCTTCTCCCTCCCCTGTTCTCTCTCTTATCCCCCTCTTTCTCGCTTAAAAAGCAGTAAGTAAACAGTAGTGTTTATTCCAAACAGCCAGTATTAAGCAAGGAATGTACCAGACCTCTCTGATAAAAACTGCAGCTGCCAACTCATCTGAACCTTGAAGAATCAACAGTTTTGTAATTGTGGAGTTAGAGCCAGAGTGTGAACAGTGAAAAAAAGGTAAAAAATAAAAGTCCTACAGACAGCCTTGACCTTTCTATTTTATTCCACCAGAGGGTCACAACATTGCTTGCTTCCAAGTACTAGTTATGATAGTATCAAAGTTCAGTTCATTTTTAAAGCAATCTGTGATGAAAATTGCAGGTGTACCAACCATAGAGCGACACAGTGACCTGGAAAGACCAGCACAGTGACAGATTTTACCTGAAATTGTTGGGTCACTGTGCTGGTCCCTGCAGACACTGGTGGTGCATCTCCCGATGTTCCGGCCCCACCCCAAGACAACTCTGACTTGGAGTTGTATATATAGAGACCAGGGGGTGGAGGGACAGAGCCCCCCTCATGGGTGGGTTAGGGGGGCACTGCCCTCCATGAAAACATGCCAACATCCCTGACAGAACAATGCCAACACTCAGCATTGTGTCTGTCACTGTGAGGGATGTCGGCATCTGTGCTGTTGCAGTGCTATAGGTAAACCAAAACTGCAGGGGCTGGGGGTGGTAGGATTATTGGAGTGCCCTGCATGCCATTTGTAGCTTTATTAACTGAGATCTTAGTTGGAATAATTAGAGCAAAGAATTACTTTTGGAATTGAGGTCCGAGATTAGGTGTGCTTAGGTCAATTCTTTCAACTAACTTCCCAGTTAAAGCTATTTCTGCAAACCACCAAGCAATAACCCTATCCCCCTCCCAGCCCAGCAGTTTATCTTTATCACACAAAGCAGTCTGGGAAGTTTTTTTATTTTATTTTATTGTTCGGCACTGGCACATCACTATATACAAAAGAAGTTCTCAAAGGAAAATGATACTTTGAGGCTCAGGCAAGGAGTCAGTGACTGGAGTCTCCAGGGAGGCAAAAAAACAAATACTGCAGTAGCCCCATGTCATGTAACAGGCACGGATTTAACTTACAGTTTTTACAGTGCTGTGAGCATGAAGTCAACATTGTCATCATAATTGAAGATGAGATGTAACTCTCACCTTATGTCAATGATGGCTCTTATCTTCAGCTTCTCTCTCATTCTCTGTTATCTGAGCAGATGTTAGCAGGTCACCAGGAAACTGATAGAGACAGAACAGAATGTCACACCACAACAATCAAACAAATTACTTCATGGCAGAGACCAGATCAGCAGTTTGTAATGCCTGCAGTTGTGCAGCCTGAACAACATCATGAGCATGCCTGCAAGAAACAGATTACTAGCCAGTTGCTATCACATATCCAACCTAAGCTCCATCTCCAACTCTTACCAATGCAAGATCCCTTCTCCCATTGGGTCTGAGGTGAAGATGGTCTATAGTGGGTGCATTACCTGCTCGTACTGTAAAACACCTTCAGCTACTTTTTCTTTGTTCTGTTCCCCGCTGCTACACCTGCTCTGCCTCCTTGATGTTTGCAAATACCCCTGGCAGAGACAAACACAGAGGGGGCTGGCACACCCCATCCCCACTGTGTTGCTACTTGAAAAGTTCACTCAGCTGGTGCCTATCCTGCCCCCACCCACAGCATGCTGACTCCCTCCCAAGTCCCAACTAATAACTCTTGTCAATGCGGACCCTGGAGCAAGATATGCGTTTTGATTGTCTGTCCTGTGATATGACTGCATGCTTCTGCTTCTCAGCTTCCACTAACAATACAATGGGCCCAGTCCCTTTTCAAATATTGCTGCCCACTGTCAGTACACACCATACCTTACAATATGCACTGTGGAGGGCCTACCTGAAAATTTCTGGATATATGGCCTGGCCAGTTCATCCCTGGCAGGCTATCACACTACAGTTTCAGCAATCTGATTATAATATGAAAAAACAATGGTACTATTAATATAGAAAAATCACTATGTCTTGAATATTGTTGAAGCTATGGACAGTAAAATCCAATAGAATATCACGATAACAGAATCAGCAGTTTACAGCAAGGAACAGAGCTCCCGTATACAACTTCACTTACTGAACTGACAGATGTCTCACTCCAGATGACAGCTGTCCTGCTCTGCAATAGTTCATATGTGGTAAATGAATACCATGACATGGATGAGCTAGACAGACTAAATACCAGAGCGTGCACGTACACAAGTGGTCATGTCTCCATGTCCCTCAACTCTGTGTCAGGCAGTAGTATTCATGACAGATAAATGACTTGTGTCTTTTATGCCTTTTTTATTCAAAATAACTGAAAAACAGAGACAGAAAATAAATACAGCGTTGGGTCATTCAGAACAATCATAGCAATGTCCATGAATTATTGTGATCTGCAGTTCTTGTGTACGGTCTTTGTCATAGTAATAATTTCATACTACCCTTATGTGGAATTGAGCTGTCAAATGACAGTCCATGATTGCAAATAAAAATTATGCTGCATGGTTTTTCATCATAGATTTCACTAATCTATTCTGAATAGATAAATAAATATTAGTATAATACCCACAAATGAAATTACTTTTCTGTTGTCACGTGTATCTACTAAAACACCTATGAGAAGGGTGAGATCTATATAAACCATGGTGCTTGTATGACTACTGTAGCTGTACATTAATATACAAGGTATGTCTGTTGTATTGAAACAGACTAAGTATGGTAACATAGTGGGCTGGATATTCAAACTGCGCCATTCATAGGCGCAAGCCCTTGAGCTGCGCAAAATAGTTGCGCAGGGGTGTGTCCTGGGCGATATTCAAAGGGTTGCGGCTATTGAGCAGCTCCTTTGAATCACCCAACCACAGCCACTGTGCATGGGCGCAGTGGAACTTGTGCCACCGCAAGTTGACAGAGTGGAGCATTCAACTTGCGGTGGCGCAAGTAGCATTGCGCCATGCGCAAAATCACGATATTCAAAAGGTGACTTGCAAATGGGGCTATAATTCATGCAAGGTGCAGGGGGGGCCATTTGCATGTGATTATGTCCCAATTTGCATGGCATTAGCATGTAGGTGCGCCAATCCCCGAGGACTTGCGCCTGGCGCCCTGCCAGGCAGCAGCCGTCGGGGACCGATGCCCCCTGCAGCCTGATCACGGGCATAGTGTACTCCCCCCCACCAGCCTGATCACGGGCATCAATGTGGCTCCCCACCCTCCTCCCGTACATATCCCTGGTGGTCCAGTGGACCGAAATGCCTGATCGCAGGCGGTATTTGTGATAAAAACCACCCCCCTGAACATAGCCATGGTGGCTAGTGTCCGCCACCCTACCCACCCACGAAGCCCCACCACCCGCTCCCCGGCAGCTGGCGGGCGGCAGCATCCCACCACCTGCCACCCGCGCCGCCCGCCCGACTGACTGCCAGTAGGGCTCTGCCATGATGGTGCAGAGCAAAGCCAATGGCGTGCAGCCCATACCCGTACATGACAGTCCAGATTTGTGTCACACATACCGCCTGCGATCGGGCATTTTCGGTCCACTGGACCACCAGGGATGTGACGGGAGGGGTGGGAATTATTATACATACCGCCGCGATCAGGCATTTCGGTCCACTGGACCACCAGGATATGAACGGGAGGAGGGGAGCTACACCTGATGCCCGCATCGGGCTGGTGGAGGGAGTACACTATGCCCGCGATCGGGCTGCGGGGAGCACTGGGACTGGGTTGGGGCCAGCCACAGGTGGCAGCTGCTGTGTTGCACCCTGCAATACAGAAGCTCACCTGTGGGTGGCCCTCGATCACCTTTTTTTTGGTCTAAAGTCCTGCAGGCTAGGTTGGGGTTGCGCCAGAAGAACTCTGCACAGCCCGCTGAATATCGGCTGTGCAGTTTATGCATGGTTCCTCCCTCCAGTTCAGCATGCATTCATTTGCATTGTGCTGTTGCTCAGCATGTTTTCTGTGGCGCAACTGCCTCCTGCTGAATATCACAGAATGGAGCAAGTTTGGACTTGTGCAGGCGCAACCCTATTGCGCATGGCGCAACCCTTTTGAATATCTGGCCCAGTGTGTTTAGGTATTTAGTCTTAACCAGTGTTCAAATTCAACAATTGATACAGTGAGTTTTAATTGTTTGCCCCTGTAATATGAATCACATTAGCAGGCTATCACACTACAGTTAGCAATCTAATTATAACATGAAAAAAATAATGGCACTACTAATATGGCATAATATGAAAAAAAACAATTGTATTACTAATATAAGAAACTAAGTTTCGAATACTGTGGAGGCTAAGGACAGTAAAATCAAATTGAACTTCACGATAACAAAACAGAATCATCAGTGTACAGCACGGGACAGCACCCTCACATACAAATTCACTTACTGAACTGACAGATGTCTCACTCCAGATGATGGTTGTCCTGCTCAACACTAGTTCATGTGTGGCAAATGACTCATACCACATGGATGAACTAGACAGATGTCAGCCATTATAGAAATAATTATATGAAATGTATTCATGTAGCACACATAAAACTACCCAAGTGATACGCATGCTGCAAGCATGATTTAAATGTTAAATTGGAACTGATTGCATGCATGTGGCATGTGTGCAGTAAGTGTGCAGCAAGCAAGTGGTCACTGATAACTGAACACATAAAAGGTGAGTGACTTGCTCAGTATCACACACTATACAAGTGGAGGTTGATGAGATTCAAACACATGTCTTCAGGTTTCCAGGTCTCCTGGCTTGCAGCTCAGTGCCTTTAATCACTAAGATATACAGCCTGCATACATGCAGCTCACTTGTACTTCAATGTAAGTCTGCATACATCTGCATGCATGTGGCATGCTTGCAGCCACTAATTTTTAGTTTTATTGTTCCCCCCTCATCTCAGCTGCATAGTTGAACTGTTGCAGACATACCGATGGAAACAAATGTGGTTCTTCCCACCCTCAATACACACGCTTACCCACAAAACTACTTAATTACTTCAGTCTGGCCTGTACTCCTACTATTTTCTCTCCATAGTTTTGAATGCTTCATGCAAACAGACTTTAAGGGCCAAACACAAAAGTAGCAATAGCTTGACATCCACTCACATGGTCCCATACACACACACTGTAGTGGGCGTGACAACACTGCTCCAGACAACCCACCAAGTATAGATATAAGTCGAGAGTCTCTTACCTGAGTACTGTGGAGTCAGTGACAGGAGTCTTTAAGAGATGATGTCCATAGGTCAGAGTGCTGGGGCATACCTCCTTGAAATGAATGGAGTTATTTTGTATTACTATTTTATACATTATGGTGGTGAGTTGAAGATTAATGAAAGCCATTGTTTGTCGAGGGGTGGTCTTCATTAATCTCCAAGACCCATCAATAATGTATAAAATAGTAAAAAAATACCCCCATTCATTTCAATGGGGGGGCACCCTTGCACTCTTCCTTGCCCTATTTCATAATGTGTCTGAGTGTGGGGATGTGGAGGTCAGCTTCTTGGTGGGGGGGCATAAGTCTGACAATAGTGGGACTCCAATAGTATGTGCATACCATACCACCCAACTGTCCCTGAATGCAAGGTACAGCTTTCTTTTTACCCCTGAAAACTGTTCTGCCCCTCATCCATCCCTCACAGAAAACATGTTGCTCACACAGAGGATGTTCTGTAAATTTAGACTTTATGGCAGGGGCACAATTTCAGATTTCAGCGGTGGGGGAGTCAACAACCAGTGGAGGCCAGGTGCTAGTTAGCCCCTAGATAGAAATCTCTGGAATGTCTGGAACATCTTTAAAAGGTAAAACTTATTTGTTGTGACTGAAAACTGACATGCAGATCAGGAAAAATTAAAATGTGTAAGAATCATCTGTCTATAACCTGGAGCAGTGCATTGGATTTGGGTTTAAACACACCCCATTACTAACCATTTTTTTTCTTGGCTGAAGTTCTAACCCCCCCCCCAGAAAAAAAGTCCCAGTTTCTCTCCCTGACTCCATTCCATTCAATATGCATCTCATATTGGTCGTGAAGCTGCCCAAAGATGCAGAAACATGAAAAACAAATCAATATTTCAGTCCTTCCTCCTTCCCCAATCCCACTGTAAAAAAAAATATTTACCTTTACTTACCCAGTCATCTGGCCAGAACCTGTGGCCTGGCCCAGTGTGCCACCAGCTCAGTTTTCAGTCTGCTCCACCTCTGTCCTTTTGCTGGAAGCTGAATGATAGAACCAACCATTCCTGGTCCCCAATGTGGTCTGCAACCAAGTCTCCTCACCAGCCGATCCCACCCAACCTGTGTTGCTTGCTTCTTGCTTGGCAGTTGCTGTGTCTGCTGCTGCACCTGCACTGATCAAGGCCTATGAAGGCCTACCACAACACTGTCACTGCTGCTTTTAGGCCTAGCTTGCTGCCTCTGGAGGCCTGTGCTGTTTTTATTTGTGAAGTGAGTCTAGTAGAGACTAGGTAGCCTTGTCTAGAGTCAGCTTCTAGCTCACCCCTTGCCCCTTCAGCCACCAAGGGAGACAGAGACTCACTAAGAGTTGACCAACAAAAATATGCTACTGCAGCACTGCTCTTGAGAGTTCAATGCTCACCGACTTCTTCAAGCTGTAGTGTGCAGCCTGTCTACTCTGTGGCAGCAAAGACAGTGTTGCACTCACGTGACTCATGTGCTCTTGCTTGGCTGGAACTCCTCCACGTCACATGAGATGGTGCCACCACTAATCAGTGGAAAGAGTGGACAACACAATACAGACACAGTTGAGTCAGAAGTGCATCTGCAGCATGCGTGCACACAGGCTGGGAGGCACTTATTGTGCAAAACATTAAATACAAATGTAATGCCATTATTGCCACAACATAAGAACAACCTAGGCACAAATGCGATGGGGGGGGGGACTGCTTCCCTGTGCTCTACCTAAATGACACCCCTTCTTTATGGAAGAAATGCATTCTCAGGTGCTAACATCAGTACATGTAAATACAATGGTTTCCACTGTGTTCAGAGGTACTGTAACTCCATGTTTCAGGTGTGTTCCGATCATCGTGAGGGTTAGTATCCCCTTATTTTGAGTGTCCATGTCCCTTATTTCAGTGACAAAATTTGAAGTATGGTGCATGCTTCCAAGGTCCTACTCAGCACAAAGAGTGGCCATAGTGTACATGCTTCATACAGAATGACAAAGGGAAAGTAAGTGAGCTGTAACAGTCATGGAAAAACACATTTGTAGCACTAAATATGCATAAGGGGATTTGCACAGCCCAAAACAAAATATGTGTGGTTCCATGGCTGACTGTATCTTATACATTTAATATAGTAAGCAAACAATACTTTACAAATTAATGGCAATTTATTGACAGAAATGAAAATTTATTAAACAACTTGCAAAATTATTAGAATTAATGAGTTTACCTAACTGTAATGAGAAATCAATAAAAGGGTATGTTGATGAGTCTAATTGCTAGCAGTAGTATGAGAAATCGAAACTGAAGTTTTTTTAGATGAGATTTACACCAGCTTAGTTGCTGCACAAATGGCAAGCATGCAGCATGTGAACCTGATATGATTTTTAAATGATGTTCACACCAGCTTAACTGCACAATTAACCATATGGCATGCATTCTGCATGTACACAGCACACTTATATTTCTGTAAAGGTACCAGAATGTGCATGTACACAAGTAATCATGGCTCCATGTCTCTCAATGCCATGCGTCAAGGAGCCTTATTCAGGACAGATAAAAGATGCGCATCTGTTATACTTTTTTTAAATTAAGAATAATTGAAAAACAGAGACAGTAAACAAATGCAGCACTGGGTCATTCAGAAAATTTGTATTTGCAAGCAGTACTTTTCATCAGCTTACTAAATTTCGTAATCTATCATGCACTACTGCTTTTACACTGATTCAGCCAGTTATTCACTGCACACTACTACACAGTTGTCTGTGAAAGGGCAAAGCACTGCTACCATACCCCTACTGTTCAGTCTAATGTTTCCCTGTATTTCTGTTAGTCTGATTAGAGGGTGAAGGGGGCCACTATGCTTCACTCAGAACCTAAAAGTGAACCAGAAAAAATATTTTATTTTAAAATTAAAAGCAGCACTCTAAACCCAAAAGTGATCTGGAAGTGAATACAGAGCTAGAGAAAAGTGCCCAGGGGAAGGGGAGAACAGCACTGTGGTAAATGGCCAGGATCACATGTGCTTTGATTCCACCATGGAAAGACACAGTCTAGGTATCCAGTCACATACTTCTACAGTGTCTTCTCTCTCCTACATCACAGCAGTACATCTGCATGACTCCGCCCATGTAAATGTAGAAATACAATCAGAAGGGGGAGCAAAACGGGTGATCTTGGTACCTCAGCATTAAAAATACATTTAGAGAGATGTCACCTATTACACCTAAGGCATGATTGTTTGGACAGAGAGAAAGATGAAAACACCATGCAGCCAGAGATTAATAAGATGCTACCTCTACCTGTTGTAGCAAGTGATAGTAGCAGCTGCCCTGCTGATACAGTCTTAACATCCCCTTGTTCTCAGAATTAAATAGAAAGTAATAAAAACTGTCCCCTTTGGCTCTTGCCATCATCCAACACTCCTAATCGGGCCTGTCTGAAAAAGACTCACAATATTTCAAATGCTTCAGTGTAAAGCTAAATATCAGTGTACTCATCCTGAAGCAATTACTGTAACAAAACAAATTTCTGAGAGGATAGCACTGGACTTATAGCCTTTCAGAGCTGTGGAGCACGCTGGCTTCAAAAGGAGACTGAGTTATTTACCACTGCAATACACCATTCCATCCAGAAAGTATTTTTCCACCATTGCTGTGTCTCAGATGTATGAAGCAGTTAGTGTGAAACTAAACAAGGCTTTAAAAGATGCAGTTGTTGGTGGTGTACATCTCACTACTGACATATGAACAAGCTGTAATCCAAAATCATTTATGTCACTGACTGCACATTCAGTGTCACTCCCTGTGTTGACACAGACAAATCCCATCTGAAACTGGCTTATCTTCACATCCAGTATATCCCATAGAGTCACACAGCTTCCAACATCCTGGATAAGCTTAATAGAGATACAGTACTGACTTACACCACAAGAGCTTTCTGTATGTTTCATTATGGCCGACAGTAGTTCAAACATAATGAAAGCAGTATCTGATTGAGGTTTGTGCACATTAAGGGCCAGATTCACAAAGGTCCACCGCAAGCTAATGTACGACAATGGCAG
This sequence comes from Neoceratodus forsteri, assembly GCA_016271365.2. NCBI lineage: Eukaryota > Metazoa > Chordata > Ceratodontiformes > Ceratodontidae > Neoceratodus > Neoceratodus forsteri. The sequence continues at coordinate 318,012,727 of CM057456.1, forward strand.
CTTGCGCTGACCATCCCTGCAACCTGGACCCTGCACCCAATTTAATATTGGAGCAGATCCAGGGGTCTGCGTCCTGCTACTTGCTGTAGTTGTGCAAGGTAGGGCGCAGCTCCAGGTATGCTGCAAGTTGCAGGACAGGGTAGATGGCAGATGCGCCAGCTGAGAGGAGCTATCGTATTCCCATGCCCACCTCCAATCCCCATAAGGTGTGGGTCCTAGCCCCAAGCTCTCTTGACATGCATAACCCTCCCCAAAACAAACACCCTTAACTGCCCTGGTGGCCCAATGGTCCCTCACTCCCCTCCCAGCAGTGCCAGCTTCCCCAACACACACACCCAGCGGGTGAGTTGGCGGCTGGCACAGCCCTCTGCTCACCACCATGGCCAGTCACCGACTGAACTCTGCCAAGATCGTGTACTGTAATAATATGTGCACTGTGAATGACAGCCGCTGTCATTCACAGAGTGCGTATTATTACAGTACGTGATCTTGACACAGTTCAGTCGGCAGCTAATGTGGTGGTGAGCGGAGTCTGTGCCAGTTGCTGACTCACCTGACAGGTGCGTGTGTGGAGGGGAGTGGGGGCATTGCACCATTAGGTGGGGAGGATGGGGGTCATTAGACTACCAGGGAGTTCTGAGAGTGGATGGGGGAATCTTGCCCCAGGGCATGTGGGGGGCTCTCTACATGTGTGTGGGGGGTCTGGGCATAAGGGGGTGCTCCACACACCCATCCTGGCACAGTGGGTGCCATACCTGGGAACTGGGACTTTTGGGGGGCTGTAGCCCACATGTGCTGTAGAGCTGGGGCACAGTGGCAACTGTGGATGGCAAAAAACACTTACACCACCTCATAGGTGGCATAAGTGGTCTTTGACAGATGTCCACCAGGGATTGTTCCTGAATCCAGAAGTGGGACATAGCAGCCACCCTTTGTGAATAGGGTGCAACTGCTGCCTTAAACCCCCTTACACCCTGTCACAAGGGACAAGGGGGTTTTAGGTGCATTGGTGCAGATGGGTGCAGGCAGCCTGCAGCATGTTGCAGGCTGCCTTTGTGAATCCCACCATGACACAGTTCAGAACGCAAGTGCTACTTGCACCATTTTTTCCGACTCAAGTTGCCTTGCGTCCTGATTTGCCTTTTGTGAATCTGGCCCCAAGTGTTTTGTACACTATCTAAATTTAGTCATGCATGTCTTCCTGGAAGAGAACAGAGATACCAAAGCTCTCATATATGGGGCAAAAAAAATGTGCACACATTTCAGCCACTCCTTCAAAACATGACTGCAGGCCAAACAGTAAGAACACAGGCTGACTCCAAATAGGCTCATAGAGGATATTGCAACAAGGTGGCACTCTACATTTTACATCTTCCAACAATTGCTAGAGCAAAAAAGAATGGCTGTAAGACATTACACATTGGAGAACAGCATAGGGGTTGCTGATGTGAATGTTAATTCTTAACAGTGGACTATGTTAGAACTTCACATCAAGATCCTGCAACCCTTTGAACAAATTACTAGGGAAATTAATTTGAAGGGTGCCACACTCAACCAAGTCATCCCACTGATCAAGATTCTCAGATTTCAGCTTAATGCAATCATGGATAATGTAGAAGTTTCAGAAAGTCAGTTTCAGATGGGAGAATCATGTGCCACTGAAAGGGATTTGGCAACAAGAATAAAGGAAAAAGACACAGTCCATCACATGATTAAAAAAGTCAGAGATTATGTAAAATACCACCAACAGTTTAATCTGGTTCAATTTCAGTTGGTTATCATCTGTATCCCCAACCCCTCAGTCGCCCCTGAAAAAAGGGACTTCTAGTCTCAGTGGGCCTACTGGGTCAACACAATTCAATAAATAAATAAATGAAAAACTTTGTGAAATGCTGGAGGCAGAACATTATATTATGCAACAGTACTAGACCCATGGTACTAAATGAAACAGCTCCCACAGCATGACTCCAATGTGTTACAAATCTACAGAGAAAAAAATCCTTCAAGAAGTAGATTCAATTCTGAAAAAAAATCACAGACAAGAGATGTAGCTCCACATCCATTCCTCCTGCACCTTCACAGCCCTCTCTTCTCCAGCAGGCTACAAAACAGTCAGCTGCTGCTATGTGCTCCACTCCTACTAGTCAACTTTGGGGTCTCTTAGATGCTGTTGTCACTAGAAAATTGGACCTCCCTTCTCCATGCATCACTGCCTCTGCCCAGGCAATGGCTTACTATTTGGTAGAAAGAAGTATTGAGTGGAAAGAAGATCCCATAAAATACTTACAATGCAAGGAGCCTGTGTGGTCTGCACTTCTGCAAGTAGCTTTGAAATACATTGTCTCTTCACCAACCAGTGTATTTTCAGAGTGACTCATCAGCTCTGCATGGAATATGACAACAGATAGATGAGCTAGGCTACTGCCAGAAAATTTAGAAAAAGTAACTTTCTTAAAAATAAACCTTTCCCTGATCAGTTACACTTATGGCCTGGAGCCAACAAATACATTTGCCAGTGACCACAACGTTGACTATAGGAAACAGTTGAAAGAGTGATATTTTTTCAGAAAAAGCACTAATTCAGTAAACCCTTCAGTGGGTTACTCAGTGTCTGAACCTGTGGAGGCACAGATTTTGCAGCATATCTTATTGCAATGAGATAATTTGAGGTTGCTCAATTTTTGAAACTATAGTGGCACCATTTTTGCAGCATGTCCTATTGGAATGAATTAATTGTTTGGTTGCTTGAACCTGATGGCACAACTTTTACAGATTGTCCCATTGGAATTAACTCATTTTCGGGTTTCCTTAAACTCATGGCAAAACGTTGCTACATTTCCTTTTGGAATGCATTAATTTTGAGGGTGCTTAAACCTAATGGCTCAACTGCTGCATCATGTCCTATTGGAATGAACACATTTTTGGATTGCCTGAACCTGATGGTAATATTTTACAGCATGTCCTATTGAACTGAGCTAATTTTTGGACTATCTGAACCTATTGGCACCATTTTTACAGTTTGTCCTATTGGATTGAGCTAATGTTTGGATTTCCTGAACCTGACTGCACAATGTTTTTGCAGCGTGGCCTATTGGACTGAACAAATGTTTAGACTGACTGAACCTGATGGCAAAATGTTTACAGTATGTCTCACTGAAGTAACTAATTTTTGCGTTTCCTAAACCTGATGGCACAACTTTGCAGAATTTTCTATTAAAATGAGTTAACTTTGGGGTTGTCTGAACATGATGACACAACTTTTACAGCATGTCATATTGGCCTGAACTAATTTTTGGATTGTCTGAACTTGATGACACAAGTTTTGCAACTTGTCCTATCACACTGAGCTAATGTTTGGATTAACTGAAGCTGATGGCACACATTTTACAGATTGTCCTATTGGACTGAACTAGTTTTTGGATTGCCAGATCCTGATGACAGAATTTTTGCAGCATGTCCTATACTGAGCTAATTTTTCAACTGCCTGAACCAGATGGCACAGTTTTTGTAGCATGTCATGTTGGACTGAACTAATTTTTGGATTGCCCAAGCCTGATGTCACACTTCTTGCAGCATGTTGTCCTATAGGACTGAGGTAATTTTTGTATTGGCTGAACTAGATGGCACAATTTTTGCAACATTTCCTATTGAACTGAGCTAAGGTTTGGAAGGCCTGAATGGCACCTTTTAATATAATCACTGCATGCCCTGACTTATAGTTAATGTTTGCATTCCCTGAATATTCCTTTTCAAAGCAAAACCAAAAAAATGTTATCTTAATTCATATTAAGCATTCCCTTATAAAGATGAGCTGTTAATAGACTGTAGATTGCAGACTTGACAACAGTGCTGTTGTTGACCTACCTGGCATTGTCTCTCCTCTGTTGACTTAATAAACTAAAGTCTCTCACCAGGCTTAAGATGTACCATAGCTTCCTCCTGTTGCAGACATGTCCTCCATTTTCAAAACCAGCTTGTAATTATGCATGATGCTGATTGATTTGTCATCATTCCTGAGATGCAAGATCAATTATGATATAGAGCTGACAGGACAACATTAAGCAGGAATAAAGGTAATTGCAGTGTGTGTCTTGAAAAGACAAGCCTATTACCATTACAAAACCCATCAAGCAACTTGACAGTTTGGATGATTGTAAGGTGAAGGACTTCATTACAAATTAATAGAACACAACTTCCACACTCATGGTTTGCAAAGAAATACTGGCTATGTACAGTGCAACCAGCCATGATGCAACACAATAACTGGCAGTAAATAACACATCACAATATAGTGTATGACAAAAATGGCCTAATTTCCATTATACAATGGCAAGAAAGAATCCTGGTCTCTGATTGGTCAGTCTGGGACTGGACCCGTGATGTTATCCCAGCACAATATCATGGGTCTAGTCTCAGCACTGTGAACCCATTTGGATGCCCACCACCATGATGACCATTTTCTCTTTTTTGCATCTTCTCTTAAGAAACAAAAATATTCTTCCACACTAACAAAAGCATTCTTTAAAATTATATTTTTTATTCTGTATTACAACAAGCCATTGTATAATAGCAATAATGCCCTCCAGGGTGTGTGTTGTACGGGGATAACGTCACGCCTCCGGTATTGGACACTCAGCCTGCGGCCTCATGCCAACCACCTGAGGTGTGACGTTATCCCAGCACAACACACACTCTGTCGGGCATTATTGCTTAATTGAATTGCACTATTCCCTGCAATATACTATAGCTTTTTGCAGTAATGATGCAAGGTGCTCTGTTGAATCTTTGCTGGTGCTGCTGTAGAAACTCTGTACTTCTTGGTACAGTATCAGCTGCTATTGCTTATCTGAAATAATGTAAAACAAACAGGCTCCAACACATAACATTGAGAGGACATATATAACTGAATAAACACCACAGCACAATCTTATGAGATATGAGATTTAGGCAAGTGCCAACACATTATGAAAGTGCTGTTATAGCCAGCCTGTCAGCACAGTGGTAGTGGTGCTACTCGCGACGCCGGCAACCTGTGTTCTGGAACAAGTGCAGGGTATTGGGGGCCAGCCAGGGGGAGTAGGATTGAGCATCCTGGAGGATGCTCTCCTCCTCCGGGGAGGGAGTCACTAGCTCTGCTGCTTCACTGCTACCTAGGTGACCACAAGTGGTAGATCAACTGGAGAAGCATAGTGAAAGGGAAGGACACAAGTGGATGCCACTCACTACACATGGTTGCGTGCGTGCACATGCACACCCCCTGTGCCAGCAACTGAGAGGGGTGAGGACCCAGAAAGAAAAAGTGAGAAAACAGGCCCTGTCAGGATGAATACCAGCTCCTCACAGGCCCAGCACCAGCAACATGGCACTCCCCCATCTGGGACCTGGTCTGTAAGGTTAGAAGCTCAGCCCACTGTCCCCCCTAGCCCATAGCCCCCCAGGGTTGGGAAGAGGCAACATGGAGGATGAAGTGGATGGTAAGCCCACAAGAAGCTCAGTGACACAGCTGGGGGAGCTTGTATAAAGGTGAGCCAGGATCCGGGGGGGGGGGGATGAAAAGTTCTGTTATGAATTGTACATTGTAAGGTTTCAGCACTGCTAAAAAGCCACTGTTGTAGTGCTGTTTAACACTGATGAAACCCCAATGGGTGAGCCCACACCAGCTCAACACATTCTAATGTTCAAAACATATTCCCTGGTAGTCTATTGAACCCCCTACTCTCCCACCCCCTATTGCCAATTCAGTTATGTGAACATATTCCATGGTAGTATAGCAGACAACACACACTCCAAATAATTGCCCAACTGCCTACTGACACAACAGCTCTGGACCCTCCACAAACACTCACCACACAGAACAGAAAGTCAATACAACTGCCCAGGAAGATGTAGAGAGAAAAAAGGTATTTCAACAGTATTCATGATGGCTTTGTGAACATCAGGTGGCAGGAGGACAAGATGGTGCATGCAGTGGTGTGTTGCCTGCCATCTTACCTACCAGTTGTCTGGGTTTTTTGCACTGTGTCTGTGGTAAGGGGAGGTGGTGAGGAAGGTCTTGAATGGGCAGTTCAGCAGGGTGGTAGGCAATCTTTTGGAGGTGGTTCACTTGACTACCAGGGAATATGTTTCACATAACAGAATTGGCAACCTAGGTGTGTGGGGCCACCACACTAACAAAATAAGTTTCACATAGCAGAATGGGCACTCCAAGGGCTGCGTATGGATGATAATGAGCACACAATGGGCATGCTAATTGCCCCTTATTGCCTTGCATGCCCAATGTTTTCATTAGCATACTAGTGTTGTCTATGGCCCAAAGGAGTCATTGTGGTATTCTGATAAGGCAGCACTATCTTATATGTTAACTAAGTGATGAACCTCAGCACAACAGCACTGAGAAAAGGGTTGCCCAAAAAGGACACTGGCAACAAAGCCAAGTTTCCCAAAAATACAAAATCTCACACACACACACACACACACACACACACACACACACACACACACACAATGCAAATCATCATGAAAATTTAGGCTAGTTTTGCTGGAATGCATGATGCCAAAGAGTCTCTCACACAATCTATAACACGTTTGCTCCTACACAAGATTTATCAGTGGGTCTTGTCTGTGTCTCACCCCTGGGGAAAATGAGCCAGCTCTAATGTGGTCTTACAGGTTTGGGTCATGGTGGGCCCAAAATATGAAAGCAAGCTAAATAGGGAATGGGGGAAAGGTAACATTGTTTAACCAGAAGTAGCACACTAAGCCAAAGCTTGTTTCCAAATGTGACCTGAGAGCACAAGGAAGTTAAGTGACTCGCTCAGAATTATACAGTATGCACCTAGACAGCTGTGGGATTCAAACCCAGGTTTCCAGATCTTCAGCTCAGAGCCTTAACCCACTATGCTATACTGCCTCCTACAGAGAACCTCAGTATGAAAGCACTGAGTCAAGGATTACCTAAAAAGGGCATTGGCAACAAAGCCAGGTTTCCAAGACATACAAAATCACAAATACCCCCATCATGCAAAGCATCATGGGATGTATATTCAGACCATCATGAACGTTTAGACTGGTTCTGCTTTAAGCAGGAATGCATTACTGCCAAAGTGTCTCTAATAGAGTCTGCAAAGCTTGCAAATCTGAAAACCTGGCTTTGTTGACAATGGCCTTTTGGGTAACTATTGCATCAGTGTCTTTGTGCTGAAGTTTTTTGTCTATTTAGCTCGCTTTCTTATTTTGGTCCTACCATGACCCAAATCTATAAGACCACATTAGAGGTGGTTCATTTTCCACTGGGGTAAGATACAGATGAGGCATATATATGTCTGTTCTTCCCTTTGCAGATTGTATGAGAGGCCCTTTGGCACCATGCATTCTTCTATAAAGCAGGACCAGCCTAGGTTTTTATTTATATCCCATTATGCTTTGCATTGTGGGAGTATGTTTGATTTTGTATTTCCTGACTATCTTATATGGTCTACCCTGTGAGCCATATCAGAAGTTGCCCATGTCAGTGCATATTCATTATGTGCTGTACTGGCAATGATCCATATTCAGTTACTGTAATACACTCTAAGTGTGCTAACTGTCTGAAAGTCTGCCACACACCAATACTGCTCAAAATGCCAAGCACTGATCAGGTCTGGATGATGCAAATGGCCAAGTTCAACATGTGTCCTTCATACAGTGAAAATGGAGCAGTACATAGGTCATTGTAAAACAATCTCCATTGAGTTTATAATGATAAACAGATAATGACCTGTACTTTTCTTTACCTGCCTGCTACTTTGCTGTGCTGCTGCCTTAGGGGTGAAGAATCACCTGAACAACCCCAGAGACTGTGACATCTGGGGTCCACCTCTCCTCATTCTCCTGGCTGGTGGCAGTTATCAGAGGTCGGGAGGGTGGACGGTGATGTGCTGTGGGCCAGGGCAAGGCTACTTTAAAAGCAGAGCTACCAAGTCACTGAACTGTACCTGCACATTTCTTCAACTGCCAGCTGCTTTGCTGTGCTGCTGCCTAACGGGTGAAGAATCACCTGAACAGCTCCACAGACAGAGACATCTGGCATCAACCTGCCCTCCATTCTCCCAGGTGCTGGTAGTTGTTTGCAACATGGACTGTGATGTGCTGTGGGGGCAGGGCACAGCTACTTTCAAAGCAGAGCCACACTAGTTGCTCTCCCCAGAGTGGCTTTCTGCATCAGTGGCTCCCGCAAGAGTGCCAGGAGTCATCAGTAGGAGTCTACAGTAGGAGGCTGATGGGAGGCTGCTTTCCTTTTTTTAATTTATTTCTTTTGTGTTCTTCTATGTGTCATTTACTTGTTTAGTTTACCTATTTATCTTGTTTATCAATTGCTTGTAGGATTTAAAATGTGGGTATTGTTATGTATATTACTAACTCTTCCTTCATTGTGTACTAATTCACAACAGAAGGTATTTGGATCTGATGATGAATGTTCTTTGGATATTTGTTCTAACTTATGCAGAGAAACTTTATCAGAGACTTTAAATTTTTCAGTTATGTTGTCAGGGCCACATTTGATCTATGATAAACAACTACCGCAATTTTTTTAAAGTATTAAATAGGGAATTATGTGTAACCAGTTGTTTTAAGGTAAGATGAGGAAATGAGAGTAAGCAAATAAGAAGGACCAGTATAATTAGTTTTCAAGTTTTCAGATTAAGAAAAATGATCTTGTTACTTCTGCTTTTGTCACACAGTGTGCATCCACCACCCTGGCCCTATGGTTCCATCCTCTATTTACATCCCGTCTTGAAGAAAGGGGAAAAGAAAGACATCTCTAATTATTGTCCCATTGCGATATTCTCTGTCCTAGGAAAAATCCTAGAAAAACTGGTAGCCTCCCAAGCTACTGAATATCTATCCAAATTTAAGCTGCTCTTGTCCAACCAGCATGGCTTCCGCAAAGGGCATAGTGCCACCACTGCCCTGCTCAAGTTTATAAATGATGCTCTTAGTGCAATGGACACTGGTTTTCTAACAGGAGCTGTATTCATAGACCTCATGAAAACCTTTGATCTGGTTGATCATCCTCTTCTGCTCTCCAGTCTCTCACGTCTGGGTTTTTCATCACAATCTGTGTCCTGGTTCAATATCTACTTCACAGACAGATTGCAAGTTGTGAAATTCAATTCGGCCATATTGGATCCAGCATTCATAAATATTGGTGTCACCAAGGCTCCATCCTGGGTCTCCTTTTCTCTACCTTTATCAACCATATTACCCAGGACACCCCTCACTGTTCATCTCTCCTCTATGCAGATGACCTTGTTCTGTACTATAGCTCTAAAATCATTTCAGAGATACAGCTTAACCTCTCCCCTGTCTTTCATAATATTCAGGCTTGGTTCTCCAGGCACAAACTCCTGCTTAATGTGGGAAAAACTCAGGCCATGGTCTTTGGCACTGCGGCCAAGCTAAGGTTGGTGAAAAGTCAACTCAGTGTCTCCTGCTTTGATGGTTCTCTACTAAATATGGTAAGCTCCTTTAAATACCTTGGAATGATGCTTGATGGGTCCTTTGACTTTGACCAGCATATCATGTCCACATGTAAGGCTGTGAGCTCCAAAATCAAGATTGCTTGTAAGACAAGTCATATCCTGATACCTTCTGCCGGAATGGCTATTGCTAGAGGTATTCTGCTCCCCTCTCTGACTTAATGGAGCTGCAACTTATATTAATGCTTCAAAGGCATCCTTACACAGATTGAACACAATGTATGACTCCATCTGTTGCTATGCTTCAGCATCCTTGCGACTCAAACATCGATGTCAGCTATTCTCCGACCTAAACTGGCCTTCCCCCTCAAACTATTGACTGATCTCCTTTGGCACGCTGGTGGATAGCATTATTAGAACCAATGTCCCAGCATCTCTTGCCTCCCTCCTTCCTTCTTCCTCTGAACTCCCCCTATGGCCTCTGGTCACCGATCAATCCCTACTCCAATTGCTGAGATGCAAAACCATCAGGGGAAGCTGTGCTTTCTTCTGTGCTGCCCCCAAACTCTGGAACTCTCTTCCCTTAGATGTCCAGGCTGCAACTAGCCATCCCTGTTTTAAAAAAGCTTATAGGTCTCACCTATGTAATTATATTCCTTGCTCATGCTTTAATCCCCCCTAACTTCTTTACTATCATCTCCACATCCCCTTACTCCTGGCCCTCATCAGTTTTCTGCTGCTACTCTCATTTACCACTTTTTGGTTTTGTTAAATGGATTTTAGCTTTTACTAGCTTAGCTCCTATGCAATGTATTTGTTTGATATGCCTATGGCACTTCCCCTGGGCCTGCACTAGTTTCTTATCAGTCAAGTGGTTATGGTTGTCTACCTTATCCACTATTTGTACTATGTCACTGTAAATCTGTATCCTACTGTTGTAATCAGACTGTTCTTTCACTGCCATTGTATTCCGTTTAACTATACCATGCTGTTAGTGTCAAAAGTCACACCCTACCATTACCTTGTACTGTACTGTTTATGTTTGTAACCTCCCAGGTCATGTCTGAAAATAGTCATTTCTATGGCTACCACACTGACCCGGTAAACAAAAACTAAAAAAATATTTGATGTTGTTAATCCTGTTCCAAATTTTCAAAACAACAATGCTTCATTGAACATTGTTCATTTATACATTCACAGTTTGTTGGCAAATTGGGATCAGTTTCAAATCTGGATGGCTATTAATAGGTTTGATATAGTAAGAATTATGGAAACTTGGCTACACGATAAAATAAAAAACAGTAAAATCCAAATTGCTGCGTAATTTTTAGAAATGATAAACAAGGTAAAAAGGAGAAAGGTTGTTGTTCTATGTGCAGGATTCTTTAGCTGCTGTAGAACCTACACAACATAGTCTTACTTTTGGATGAGATTTTTTAGCAATTAATCTTTTGCTTGGTGGTTCAAAGAATGTAGTTCTGAGTGTGGTCTATATGCCACCCAGCTGTCAGGAAAAAGGCAGGGAGGTACTTTTAACAGTTTCTAAAACTTTCCCAAAAAACAGGGAGTGTTTAGTTCTCAGGGATTTTAATACTAATTGGACCAATAAAAGTTCTGGGGCTAGATATTCAAAACTTTGCACTAAGAGCAAACTGTCTGCACTGGTATTGTGCACCATTTGCACTCCTGTGCCATATTCAAAAGCCTGATTAGCACAGCCAAACCGGAGTAACGCCAGACAAAATGACAATATGTGAACTGGGCAAAGAGAAGGGGTGTGTACCTGAATACAGGTGCTATGCTATATTCAGCATGTTAACACTACGCAAAGTGAGTTTGTGCAACACATACTGTAGTGTGGTGCAAGTTACCACCCAGAAAAGGTAGTCTTAACACTGGGCAAAACAAGAATGGGGACATGGACACAGCAGCAACAAGCAACAGGGCTGTATGCAACAACATCACCATGGTGCATGTGATGTCTCCAGTCACTGGGCAGGAAAAGAAGGCAGAAGGCCAACCTGGGCCACTCCATACACCAAGGAAGAGATATGCTGCAAACTGATGGTACCAGCCATGAGTCCCAGCATGCTACCATGGCAGTGCTCATGACACCTTCATCTGGCACCAGTCCCAGCTCTGCCAGGCAGTAGAGGGTGGCCTTGTACCTGATGGATACCACAGCACATACATGCTGCACTCAGAGGAGGGAGGGAGGGAAGGAGGGTGGTGAGGGGCATGTGTACAGGTGCCTGGGATGCACCACATAGTAAGTGGTGCCACAAGGCTGGGATCATAACCACAGTGCATATGTTCCAGTGACAGGAATGCCCCTGACATCATTGGGCTTGTATGATGGCTTGTGTATGCCCCACAGGCACACACTGCACACCTGTACATGCGCTCCATCACACATGGAGACTACTGTGACTGTCAATGGTATCCATGCTTGGGCTGTGCTTGACAGCAGGTCACAAGTGACCATTGTGTTCCAGGACTGGTATGGCAAACACTTATCTGATGTGTCATTACAATCTCTAAAAGGCTTACATGTGGGGGCCTGAGTGATAAGTCTTATCCCTACCTACGGTATGACTAGCTTTGGCTGTCTTTTCTTGTGGCCATGACTGGCATAGATGAACAAGTAGAGATGCTAGCCCTGGTGAACCCCCCTACAGGGATGTATGATGGTGTCCCCCTACTCACTGGAACCAATGCCCACATGTTTGGGAGGTTAGCACAGTTGTGCTGAGAGAAACGAGATGACTGACTGGCTGGGCAATGAGAAGTCCAGCTCTGATCAAGAAAGCTTATGACCTGCAGAGGCAAAATGTGGCAGAAGACCAGGATGAGCCCATTGGAATTGTCTGGAAGAAGGACCCTGATTCCTTGGTATTGCCACCCAATACTCAGTGTACTGTTCAAGGAGAAGTCCATCTTAGGAGAGATGTGAAAAGTAAAATATTAATGCTGGATGCACCAGGTGAAGGAAACTTGCCGGAGGGGCTAATGGTAAAGCCTAGTGTCCTACTTGCCCATGCCCATGCCTATGCATGCTGAGTGATGGTCCATATTCGAAATGTGTCAGATCGGGAAGTCCATGTCTACAAGGGATGTACGCTGGCTACAGTACACTGCACAGACACAGCAGTATTACCCAGTAACAAGCACTAGGGTGGAAAGGAGAAAGTGACCCCAGATCTATTTTATTTTGGTGATTCCCCCTCGGGTGCTGAGTGGAAAACCAAAATTAGCAGGAAACATGCCCAGAGAGACCAAGTGTTCTCATTAAAAGTGTAGGATGTGGGATGTGTCCATGGTGCTGAGCATAACATATGCCTGCATGATGACCGACCATTCCGAGAGAAGTCTGACGCCTTACTCTAGCTGACATAGATGATGTTATGAGGCACCTACAGGAAATGCTCACTGCTGGCATTATTCAAGAATCAAGAAGCCCCTATGCATCCCCCATTGTAGTTGTGAATAAAAGAATGGATCCATGAGGATATGTGTGTGGATTATCGGACCCTCAACCAACAGACTGTCCCCGATCAATACACCATACCTGGCATACAGGATGCCCTGGACTGCCTGAATGGGAGTCAGTGGCTCTCAGCACTTGATCTTCACAGCGGATACTATCAAATTCTAATGGCCCTGAGGACCATGAGAAAACAGCATTCATCTGTACACTGGGGTTTTATGAATTTTGAGGATGCCACAGGGGATTTCGGGCACCTCCGCACGCTTTCAGAGATTGATGGAGTGTGTGGTAGGGGATATGAACCTGATGGAGTGCCTAGTATACTTAGACGATGTCATCGTATTTGGGCACATGCTGGAGGAGCATGAGACCAGACTCTTCAAAGTTCTTGACTGATTGGAGGAATTTGGCCTCAAGTTATCCATAGACAAGTGCCAGTTCTTTCAAGCATCTGTGAAATATGTGGGGCATATAGTGTGTGCCGACGGGATACGAACATACAAACATATGAGTGTGCCAGCAGAAACAGACCACCTGGTCTATCTAAGTCTGCTCAAGTGTGCAGCTAGCACCCCTAGCTTTGCAGCTGCCCCAACACCCTCCCCTTTGACATCCCACTGCCACCCCTACCTCCTCCACCCTCACTCTCCCCTGTTCCCTGTTCCATACCCTTTTGAAGCTGTTCACAGATTTAGATGATACCACCCATTCTGGTAGGGTGTTCCATTTTGCTACCACACTCTCTGTGAAATAGTATCTCCTCATTTCCTTCCTAAATCTTCCCCACTATATTCTTAGCCCATGCCCCCTGGTGATCCTCCCCCTCCTTAACTTAAAAACCCCATCTGCCCCATCCTTATTGATTCCCCTCAGATACTCGAATGTCTCTATCTTATCCTCCCATCCCTTCTATCCTCCAGGGTGTACATATTCAGGTCTCCCAGCCTGCTGTCATAGTCTCTCCCCTCCATTCCACATATCGTCCTTGTTGTCCTCCTCTGCACCCCCTCCAGTAGGCTGATATCACGCTTTAGGTATGGCCTCCAAAACTGCACACAATACTCAAAGTGCGGCCTTATCAGTGACCTGTAGAGGGGCAAGATCACTTCTCTTCACCTGGACGAAAACCCCCTTGCTGTGAACCCCAGCATTTTGTTCACTTTTGCAGCTGGCCTGAGACCTGTGGCTTTCGCCAGCCACAGTCTGACCCCATCTGAGTCGAACTATCTGGTCCACAAGTTGGAATTCCTTGCTCTAAAGTGGGCAATAGTCCACCAGTTTCACGAGTATATTTATGGGGCAAAGATATTAGTGAAGACTGATAATAACTCTTTGATGTAGTGCAGACCTCTGCTAAGTTGGACTCCACTGGGCACCGGTTGCTTTCTGCCTTGTCAACTTATGATTATGCTGTTGAATACAGACCTCGACTGAATCACATTGCTGTTGATGCCCTGTCATGGAGGCCAAAGTCTAAGGACAATTGGGTGAGGTTGTCTGAACCCTCCATTAAAGTGTTATGCCAAAAATTTGATAAAGATGAGCAACTGTCTGCAGACACAGTAGACTGCCTGGTGGATGTTTGGGGCCCCCGATACCTGCATACTGGCTGCCTATTACCATTTCTCTGCATTAGATATTAGTGCACTGCCTCAGTTTGATAATGACAGTATTTAGTGGGCTCAATCCCAGGACCCTATGATTCAACCCGCATTTGATGCCCTGCTTGCGGGGAAAGATGTGCCCAAGTTGCATTCCACCGATTTGTAAACTGCTTTACTATTCAAGGAAGGCACCAGGTTAAAATAGCATGATCGATTATTATACAGAGAGACAGTGAATCACCGAGGTCAAGTAGAAAAGCAACAGTTGGTCCCACCCACGACCTTTAAACAGATGGTATTGAGGTCCCTCCACAACCACTTGGGACACCTCAGTGTTGACTGAACTCTAGACCTAGTACGATCTCAATTCTACTGGCCAAAGATGGGGCAGATGTTGAGCATCATGTAAAGACCTGCAGTTGGTGCCTACAGAAAAGAGCCCTGCCCCAGAAGGCTGCCCCAATTGTCAATATCACTACAAGCGCCCCTATGGAGTTCATTTGCATAGACTGCTTGTGCTTGGAGCCTGACCAAAAGAACATTGGCAATGTGCTGGTGGTAACTGATCATTTTAATCAATATGCCAATGCTTTTCCAACCAAGGATCAAAAGGCCTCTACAAAGGCATTTTGTCATAGTACAAGGGCGGTTGTATGAGACTGACATAACAATGGCGAGTGTTTATCTGCCACCAGGAGCATCTCCCTCACTACTGAGACAGTTCTTTAATAGACTGCTCGAAAAGCAAAAGGGGGTAATGCTGATAGGAGGCGACTTCAACTTAATAATGTCTTCACAGAAAGACTCCACTTTCCCTAAACAACATAGGTTTACTCCCACTCAAAAACTTTTAAAAACCCAGATACCTAAGATGGGTCTTACAGATATATGGTGCCATTTTAACCCCTCTGTGGAGGGACACACTTTTGCCTCCCCCAGATTTCACCCATTAGCTAGAATAGATTATTTTTTTTTACTTCTACAGAGCCCTTAGATATGATCCAAGATATATCCCTGGAAGCTTGCCTCCTCTCAGACCATATACCTCTCTTAATTAATGCAGGATTAAACAAAATTCATAAAACAACTTTATGGAGACTGAATTTTTCTCTTTTGAAGGATCCAGTGTTTAAAACCAGAATTGTAGATAGCATCACACAAATCTTAGAAGAGAATGCAGTCCCTTCTATTTCAGCTACTATCCTCTGGGATACTCTGAAGGTTGTGATTAGAGGAGAGATTATCTCTTATTCCTCCAGACTAAATAAACAGAGAGAATCCAGATGCAAAATATTACAAGATAAGCTACAAGAATTACGACACAAGAAAGAGAGAGGGGAATTTCACAACTTGAGCTTAGACAAATTCAGTCCGAATTACAATCCATTTTAAATCATAAGATGCAAATGTCTTTATTATATCTTAAAAGATACTGTTATGAGGGAGGTCCTAAAGGTGCCCGAAATTTAGCTAGATGTACTAGAGGATTTAAGCAGACTGCCACTATTACAAAGATTGGAGACCCCTTAACAGGAGATATTCTTAATAAAACTCCTGCAGTTCTGAAAGCATTCCAACAATATTATGCAGATTTATACTCTGATCCTACACCCCCCTCCCTGGAGGATATAAAACATTTCTTGGCTCCCCTTAACTTCTCACACTTGTCTAAATCCCGGCAGGCTTCACTTCTACGCACTATGTCCACTATAGAGATCCAGAAAGCAGTTAAAACTTTCAAAAACTTAAAAACACCCAGGCCCAGATTGCTTTGAAGCCAAATGGTATAAGACGTTTGTTTCAAAATTGATCCAGCCGATGCAAAAAACCTTTTTTAGAGGTTCAGGATGGAGGTGCCCCCCGTCCCTTTTGGTCATATGTGGCCATCTCAGCTATACTGAAACCAGGTAAAGATCCATTAAATTTAGCATCATACAGACCCATTTCAGTTTTAAATAATGATTATAAGATATACAAGGCAATATGGGCCCATAGGTTAGAGACTATACTGCCTACCCTGATACATCCAGATCAGGCAGGAGTTTTACGCATGCGTCATACTGCAGATAATGTACAAAGAACAATCCAGTTGATGGATTATATGGCTAACTCAGCTGCCCTCTCGGCTTTAGTCAGTTTAGATGCCTGTAAGGCTTTCGACAGTGTATCCTGGAGATTTTTATGGGGAACACTAGTGTCATTTGGGTTTCTGAAGTTTGTGAATTGGCTGGAGCAGATATATTCTGAACCTAGGGCTTATATAAAACTTAATGGCGGTATCACACCTCATATTAAGCTACAGCGAGGCACTAGACAGGGATTCCCCCATCACCTTTGTTATTCGTCATCTATATTGAACCATTGGCTATGATACTTAGAAAATAAGAAAAAATTGAGGGCATTCAGCTGGGCAATTAATCTTGAAAGTTGGCTTTATATGCGGATGACATTTTACTGTCAGTATCGAATCCAGAGTCCTCTATTCCAGCAATATGGGAGGTACTTGATTCTCCGGATATAAAATAAATTCTTCTAAAATGGAAGTTCTCCCCTTTCATTTCTCCCCCTCGTAGACACCGAAGGGTAGTTTGCCTCTGCGCTGGAACAGCATCAAGATAAAATATCTAGGCATACAGTTACCATACCAGTTAATGCATCTCACTATGGTAAACTATGAACCTCTAACACAAAAAATATAGTCTGATCTACATCAGTGGTCCCAACTTCATTTATCAATATATTCTAAGGTGGATCTTATTAGGATGAATATTCTTCCAAGGCTGCTGTATCTTTTTCAGACAATACCAATGATGCCAGATGGAATGTACGTTCCCTCCTGGAATAAGTCTTTGGTGAGATTTGTCTGGGCTGGGAAAAAAACTCAAATCAAGTGGTCCACATTAATGTTACCAAAAAATAAGGGAGGCTTAAATTTGTCTGATCTTCAGATGTATGCACACGCCACTGTGATAGCTCGAGTTTTCAACTGGAATAATCCAATGTATGACATACCCTGGAAGAATTTGAAATTCACCGTTAATGGGGTGAGGCAGGGGAGTGAACTTTTACAATTGTTATATGTCCCAGTAAATAAAAGACCTAGACTTATTTATAGTACAAATTCTACTATGGAGACTTGGAGGAGAATCATCCATTTAAGAGAGCTAGAACCAGTAGGTCCCTAACTTAATCTATTAAATTTCAGAACCAAATCTCTTACTTTAGAACAGGAGGGTACTTTGGTTCAATGGAGACAAAAAGGTTTTAAATTTATGTTCCACTTGTTGGGCGCCAAGAAACTTACAATCTTCCACAACAAGACATTCCAATTTATACAAGCTTAAGAGAGGGTATTGAACATAAAGGACCAGCCTTTAGTAGGCTTCCAGATCCCCCCCTTCATTGTTTAGTTTAGCCATGACCACTGGGAGAGGTCAGATGTGGCCCCACTTTATGGGACTAATACATAGGGGTTTGAGGGAATTATCAAAAAATTCAACTCAGGGAATTCTGAATGCCTGGAATAAAGAGCTTCCACTCCAGGTATCAAAGGAGAATTGGGAAAAGTATACTAAATTATCAATGGTACTTTTGGGAGCCCCCTATTGGTGAGAATTTGCCTGGAAAGCTAGAAATAGATTTTTCTATACAGCGGCAAGAGTGGTCAAGTTCTCATCAAGGGCACCAAGCAATTGCTGGAGAGATTGTGGAGAAATATCTGTGGATCAGTTCCATATTTTTTGGGCATGCCCACAGTTAGCAGGTTACTGGAGAGATGTTTTAGGGGCATTAAAAGAATTGGTAGATGCAGAAGCTGTGTTGACCCCTGAGCTAGTATTACTCTCAATTCCGCCAAAGGGTCTACCAATACCCAGAGGATCACTATTAATCACATATATGCTGGCAGCAAATAAAGCAATTACTAGAAACTGGGGGAAGAAGATGTCTCCAAACATACAGAGCTGGTGGGGAATAATGGGAGAAATTTATGTATTAGAGAGATTAACAGCTAAAAGCACAGATAAATGGTATGTATTTGAAATTAAATGGAGGAAATGGATTCTATATATTTCATCTTTAGGTCCTACTTTTGTACCTTAGAAATATATTAGCCCAGATGATGGTTTCTGTAAATGTCTTAGTGCTCATTATATGAATTGCTTTGTAAAATATGTAAGTTGCCCTGAGAACTTTGACTAATGTATTGCTACATATCTGACTGATGTAATCATGTGCTGTCTTAACTTATATGCTGTAAAAACTGTCCTATGAATTTGCAAATGAAAATATAATAAATATAAAGTATAAAAAAAGGCCTCTACAGTGGCCAAGGTGCTAGTGGAAAAGTTCTTTGTCCATTATGGTGCTCCCCAACATATGCATTCTGACCAAGGCAGAGACTTTGAAAGTAGACTAATCAAAGAAATGTTAAAAGTAGACTAATCAATGAAATGCTCTCCCTTTGGGGGGTGCAGAATTCCAGAACCACTCCCTATCACCCTCAGGGGGACACTCAACCAGAATGCTTTAACTGAACCCTTTTGGACATGCTGGGCACTCTCCATCCTAAAGACAAGCCTAAGTGGAGTCAGCAGATTAGCACCTTGGTACACGCTTATAATTGCACCAAAAGTGATACTACTGGATTCTGTCCCTATCGTCTCATGTTTGGAAGGAAGGCCCAGCTGCCTGTTGATGTTTGCTTTGGGATCTCTCTGGATGGAGTTTGAGCCGAGAATTATTTGCAGTACATGCAGAAACTGAAAGATCAGTTGAACCATGCATATCAACTGGTACAAACTATGGCTGCCAAATGAAATCTTGCTAACAAAGAATGATATGATCAATGAGTAAAAACCCAAGAATTGTTACCCGGAGATCTCATACTAGTGTGCAATTTGGGACTGCATGGGAAGCACAAAATCACTGACAGGTGGCACCATCTTCCCCACATAATAGTTGGTACACTGGATGACCTGCTGGTGTACAAAGTGCACCCTGAGAATAATCCTGGAGTTGTCAAGACCATGCACCACAATCACCTACTGCCCATCGGTGAAGTGATCATTGATGCTGAACCAACACCCGACACTTCCCCCGGGCCGGTGACTGATGCTTCTACCAAAAAAAGACTGTTCAGCTCAACCTGCAGAAAAGAGGGAGAAACGGAGCTTGTAGGAAGCTGGAGAGCTTGTGGTCTTTTGGAATCAATTTTAGTAATGTTGTGCTCTCAAGTTATCCTTCCTGATGTTGTTTGAGTTTGAGCATTTTATTCATTTCTTTTATTGAGCACTTTAGGTGAACTGGCATTCTAGTTCACTGCTACTTGCTCATTTAAAAGCGTTCTTTTATCCTTGATGCTCATTGCAAGCTTGCTGTGGTAGTTATTGCTCCTTGTTACTGCTGAGATATGGCAGGTGAACATAGTTAAAAACAACTGAAGCAACTGCTTATATATATCGAGCTTGAGACTGAGCATTTTTGAACTTTGGCCTAAGAAATATCTAAACCTACTACATTAGAAGTAAGTAAGAACTACATTAAAGTAGCCTATTTAAATTTTAAAACTGAGTGTCTGAATTAAATGCAATTGAGTATCTTATGCTCTGTATTCTTCTTTGTTAATATAATTACCAGTGTTATAGTAATTTTGTATTCATTATTATATAGCTTACGGTATTTATGATATGCAAATGATGATTTTCTGGTATGCTTCTTGATTGATATTTATATATGGGACCCTGTTTAGCCTTGTGTTATATCGCAGTGTCAGTAGCTCAGTAGGTAGCACACTCACCTCTGAGACTGGGAGATCAGAGGGCTGTGGGTTCAGTTCCCACATCTGGCACTTGGGTTAATATCCCAGTACTGACACTGTAGTGCAGCATGAGATGGGTGCTGTAGTTCTGAGGTGCCGTCTTTCAGATGAGATGTTAAACTGAGGTCCCATCTGCCTGGATTGTTGGTAGTTCAGGTGGATGTTAAAGATCCCATGGCACTTCTTGAAAAGAGTAGGGGAAAGTTTTATTGAAACAAGAAATCAGGTAACATGCAGTAAAGAAAACACAAGAAAAACAAAACAGGTAAAACTTAAGGCAGTATACAGCAGAATTCAGGCCAAAAAATGGTGAAAAAAGAACAAAAAGAAAAAAGAAAGGTTATAATATTAAAATAACAAAGTCCTTTAAGTCACAGGTGCATCCGAGTCCATTATCCAAGGTAGTGCTTTCCAAAGAGCAAACAGACCAGGTCCTGAATGAGATACCCATTCATGTGCATCGACAGCTCTTAAATCATTCACAATTTTTTTGTTCAATTTCTAAATACGTACATATTTTCTGCTGTAGGGTGAACTGACATCTCGCCAGCCAAATATGCCATTTAATTATAACAAAAATTAAATTTAAGGTATCAGTGTTCCACAAAGACCATTGAGAGGGGAATTTCCATACATAATCATCGGATAAGAGACAAGTTTAAGCAATGGCATACCCCACTTTTGGGCCAGAAAAACCCACCATAGTCGTATGAAGGGACAATCAAAAAATAAATGAGAAATAGTTTCTAATTGATTAGTACAGGATGGCCTAGAACACATTCTGTCTTGAAACTGTTTGTGTTTATGGTTTGATTTAACATTGATTCGCTCGTGGCAGGATAACCAATTGAAGTCCCACATACGTATAGGGATTCGCACACAACGTAACAAAATAATCAGAGAAGGGCAATATTAGGCTGGGCATTTTACAAAAGGAGATTGTGTCTCACAAACAGAGGAAAGTAATTTATATACAGGGCTTTCGCAATTAGAAATAAGCATTTAAGGGTGACTCGCCAGTGTTTCAGGCGTAGAATGTGTGCCTCACATAAGGTGGCGTGTCTCCCGAGGTACGCAAAACACACAGGGAATTATGTTCCCATTGGTGAAACCAGAGTTTACAAGAGTCATAGAACCATGCTTCCCTTCCCTTCTGTGAATTGATAAAAAGTGGTCTTAAATTTGCCGTGAAAAAAATACTAGAAAAAAACAAAAGGGGGTTAGTCATGTTAACATCGCCTTCTGTGATGGGTAGATAGGTGATATCCCATTTTATCGGGTTCAGCCTGCTCCCCCATAATACCTGAAAAAAAAGGCTAAGAATCGCCATCTCCAATTGTTTTGGAATCGGAAATATGTAGCTAACATAACGAAACAGTGAAAGTAAATATGTCTTAATCAAATATACTCTTTTTTCTTCCCAATCTGACCCCTATTCCAGGAAGCTACCTTCAAATGACCCTGTTGCAGTTTAGAAGTCCAATTATAGACATCAGCGTCCCTAGTGCCAAAATAAATCCCTAATATGTGTACTGGGCCATCTACAATCTGTAATGGGCCAATGTTCCTTGTCGGCGTATTATTGGAACCCAGCTGTATACCAACACTTTTTCCAAAATTCAGATTTGCTCCTGAGTATTTACCAAATAAGGAACATTCCTTTAAGGAGGCCATCACCGAACTCTCATCCGCCATCAAGAAGCAGATATCATCTGCATACGCAATGGCTTTGTATGGCGCAGTCAGTGCAGAACACGAGATTGCATGTATCTGTGGGAGCATGTTCATGCGGCGGAGCAAGACATCTAAAAACAGTACATATAATAGTGGGCTCGCAGGACAACCCTGGTGGATGCCTCTCCGGACAGGTATCATAGGTCCTACCCAGCCATTCACTACTGGCATGACCGTGGCTGTCTTATAAAAGTTACGTAACCATCGGATCATGACAGCCGGTATATTTGAAAAATGGAGTGCTTACCATAAAAAAATCATGGTTCACAGAATCAAATGCTGCTCGCTGATCCACTGAAATTATAAAGCCAGAGGTCGAGTCCGAGTAACCATGAGAGAACAATTCACAGAGCAGAATCAAATGATCCGAGATGTTCCTGTTGGGTACAGAACAAGTTTGAGCAGGATGTAGAACAGTTTCTGCTATACCAGATAGACGCTTAACTATTATTTTCATCAATATTTTAAAGTCAGTATTTAGCAGACAGAGAGGGCGCCAATTCTCAAGAGAGTGGGCTTCCCCCTTTTGTTTGTAGATATAGAGCAAAGCACCAGTCGTAAATTCCAAAGGGATAGTCTCACTGATTAACAAAGAATTTAAGACAGAGGTAAGTTCGACAAGTAAGTGTTCACGCAGAACTTTATATAGAGCTGCCAGGAGACCATCTGGACCAGGAGTTTTACGTAAAGGCAGAGAGGAAATTGTTGCTGACAACTCCAACATTGTAATGGACCTGCATGCCATCTCCACCGCCTGTGTCGAAGGGATAGGGATCCCTAAATTCTCATACACGACAGTAGGGTCATTTATGTCAGCAGGAAGGGGGGAAAATAAGGCAGTCATATGACTAGTAACTATCTGTTGGATCTCATTTTGGGTGGAACATATAGTCCCCGTAGAATCTGCAAGACGTAGTATCATCTTCTGAACAACCTGACGAGAGTTCGATTCAAAGGGACAAATGACCTCCCGTGGTCCGGTAACATGATATTTGTGTTGATTGTACAATTGCAGTGATTGTCAGGATTGAAATTGCAACATGGCCGCCCGTGTCAACTGAATTTGAAGGGAGAGGTCATGTCCCATTGTATATGACAAAGAAAGAAGCGATTGGAGATGTGCTCTTCTTTGTAAATAGTCCAAATATTGGCTCCTACTTTTCTCACGACTATATCTTTTTAGGTAAGAAATCAAAGTATGTTTTGTATCCAACCACCACTGTATCGGGTCATCATAACATATAAACACAGATTTGCATGCCGAAAGAAAGGACCGGAGGGTTGGTAAAAACAACTTGTCCTGCACTAAGGAGGTGTTAAATTTCCAGAAACCCGGCCCTTTAGAAAAGGGGGTCACAGTACCAACACCAACAGAAAGCAAGCTATGACCCGAGAAGGCCACTGCCCGCACCTTGGCTGAGATAATCGGCAAAGTATGGGACAAAAAGACGAAATCAATGCGGGTAGCTAATTTACCCTTGTGAAACGTAGGGGTATGTTGGTGCCGAAAAGAAAAATAAGCATCAACTAAATGGGTGGTGTGTATTAATTTTCCTAGCTCCTGTGAGTCACAATACAGTTTTTTAGTAGTGGCAAATGAACTTTTATCCTGAAGAATCAACCCACAGTTAAAGTCACCAGAAAACAAAATTTGAAATGAAGTGTGCAGGTAAGGGCGAATCAAAGAAAAAAGGGCTATACGAGCTGTCTTAATTTGTGTTGCATAAATGTTAATAACCCGATAAGGGCAGTTACCTATGATAAAATCCAAAGCCAGGGCTCTACCGAGTACCAGATCAAACAGTTTCAAAAGACAAAAGTCAGGCATATTTATCAAGATGCCAAGGCCTGAGCAGGGGTCCTGACCTATAGACCAAAATGAGGGGCCTAAGAGCCAGTCATTTTTCGCTTGTCTGATCTCTTGAGTCATATGGAGTCTTGTATCCTGCAATAAAAAGATACCCAATGGTAAAAGTCTTAAAAAAGAAAATACTAATCGCCTCTTAAGAGCACATTTCATACTATTAACATTAATAGTGTGGCAAGTAAACTGTGCCATTGAAACGAAAGGAAAGTAAGAAACATCATACTTTTCTCTTCCCAACTACATCTTTCCCTTTAAGTCTGACCTTAGCTTTATGTTTCTGCGAAAGTCCAATACCCAGCTGAGGTCCTGTGTCAGCAGGGCCATCAGAGAGGGGAGGACGCCACCGAGGATGAGTCAGACTCACCACCTGCGTCGTCCGAAGTCAGTTGGAGCAATTCAAAGGAATTCGACAGGGGTATGAGTATGGGTGACAAGGATTTCATAGGGGGCGGTGAGGGCCGAGGGGCAGTCCTCAGAGACCTATGGCGCATACCTGTAGTAGGTTCACGGGGCAGTGGCATATTACTAGGACCTGGAACAGAGTCCACATCACAGGCAATCAGTCTGACATTCTCTAGTCGGGGGGGTTCGGGTACCGATAAGGGTGCAACAATCTTATCAGGTTTAGGAGTGGTGTTCCGGGGGGGTGCTGGCATTAGGGGTTGCACTGCCGAGTCCCCTGTAACAGACGGGGGGTTAGCCACAGAGGCACATAACCGTGCTTTCTGTGCTTGTGTAATCACAAAGCATTGGTCAGCACCACCATCATGGTCATCTTTAGCATGGGCAGCCCACAGACAATTCTGCAACAGATGACCTAACTCTTCACACAGGTTATATCTACTAACATTCTGACAATGAATCCCCACATGTCCCATTTCCCCACAGTTATTACATTTAATCTTGTCACAAACGCTACTAAGCTGTGAGGGATCCGCACATCTATAGCAGGCCTTCGGTTGACCAGGATAAAACAAAACTCCCCTGTCACATCCTAAAAAAAAGGAATTGGGCAGGTGTACAGGACCAGAATCATTGATGTGTAACAGCACCCGAAACCTCCAACCCCCTGTCCAAATGTTTTCAGTGTCCAGAATGGCCTCAGGTTGGCCCTGCACCGTGCAGTGCTGTTTCAGTCAGTAGACCACGTCCAAGATGTCCACACCTTCATTTCAGAACATAACTGTAATGAATTTGAAGGCAGGTTTTGACAGGGGGATGGCTTGAAAGGGGGTCCATAGGGGAGTACTTTTCAAAGCATGGTATCTAGACCAGAATCATTCAAGTCCACGAGACGTCTGAAAACTGACATCGAAGGAAGATTCGCCAGAAATATGTATCAGGGCATATACCTCATGAGCAAAAAATTTTAAAGAGTCCTTCAACAGGGATCTTGCTATGAATACACGATCCGGGGGGTCAGGTAGTCCACCTTTATAAAGAAGACGTACAGCATTATGCCATTTAGCAGCCACAACAGGTGCCTTAAAGAGAGAAGAAAAGGAATGTGGCATTCTTCCCTGATCAGGGAATGGTAGACCAGGGTCTGTAGCTTTAAAATCCATTGCTTCCAATACAACAGAAGCATTAGAAGTCACACTCTGTAGAACTGTTAACACAGGGTTCTGGGTGAGTGACAATTCCTCCGGTAGGCTCAAGGGGGTCAGAAGAGCTCTGCAGTTCCAGTCCCATCTGTTGTTCCTCCAGGAAGTCCTCAGGTAAAAGGGAACGAATAGGGGATGAACCAGAAACCCACTGTCCCTTTGTGGGTTCCTGTACCCATCCAGCCCCATGCAATGCCTTCTCTACCGACCAAATAGGCTCAGTTCGGGGCGGTATCTCCAAAAAAGACATAAGGCTGTCACTTTCCAGTGTTGCGCGGGGAGGATCTTTTGATGCTGTCACCGAGCAATTCACCAGCTTCTGCGTGGGTGGCCGAGCCGTGTTGTTAAGTGTATGGGTCGGCATTTCAGTCTGCAGTAGCAGCGGGACCAAGGGCATCCCAGAAGAAAGACAAGATGGTACAGTTACTGCCGGGGGGCGATCCCCCACCAAGACCAGCACAAGCAAAGGTGGCGTGTCCTGCCGCATCACCCGTAGAGTCTCCACAGCTCGGCACTTTACCAAGCGCTCACCAGTCACAACATTTTCCAGGCTATGTCGGACAACAGGCTGCAGCAAATCCAGCCTCCCTGACACAGAAATGGAGGCATCTCCTCGATCTCCTTCTGGACTATTACATCGTGCTGGGGGAAGGAAGTCACAATCCACTGAAGCATCTCCAGGCAAAGTAAGTACTTTCTCACTTACAAGTTCATCCATAATGGTCTCTTCATAATCGGAGACAGGAGCAGAGACCAAGTCCCCTGCCTCACCAGCTAGCTCAGCTGTAGACACAAGAGTGTCCGCCATGTTGGACAGAGTACTTCCCCTCTGTCAGAGTAGGGGAATTTCCCCGGTGTCCTGGCCAAATTTCCCTCATTCACTAAAAACACCACCAACAGCTTAATCTGGTTCAAGGTCAGTTGTCATTCATCTGTATCCCCCTCCCCTGGGTCATGCCTAAAAATAGGCAGGATTTGTCTAATTCACTTACCCAGTCAACAAAAACTAAATAAATAAAAATATCTTGTCCTTTAGTGCCTACCATTCTACCCACTATTACAGGGAGCAGATTAAGACAGGAAAAGTATGGAACTGGTTCTAATTTAAATAGAGACTTGGATCGAGTGGACATTCACTTGCTTATTGTTTCAGTTTATTGTGGACAGAGGATAACAGTTTTGCTGGAGAAAACTGGAGAAGCTGGAGGTGAATGTAGCATTTTAAAATGTATTGAAGGACTCTTTGGCTAAAAGAAGAAGAAGGATAAAACCTGAAGAAGAGAGTAAATATAAGCAAAATATCAATGTATAGCACAGAACTTGTTAATTGTAATGTGCATTTTGTAGAGTGTATCTGGGGTAATTTTATACATCTTTTTAGTTTTGGTATTCTGCTACATTGGGGTTAGAATTCCCTTAATCTAGAGGCAATAGTAGGTAACAGTAGATGTAATTGAGGATAATTAACAGACAAGGGGCTTAATTGATTGCTTCACCTCTATGCCTGGATTTAGGGGAAATATAAGGAGTGAGTAGAATAGTCAACAGATGGGGGGAGGGGTCTGATTGCTCCATATCACTTCTACTTTATTTCTAAACTTGCTGGTTAAATTGTGTCTTCGGATAGATTATCCTGTCATACTATCTTTGAAGTATAGTGAATCTTTTTGTTCTTTTTGTTAATTAATGAGAATTATAGTGTGATCATAAATAAGCAGAAAATCATCAAAATGCCTGTAGAAACAAGAAGTGGAAAGAATAATACCTCAAGTGATTTGGGGAAAAGCCAGAAAGTAAACAGCAGAAACGGAAGGGTAAAAAGGGAGGAGAAGAAATTGTTAGAATTGTATAAAAGTTGCCATAATAATGTGATTGATGTGCATAATTCAGAGAGAGAGAGCTAATGAAAGCTGATGCTGAAATGAAACGTGCTGATGGCATGATTGATAATTTGGAAAAAAAGGAGGTATGGCACATCTAATTTGGATCAGCCATTTATTTGGGAGGTATTAGGGAAAAAAAGAAAGGTGATATTAAGGAGGGTATTAAAACATCTGAACAGAATCAATCGTTAGTTTAGCCTAAGTACAGCACACTACTCTCAGCACTGGAAAGAATTAGAAGGGAAACATATACCTTTGAGTTACAGGATAATGAGTTAATAGAAAAAGTAAATAAGGAGGTATCCAGAACTGTTGAAAGTATTAAAGAAACAATAGAGACCAACAATGGAATGGAACTGAAAATTGAGGAAATTAAATAATTATGACAAGGGAAAAATAGTTTGTGTAATTTGTTTGAGCACCAAGTTGAAGTAAGGAAAGAAAGGGAAGAAAGGGAAGTAGGGGTACTTTGAAACTCCAACATCAGCATTGTATACAATAATACAGCATGGGAAAATATCAGTGGTGAAAGAACTCCGTTAATGAGCCCTTGTAAACTGAAAACTCCACCTTTGAACACATTAACCAGAGAATGCATTAATGCACTCAGAGATCCATTATTGGATAATACCATGATTTATGAGCAGCTACTGTCATTTAAACAAGATCTTTCATTTATAAAAAGGGATTTGTATTGATAATAAAATTACGTTAAATGAGTTATTAATAAGAGAGCAGAAAAGAGATTTGGAGAATGTATCTACCCCAAATGAGGAAGGGTTTGAGGTGAACAGGAGGTGGAGTTCACCTTTTTGTACTCTTCCAGCCTTAAAGACAGTAAACGAGGATAACAAAGGAGTGGATGAAACAAAAAGTATGACTGAGTCAGAATTAGTGACATTACCTGGAAAATATAAAGAACAGGATAGTGTGATTGTGGAAATGAAATCTAAATACCTAGAACTCTGGGAAAAGGGAGTTGAACAAAAACAAAGAAGAAGTAAAAACCAAGTTAGCAATAAAAAATATCATCCATTACAAAAAGATCTTAAAGCTACCCACAATACTCTTAATTCCACAAGTACAGATATAAGTATAGATATAAGTAATTTTGGGAGGAGTTTGTTAAAGGAGAAGGATCTGAGTTTAGGAAGAAAAGAAGAAGAAGATGAATATACTACTACAATTTCAGCAGAACTAGAGGAAGAAATAGGGAAAGGGAATGTACAAGAGTGACCTGAGATGGAAAGTGATAGGAAGATATTAATACAAAACAGGGTGGAAAATCTGAAAGGGAAACAATCTAGAAGTAAGTTCAATAAAACACTTAATAAAGGAGGGAAGAAAAATGAAATAAAGATGGAAGTAAAGAAAGTTAGGTCATCAAATAATAATTATTAACAAAAGTTAAGTCAAAGGATTGATAAAAAATAGAAGGGAAAAGTTGGTAGAAAAAAGAAAGGAGGAAGCAAGAGTGGAAAAGATCAGAATAAGAATCATATAACAGAAGTAACAAAGAAAAATGAAGTTGAGGAAGTGGAGAATGAAGTAGACGAGGCTTCAGTAACGATTAATATAAATAACACTGGAATTCAAGATATTGAAATATTAAGGGAAAAAGATAGAAAAAAGATGACAGACTTAAAGTATTCTTATAAAGGATGCTAGACACAGATTATATGCTACCAGTGTACAATGTTAGCTTAATACCAAATGAAACAGATGTAACATTTAATAAACACTTGAAAGAATTTTTGAGATCAATATTAAATAAAAACAAAAATAATGATAATTTACTTGAGCAATTGAGTGTCATTAGGCCAATAAAAAATTTAGATCTAGTACTTTTGGTCTCTGATCAATATTATATTTTAAAGGCAATTGAAAAACAAAAATATAGCGTAAAGCTGTTAGGGATTGGGATAGAAAGTGTTATAAACATCAAAACTTTATTCCCAGACTATTTCAAAGACATGGGAATTAAAAGAAAAGATGTTAACGTGTGTATGATATCTCTATATGGAACTGGGGATTTTTTAAATGAATCCAAGAAAAACTTAAGATTTAAAATGGTGGACTTATTGTAGAATCTCTTGAAAGATAAAGATTTAAATAAAAGAATCTCTAAGGTTAAGAGATGGGAAAAAGATGGACAGCTGACAATATGGAAAGTAAATGAGCAAGAATACTTAAATATTTTGGCAAATGCAGGAAGTTGGATGATTTTGACATCCATATGGCAGGTGAAGGACTGGAAACTTGCATTGCTCATAAAGAGATATATAACAATGATTGGTTAGGTCTGGTTAAGACAGCAAATAGATACCAAATATTGCAAGAATTAAATGAGGATTGACAAAATAAGGAGAATGTAATTAATGAGTCAAATAAGCAGGAATCCAAATACAATATGATATCATGGAATATCACTGGCTTACAAGAAAAGTTAGCAGATCCATCATTTATGCATTATATTTTGAAATTTAATTGCATTACAAGAATCTTGGGTTAAATAAGCTGTTTTCTTGAATGGTTACAATGTGTTTTACGAGGCTGCTAAAAGTAATAAGAAGTATAGAAGACTACCTGGAGGGTTAATAACATGATGTAAGATTTTAGATAATACAAAGTATACAGAAATGGATATAGACTTAGAACACATTTTAGTAGTTCAACTGAATTCAAAAGAAAGATATTATACATTATTAATGTATATTTTCCTCTGAATGGTTCAAATATGTAGGATAAGAAGATATAGGAAAATTGGGTTCCATGACTGGACAATACAACATTAAGGAACCAGAATGTGGAATAGTGTTAATGGGGGATATGAATGCAAGGGTGGGCCTTGGCCTTGAGCCCACTGATGAAATCATATGGGCATGTGCAGCTCGGGAAAATGTGCAACTAAGAATGGAGAGGGCAACTATGGATGTAAGATGTGAAAGAGGGAAACAACTAATATGGGAAATGGATAACCATCTTATGGTACTAATTAATGGAAGATCCTTAGGAGATTTAAATTGAGCCTATACCTATATTGGATCCAGAGGATCATCTTTTATTGATTGTTGCTGGTGTAGTATACATATAATCCATCAGTACTGGATCTTAGAGTGGGGCATAGAGCTGAGAGTAAACATTGTCTCTGGAGATACTTATAAACCTGGGTATAAATATGATATACAATAATAATAATAATTTACAAAGAACCAAAGTTAAAAAGGGATTAAATGGGATTTAATAAAAAATTATTTGTCAGGACAATTATTACATGATATGGGTATAAGAGAAGATATTTTAAAAATAACTGAAGAAGATAATGTTGTGGAGTCATTTCAGGAAATAATGAATAAAATATCTAAGATCTTACTTAAGGTGAAAATACATAAACCAAAAAGTGGTAGTAGATGGTATGATAGTGAATGCAAAGAATATAAATATAGGATTAATAAGCTAGTAAAAAGTTTGCAGAAGGAACCCACTAAAGAGAAGACAAAAAGTCTTAATAAGATGAGGAAAGAATATAAGAAGATTATGAAATAAAAAAAAAATATAAAAATGAAATCTGGATAGAATTTGCAAATACAGTGAGGCAAAGGAATAATAAAAAAATTTGGAAGATCACATTTGGATGGGAACAACACATGGAAGAAGTGGAAAATTATATTGACTGAAAAGCTTGGGAAGATCATTATAAGAATTTATTTTTTAACCATGTTGTACATGAAGAGAACATCATTTGGGCTTCTAATAATGATTATTTCTCTTTCTTAGAAAGAGAGATAGAACAAATTATTCAAAATTTAAAACCAGGCCCTGATGGGGTGCCTCAGGATATAATTAAGATGACCCAGAAGTTTGGGCTACTACCTTAAAATTACTTTATAATTATATATTAATGAAGGGAGTTATACCTCTAACCTTAAAAGTCAACACAATTGTGTAAATGTATAAGAAAGGAGATAGAACTAAACTGTGTAATTATAGACCAATAAGCCTTCTAGAGTCAAGTCAGAAAATGTTTACCATGTTCCTACATTCAAGAATCATGGATTGGATAAATAAAAATGCATTAATAGATGAAGCCCAGGCAGGCTTCATTCCAAATCACTTTACTATGGATCAATGTTTTACACTGGCGCACATAATACATAAATATATATACATTAAAAGACAAAACTCTTTTGTGTCTTTATAGACTTAAAAGCCATTTTTGATAAGCTAACATTATCTAAACTCTGGGAAGTTCTGGACAATTATGGTATGGATTTGAATATGCTTAACCTACTAGAATTATTATATGAAAATAATACTACCATAGTAAGATATGATAAAGAGGCAGATACCACTAAAAAATGTACTTTGAATGTTAGCTTAAGACAGGGATGCATCTTTTCCCATATATTGTTCAACTTATACTTTAATAAAATATTGAAGGAGATGTATGATCCCAAGTTATACATGCCCAAGGTGTCGCTAGGCCATGTCTATATCTTGCCTATGCAGATGATGTGGTATTAATTTCTTCAAACTTCTTGGGAGTTAAAAGGAGCCTGCAGAAATTCTCAGAAGGATGTAAGAAGGCAGTAATAGAAATCAACATAGAAAAAAACAAAATATATGATCTTTAATAAATATCCAGTTCAACAGGGGAAAATGTGAGTACTGAAGTGTAATAATCAAAAAATTGAACTGGTAAACAAATTTTGTTACCTAGGAATAGTTGTTAGCTTAAATTTTAAATGGCAGGAACATATAAATTATGCAAAAGGGAAAATAAAGAAATTTTATCCTGTGGTAGACAGATTTTCATATAAATATGGGGGCAATCAGTTAAAGGGAACTTAACTGCAATAAACACTAAGGTTAAGTCTCAGCTGTTATATGGAGTGGAAATCTGGAGATCTAGTACAGTAAATAGCTTGAAGGCTGATATGAATAAAATCTATAAAAGATTACTGGGGCTACCAGTAGCCGCATCCTCAAGCTTAGTTAGATTGGAACTAGGACAGCCCAGTACAACACAGTGTGTAGAACAGAGACAATGTATCTATTGGTTAAAGGTGCATACTAAAAATAAGAGTCTTGCAATGAAAAGTTTGGAGGAATTACTGACCTATAATCTCAGAGGTTTTGTTTGCCCCGATATGTATATTTTGGAGAAATTGTTTAAGCCTTACAGTCTATTGGAGTGTATCACTGAGTCTTCTAGGATACCTTTAATGATCTTGGAAGAATAAGTTAAAATAGAATTAGAGATAAACATTTTAATTCAGAAATGGATCTGGTAAGGAATTGCAAACTTAGTAATTGGTTGGGGGAAAATAAAAAGAGGTAAATGGGATTAGAATTGTATCTTTCTGAAATACAAAATCCCAAAGACAGAAAAGCAATTACCAAACTTACATTTGGATACATAAATAGCCAAACTCTGAAGAAGAATTACAAACAGTCAAAAACAAAATTATGTGTTTGTGGACCTGGTGATGACACTCCATTTTACCTTCTTAATTTATGCCCACTGTATAGATATGAAACAGAGAAGATTTTATTTGATGTATTGTAAGACTTAGATATGGAACCAAGCTATCAGTACAATTGTTTGATGAAAACAAAAAAATGTTGCTTGGTTAGAGAAAATTGCTAGGTTAAGTAGGATATTTGAAAGAAAGCAAATACATGTTATAAATATCTAATAGATTTATCATTTGCTTCCTGCTATAGGATTTAAGACTGACTTTTTAAGCTGATGGAATATAGAAGAAATATTTATATTTATATCAAAATTATTTTAATTTGTATAATGTATGTTATAACCCATGTATGAGCTGTATTAATTAATGGCAAATATTTTTTTTTACATTGTAATGACAAATTTTAATTTTGTTAAGCAATAAACATAAATCTGACTAAACTGAGCCAGTTGTTTCATGGCAATCCTCTGCAGAATCATGGGGATGAATCTGGGCCTTCAGAGCTGCCTAATCCCCCAGCTTCTTCCCTGGAACCAATGCCACCTGAAAGTGAGGTCCAGAGTATTACATCTGAAATAGCAGATTCCTTGTGCCTACTGGAACTGTTTAAATTACCTGAGGAGGAATCTGCTGTAGAAAATCCCCCTGGTGACACTCCAGAACCTGCAGAGCAATATGACAGTGTTGACAGCACCCCTTCAGTGCCACAAAATTCAATGATCCAAAAGTTCCTTCAGGATGAGCAACCTGGGCCCTCTTCATGAGACCATAATGAACAAAGTATTGTGGAAGCAGAATCTGCCATGCAAGCAGCTGATAATGTTCCTCTACTGGAGACTTTGCCCAGTGCAGAGGTACCCCTTTCTACTGAAGAAGAGACTGATGCAAATACTGGTACTCCAGAGGCTGTACCTGTTTCCCCAAGGAAGTCTGGGAGAGCAGTTAAACCCGTAATACGTCTAAGCTACGATTTCCCTGGAAGATCAGTTGATCTTCCTTTAAATGTTGTCCACAAGGGTATCTATGATTCAAAGAGCTCACCACCCAAACTGAGCCTTTCTGCTACTTCCAAGTTGATTGTCCATCCTTCAGGACATGGTGCTTCTGCCTGTCTAGCCCCAAGTTAGCTCATGGGGATGGAATCCCATCTATGTTGTTTAGAATGCAAGAAACTATAACATGAATGAATACAGTAATATTATTGTTTGAATCATAGTGAAATCATTATTGAATGTATGAAAACTGCATAACTATTGCCATTATATATATATATAATCATATGTATTAACTATTTTGGATACGTATACTAATAGTAATGAAGCATATATTTTGTGTAAGTATAATGTCTTCAAATAATGTTGTTGTGAGCATGGACTTGACATGGATAGCAAGTTCTTTCCAGGCAGGGAAGGGTGTAACCCCCTACAAATGGGGAGTTCCCAAAAGCCTTCTTTGGGTGTGCTTAAATGCCCACTGTCAGGTGGGAATTCTGTGTCTTTACAGGTGTAAAAGTGCTTGCATGTGAGTGCCCTGTTAGCATCCATGCCTGTCCCTTTAAGAGACATTATTTTTGTAGTGTATAATTAATCTGAGTAGGGGTTGAGTGTTTCCAGGCTCGAGTCCTGCCCGGGCCACAATAATATTGCTCTGTTCTGCCATCGCCAATGGTGCAGAGGGAGCTCTGTTAGAACTGGTAATTGTTTGCTGATTAGCTGCTCTAATAATAATGGTATTATAATTCGTCTAACCTGCCTTTCTTTGCTCATGGACATTTATATATTGCACCAATCAGTACCTTTTGGGGGACTTTAAAATGGAGTCTGTCCCCAGGGGTCTTGTGGGAGTGAATTTCTGTAGGAATTGTTGTTTTTTCATTTTGGCACCTAAATGGACCGGGAGGGGGAGCCCTTGCTTTGACAGACAGATGAATCGACCAACCAAACCCTTTTTGGATCAGAAGGAGGACCCAGTGCTACCTGCAGCTGAGAGTCAGTCTGAGTTTTGAGTTGAGAGAGTGAACTGCTCAAGAAATTCGAGCAGCTGCTCCTGCATAGTAGCACAGGAAACTGGTGGAAAGGCTGTGTTGGCCTGCCTGCTTCATCTTCCCTTCTGAGGGATCTGCTAGTGAAATTAAATCGGAGGGAATCCGAACTGGCTTGTGACCAGAAATACCAAATTGTGACTGCCCTGTTACCTTAAGAAGACCAAAGATTTGCTTCATGTGATCGCCCTGTCAGAAAGCCTGAAACCACCACAGAGTGTATGGTTTGCACAGAGACACTGTGATTGTGACCGGACTGTCATCCGAACTGTGGTATTGTTTTTTATTTACTATAAGTGTGCTGAATGTTCTTAGTGGGTCATGATTTGGTTGCCCACTTTCCAATTGTGTCATGCTTGCTGGCAGCTGAATCCAGTGCTACTGGACTGCCATCCGAGTTGTTCTCCTGGCCTGGGCTCTGCCACCTTGGCCCAGCCAGCTACTCATGCTGCAGAGAAAACTACTGATGAGAGACCTGCCTGGGGATCAGTCCCCTGCTCAGCATCATGTACAGGAATGACAACACGGTAAATTGTGTGGGTCCTGCTTCTCCTGGCAAATCAGCAAGTCATTCAGCAGTCTCCATTTCGTCCATCCTGCATCCTGTACTGGGTAGCATGAGTAAACACCAGGGTAACTCCCTTCAACATCAGTTAAATCCAAGTGTGTCATCTGATTTGATTGTTTTGTTTGATTGCCATGAACTGAGCCATCTGGCTCCAGATTACAAATTACTGTATATGACTCTTTCTTCCCATCATTAGGGCCCCGACCAGCTGTGATGCCGGCCTACCCCAGGCAATGCTTCAGGCTAGCCTGCATCAACAACTGGGTACTCAGAGTGTGTGTGTGACTGTGTTGAGGGATTCTAAAGTGCATGCCTTGTAAACTGATTGAATCAGTTGCTAGACCAATTAACCTGATTACGCCCCTCCCTTGTTCAATCCCCCTGAATAAATCAGATCTGACTCCTTTTGCACTTAAACTGTTTGTGGTGCATCTCTGTAGTAATAGCTCTATACTGTTTTTGCTGGCTGTGTCTAATCTTATTTTAGAGGGGGTCTCCAGGGTCAGACAGGTGGAACTAGCCCTGGTGGCAAGTGCAGTCAGAGTGGGGATATATTTGTGGTTTGGGGGCTATTGTACCTGTACATTCTGTTCATTGTTTAGCCACTAGAGGGGAAAGGGGGGGTCACAGTGTCCTGGAGGGTTGTACCCAGGTCCGCTATACTACCACCAACCCTGTCCTCCAGGTGGAGGCACCCATTTTCAGTACCCAGGCACCTTAACCTGCAACTAGTCATGCAGGCAGGGGTAGTAGCCCTTGGGATAGCGCCACCCAGGGGTTACTCGGAGATGGTGTCTCCAGAACTGCATGCAGTACTCTAGATGTGGTCTCACCAACTGTCTACACAGAGGGATAACTTCCTATTTTCTACTGGTGATGCCTCTCCCAATGCATCCCAGTATTCCCCTAGCCCTCCTTACTGCCTTCTCACATTACTTGCCTACCTTTAGGTTGTCTGATATGTCACTTTCCATTTTTGTTGTTGTTAATACCTCTTCTCTCCCCATTGTGTACTCTTCCCTTGGGTTTTTGTTTCCCAGGTGCACTACTTTGCGCTTCTTTGCACTGAATCTATGCTGCCATACTTTTGACCATTCATTCAACCTTGCTAAGTCCCTTCTCATCTTTTTCACCCCCCCCGTGTATCAACCCTGTTGAGGATTTTTGTGTCATCTGCAAAGAGGCATACTTTTCCTTCCTGTCTCTCTGCAATGTCACCTATAAGGACATTAAAGAGGACTGATCCCAGTACTGAACCCTGCAGTACCCTGCTAGTAACCCCCCTTTCTTTGTAGTGGACTCGATTTACTATTACCCTCTGTGTCCTGTTATTCTACCAGTTTTTTACCAAGGTTACCACCCTGGGACCCACTATCAGGCTGGCTAACTTGTTTATTAATCTTTTGTGTGGGGCTGTGTCAAATGCCTTGCAAAAGTCTAGGTAGGCTATGTCCACAGCCCCTCCTTGGTCTACTACTTCGGTCACCCAGTCAAAGAAATCTGTTAGAGTCATCTGACATGACCTTCCCACTCTGAATCCATGCTTCCTTGGGTCTTGTGCCCCACTGGCCTCTAGGTACTCAACAATTCTTTCTTTCAGAAGTGATGCCATAATTTTCCATACCACTGAGATCAAACTAACAGGTCTGTCGTTTCTGGCTCTATGATGCCGGTTTGACAAGTAAGTTGTCGACCGCCATCACAGCGATGGATTTATGTCAACTGCAAGTTGCAGTTGACATAAATCAGACCAGAGACCTCGGCGGGTTTTTCATCAGGGGGCTTTGCCTCTAACCCCTCCATGTGGGGGACTCTTCCCCCAAACCCCCTGAGCTATAGGATTCTAACTCCGAGTCAGAGTTGGTGTGGGAAGGGGATGCAGGACTGAGAGATAGAGTGATGGGGTCTCAGGTGGACTATTACAGCAAGAATATCGAGGCTGTTGGCATTGACATTTTCACTGTAATAGTGTCACCATACAGGAGAAATACCATAGTTTCCTGTATCTGCCTTGCTCCCACTTTTGTGAAGAGGAATCACATCCGACATCTTCCAGACCTCAGGTATCACACCCTCCTACCATGCTTTGTTAAAAAGGGTAGTCAGTGTTGTCAATAATTCTCCCCTTAGTTCTTTTAGAATTCTGGGGTGAATCCCATCACGCCCCATTGCTTTGTCCACCTTCATTTTTAGGAGTTCTCTCAGGACCTTTCTTCTGTGAATGGACTGGTGTCAACCCCTCTATCCAGTGTGTTTCTATTATTTGGTTTAGGTACCTCCCCCTCCTCTTCTTTTGTGAATACTGAGCAGAATTATTCATTCAGTATCTCTGCTTTGTCACTGTCACCCTCTTCCCCCCCCTTTATTAGGCCTCACTATCCCTCCCCTGGTCTTTCTTCACTCCCCAATGTACCTATAAAAGGTTTTATCCCCCTTCTTAACTTAGTTGGCTATCTTTTCCTCCATTTGGGCCTTTGCTATTCTGATTGCCTTCCCCACTTTCTTCTGCTTTAACTGGTACAGTTCTCTGTCTTGCTCCTTCTATGTTTCCTTACACTTCCTGAATGCTATCTTTTTCTCCCTAACCTCCCCTGCCACCTCTTTTGAGAAGCATAACATGTTTTTCCTTTGTTTTGTTTATTTGCTTCAGACAAAGGTTTATTGCCTCTGTGATGGCAGCTTTGATTTTTCCCCATTGTTCCTCCACCCCACCTTCTTGTTTGTTTGCCAGTGCTTTTCTGAGGCACTCCCCCATTTTGCCAAAGTTAGCCCTCATAAAGTCCAATACCCTCACCTTTGTGTGACTTGACTCTATGGCTGTGTTTATTGTGAACCATACTGTTTGGTGGCACTTGTTCCCAGCTGGCTACACACTTCTAAAGACATCCTCTCTCTGTCCCCATTTGAGAGTATGAGGTCTAGGATTGCTCCCTCCCACCTGGGTTCCAACACTAGCTGTCTGAAGCATGCCCCCTGTAGGGCACGGAGAATTACCCTGCTCTTGGATGTGGCTGCAGCAAAGGTGCTCTAGTGAACATCTGCCATATTCAGGTCCCCATCAATAATATCTACACTTTTCTGCCATTCTAAGGATGCCTTGTATCATTTCCTTGTCCATTTCCTCCCCCTGAGATGGGGGTCTGTATACAACCCCCATATGGATTGTGATGCCATTTCCTGTCTCCAGGGTGACCCATTGTACCTCCACTCCTCCCTCTTTACCCTTTAGTTCCATTGCCTTTATCCCTTCCCTTACATAGAGAGCTACTACACCTCCTCTTTTACCCTCTCTGTCCCTCCTGTAGATTGTGTACCCTGGTATGTTGACACCACAGTCATGGTTCTCTGTGTACCATGTTTCTCTGACTGCCACAATATCCAAGTGTCCCTCTTCCATCAAGGCCACTAGTTCAGGGAGCTTCATACTCAGACTATGTGCATTAGCACTCATCGCCCTCCATTTTTTGATAGCATTACCTCTTTTAGCCCCATACTTGTCCTTACTGTCTTTGCCTTTTTCTCCATTGACCCCTGTCCTGCTCCTTTTTGACTTCTCTACCTTAGTGTTTACTTCACAAATTACCCTGTTTTTGGGAGGAGACCATGATTTTCATGCTTCTTTTCAGTGCCTCCCCCTTGGCTACTTTAAATGCTTACTAACGAAGCATTTAAACCTATCAGCTAGGATCCTGGATCCCCTCCTGGACACATGCAGACCATTGCACCAGTATAGGCCAGCATCCTTCCAGGTGGACCCCCAGTCCCCAATGAAGCCACAATCCTGAGCTTTGCACCAGTTTTTCAACCATTCATTGAATCCCATGGTGTGGAGTACCCTAACCTCACCCATGCCATAGACAGGCAGCACCTCCGAGAAGGTTACCGTGTATGCTACTTGTCTAAGGCCCTTCCCCAACTCTACAAACTCCTCCTGCACTGCTCTGATCCCATTCCCAGCCAGGTGATTTGTCCCTAGGTGGACAATGACATCCAACTCCCTCTTCTATGCAGCTACTCCCATGATCCTAAAGATTTGTATCCTGTACCTCCCAGCCATGTTGCTGAGGAGGTTCCTTACCTCCTTCTCCCCTCCACCCCCACCATTCTACCCTCCTAATGATTGAGTCCCCTGCCAGAAGTTGTTTCCTTCCTCTTTGGGGTCTCATGCAACCCTCCTCTGGGTTTTCTTTGTCTTCTTGGTCTACACTGTGGGTGCCTCCATAGAGGAACTATGCTCTGCCAGAATGGCATATGAATTGTGGAGAAGTACAACTGGAGGGATGTGCCTCTTATCCACTTGCCACACCCTTCCTGAGCCCATCATGGTCCAACTGCTTCTCTTTATTTGCAACCCCTGAGGCAGTGGCAGTGGCCCTTGTGGTCCCTGGGTGGGGGAGGAGATTTCCCAAATCCTCACCAGGTCAGCCTGAAGCTGGGCTACTTTCTCCCTCAAACCAGAGAGGTGCTTGCAAATAGGACAGCATCACAGCCTCCAGAACATCTCCCAAAAGACTGCTTCCCCACAGCCAGTGTATTGTATCACTCTCCACATGTCTCTCTCCCTTCCTGTTTAGTTTTTTCTTTTTGTTAGTGCATGTGAGCATGTGCATGTGTCTACCCCCCATGCAGTGTGCTGGGCTGTTAAGGTTATGACAGGTGTATGTCCTTTTCCCTTTTGGGGAAATGATGTCAGAATCTCAGGTATAAAGGATATGATGCACTTGGAGCGGGTAGGGGTGAGGGGAAAGGTGGGTGGGACCAAGCCAGTGCCCTCCAGAATAAATCAGCTACAGCTCTGACCTAACACCCTGGTGAGTGTTTTCCTTCCTTTCAGCAAGATAACCTGCACAACAATTTAAAAGAAAATATACCCTGCAAAAAACAATTTCAATCAGTGGAAAAATAAAGCAGTAAACTGTAGAACCTGTAAGCAAAAAACAGTAATAAAACCTTTAAGCACAACCTGTAAGCATAAAATAAAATAGTAACACAACAGTAACTCTTCTTAGCCAAAAGAAGCCTTAATGTGTATCCTTGATCTGTTAATGTTGCTCCTTGCTCTGTCCTTTCAAGCAAACCCTAGAAGAAAAGAGCTCAGGTGAAGCTAGATGCTTTATACCAGCAAACCTAGTCTTCACCATAATACGTCAACAACCCTGACCTTTTAAATCTTCCTCCTGTTGGAAGGTACTAAGCCTTTCTCAGCTCCACCCCCAGTTACACTACTAATCCCCTTTGGCTGCCATTTTGTTGATGGTTTCCACAAGAGCTTCATCTGATTCCTCCCCCGTGCTGGAGGCCTGTAAATCATTCCAGTGCAAATGGATGTCCTTTTTCCCACTTCAGGGTGACCCGCAATACCTCTGCTCCTTCTTGTAACCCTTGAGCCTCTGCTACTTTAATCCTCTCCTTCACATACACAGCTACCCCCCTCCCCTTCTCCCTTTCCTATCCTTTCTAAAAAGTGTGAAAATACTCCTGTACATAAATACATACACTGAACACACTAACACCAACATCACTGGGCATATATATACTCCTGTTACACTAACTCTCCGACTCATCCAGGGGCACATACATACACTGGGCAAACACACCCTCCCATACTCATCACATAACACATACAAACCCATATATGCCAGGCACACACAGCACTGACACCCACATCATAGAACACATGCATATATAAATACATAAACAACTCCACCATACATCACAGAATGCATACTTACATATATAGTGCACCTCAACAACCACAATTATCTGTAATGGAACACACTCATTTAATTGAAATGGCACAGAGAAACGCAGCATGCTGTACAATGTACAACATATAGGGGAGTTGAACCCTGTTCTAGACAAAGCACGAAGTACCAAACACCTTGTAAAGTTCATGCTGTAAAGTAGTGTTGAGAAACCAAGTCAGATTCACACACAAACACAAGCATGGATACATACACATATATGCAAAAATAAACATACAAGAAGTCATACAAGTATGTGCAAATGTTCACATGGCACACTCCACATGTGTTTAAGATAAATGTTTGTACAGTTGTTTTAGATTTTATGCACTGTACAGTGCTCTGAGCGCCTAGGAAAGGGTGCTTTATAAATAAAGTTTATCTGTCTATCTATCTATCTATCTATCTATCTATCTATCTATCTATCTATCTATCCACCTGTACACAAACACAAACCAGAGCACATACATAAACACCTAGCACACTCCAGGTGCCACAGCACATCAAGGAAAGCATGCATACACCAGGAATGCTAACACCAAGAATGATGAAACACATACATACACATGTAACAATCCCACTTGCATTCATTCAGAAATGCATACATGCAGTCTCAGGCTACAGGGGGACAAACAACTCAATGTTTGGGTGCATCCTGTAGTCTCAGACTCCTGGTAGGTGGGGGAAATTTGCACTGCTTGAGTACCACTTGCAGGCTGTGGGGGGGGCCCTCACTGCTTGAGCACCTCCTGAAGGCTCAGGCTTGGGGGAGGGCACCTCACTACTCAATCACCTCCAGAAGTCTTAGACTCACGGGTAGGGGAGACACCTCACTGCTCAAGCACCTCTTGACGCCTCAGGCTTGGGGAGCACTGAACTGCTCAAACACCCTCTGCAGTTTCAGAAACAAGTGGAATGGAAACAACCGTCTCACTGCTCGAGCACCTTCTAAAGTCTCAGGCTCAGGTGTGAGCACCTGACTGCTCAAGCAGCTACTGAAGTCTCAGGTTCAGTGAGGACCTGTGTGACTCAAGCACACCCATGCAGTCTCAGACATGAGAGGGGTGCAACAAACTGCTTGAGTACCTCCTGCAGTTCCATGCATGGGTGGGGGACATCTGACTGCTCAAGTACCTCTTGAAGTCCTAGACTCAGCGAGTAGTGCTGCTTGAGTACCTTCTGCAGTCTCCAGCACCCAAGGAAAGGAAAAAATTAACCTCACTGCTATAGCATCTCTTTCTGTCTCAGGCTTGGTGGGGGGGACCTCCGTGCTTGAATAACTTCTGCTGTGACTGATAAATCATAACAAGCATGAAAATACACAGATCTTAACTAACATAATTCATTTGATATTGTCAATTGATTTACTGTGACCCTTTCCTCACATATATATGTACCACACAGTGGCATAGTAGACGGTGCAAAAAATATTGAAAAACTGCAAAAAGCACACATATAGATGTTGACACTAAATTAATTCAGTAGCCAGAAAATTCCAGTGTCGTTCTCAGACCACCATGCAAGTACAGGCTATCACCACTGTCTGCATGCAGTAAGTACCTGCAAAGTTGTGTGGTGGTGTGAAAATTATTTAAGCTTCATTAGTTTATACTGCAGTTTTATTTCAGTAGATTTATACCAAAAAATGAGCAAATGTGCAAGCATCCGTATACACTACAACTTAACAAGAGCTGTCATGAGTGCTGCAGTTCCTATTCTGAGCCATGTTGCTTATGTCTGCATCATGAAGTGTAATGCTGCCTGGATACTATGCCTGCTATGATAAACCTAACAAAATGAAAGTCACACAATGAAAGCAATGGAAAATCATTTGAAACATTGAACTGCAGAGGTTAAATCCATAGCCTGGTGAAGACAATTATCATCCAGACGGTGGAGGTGTGACCATAGCAAATTTCCACTACCCTAGTGATTGACTGGCTACACACAAACGGGCTGGAACACAGGCACAGCCCACTGCAGATGTCACTCCCCATTCTCACATGTCAATCAAACTGAAAAAAATGGAGGAGTAACATGACAGGCTGAATAAACATTAATAACATTTCAGTTTTTGACAGTTTTTTGAAAGCTCATTACAAAACACCTTGAAATACATCCACTGAACAAACCATAGCTGCACAGCATGCTGACAGTTCCCCTTTACCAATGTCATGCATATCAAAGTGAGTATATGCTGAATGTCAATTTGCCTTCTGAGATACACTGCAGGTACTTTAGAACAATATGTTAGGTGGCAAAAGATAAAAAAGCCATGGCCAAGGTACTGGTT
The DNA here is from genome assembly GCA_016271365.2 of Neoceratodus forsteri. NCBI lineage: Eukaryota > Metazoa > Chordata > Ceratodontiformes > Ceratodontidae > Neoceratodus > Neoceratodus forsteri. The sequence goes on from CM057456.1 coordinate 318,056,305, forward strand.
TCTGTATAGCCGAAAATGATTGACCACTTGTTGCTTATCCAAATTTTGCGAGTTTTCTTGTTAGTCCTGAAATGATGCTGATACTACTATCATGAGCTGGGAGTCAGGAGATGGAATCTGGAGTAGGTATGCAACAAATGTTTTTGTCCAACTTCTATGTGTATCACTCCTTAAGTTTGCCAGACCTGATGGGCGTGTTAAGTGTTTTGGCCCAAGAGACATGTAACACCCATCCAAATATGGGGCTGTTGGTATATATTCTAGCATTCTCTGTGTGCAGGACCTTAACTTTTGATGTGGTATGTTCTGGGGGGTATAAACACTCTTGGCATGAATAGCAATAGAGAGTGAAGCTGAGAAGGGGTGCAAGAAAGGGAATGGGGATCCATGTTGAGCCTTTCAGGGTTTGACCCTGTAATGACTCTGGCTTCAACTAGCTGGGGGTCTTGCTATACTCAAGCGGTGGCAATAAGAGTCCTGAGTCTGGGGTGTGGTGCATGTCTCCCACCAAGGTCCTCTCCAGGCAACCATCCCAGCAAATGACAACAGGATGACATCAAAGTGATGGGGCGGGGACTATAGGAGGTTCCTCCTTAAGGGGTCATCCAGATGGCTACACCTTTATCCTATTCCTGTCTGCAACACTGAAGTTCAGTAACACGTTTAGTTCTTGCAACTTAGCAAAAAATTAAGGTATAAGTGCTCTCCCCAGGACAGGAGTCTGAATGTCTGATATAAATGAGCAAGCCAAGGTTGATCAAGGGAATTGAAGAGTGAATGTTTTTAGGAGTTGAGCATCTCCAACAGGTTTTTCTGCTAGGTAAGCAACAAAGATGTCCAGGAAATCCTAGCCCCTCCCCAAAAAAAAATATCAGGGTACTAAGTGAGGTAGACACCAACATAGAAATGTCAATAGGGAGAAGCACAGGGGTAAATGGAGAAAGTGACAAATGCAATAAGGACAGGGATGGGGCAAAAAGGGGTAAGGCCATCAAGAAATGGAGGGTAATGAGTTCCAACACCTGTAGTCTGGGCAACAAGCTCCCCGAACTGGTGGCCTTGATGGAAGAGGGATGCCTGGATATTGTAGCAGTCACAGAAACACGGTACACAGAGAACCATGACTGGGATGTTAACATACCAGGGTACACAACCTACAGGAGAGACAGGGAGGGCAGAAGGGGGGAGTAGCTCTCTATGTAAGGGAAGGGATAAAAGCAACTGAACAAAAGAGTAAACAGGGAGGAGAGGAGGTACTGTGAGTCACCTTAGAGACTGGAAATGGCACCACAATCCGCACAGGGGTTGTATATATACCCCCATGTCAGGGGGAGAGAATGGACAAGGATATGATAGAAGGCATACTTAGAATGGCAGAGAAAGGGGAGATATTGTTGATGGGACATTAACATGCCAGATGTTAACTGGAGCACCTTTACGTCAGCCACATCCAAAAGCAGGGCCATTCTTGATGCCCTTCAGGTGGCATGCCTCAAACAGCTAGTTTTGGAAGCCACTCATGAGGGAGCAATCTTAGACCTCATACTCTCAAATGGGGACAGTGAGAGGATCTCAGATCTAGAAATGGGTAGCCATTTGGCAACAAGTGACCACCAAACAGTGTGGTTCACTATAAACTCTGCTACAGAGTCAGAGCACAAAAGTGAGGGTTCTGGACTTCAGGAGGGCTGACTTTGGCAAGATGGGAGAGTGCCTTAGAAAAGCACTAGCAAACAGGCTAGAAGGAGGGGTGGAGCAACAATGGGCAAATGTCAAAACTGCCATCACAGAGGCAACAAGCCTTTGTGTGAAGCAAATAAACAAATCAAAATGAAAGAAAAAGCCACTATGGTTCTTAAAAGAGGTGGCGGTGAAGGATAGGGAGAAAAAGATAGCATTTAGGAAGTATAAGGAAACACAGAAGGAGCAGGACAGAGAACTGTACCAGTTAAGACAGAAGGAAGCAGGTAGGGTAGTCAGAATAGCAAAGGCACAAACTGAGGAAAAGATAGCTAACTCGGTTAAGAAGGGGGATAAAACCTTTTATAGGTATATCAGAGAGCGTAGAAAGACAAAGGGAGGGATAGTGAGGCTGAATAGAATGGATGGATGGTGGGTGGACAGAGAGTGACAGTGATAAAGCAGGGATACTGAATGAATACTTCTGTTCAGTATTCACAAAAGAGGAAGTAGGGGAGGTGCCTAATCCAATTAACAGAAGCACTCTAGAGGGGGGGGTTGATCCCAGTCCTTTCACAGAAGAAAGGGTTCTGAAAGAACTCCTAAAACTGAAGGTGGACAAAGTAATGGGGCCAGATGGAATTCACCCCATAATTGTAAAAGAATTAAGCAGGGAACTAGTGACACCACTGACTACGCTTTTTAACAAATCATGGGAGGATTGTGTGGTACTGTACCTGAGGACTGGAAGAAGGTGGATGTGATTCCCCTTCACAAAAGTGGGACCAAGACAAAGGCAGGAAACTACAGACCTGTCAGTTTGACCTCTGTGGTAGGGAAAGTGATGGAATCACTTCTGAAGGAAAGAATTGTTGAGTACCTAGAGGCCAGTGGGGCACAGGACACAAGACAGCATGGGTTCACAGCGGGAAGGTCATGTCAGATGAATCTAATTGATTTCTTTGACTGGGTGACCAAAGTAGTAGACCAGGGAGGGGCTGTGGACATGGCCTACCTAGACTTAGAAAGGCATTTGACACAGTCCCACACAAAAGATTAGTTGTCAAATTAACCAGCCTGGGAGTGGGTCCCAAGGTGGTAGCCTGGGTAAAACATTGGCTGAACAACAGGACACAGAAGGTAATTGTAAATGGAGTCCACTCTGAAGAAAGAGGGGTTACTAGTGGGGGTACTGCAGGGTTCAGTACTGGGTCCAGTCCTTTTTAATGTCTTTGTAAGTGACATTGCAGAGGGACTGGAAAGAAAAGTATGCCTCTTTGCAGATGACACAAAGATCAGGAACAGGGTTGATACTGTACATAAGGAGGTGTGGAAAGGATGAGAAGGGACTTGGCAAGGTTGGAGGAATGGTCAGAAGTATGACAGCTTGGATTCAATGCAAAGAAGTGCAAAGTAATGCACCTGAGAAACAAAAACCCAGGGGAAGATTACACAATGGGGCAGGGGGGTGGTAACAACAACAAAAATGGAAAGAGACCTAGGGGTAATCATATCAGATGACCTTAAGGTTGGCAAGCAATGCGAGAAGGCAGTAGGGAGGGCTGGGGGGATACTGGGATGTATAGGGAGAGGTATCACCAGCAGAAAACAGGAAGTTGTTATCCCCCTGTACAGACAGTTGGTGAGACCCCATCTGGAGTACTGTGTCCAGTTCTGAAGAGCCCTTCTCCGCAAGGACATAGACAGGATGGAGGCAGTTCAGAGGAGGGCAACTAAAATGGTGCAGGGTCTGCAAGAGAAGCCATACGAGGAGAGACTAAAGGAGCTTAATATGTATACTCTTGAGGAAAGGAGGGAGAGGGTGGACATGATAGAAACTTTTAAGTACCTCAGTGGAATCAACAAAGTCCAAGAGGTTAGCATCTTTCAGAAAAAGAAATGTGCAAGAACAAGGGGACACAATTTGAAGATAGAGGGGACGGCTCAGGGAAAATGTGAGGAAGTATTTTTTCACAGAGATGGTGGTAGACGCATGGAACAGCCTTCCTGAGGAGCTTGTGGGGTCTAAAACTGTGGGAGAATTCAAGAATGCATGGGACAGACATAAGGCAATTTTTGTGGTGGGTAGGAAGAAATAGGCTGTTGGTTAACTAGGATCTGCAGCTTATCCTGTAGGTAGGGGAAATGGGCAGACTAGGTGGGCCAAGCGGTCCTTATCTGCCATCAAAGTCTATGTTTCTATGTTTCTATGGACATAGTTAGGGCGCAAAGGACGAGTGCACCAGGAGGATAGAGAGCTACCATGTGCCATTAGTACCATGTTCAGTACTCTGGGCAATAACAGAGTTCAAGTTCAAATCACCTTGAGGTGAAGAAATGGTGTTCAGTGGTTTAAGACCAGTACTAGGCAGGAGACAGTGATAAATGCCTGCACAATAACAGAAACTATCAAAGTGGTTCTGTTTGTCATACAAGAGCTGGGTTAGTGAAAAACTCTTCAAGTGTCTCATGTGTGAAGCCCACACCGCTGGTATAAATCAGCAGAACTGTGAGTTGCAATCTCAAATGGGTACTAGGAACATGCATCCTAATCTACACATTCTTTACTCCCTTGTGGAGAGCGCATACCCCAAACATCATCAGTGAGTTGATTGTAATACATCTTATGAACAATCATAGCAAAGACCTGTATAAACAAATTGTAAATAAACTCATTCTATGTTCATTGTAACTGGAAGTCTGTGGCCCAGATATTCAAACTGCGCCAGTTTGTGGCGCAAGCCCCTGCGCCGCTCAAAATAGTTGCACAGGGGTGTGGCCAGGGCGATATTCAATGGAGTTGCGCTATGGCACAACTGCTTTGAATATCGCCCCCTGGCCACCCCCACTGTGCATGGCACAGTGGAACTGCACCAGCGCAAGTGATCAGAATGGAGCATTGAGATACGGTGGCGCAAGTTCCATTGCGCCATGCACAGCACCTGCGATATTCAAAGGGTGAAATGCAAATGGGGCCATAATTTATGCAAGGCACATGGGGGGCCATTTGCATCTGATTACGGCTCCATTTGCATGCCATTAGCATGCAGGTGCGCCGATTCCCGACGGCTTGCGCCTGGCCCCCACCAGGCAGCAACCCTTGGGGACCGACGCCCCCTGCAGCCCGATCACGGGACGTCCTGTAAGGGATGTCTCCAATCCCTGGTGGTCCAGTGGACAGGAGTAGCCGTTCGGGGGCATAACAGTGTCCCCGGTAGCCCGATCGCGAGGCATACCTTCATCCAGCCACCCCTCCCCGAGTAAGCTCGATCGTGGGCATACCTTCATCAACCTCTCACAAGGTAGCCCGATTGCGGGCAGACCTTCATCCAACCTCCCCGAAGTTGCCTGATTGCGGGCATACCTTCATCCAACCCTCCTCACCGAGTAGCCCAATCGCAGGCATACCTTCATCCAACCCCTCCCCAAGTAGCCCATTGTGGGCAGACCTTCATCCAACCCCCTTCCCCAAGTAGCCCAATCGGGCAGACCTTCATCCAACCCCCTCCCCGAGTAGCCGGAAGGCGTAATGTCACATCCAACCCCGGTAGCCCGATCGCGGGCATAGCAACTCCACCCCATTAGCCCGATGCCGGGCATCAGATTCCCCCAAAGCCCAATATCCCTGGTGGTCCAGTGGACCTGCGAACCCGATGGCAGGTGGCATTCCTCACCCCCAAGTATGAAATCCCTGGTGATCTGGTGGACCCCACCCACCGCCCACGACCCCACGCCCTGCTCCCCCTGTCAGCCGGAGGGCGAGCACCTTACCGCCTGCCACCCGCTACTTTCGCCGACTGACAGCTCAGTATGTCTGCATGCCCACTGGTTCAGAGCATGAGTCAATGGGTGTGTAGCTCATACAGCATTAGTCAGTCTTGGATATGTGAATGAAATTATTCACATATCTGACTCGATTAGTATAGAGGCACGCCCATTGGCTCATGCTCTGAACCAATGGGCGCAGCCATATTGAGCTGTCAGTCGGCGGCAGTGGGGCAGCAGGGGGTGGGTGCTGTCACCAGCCGCGGACGGGGAAGGGGTGGGGCCCTGTGGTGGTGGGGTTGGGGTCTACTAGATCACCAGGGAATTCATACTTGGGGTGAGGAATGCCGCAAATGGCTACTCGCGGGTCCACTGGACTACCAGGGATATTGGACTTTTGGGGTCTGATGCCCGCATCAGGCTACTCGGGGTTATTGTTATGCCCATGATCGGGCTACTCGGGGTGGAGGTTACACTTATGCCCATGATCGGCTACCGTGGGGGTGGTTACACTTATGCCCGCAATCGGACTACCTGGGGTTGGGGGGGACAGTTATGCCCGTGATCGGGGCATAGGGGGGCGCCGCCAGGTGCGGTGGGAACAAGTTGAGGGCCACCTACAGGTGGCAGCTGCTGTGTTGCACCCTGCAATGCGACAGCTCACCTGTGGGTGGTCCTCGACTTGTTCCTTTTTTTTCGGCTCAACTTTGTGCAGTCACAGGTAGGGGTTGCGCCTGCATAACTCTGCGGCCGGACTGAATATCGGGCTGTGCAGTTTCGCCATGGGCATGCCCCACCTGTGCCATGCATACTGATGCACCGGTGCATCGGGATTTGCAGGTGCACTTTTTCCCCTTTAAATATCATACTGGGGCTCATCTGTGGGTTGTGCATGGCGCAACACTGTTGCGCCATGCGCAACCCTTTTGAATATCTGGGCCTGTGTACCCAGTTTTTTTTGTCAGTCCTGTTTATGCACCTTTGGTGCCTGCAGGGATTTAGATGATATCTACCAGTACTGTGCCCCCCACACACACTCAGTTCATTGCCCTCAGGCCTACCCTCTTCAGCATTTCAGCTGTCCCAGGATTTGCCCTCACCCCCCAACCATGGTGGGTTGTGGTTGCTGATTTGTTTATAGAAAACTGAAAGAAATCATCATTTTTCTTTTTAAGGAATAGTAAGTGTGCACTGTCAAGGTACAGATATAGTCATAGAAAACTGCATCTATAACTTGTGTCAGATTCTTACATTTCCATGCAGATTTGGAATTCCTAAGAGAACGAGAATTAAGTAGCAACTGAAATTAATGGAAGTTTTTTTAATCAAATCATATTGTGCTTACTTTGAAGACTATTTGAGCCTTTGCCAAGAGGAGATTAAATTGGCACACTAAAAGAATGCACATTAGAGATGTTGTATTTACTTTAATATATTCAACCAAATAAAAACTGAAACCTCCACAGCAAGATCTATTGCTTTTGGAATGTTATCAGTGTTCCTACAGTATTTCATGCCTTCCAAAAGTCAGTATCACTAAAATTGCACACATCTTGCCCCCCACTGCTGACTTTTGTAGGCATGTTTGTATTTCAGACTGTATATCTACTTGACTTAAGAAATTCATCCCTGGCAGCAACCATCTTCATTATATTCAAATTAGATAGCAACCTAGTCAATATCTCATTGTACCAAACATGATTGCTGACCTTAGGTGCATGGTAGTATTCAGTGACCCCTTGGCAGAATTAATTTCTGAAAGCTTCACTCACACAATCACATCTAAAGAAGACTAAAAACATTGCTGTTATAAGTCCAGTCGGATCCTTCAGCTGCACAAGAAAAAAAAAATTTCTGACACCAAGTCAATACTTCTCTCAGGCTGTGGAATGCATACTGCCCTTTTGTACTCTTTCTTTTTTTTAATCGATCCCAATACAATGTAATGAATTAATGAATTTATCCCATTGAATAAAATGTGTGTACCTTCAGCATATAGAGGGATTACTTAACATACTGAGTTCCTGCAATCAAAATTTCATTACTGCGCACTTAGAACACTGCCTGTTTTAGTTTTCTAATAAAAGAAACAGAAAGCAATGTTATCTGGTTGTATTTTGGGAAACAAAATCAATCTCTCGGCCAATGTTACAATTCATAGATGATAAAGGGTGTATTTATCCATGGAGCTAATTTGTCAAACAAAATAATAACAAGCAGTATCAGCATAAATACAGTGCATGTTTATAATATACTGTATCTTAGTAGAAATACATGTAATCCATTCTTGCATCTGACATAAGCATTATCTAAGTGAGTCCTCTTACTTTTCAGTTCTGAGCCCTGGTCAGTGACCTGAAATTCATTTAAATATAGGTATTCAGTTATTTAATTTTATTTTAATTTCTTTCTTTCTGGTTTCCTCATTTACTGTTTTTATATGTGTGTAGTACATTTATTGCATCTTGCAATGTTTGAGATTTTTCAAGCCTTTTTCAAAAGCAGTATTTACTTATGTATTGATTTATTTATTGATTGATCGATCTATGTATTTTATAATATTAAGTCCAGAAAAATTATGTTCTGATGATACCATCCCATCTGGAAATATGTAATTGTGAGAAAGCTGTTACAGAGACAGTATTTATTAGAAATTGGTGACTGGTTAAGCAAAAATATAAGACATATCCTGCACCCACATCCCATATAGGATAAAAAGACTCACAGGAATGCTTCCTTAAATAGTAGAAAAAATATGTATTTGTAACTTACAAACATAAAACACATATCAGTAGCGTGCAAAACAGCTGTACAAAGGTACCAGCCCCGACAAGTGACCACAAGTACCTCTCAACGCTATTTTTCACATCTTCATGTGCTTTTCAAAGGCCCATTAAGCAAAGATTCAGTTAGGTGTGACACAGGATTGAGTTACAGAAAGGAAAGGAAAAAAGGATACACATCTAAATAATGCAAACATTGTGAAGACAACAAAGAGTAAAAACATATATTCAGACTGTGCCAGGCAGTGACGCAAGTCTGAGTGTAGCACAACTGTGATGCACCAGGGAACAGATCCTGGTGATATTCAATGGGGATGCACCATGGCATAGCACCGTTGAATATGGCAGGGTCAGCACACATACTGCGCATGGCACAGTGGAACTGCACCAGTGCAAGCCACAGATAGGGAGCACGGGGATGTGCTGGCACAAGTGCAGTTGCGCTAGGCAAATCACCCACGATATTCAGTAGAAGGCATGCAAATGAGACCATAATATATGCAAAAATCAAAGAACCTCTGTGCGCAAGCACTGAGGCAACGGTTACCCCAAAGGGCATTTGGCCGGGAAGCAAAGTTTCAAAGAAATACAAAATCACATATGCCCCCACAATGCAAAGCACCACGGGCTGCATATGTAAATCACCACAGAATATTATGCTGGTTCAACTTTAAGCAGAAATGCATGGTGCCAAAAGGCCTCTCACACAGTTTGCAAAGGATGCCAACAGAAGGCATAGTCACATGTTTCGTCCTACCAGGACTCATCAGTATGCGTCATCTGTCTGACACCAGTGGGATGAACCAGCTACCCTAAGATAGTCTATCTGGGTTATGTTGTGGTGAACCCAATTAAAACAAAAAACTATTTAAAAGACAAAGAACCTCTTTGTGCAAGTACTGAGACAATGGTTACCCCAAAGGGCATTTGGACGGGAAGCCAAGTTTCAAAGAAATACAAAATCACACAATCCCCCCACAATGCAAAGCATCATGGGCTGCATGTGCAAATCACCACAGAATATTATGCTGGTTCAACTTTAAGCAGAAATGCATGGTGCTGAAAGGCCTCTCACACAGTTTGCAAAAGGTGCCAATAGAAGACAAACCCACATAGACTATCTTAGAGTAGCTGGTTCATTCCACTGGGGTGTCAGACAGACGAGGCATACTGATGAGTCCTGGTAGGATGATACACGTGTCTTCTGTTGGCACCCTTTGCAAACTGTGCATGCATTGCACAGGGCAGGCCAGTAATTTGTGCCTGGCGCCCTGCATAGCATGACGTGTGCAATCGCACGGTGTATGTAAATAAAGAAATCCCTGGTGGTCTAGTGGCCTCCCCCCGGTCCCTGATTCACTGATAAGTATGAAACATGACCATCCCTGGTGGTCCAGAGATCCCCCCTCCCACCCAAGTCTCCGATTCCCCATTAAATGACAAATATGACGTCCCTGGTGGTCTAGTGAAAACTCTTCCTGCCCATTGCTGTGATCGTGGTAATATCCCACTAGACTACCAGGATGTCTTTATAAATGTATACTGTGTGATCACAGCTATGGGCGGGGGTTCTACTAGACCACGGGGTTGTGAGTGCTTGCAGACAGTGTTCTGGGTGAGCGGGTGGCCACCCATGGCTGGGCTACTGTGTTGCACCCTGCAATACAACAGCCCACCGGTGGGTGGCTGTGATTTGTTCCTTTTCTGCATGGGCTCATCTTTGAGCCCTCCTATGCAGGGTAGTGCAGGGGTGCACCAGCATATGCGTCGCACATCCTGGGCTGAATATCGGGACGTGTCGCATATGCTTGGGCAAACCCCCTGCATCTGCACCACATACATTATCATTGTGCCCTGCACATCAGGATTTGTGGTGCGCCAGGCAGCCTTCTCAATATCCCACCTGGGTGCAATGTGGGTTGCGCCAGGGCAACTCCATTGAGCCAGGCGCAACCCCTTTGAATATCCGGGCCAAAGTAACAGACAATCATTTTGGTGTGCACATACAGTAAATAACATGCCATTAAACAAAGTGGCATCATGATGGCTTAATATGGCCAGTTACAAGCACTTTCACTGTCTCTAAAATGGTGTCTTTCTTACTAGCCTGCTGGAGTTTATCCCATGCTGTTGTATCAATCGTCTGTGGCTAACCGTATCTAATTACTTGAAGCTGGCTGCTGAAAGTGTCCTGCAGATCTGTAACTCAGCAGTAACTGTATCTTCTAGTGTTTGTACATGAGGGTGTGTTTTTATATCTTTGAACTGCATAAAAATATACTGCTCATGACTTTTCATTTTCTCTTTCTGAAACACGAAATGGACTGCAATATGACCACAAATGAACACTAGAAAAATCATCTTTTATTTTTGGTTTTGTATTTGTAAAGGACAAAACTACCCCTCCTTTCCTCTGTAATGCTTGTCAGATGCAATATGTATATTAAGCAATACACTGTGGAAACCTCACACACACTCACACACACTCACACACACACACCTCACACTCACACACACACGCACACGCACACACACACACACACACACTCACACACACACACACACACTCACACACACACTCACAGTCACACACACTCACACACACACACACTGCCCCAACAGACACTCATCAGCGTACTCATAGCAGCTGTTGAAGTCCCCCCCCCACAACACAACACACAGATACAGATGAACCTTGTCCTCAAATTGATGGGCACAGCCTGTGCAAGAACTCAGGCTACTCTATTCTCTAACAGAAATGACTGTTGATTTGGTTTTATGGTACAGATTCTTTTATCACCTTTCAGTCATTTGTAGCTCTGTCATACAACTGAAAGTGACAGTATATTTCATACTTGGTTGTGAATTGTCCCCCCATCCACCATAAATCCTCAAATTCACAAGCACACAAGGAGCTGCCTGATGAGCTACTATATGTAAAGGTTTTTTATACAGTTACAAGCGGATTTGTACAGCTGCAAGACTAATATGGTGAGTTTATTACTCTCAGTGTGATTCAGTGGTACTCTAAACTACTGCTACAAAGCTATGTTGCAATTTTAAAAGACAATCCATGGCTTGAATTTGTAGATGAAGGAAATGTCTCTCTCAAAATTCCCATCCCCCCCCCCACACACACACACACACTCGCCAGCAAAATGTGCTGTATCTGTATGTAAGGGGGTAGGGGGACTAGAGTGGAAGAGCCTGTGAGGTGGTTTGTACTTGTGAAGTGGGAGGCTAAACTAATATTGCAAGAATGTTTTTTTAGGCTCTTGTCCTGCTTGATTGTCCACCATTTACCCTCCTCACAGTGACATTTCACCAGTGAGGTCCCCCACAGTGACTACAGCACCTAGTCGAGGTGGGAGACCTGCTGGAACCCGGCGCTGCCGGTCGGGGGTCCTGCACCCTTCCCCTAATTAGCTTCGACTGGAGTTGAGAATCTTTAAATGGGGGGGGGTGCAACCTCCCACATAGGTGGTTTTGGGGTTTTGGGGGGCAAAGCCCCCTGAAGAAAACAAAGAAATCAATAGCGAACTGACAGCCGACTGCAAAATGTGGTCGAGCTGCCGGTATCACTGACAAGGCGTTCAACAGAATTTCTGTTGGACTCCTGTCATGGATCCCTTGCCCACCCCCCTCTTCCCCACTGACCGCATGCTCACCTGATGCTGAAGCATGAGTACTATGTACTCTCTCGAAGCTGCATTTGTGTAGTCATCAAAATATTAATCTTTGCTCAGCTCTTGACACGGTGGACCATTGTGTATTACTTGACCACCTGAGGGAATTTATTTGACTCTACGGCACTGTCATGTGCTGGTTTGAGTCCTTTCTCACAAACAGGAGGCAAAGGGTAGTGATGGAGAATTTCTCCTCCTCTCCTAGTCTCCTTTCTTGTGGAGTACCTCAGGGTTCAGTCTTGTCACCAATGTTGTTCATCAAGTATATGCTGCCACTGGGTGGGCTCATTAAGAAGTATGGCATGGGTTTTCATTGCTATGCCGATGATACCCAGCTGTATTTTTCCTTCGCACCCGCTACATCCAATGCAGTAAATGTGCTTTACAGTTGCCCTGCAGAAATCAGTGACCGGATGGCCTCCAGCTGGTTGTGACTGAACCCCAATGAGACGGAGGTACTGGTAGTGGAGTCGAACAGAGGGCGTGATAGGTTGGCCTCAGGCACTGAGACAGGATTTGTCCTGGGTTCTGTGCCTTTGCTGGCCTCCACCTGGATGTGTAACCTAGGCATTATTCTGGACAGTGGTCTGACACTTGAGGCTCAGGTGTCGGCTGTGGTCCATACCAGCTTTTACCATCTGAGGAACAACACCAGGATAAGGCCCCTGGTGCCACCCCTGGACCTCCTTACCTTGCAGCATGCCTTCATTACGTCAAGGCTTGGTTACTGTAATGTACTCTACCTGAGTCTCGGGAAGTACCCTCCGCCAGATTCAGCCAGTGCAGACTGCAGCTGCCAGGCTTTTGATGGGGCAGTCTAAGTACTGCCACATCACACCAGTGCAGTGTAAACTGAACTGGCTCCCAGCCAGGTGAAGGGTCCTCTTCAATGTGAGCTTGCTCACCTTTAAAGCCTCACACAGCCTGGGCCCTGGTTATCTGGTAGACCCTCTTATGCCCTCTACCTCAGTCCACTCCCTCCGTTCCTCCTCGAGGGGCCTCCTTGTGATTCCCAAGATGAGGTTAAAAACTGCCGGTGACAGAGCTTTCAGTGTCACTGGCCCCGTCCTGTGGAATTCGCTTCCTCCATCTATAAGGGAGACTCCCTGAGTGGAGATATTCAAGGCACACCTCAAGGCCTTCTTGTTTGCGCAGGCTTTCCTTGGCACAGTTTTGTAAATTGTGTCCTGTTCTGACCAACCATACTACTTGCCCTAAAATTTTAGAATATTATTTTTATTTATTTATTGAACTGTACTTAATTAGCATATAATGTTCATGAGTAGTGTTATTTGTTGATGTTTATTTTGTGGTTGGTTTTATGTATGGCTCCCAGAGCCTCCAGGATTGGGTGTCTTTTAAAAAAATTTGCCTTGCCACTGTGTGTGTCTGCAGCATAGCAAAAGCCATTTAGGCTATATTACACTGTCTCTTAGGTGCCCGAGCCCTGTCACTTATTACTGTGGTGACATAGCTACACTGTGTGTGACGTCTCTCTGCAGCACAGCAAAAGCTATTTAAGCAATAATGCATGACAGGGTGTGTTTTGTGCTGGGATAACATCATGTCTCAGGTGATTGGGAATGAGGCAGCAGGTCAAGTGCATCCAGAACCCAAGAAGTGACATTATCCCAGCACAACACACACCCTGGAGTACATTATTGTTATTATACATGGCTCGATTTTATCTAGAGGAAGAAACAAAAATGTCTTAATTAGTTTTTACTATATTTTTTAGTGTGGAAGCATTCTTATAGAAAACAATAGTTCCTGTTCTGCATTTTTCCACAAGGTGGAGCTGCTATGTAAAGCTGTGCCCAAAGCTCCATTACTTTGTGTTCCATTGATCTGGTTAGTTGCCCCCCAAGTGTCCTGCCTTTGTTTTTCTTGACTGAGTAACCAGTTATAGTTAGTTTTGCTTCTCACTTGAAAAATGTGTTGTTGGATGTTTCTTTTGGGAGTGGAATGGTGTCGGCCATTACTTTTTGGAATGGGGCAGCTTTCAGAGTGGGGCAGTGTATGGAACAAGCACCTTCAAAACATCACAGTATGGAGTGAGGGAAAACAAATGAAAGATTGTGGTTTTATGACAACACAGTGAAACTGCCCAGTATGAGGAAAGTTTTTATGTTTTAAATACTACCACTGCTTGTTTTAAATACTGCACTGCCAGTGGCTTTTCGGTGAAACAGATGGCCAAGTGGGAGTGCATGAGCATATAGTCATTTAGCCACATGCAGCAGCAGACTGGAGAAAAAAAATAATTCTTTCTTTCTTTCTTTCTTTCTTTCTTTCTTTCTTTCTTTCTTTCTTTCTTTCTTTCTTTCTTTCTTTCTTTCTTTCGTGGTTGCCTATTTAAGATGGAGCAAGGGACTTGGGGGGGGGGACTGAATCTGTGGTGGCTTAACTGTTCATTGTGGTGATGGAGTGCTTTCTTTCTTTTTTTTTTGGTGCAGTCAGGTGTGCCTGACCTTGATACAGTGATGTGCTGGGATAACATCACAGGTCAAGGTAGCCGCTGACCAACCAGAGCCCAAGAGCCTTTCTTGCCAATATATAATTAGGCTGTATTACACTCTGTTAGTTGCCCTGAGCCCTGACATTTATTAATATGGTAACATAGCTACAGTGTGTGATGCCTCTCTGCAGCATAGCAAAAGCCATTTAGGCTGCATTGCACTGTGTGTTAGGTGCCGCAGCCCTGTAATTTATTGTTGTCTGTGATAGTGTCTGCTGTACTGTCTGCCTCTGTAACAGTTAGTGTAACAATACCCATTCCTTTCATGGTTGTATCTACAATGTCTAATATTTCTAATATTTCACAGTCTAAGTCTACTAAAAGGAAAAACAGTGCCACTGCACTTGCAGCTGAAAATGACATAGACAATATGTATCCTAGCACTAATGAAGAACATAGTGACAATAATAATAACATCACCAGGACTGGCACTAAAGGTCCACCTAAACCCAAATAAGTATGTTAGCAATGAAATGATAGTAAAGTTTCAGAAATAACTTACTGGAGTTACTCATAGAAGTGCTGAATGTTTTGTTACATGTGGCAGGATACATCCTGCTGCTGAAGCAGCATGCATGGACAAGGAGGCATCCTCCTCAAATATTAGCTCAGATGCTGAGGCAGTGAATGCTCATAAAGAAGGTGGTAATAGTGGGAACTGTGAATGTGATAGCCCAGGCTATGTCCCACCTGATGAAGACAGCACTTCCATTTCTTCTTAATCTTGTGGCGATGAGATAAGTAGTTTTGATGAGGGGGTAGGAGAAGATGCCACTGTAAGACATGAGAGGCAAGTGCAGAAAAAAATCAAATGCTAAATGTAAGATTAAGAAGATAAGTATGAATGAGAACAATACACGTTAACAAGGAAATGGCAGTGCAGGGTTTCCTTCGGGTCCCTTGACTGTACAAGAAGTAACGCCAGACACCATAGTACAAAGCACAAAAGGTAAATCTTAGTGTGTAATTTATTTTATTTATTTTATATTGACTGTGCAGACAACTCTCGAGCTGTATGCAGTCTGTTCAGAAAGGTGACAATTGTGGAGACAAAGCAGAAAATTTCAGAATGTCAATAATGATACGACATGCAAAGGCAAGACACCCTATTGAGTGGGGCAGGGCAACGGACAGTGTGGTTGGTATGGTAGTAGTTGAAGTGGTGGTGGCGGTGACCATAGTGACAATGAACTGGAAGCAGGACCTGATATTGACTCACAAGTCCTTGATGTCTTCCCATACAAACATAGATTGTTTTCTTCTGACACCATCAAGTAAATCCCAAAGTAGTACTTCACGTAAAAAAGACGTGAAAAATACATTCCCCCCAAAATTAAAACTATCTTGTGATTCTCCTCAACTAACATTAAAAGAAAGTATTAATTGCCCCAAGGCATCCAACACACCAGCTGTTAAATAGAGCCATTGCAGAGCTGTTGGCCAGTTGCCAACTACTTTTGATTTTGTTGCCTAAAAAGTTTTCCTCAGGTTTATGAATTGGATTGAATCATGGTACACTGTTTACTGTTGAACATATTTCTCAAAAGAGTCTGTTCCACAGTTGTTTGACATGGTGTGTACTACAGTCTTTCAGCAGTTGATACTCTCTGAGGTGAAGCGGGTTTGCATAACCACAGGTATATGTACCAGCAACCAAACAGTTGACTACGTGACTGTTACAGCTCATTGGGCAAGTTTTCAGTCAGAAATAATACTCTCCGCTCTACTGTAAGCAGTAGGAAGTAGGCTGTACTATGTGTCACCACTTTTGAGGAAAACTGCAGGGCTGTGAATATTTTACAGGAGCTGCAAAATCAATTCCAGAAATGGCTTAATCCATATTCCTTATCTCCAGGGTTCATGGTATCAGATAGTGGTGCCAATGTAGACAAGGCTGTTAGAGATGGCAACTACCAACACATACCTTGTTTTGCACATTGTTGACATCTTCTCACCCATAGTTTCTTAAATGGAAACAGAAATGTTAAAAACCTGTTAGGTCTTGCTAGGAAAACATAGAAACATAGACTTTGATGGCAGATAAGGACTGCTTGGCCCACCTAGTCTGCTCATTTCCCTACCTATTGGATAAGCTGCAGATCCTAGTTAACCAACAGCCTATTTCTTCCTAACCACCACCAGAATTGACTAATGTCTGTCCCATGCATTCTTGAATTCCCCCACTGTTTTTGACTCCATGACCTCCTCAGGAAGGACATTCCATGTGTCCACCACCCTCACAGTGAAAAAATAGTTCCTCATATTTCCCCTGAGCCACCCCCGTCTTCAAATTGTGTACCCTTGTTCTTGCACATCTCTTTTTCTGAAAGATGCTACCCTCTTAGACTTTGTTGATTCCCTTGAGGCACTTGAAAGTTTCTGTCATTTCCCCCCTCTCCCTCCTTTCTTCACGGGTATACATATTAAGCTCCTTTAGTCTCTCTCCTCATATGGCTTCTGTTGCAAACACTGCACCATTTTAGTTGCCCTCTTTGGGACTGCCTCCATCCTGTCTATGTCCTTGTGGAAATGGGGTCTCCAGAACTGCATGCATACTCCAGATGGGGTCTCACCAACTGTCTGTATAGAGGGATAACAACTTCTTGTTTTCTACTGGTGATGTCTCTCGCTATATTCCCCCAGCCCTCCTTACTGCCTTTAAAATTTGTGGACATTTCAGCCACTCTGTGAAAGATCAAAAAATCCTGAAGGGGCTATACAGGTCACATAACTTACCATGGCATACATTAAAGCAGGAAGTTACAACCTGCTGGAATTCAACATTTTACATATTGGAGAGACTTCTTCAACAGAAAACAGCTGTACATGACCACACCATGCAGAATCAATTACATCAAGTAGACATCATACAGTTCCAGTAGTTGGACTCTACTTGAATCTTTGGTCATCTTATTGCAGCCATTTGAGGCTGTCATACATGATGTTTGTGTGGACAGTGCAGCTCTGTGTCAGATTCTTCCTCATATAAGATTTCTTCACATTTTCCTTGATGACATAAAGAAAGACTTTTAGTCAAAAGAAGACACCACCGCTGTTAAGCTGACAGATGACTTAGTCTCAGACTGTTGACTGATCAGAGACTAAATGTCATGTTTAATAATAACACTTATGTGTTGGCCTCATTGCTAGAGCCCCACTTTAAATAGAACATTGAAGCCATCTTTCCTGCTGGGGAAGTGACTGAATATTGGAGAGCTCTTCTGTTAACGAAATGTAACATTGCTCCATCAATACCATTAACTGATGCACAGCAGTCAAACCCTGCTGAGCAATCAGAGTCCACCTCTGGTGCAGCCAATAGCATATCTATCAATTCTTCATAATCACCAGTGTCATCAGCGAGGGCAAGAACATCTACAGCTACTTCTCAGGCATCCGAAGTTCAGGATCAGAAAGGCAAATCACTTCTGAGTCACCTGTAACAACATGGACTGGTATCCTTTAAAGAAAGTGCAGCTGGCTCATCTGACAGATTGATAATCATCTCATGCAAGACAATGATCCTGGAGTATTTTGCAGACCATACCATGATTAGTATTGAGGAAGATCCATTACTCTGTTGGAAACAAAAGAGAACACTATGGACAGATCTAGCAAATCTTGCAATGATGTACCTCTGTTGTCCACCTTTAAGAGTATATTCAGGAAACATATTTTGTGCAGCTGGAGGTATAGTCACTGACCACAGAACACTGCTAAGTCTTGAAAATGTGGCATGATATACATTTCTCAAAAGGAATGCTGACAATTTTCCAATTGTCCCAAACACTGAATTTTGCAATTCTGACCCTGAACATTAACAACAACCTGCAAACAGTGATACTGAATATGATGAATAGGTTGTGTATGAAACGAATAGAACCATCACCACTGCCACCATGCCAGCCACATGTGCCACACTAGTCTTAGTTTTCTTTAGTTAATCATCAGTTTTATATTATGAAACTTTGACACCCACCTTGGGTATAATTTCTGGAAACAGCAGCAGTCTCACTCAGAGCAGCTGCACCTCTTGTGCTTTCCTCCTTAATGCCCACCATGGGCATATTTTTTTTAAACAGCAGCAGGGTCAGTCAGAGTAGCTGCACCTCTCATGCCTGCCTCAGCAATGCCCACCATGGATATAATTTGTGGACACAGCAGCAGGCTGCCTAGGAGCAGCTGCACCTCTCATACCTGCCTGAGCAATTCCCACCATGGGTATAATTTTTGGAAACAGCAGCAGGCTGGCTAAGAGCAGCTGTGACTTTCACACCTGCATCAGCAAAATACCCCCCATGGGCATAACAGCTTGGGGCACCTAACAAACAGTATAATAGTCCAAGAAAAACACTGTTTCTAATCATTTTTGTTATGGTCAGGGTGGGGTAATTGGGTAGTGGAATGGGTCGGGTAGAAACTACCTGTTCCCCTACTTGGTTTTCATTTGGGAATTTTAGGGTACTTTAGAGGTACCAGTGGGTAGTCTTGAGGGTTGCATATTTTAGTACCCTCCCATCCCTACTTTCAGTGCTCTTAAAGAAGCATAGCAGCCATGTTGGCTCTAACCAGAATTGGTTTTACCAATAAACAAGGGGAACTGATGGCATTCATGCAGTCAGCCTTGCTAGAACATGCCTGTAGGACAGACAGATGAGCATGATCTAAGTTTTCTTGCCTACTTTCCTAGGAAGCAGTTACAAACCTTAACAACATCTCCACAGTGTGAATAATTACCATGTATACTGCTAGGGAAGACAGCTTGTGTAATTCAACACTGTCCAATGGGGAATCTCAGCAGCTCTGGTTATACCACTACTCCTTTATGTCTGGTGGGGAAATTACTTTTTCATTGGCAGTCCTGCTTATCCATGCTTTAAACTAGTATCTGTTTTTCCAGTGAGCCTCACCACGTCCCACTTTCCCAGTCCCATGTTTTATTTTTACTTTTATCTGGTTGACTGCCACTTTTTACCTATCAGTATGTCAGCAGGAATCCCTACTGCAGATGTGGTGCCACTCATCACTAGTGCTGTGCCAAATTTAAATCAGACTGTTTGAATTTTCAAGAAAGTCAGAATTTCTCTTCCACAAAATTTCAGAATGCACTTGAGCAATGTATTCAAAACTCCATCTTTGAGCCCTGAAAGGACTTTATTTACTGTGGATCAATACATTAACTTTCAGATTTGAATTCTATGGAAGCAACTGCTCTGTTTTCTATAGAAATGTCAAATGATTGCTTGTATTGTGAACAATATATTTGAAATGTGACTATGAATTCTGCATAAATGACACATTTACACATAAGCATAGTGTGTACAGTAAGTAATTATTTGTGATTGAAAGTAAGATACTGGTGTGATTGAAAGAAGAATCTAATACTACTGTAACTGAGAGGAGTCACTCACTGGTATAACTGATGATGATGATGAGATGAAACAGTGGGATAACTGGGAAGAGAGTAAAAACTCCTATAACTGAGATCTTGTCGTAACTGTGAGGAGACAGTGGTATAACTGGGAGGAGAAACTGCTGCAACTGAGACAGTGCTATAACTTGGAGAAGAAGTAGACACTGACATAACTGGGTATAAACTGATATAGCTGACAGGTGTCACTTCACTCTGGTAACTTGGAGGTGTTGCTGTAACTATCTGTAACTTGGATTAGACAATGGAGCACTGCCAGTGTTTTAGTTGCCCCTTCATCCTGTACCATTAAAGCACTCCTTTTTGACAAGTTTTCCCTTCCCTGACTACATGCCAGTGATGTCCTTCCTGGCATCCAATGTCCTGCCTTCCTTCCCCACCCTTCCCCCATCCTAATCAAGTACTCCCTAGCATCCAACAGTCCCTTCCCTGCATTGCTCTAGCACAAAATTCAGAGAAGTACTCCCAAGTTAAGCCTTTGAGAAAGGACAAGGGTTTGAAACACACCAGGCAGGCATGAGGTGTCTCTCTGTCCAGCACATAGATGTGCATTTACAATAAAACATGAAGATTTATTCATGTTGTGGTGTCCAGATTCTTTGGTATTGAGTGCCCAAATCCAGACTGATATTCTGCTCCCAAGTTTCCAATGGCCCCCAGTCCAGTGCCATGTTGCCACCATTTCCTAATGAAGTGCAAAGTGGCATCCAATGCTCTTCCCTACCTGTGTCATCCCCCTTCATTCCCAGTAACATGTTCTCTTACAAATGTTTGAGTTATTAAACATTACTAAATGTTAAATGCAAATTGAAAAATGTTGCTTTACAACTCAATTATTGTGAACTGATGGTGTGGTGTTAGTGTGGTGGCATAGTATTTCATGATTTTTAAATAATACACTATGTAAAATGGAAAATGCTTTGCAAACCATGGTTGTTAGTTTCTGTTTTTTGAATAACACACTATGTATGCACCAAAGATGGAACATAATTTCACCAGTTGTAAAAATAAGTGTTATAAGAGTTTGAGATTGACATTCCCATGTGCATTAATTTATCAGCATTGACTAGTGCTAACTCTTTTTTTGCAGTTTAGCCACTTTAGCTGTACTGGCATATTTTTCATTTGGGGAAGCCTCTGTAGTAAAGAGTGAGAGGGTGAGTGTGTGTGTGTGTGTGTGTGTGTGTGTGTGTTGTGTGAGAGAGACATAGAAAGATGTCTGGCCATCAAGAGAGTGAGAGACAAATAAGCATACAGCACCTCAGTGAAGGTGGCACCACATTTTCCAACCTTTCATGTAGCCTTCTTAGTCAAAGAGGTCAATAAGCATGTGAATACCCTTATTAAAATATTATATATCAAGGTCAATCAATAATATACTAACATTTAAAAAACTAAAATCAATCATACCCATTTTCAGTGCATGTAAACATGAGACACTATTTGCCAAATAAGAGTGTCTCATGTACAGAGTAAGACAGTGATCTGATTGGTCATGAGCACTCCTCTAATCTGTAGTTAACCAACACATTGAAATTTGTAATCAGCAGAATACTAACAGTAAATTGTAAGATTTTGTTGTGCTATTGAGAAACAATGACAGTTTCTTTCAGCAGCAGAATCATAATTCAGAGTGAATAAATAGTGTACTACATAAACAGTGAAATGTATTGCAAATCATTGTTCCCCTTCTGACATTTTTGGAATGTCATATTAGTACAGTAGTGCCCAACATCACATTGTTTCTGCTGCATGAGAGAATAGCAATATGCTGTTTTGATGCTGCATCTCTTTAGTCTCCAGGCACATCATCTTCATGACATTGACTTATTTATTCATTTGTGGGACTATATATTTTGATGTAATTGCTTCTCAATTGCACAAGTTGTTGTTTTTAATTTTTGCTCTGTGTCAAAACATTTTGAAGTTATTACATCTTCTGCCTGATGCACTCTTCAGTATAATGAATATACAAACAGGATTTCCTTTATTTATTAATTTTTTTTGCTTTGTACTGTACTTTACTTTATAAATGTACTTATTTTGTTTTTACTTAATTTACAGTACTTTTTTGTTTTGCTTTGTACTTTAAGTACTGTACTTCTTTGCTTTTGGTTTGTATTTCACTTTATTAATTTAGTTTTTGTTGACCAGACAGGTGCACTAGACAAATTAATGCCTATTTTCAGGCACGACCGGGAAGAATTACTACACACCTATACAATGAGTGCCGTATAACAGTAAAACGCCAACAGATACAATGCATGCAGTATAACAATAAAACAACATGATTAGGTGTACAGATCAGTGTACAAACCAGTAGTACAGAATAACAGTTAATAGATACTAACAAGGATCAAATCTGTATGATGGTATTATTAATCAGCAGATATCAAACTTTCCCACAAAATATAAGATAGTTATAAGACATCAAATTAGAAAACAGAATGTCAAGTACAGGAACATGTGCAATTGTCAGTGGACATTAGGTGCTTGAAAAGCTCAGTTTAAAAGATGGGGTGAGTCAGTGAGGAGCAAAAGGTATGAGGTAACAAGTTCCAGAAATGTGGAGTAAAGCAGGAAAAAGCCTATATACCCATGTTAGTGACACATTTAGGTGTGGTGAGTAGTGCATGGTGGGAGGACTGGAGGGGATACAGTCAATCAGACTTTTTGAACATGCCCACAAGTGTGGCAGGGGTACCTGACCTTATGAACTTGTTAAAGCTACACTCTAGTGAGTAGTGCATGAGAAACATAGGAGATAGCCACCCTAGTTTACTATACAGATCACAGTGGTGTGTTAGCTTGTGTGTAGATAAGACAAAGTGACAGATACCGTTGTAGGCAATGGTCCACTTGGAAGGAATACTTGAGCTAGCCTGGAAGAGGAATACCAGTCCATATGTTAGACTGGGCAGCAAAACTCCATGAGCAATAGCAAGTTGAGCAGAAGGGGTAAGGGTATTTCTAATTCAATAGGCAAGTCCAAGTTTGGAGTGAACTAGTTTGCAAAGATTGATGCTATGGAGGGCAAAGTCTAATGTAGGATCAGGTGCCATGACCCAGGTATTTAAAAGACTTGACTTCCATGGGGGGTTATTGTTATAGCACAGGGCAACTAAATTAGTGGGACATGTCTTAAGTTTAGGGAGAGATTCAAAGCACATGAGCTGGTCTTACTAGTGTTCAGAAGAAGTCTGTTTTGTGACAGCCAAGACTGAACACCACCACAGCCAACATTAAGCAAGGAGTTCACTACATCAGTGCTCTTTGAGCTAGTGTAGACAACCATATCATCTGCATGTAGTAGAGTAGAACTTTTTGAGGTGGCTTAATGGAGTTCATTGATAAAAATAGACAACAGCAAAGGGCCCAAGACAGAACCTTGAGGAACACCCATTCCCATAGTAGCACAGTGTGAAGTGGAGTTCTCAAATTTCATGAACTGTTGCCTGTCACTGAGATAACTAGAGAACCAGGCTACAATGGGAAGGGGGGCAATCAAGAGCAGTAAGTCTGGACAAGACAAGAGAGTGGTCTACCAAATTGAAAGCCTTAGTTAAATCGATAAGAACTGCACCAGTGTATGGTCACAGCCAAAGACATGGTCATATATTTCCTGAAATTTCTGTGATCATTCTAGAGAAATCTCCGTTTTTTTGCAGCTCCACAGTAGGGATAGCAGAGAGAATCTCTTCAGAAATGTCACAAAATATCTGGAAATATCTGGCCATGTCTATGGCTACAACTGTACATATATTTGTCCATAACAATTTTAATGTCAATGGTGAGCTGTATAAGGGCTATGGCCTGTCCTAAAAAAATGCTGCACCTCGGATATAAGGTTTTGCATTTGCAGGTAATCAGTAACCTGTTGGGTGACTAGTTTTTCAAGAATCTTATTCAGAGCCAGCAGGATAGCAATTGGACAGTAGGTCTCAAGGTTTTTGGGGATTCCCTTTTTATGTTTCCTTGTGCTTGCACAAGAAACATATTGTGGTTGCTTCAATATGACATTTGGAAGGTGTGTTAGGGATGAGTACAATGTACAGCACCATACAGTGAGCTGGTCCCTGGAAGACCAATGAGAACACAACCAGACTGTGACACTGTTTCAGTTTTCAGAGCTGGATACCCTTGTTGAGTTGAAAGAAATGAAGTGTACCAATGGGGCTGTGTGTACAGGGCAAGGGCAGGCTGGAAAAATCAATCTTTGGGGCTGGCCCACTGGTGCAGTTGTTGGATTTCCACTTGCAACGCCGACAATCTGGGTTTGGAAAAGGACCTGGAAGTCAGAGGACCAGCCAGAGTTAGAAGGATTGAGCATCCTGAGCACTGCTCTCCTTCTTTGGGGGAAGGGGAAGTGTGTCTGGTGCTTTATGGACCCTTGGTGGAGGCTGTTTTTTTTTTCAACACCTGTCATATGCGATGTGGCAGAGATACCCCTGTGACACTGTGTGTGTACAGACAGTCCACCCAATCCCGATGAAAAAAATCTATTTTTCAAAATGGGACACTCACTCAGAGATCATCAAGGAGCCTGGGGAGGAGAGGAGCGGCTCAGTGGCGAGGTTCAGAGTACAGTGGTACTGAAGGGGGGCTGGACTGGTTTGTGTTCACTTCATTAAAAGTGAGAAAATTAAATGCAAAATACTATGTCAATGCACTAGTTAGGGTTCATATCATGCCTTTTAAAGTATGGAAATGTGGTGTTAGGTTTCTCAACTGTAACACCCCGACCCCACTCTCCTCCACCCTAACATACCACTCCATCCTACCCCTCCACCCTCCACATACCAACAGGTGTTGGGGTGTGCCTTGGGGTCACTGGCCTTAATGCTCACCCCACTCTATAAGTGCATAAACTGAGATGGACCCTAATGCTCACCCCATTCTATAAGTAAATAAGCTGAGATGACCACTGTATAGGAAAATGGATGAGCGTTACAATCCATCTCAGCTTATGTACTTGTGAATTGGGGTAAGCGTTAGGGCCAATGACCCCAAGGCATACCCCAATGTTTGTTGGTGTGAGGAGGGTGGAGGGGTAGGATGGGGTGGTAAGGTAGGGTGGGGGAGAGTGGGGTGGGGTGTTATCATTGGGGAACCTAACACCACATTTCCATACTTTAAAAGGCATGATATGTACCCTAACTAGTGTATCAATGTAGTTTTTTGCATTTATTTATTTGTATGTAGCACTCTTCATGCACACTTTGAAGCTGCTTCATCATTCACCCCCTGCAAAGTGTGACATCATGGCTTTGTGACATCAAGTATGGATCAGCCTATCATGTATAAGCAGCACTTTCTGAATGGAGTATATGCTGTTTGTTGTTTTTTTTTTTCAGTATTACTAGTTCAGTAGAACGGTAGCTGCTAGTGATCTCTGGAATATGAAACAAGCAATATACGTTTTGCCTTTATACAAAGCAATATTATCTTTCTTTATTACTGTATGGCTGCAGAGTATAAGACTGGAGCAGCAGTATGTAGCTGTCAGTGAATGTTGTGTGCGTGTGTCATAACTATGACTGTGATAGCTGTCACTGTTGGGGCTATGGTTGGAGGGTGCATTGTCTAGATTTGGGAAAGAGGTCTGTGACTGTTGAAGTTGGTGAACATAGTTTTTATTATGGTGCTGTTTTATCCATACTGTGTTAAGTGATCAGTGCTTTGACAGTCGCTGGTTGTGGGTAATGGCTGTGACTATTGGGTTTTTGTTCAGAGATGTGATTGTGGTGGGGTGGTCAGTGTTGTCACTGTTCTGTGTATGTGTCACAGCTGTAACTTCATGATGATGGCATGATCAGTACTGTGACTGGGTATGTATGGTGGAGTCGTTATTACGTGTGTGGGTGAGTGATGTGAGTGGTGGTCAATGATGCCACTGAGACTGGGACAGCATTGTGAATACTGGGTGGGTGCATTTTCCCAACTGTGGTGAGTTGAAATGCTTTTTATATTGAGTATGTGGGAATGTGCTGTGACTGTTGGGTGTGGGTGTCACTGCTGTGATTGTCAGTAGTGGTGTGTCTGTTCTGTCACTTATGGTGGTTTTGGTCAGTGATGTGACTGTAGGGAGTAGTTTTCAATGCTGTGACTGGGTGGCAGTTGTGTGGGGGACAGTGTTGTGACTGAGTGGGGTGGGTGCTGTGCTGTCACTGATGGTCATATTGGTGATTGTTGTCACTGTGGGTGTGACTGTCGTTGGAGATCAATGCTGTTGCTCTCATGGTTTGGGATCAGTGGTGTGACTGTGCTGAGTGGGGGAGTTAGTGCTGGTACTGTTAGTGGTGGTTTCTCAGTGCTGTGATTGTCTGTGGGAACACTGCTTTCACTGTGTGTGTGTTGGGGGCAGTCCTGTGACTGTCAGGGTGTGGGGTTTAGAGTTGTGACTGTTATTAACCATGGTCTGTGCTGCTATTGCTGGTGTGGTGAGGTGGTGCTGTGAGTGTCAGGAGTGGTGGCATGCAATTCAGTGACTGTCATGAGTGGTTGTTGAGTGCTGTGACCGCTGGGTGGAGATCAGTGCAGCAGCTGTTCAGAGTAGGTGGACCGAGTTGTGAATGCCATTGGTAAGGATCAGTGCACTGACTGCTGTGTTTGTGAGTTCAGTGCTGTTATTGTCTGGGTAGGATGGGTGAAGTCCTTTGACTGTCATGCCTGTGTACCTGCGCTCTGATAAACTGGGGTGGGTGAGCAATGATGTGACTGGTGGTGGGTGCTGGTGCTGATAAGGTTCAGACTGTGAGGTGGAGTACTGCTATGAGTTTTCAAAAGCAAAGCACGGAAGTAACACCTACTAGGAAAGAAAAAAAGACTGTGCTAAGACTATCACAGAGACTAAAAATCAGTCTTGGTTGTCCAGTTCAAAACCTTTTATTAAAAGAAACCATGTTAAAAGGATAGCAGCACTTCTACACACCAAATAGTTTCAAGCCTCACTTCTCAAGGGGTATCTGAGACTCATACCTGTTACCTATTTAAGTTCATTTCAATCTTGTCTCCCCCCCTCCTACCCTACATCATTCTCCCCCACTACATCTTTTCAATATTTGGGGTTTTCCATTGGCTTGTATGATCTATTATGTGGATGCTTGGAAGGCTGGTACCTTTGTACGCAATGGTACATTATGTAACTTAATGTGTGTGTATACCTTTCAGGACTTAACTTAAATAGGTAACAGGTACAAGCGTCAGGTAACCTTGAGGAAGAGTACATGGGACTCAGAAATATTAGGCACATAGGAGTGCTGGTAACCTTTTAACATAGTTTATTTTTATAAAAACTTTTGAATTATTGTGGTTTTTAGTCTCTGCTATAGCTTTACCATGGTCTTTTTTTTGTTTTTCACAGTAGTATCATTCTGCTTGCTTTGCTCCATTAAATTTATTGGTTTCTCCATGAAGCAAAATGTGTACAAAGTCACTGAATAACATCAGCATTGATTTATTTTTTGTATGAGGGGAGCAAGGGGTTAATAATGAGGGATAGAACCTGAATGAACATGTAAGCCCCTTAAAAAATAGGGGTTCCCGAAAAGTGTTTCTTCAGCTTGTCTAAATGAAACATAGAAACATAGAGGTTGACAGCAGATAAGGACCGCAAGGCCCATCCAGTCTGTCCATTTCTTTTTCTACCTTATAAATGTGCCATCGGCCTTTGCTCTGTCAGTGGTCTATTTATTCATAGACTCTTGTGTCTTGTTAATGCCCTTAAGGTGTTTGAATGTTTTGATCATATCACCTCTCTCCCTCCTTTGCTCAAGGGTATACATATTGAGCTCCGTTAATCTGTCCTCGTATGTCTTCTGATGCAGCCCCTGCACCATTTTGGTTGCCCTTCTCTGGACTGCCTCAATTTGATTAATGTCCTTGTGAAGGTGTGGCCTCCAGTACGCACACAGTACTCCAGATGGAGCCTAACCAGTGTCTTGTAAAGAGGGATTATTACCTCCCTCTTATGACCTGTGATACCCCTACTAATACACCCTAACATCCCCCTAGCCTTACCTACTGCTTTAGAGGTCTGCTTTAATGATTTCAGGTAATCGGTGATGATGATGTCTAAGTCTCTTTCTTCCTTTGCGACTGCCAGCAACTCCCCCCTCCCAGCCTATAGGTGGCTTCAGGGTTTCTCTTCCCTATGTGCATGATCTTGCACTACTTTGCATTAAATCCCAGTTGCCACTCTTCTGACCATTTTGCTAGTTTATCCAGATCTCTTCTCATTCTACCCACCCCATCTGGATCATCTACTCTTTTGAAGATCCTGGTGCCATCTGCAAACAGACAAGCCTTACCCTCTAGTCCATCTGCAATGTCACTAATGAAGATATTGAAGAGGACTGGCCCCAGGACTTATCCCTGGGGTACCCCACTTGTGACTTGCATCTCTTCTGACTGTATACCATTTACCACCACTCTCTGTTTTCTGCCCGTCAACCAGTTTGCCACCCAGTTGATCAACTGCTGACCCACCCCGATCCTACCCAGCTTATTTATCAATCTTCTATGTGGAACAGTGTTGAAAGCTTTGCTGAAGCCAAGGTAGACGACATCAACTGCTCCCCCATGGTCCACCACTCTGGTTACCCAGTCAAAGAAATCTATGAGATTAGTTTGACAGGACCTTCCTTTTGTAAACCCATGCTGTCTTGGATCCTGTGCTCCTATGGATTCCAGGTGTTGCACTATCTTTTCCTTAAGAAGTGCCTCCATAATCTTGCCCACTACTGAGGTGAGACTGACTGGTCTGTAGTTCCCTGCCTCCTCCCTGCTACCACTCTTGTGGAGCAGGATCACATGAGCCCTTCTCCAGTCTTCTGGGACCTCACCTGTGCTCAGAGACTCACTATACAATTCTGCTAATGGCTCTGCTAGTTCCACCCTTAGCTCCTTAAGTACCCTGGGATGTATGCCATCAGGTCCCATTGCCTTGTCCACACTGAGCTTAGCGAGCTCTTGTAGGACCCTTTCTTTGGTGAAGGGAGTAGTGCTCACCTCCTTCCCCCCTGTGTCCATGGTGCTGCGCTGTGGGCCCTGCCCTGCCCTGCCATCTCTTCAGTAAATACTGAGCAAAAGTATCTATTAAGGGTAGATGCTTTTACAGGGTCCTCCTCCTCACATGCCCCCTTTTCTCCTTTGAGCTTAGCAATACCCCCTCTGGACTTTCTCCTTTCACTAATGTATCTATAGAAAGTCTTGTCACCTTCTTTTACTGTCCATGCTAGTGTTTCCTCAGTTTGGGACTTTGTCTGCCTTACTGCCTTCCCTGCTTCCCTTAGGGCAGTTTGGTATGCCTCCCTATCTTCATCCCGCTGTGATCCCTTATATTTCCTGACAGCCAGCCTTTTGGCTCTGACCATTTCTACTACTGTATTTGAGAACCAAAGTGGTTTCCTTCTTCTTTTGCGCTTCCTTTTTTGTCTAACACAATGGGATGTTGCTTCAAGTATTGCATCCTTAATGCTTGCCCACTTTGCCTGTACCCCCTCAACTGTGTTTCTTTTTGCCAGGGCTAGCTTAACACTGTTGACCATCTTATCAAAATCAGCTCCTCTAAAGTCCCATATGTTTGCCTTGGAATGGGATGATTTAAATGTAGTGGCCAAATTGAACCATACCATGTGATGGTCACTGGCCCCAGGTGACCTTCTACCTGGAGATATGTGATCCCTTCCCTGTTAGTCAGTACTAGATCTAGGATAGTCCTGTCTCTTGTGGGTTGGTGTACCAGTTGTTTGAGGCCCTCCCCCTGCAGGGAATACACCATGTGTCTAGTTCTGGCGGATGTTCCTGCTGATATTGACCAATCTGTATCCAGCATGTTGAAGTCTCCCATTATCAGAACCTCCCCTTTGGCTGTCATGTTTTGTATATCTTCTAACAGTAATGTGTCTATGTTCTCCCCCTGGTCTGGGGGCCTGTAGACAACCCCAGTTCTTATGGTTGTCCCATTTCCTGTTTCCAGGGTCACCCACAGTTCTTCTGGCTCCTTATGTGTATTCTGAATTTCTGTAGCTTTGATATTTTCATTGACATACAGGGCCACTCCACTCCCACTTTTTACTCCTCAGTCTCTTCTGAACAGTACATAGCCAGGTACTGAAGTCTCCTAAGTGTGGTTACTGGTAAACCATGTCTCACTAATTGCTACTATGTCCAGTTTAGCCTCTGACATTATTGCCTGCAGGTCTGGGATCTTATTTCCCAGGCTGTGAGCATTTTGCATGATTTTCCATTGGCCAGATTCGATGTGTTAGTTGTTGGATGAGGTTTGGCATTTTCCCTGTGCGTCGTATGGGGAGAAGGACCTTTTTTCTTATCTGGTGATGCAAATGAACTGCAAACATGCTGAATCCCTGTTTGACCACTAGCTGAGGGGGGAGGGGTGTTCTTCCCATTCGACGTATGGGGTGCTGCACCCCTCTCCCCATTTGCTAGTTTGAATATTCTGCAAAGATATCAGACTTCTGCCCCAATGCACTGACTGCCTCCTTAGTCTGATGCAGTCCATCAAATTTAAAGAACTTTCACTCCCAGAACTGTTGCCAGTTCCCTACAAATCTGTGTCCTTTTTCCTGGCACCAGTCCTTGAGCCACATGTTTCACTCCCCTATCTCCCCTTCTCTGACCTTCCATCCATCTGCCCCCCTCTCCCAGACTGGCAGAATCTCAGAGAAGGAGATGTCAGATGAAATGTATGATAGTTTGTCACCCAGCCTGGTCAGGTGTTCCTTGGTCTCCACAACTGACCAGCTGGCGAGATCATTAGTCCCTATATGTACCAGGATGTCAATGTTTTCTCCTGCTTTGTGAACAATTTTAGCAATGCAGTCAGTGTCTCTCCACGCTGATGTACCTGGGAGACATCCGATCATTACCCCTGGCTGGAGATGGGTATCAATTCTCCGAATCATGGAGTCTCCTATGATCAGAAGTTTTTTGGATTTCCTTTTTGCTTTTTTTGTTTTGGTTGCTGATTTGGGTGAGTTTTTTTGTGCTAGCTCCTGTGCTGCAGTGTCCTGCTCTACAGTGTCCTCTGCCCCTTTGTTTAATTTCAGAGATAGCGGCAGATACCAGTTTGTAGTGTTTATATGGTTTTTGGAAGTAATTTGTTGGAGAGCACAGAGTGATGGGGCACCCGATTTGCCCCTCCTAACCACCTGCCAACCTCCTGGACCAACTACCCTCTGTGGTTGAGGTTCTTCTGTTGGATGTTAGGGAAATGGTGGGTGGTTCTTACAATGTATTTCCTTTTGAATATGAAATTTGAGGTGCACAATCTCTGCCCATGCTGCCCGGAGCTGAGCCCTAAGATCTCCAATGGCCCAGCATGTAGGACAGTGTCCTAAATCCTGTCCTTCTGAAAAGTATTCTGCAGTACCTGCAGTTAATGATATCCATTCCAGATAAGTTGCTGGGTTTATAACCTGGTCAGAGTAATTAGAAGGAAGAAAATGCAAGTAATGGTTTGATTCTGTGTATTGTTTTCGTTTAACTTGTTATAATAAGTTAAATTACTAGTGCCCCTGTAAATGAGCTCACCTTGTGGATGCCCCACTGATCCACCCCTTCCTCCTTTGCCACAGGAAATGTCACAACTGTGGAACCCTATAAAAGGAGTGTAGTGTGGGGTGGTTGGGGATGGGGGTGTGTGGCTGGGCCCTTCCCCTGCCAAAAAAGAAGAACCATGGATGAAAGAACAAGGAGGTAAGAGCAGAAACAATCAGTCAACAACAAATGCAGTAACCCTGAAAGCTTATCCTAATGTCAGATAAAACCGTAAAACCTGTAAAGCACCACCTGTAATAATTTCAGAGAAGATATACCCTGTAAGAAACACTTTGCTACAGAGAAAAATAAAGCAGCAACAGAAGATATACCTTGCAAAGACAATTTGAATCAGAAGATTACAGCAGTAATCTGTTCGCACACACCTGTAGGCACACCTTGTAATAATGCAGAAAATGGTATACCAGCAACAACAATTTGAATCAGAGAAAAATAAAGCAATGAAATGTTAGCAATGAACAGTAGGAATCCCTCTGAGTACAAAATAAAATAACAACACACAGTAAATCTGCTTTGCCAAAAGAAGTCTTAATCCATTTCCCTTGCTCTGGTGAGGTTCTCTGCTCTGTCCTTTCAACCAATCTTAGAAGGAAAGAGCTCAGGTGAAGCTAGGTGCCTTGACACTGCTAGGCTGGTATCCTGCATTTTAGCAGTTTAAACATTATTGTCAGAGAGTGCCTGTATAGCCTGTGTGTACTGCCTCTTTAAGAGCTGCCTAGATTGCAGTTATAATTAATCTGGGAGGGGGCTGAGTGTTTCCATGCTCGAGTCCCGCCCGGGCTGCCAGATAATCGCTCCATTCTGCCATCTTGATTAGCGCAGAGGGAGCTCTGTTAGAAGATGTAACTGTTTGCTGATTATCTATTACAGCAGTAAAGATATTGTAGTTTGTCTAACCTGCTTTCTTAGCAGAATGGACAGTTTCTGTTTAACACCACCATCTTGGTCCTGGACTACCGAAATGGCCTTATCAGCACCTTTGGGGACTTTAAAATGGAGCCTGTCCCCAGGGGTCTTGGAGCAAAATTCTGTAGGAATTGTAGTTGTGGGCTTTGGCACCTAAATGAACCTGGAGGGGGAGCCCTTGCTGTGACTGACAGACAGATCAGCCAACTGAACCTTTTGGATCCTGGGGATAGTCCCAGGCTGCTTGCATCTAGCTTCAGATCTGAGCTGAAAAGTGAAGGAGTAACAGCTTGAGATAATCAAGCAGCAATCCTGTGTGAATTCATGTTGGAGAACTGTGGAGAGGCCTGAGTTTGGCCTGCATGCCGGCCTGCGGTCCCTGAGAGGGAACCTGTGCTTTTTTTCAGACTGAATCTGAATTTAGAGAGCAAGTTAAGCCACTGAATTGTGACCAGGCTCCTACCTGAAGAAGACTGAAGATTTTTTGAATGTGATCAGCCTGTCAGGATTTCCAGCCACCTCTGAACTCTCGGATTGTGCAGAGACTCTATAATTGTGACCAGATAGTCATTTGCCTTGTACAGTGGAATTTCCTTACATGTGAATGTGCTGTGTGTTGATAGTGGGTCATGATTTGGTTCCCCACTGTGTGTCTGAACTGTGTTTTGCTTGATGGAGGCTGCATCCAGCTCCACTGACTGAAATCGATATTCATCTCCATTTAGCCTGGGCTTTGCCACACTGGCCCAGCCAGAATACCCGCTAGACATAGAAAGCCATCGACAAGAGACCTGCCTGGGGATCAGCCCCCTCCTCAACACATTGAACAGGAATGACTCCTCGGTGATTCGTGTGGGACCTGCTTCTCCTGGCACTCAAGCTCAACAACCTGCAGTCTAGATTATCATCCTGCCTGTGTCCTGAATTGAGTATCATGAGTAAACACCAGGGTAGATCCCTGAAACAACAGCTAAATCTAAAGTGGTGTCATCTGATTGCTCTGTTGCATTTTCTGTCACAAACTGAGCCCTCCGGTTCCGGATTACAAATAGTGTGTGTTGTGCATGTTGCTTTCTGCCATCACAGGGCCCCAACCAGCTGCAATGCTGGCCTATCCCCGGCAACGTTCCTGGCTAGCCCACCATTTTCCTACCTGGATACCCAGAGAGTGTGACTGTGTAGGGACTCTGAAGTGCATGCATAACTGTCTGATTGATATAGCCTTTAAGCAAATCAACCTGATTACACCCCTTCCTTGTTCAAGTCCCCTGAATAAATCAGATCTAACTCTTTTTGCATTTAACTTGACTGTGGTTCCAGTTTGTGCCAAAAGTACTGTACTATTGCTATTTGCTGCGCATAACCTTGTTTTACCAGGGGTCTCCAGGGTCGAGCTAAAGGAACCAGCCCTGGCCATAAGTGCAAACAGTGTGGGTAATTGCCTGGTGAATAAGGGTCATTGTGAAAGTGATTATTGTTTATTGTTTAGGCCACTAGAAGGGAAAGACAGTGGGTTACAGTGTCCTAGATAGCTGTGCCCAGGTTAGCTTGACCACTAGCAACCCTGACCTCCAGGTGGAGGCACCTGTTTCAGTACCCAGGCCCCTTAACCTGCTACTAGCCAAGCAGGCAGGGGTAGTAGCCCTTGGGATAGTGCCACCTAGGGGTTACAAATATTAGGTCCCTAGGGTTGATAAGGTGTTATGAACGAACCAAATGGACTACTGGTCCTTTTTGTTCATCATTGCCTATCATTCTAAGTTCATCAAGGAACAGTATGCTGGAAATTGTGATTTTACAGAGATGGACACTCTTCCATAACACTCAGATACTTTACATAAATTAGGGCCCCCTCATATACGTATGCCACCAACTCTTTGGGAAGGGGCATACAGTTATCTTGGTGCATACATGTCCACTACTCCTCAGGCTTGCTACAGAATCTTCCAGTGGTATTAGTGAGAGAGAGAGATAAGTCCACTTTTAATGCATCATACTTACTAAGAACTCTAGTAAATCCTTACATTTATTAATATTGTCACTCTTTCTCTCACTTTACTTCAACTAACACATTACATCCCTCCCACATATACCATGCAAGGAAACATTCAGCGTTGACAAATGCTTGTTATAAACTGGGACAACCATTGCTACTTTCCATACCTTAGGGACAACACCTATCATTAGTGATAGATTAAAAATCTGAGTAATGAGTGGGGCAAGTTGAGGTGCCAACATTTTCAGCAACCTTGGTTCTAGACCATCATTTCCAGGGCTGTTATGAGGGAAAATGGCCCTGGGTAATCTAGTCACCTATCTACAGGTAACTGCTCTGAGGTAAAAAGGATGGGAATTAGGGGATGATGCTGGGTAAGATGACTCAGGAGAGCCTCAGTTTTCTTTAGTATATTTGGTCAGTTGTGTGAAAAGCAAGTTGAAGGCTTTGGCAATGGTTGATCGGTTGTTGCAGTTGACAACATTCACTAACATTTCAGATTCAGGGAGTGTACAGCAGCCACCCAGGAGGCCTTCGATATGGCTCCAGAAGTTGTTGAGGTCACCTGCAGTTAACTGAAGTTCTTTATAGTAAGAATTCTTAGCAGCATGGATACCGCTTTTACATTCATTTTGTCACTTCCTGTATTCATTCCAATCAGAAAGAGAACCAGAAGTTTTAAACTTAACCTAACTCTTATTCCTTGCCTTAATTTCAGTTAATTGGGAACTATGTAGCCACTTGGTGGCAGCACCCTTGACCCTGCACCTCATAAACAAAATATGTTTGTTTTGGAGAACCAGGATTTGAGAGATAAAATAGGAGATAGCTTCATCAGCACATACATATTTATAGATAGGGGACCAGTCAATGTGCCTCAGATCAGCTGAGAGATCAGATATATTAAGTTTAGCAAAATTACAGAAAACAAGGTATTTTGGCATGGTGGATAGTGTGTGAGCTCTCCAAATACAGAAAATGGTTGAATGATCACCTATGGTGTCAGGTAATATACCAGAAATAGTGATCCTATCGTCCCTGTTGGTTAGAATCCAGTCAATAAGGGTCTAGCTGCTGCCCCTGAGTGCAACCCTGGTGAGAAATGTAATAAGTTGTGAAAGGTAACATTTACTTAGAAGTGATTCATAGCAGCCAGACTTCTTGCTGAGCCAGTCTAGACTGATGTCACCAAGTAGAAGAACTTCATTTATTCAAGTGATCCCAGTTATATAGTTGATAACACCTGATTAAAGTAGTTTACCTGTTTACTTAGTACTATACAGTACTTTACTTTAAGTGCATTATGTTTTAACAAATTTTTTCATTAGACAGCAGAAGGCCCAGTCTCATTTCTATTTCACAGCCATAATGATTTCCAATGGTTGACCAGTCACTCAAGTTATCCCTGTGTTCCTGTCATGCTTGTCCTGGGGGTCACTGGTTGCTGGGTCATCCAGAGCCCTGTCAGTGGTGACCCACCACTGGGCATCTGATTCCTACACCCTCAATGTGCTTCATGGCCATTGTTCTAATATACACAAGACATATGAAAAAAAACAGTGCAGTTGTGTACATACTGTTGTGTGGCCCTTGTAGGCTCAAGACTTTTCTTCTCAAGTACTGGATACCAAAAAAACATTTCAGCATTCATAAACAGCAGACGTTCTTAAGCTGTAATGAAACTCTTATGACTCATGACCCAACCCTTACTAACCATGCACAAGTTCAACAATCTACCCATACTGTAGTTACAATAAACCACATATTACGTTATTAAATGAGACACTAATTACTTACTCCATGCCTGAGAGTCACCACCTAGAGAGCCCTGAATGCCCGGTAGTCATAGAGCTTTGGACTAGGAAAAGCTGGAGCTGTGCCCATCTAGTGTTGAAGAGTGTCTTCTGCTATGTAATAAATATGCTGTTCACCTCCCAAGCTTGGTCCTGCAGCAAGTAAGAAATACAATTAGCAACTGTACTGGTACAAAGTGGATCAACATTAATTTATTACACAATAATGCAGTTACAGTAGCTAATCTTAAGTGACATTAATATATTACGCAATAAAGCAAGTAAAGTAGCTAATTATAACTGTGTATACATTACATTATCAATTTCTCATTAGTAAAATACTGCACTGCCTCAATACAGCACCAACGTTTTACAGTTTTCTACAGTGTCAGTATCACTAACTGTGATGTTGCATGATTGAAAGTACATTATTAAAGGATATTTAAACAACATTTTAACAACAGGCTACTCAAGAATCTGACTTCGTAGGGGACTAAAGGAAAGGCTGCTGTACACATTAATGCTAAAACTACATTTATATAATTTATCTAAATGCTATTCTAAAGCATTTGAAAAATGTAAAATAAGCTTTCCAATTAAAAAAAAAACTGCCTTACCTGATCCTAAAATGTCCACCAAATGTGTTAAGTGATGACATAATTGGAGCCAGTCTGACAGCCATATGGCTCTCTATAGTGCTAACTAGTTCTTTTTTCCCTTTGTTTAGAATTGTTTCACCAAAGTGGTCAAAACCATGTGCATTATTTTGATCAGTACACATGTTAGGCTATGGTTCTGTTAATTTTGTTTACTTTAGCATGCTAAAATTGTGTTTTAATCCAACTGACTTTCTCTTTGGCAAACCACAGTACACTACAAATCTTAGATAGCCTTGTGATCTAGTGGTTATGGAGGATCCAGGATGTTACAATCGGGGGTGCTGGGGTGGTGTGCATACTTGATATGCACTTTTTAACATTTGTATTAAACCTTTATATTGTCTGCTAGCATTCTTTTTTAGTACACTTCTGACAGAACCTACAAATGTAATCCATAATTTTGATTGTAAGCATTTGTACAATCAATAAACCAGACTTCTTCAACAAGGAGAAATGCAGCAGCAGCAAACAAGTAAGTTACAATGGGTACAATGGGGAGAAGGTGCAGCCGCACCCTTCACCACCCCCTAGATTCATCACTTGTTTGTAGTAATGTTCTTATGTAGTCCAATACCAGAGTTCATACTTTCTCAGAAATCAAAAATAGGCTGGTCTTGTCTTCTTTTTCCATGGGAAATAATAATATTAAGAAAAATCAGCATTTATATAGTGCTTTTCATACACATTGTATCCCAAAGTGCTTTACAAGCAACACTAGACTGGTAGTGAAGTGACTGAACATGTAGTAGCAGCCATTTTATACCTTAATACCCACACATAGCCTTGGATAATTGCATGAACTGGTTTTATGGGAAGGGGAATGTTAGCCAGGACATTGGGGTCAGGTAGTGATCATGGTGCTAACAGCCCCACATCTTATATCTCACAGTGATCTTCTCATACAGTATTTCTCCCCTTCTGTCTTCCCCTTCCCTGAATATAGCAGTACTTTGCAGGAGTAGCCTTCTCAGACCCCCTCTGGTATTCATTCTTAACTCCTTCCCACACCAAAAACTGGTGAGCTCATCACCCTTCTGCATCATGAATACAGGTAGTACAGTCCGCAGGTTTTTTACATATCAAAAATTAAACAAATCTTTCCAGTAAGTCAGGCTGATAACAGCAGGGAACAAGGAAAGATGTGCTATCATATCCTTAAATAATCTAGGCTACCGGGGGGGCGTGGCTACCACCGGAGCTGAATGGACGCTTGAGCTCTGAGCACCTGCCTAACCCCTAATAATCCGCCTGTTTATCCGCAGTTCTTCTACCCAAATCGGTGCGATTTATTTGGTATTTATGCCTGGGTAGTTCATGCACGGTGAGATCTGGTGTTTTGTACTCCCAGCTGATCTGGTTTGTGGCTATCTCCCTTCGTTGTGCAGGGATCGAGCAGTAAGGCCTACTGCTAGACAAGATGAAGCAGGTATCTGAGACTAACCAGCAGCAGGGCGATATGCCCGAAATCCGTCAAATGTTTTCTAAGATTTTACAGCGAATGGACAGACTTGATGTGGCAGCTAAACAAAACGTGGCTGACATTATCAATTTGGTTCAACGGGAGTGCATCACTGAGCATAGATTGGCCGAAGCGGAGGATGGATGGCACAAAGCAAGCTCCCGGCTCTAGGAACAGGAGCACCTTATTCAAGTACTTTGGGGCAGGGTGGAGGACTTGGAGAATCAGAGTCGCCGGAATAATTTGCAGATAGTGGGCTTCCCAGAGGGGTGTGAAGGAACCGACACCATTAGTTTCCTGCAAAAAGAACTACCTGCTTTGCTGGACTGGCCTGGTAAGGCTCCAATTGAAATCGACAGGGCCCATAGAGCTCTGACGCCTCGCCCTGATGCTGGGGCTCGCCTGTGCACAGTCCTGGCTCGCTTCCTCAGCTTTCAAGACCGAGAGATGATTACTAAGTTGGTACATACCAAAAAGGAGTTACATTGGAAAAGGCATAGAATACAGATTTTTGCGGATTACTCTTAGGAGGTTACTAACAGGCGTTGGGCCTTCACAGCTGCCCGCAGAGCCTGTGCTGAATTGGGGCTTGAGTACTCCTTGAAATACCCAGCTTTACTCAAAATCATTTATAATGGGGCTCCCAGAATTTTCGACAACCCCACTGCTGCGAAGAATTTCCTCTCGGAGCAGGCCCCCAAATTGTCCTGGGGACGTCTGCGAGAACCCTCTGGCTCGCTGGCTCTCCACAACAGGCCCATGCCGATGGAGCTAACACCACAGGGACTAGGCCACAACTCCCAGAACCCCAGTATGATCCAGAGCACCCATAACCACCCATCTCCATCTAAGCCCTTGGGCGGCAGTGGCAAACGAAGAAACAGGAGACGACAAAGGCTCGAGGGACTACACGTCGATAAGACTCCTCGTCTCCGGTCAAGGAGCCATAGTGGAAGCTCAGATTCATCTGCCTCTCAGGACTCTTACCAGCCAGACAAGAGTAACAATAAATATCAGCCGATGATGGATCTGCCAATGGAAGGCTCCCTGGCTACCTCCTCCTTGCCTTCCCGATCTTCTTCCTCCTCTAGGGCTACTGGGTCTAAAGGTGCCAGGATCATTTCTAAGCCAGAGGTTCAAGACTCCTCCGGGGATGCTTCACACAGTTTGAGTAATCAGCAGGACTTTAAGCCAACAGAGGAAGTGCTCCCAGTTCAGGTGGCCATGGGCTGATGCCCCCCCCCAGTACATTTCTCTGCT
The DNA here is from genome assembly GCA_016271365.2 of Neoceratodus forsteri. NCBI lineage: Eukaryota > Metazoa > Chordata > Ceratodontiformes > Ceratodontidae > Neoceratodus > Neoceratodus forsteri. The sequence goes on from CM057456.1 coordinate 318,095,824, forward strand.
GCCCTTCTCTCAGGCTGGCATATGCTGCCTACGATGCCCCTGTGGCACAAGACTGCTACCAAGTTGCTCCCCCTTGCTCCCTTTCTTGTTCCCTTCTCTTCCCCTAATTGAAGTTTGGTCAGAAGAGGAGCATTCTCATTATCTGGTATCTCATCAGTTCATCTGGATCAAGGCTGTGAAGGGCTTCATTTGGACTGCTAAGCACACTCCTTCACATGTGGATTACACGGATTCGTGTGCGGACTACTGGATGCTAATAATGACTATCTCACTGCCTGGCCCCCTGTGCGGGGTGCTGGGGTCATCTTGTGTGCTTTTTTTTTCCTCTCTCTCTAGCAGTGACATTGTGGGTAGGAGGACTCAATTGATGATGGGGGTTGGGTGGGTGGGTGATCTCGGATTTGGAAGTCCTCTCTGTTTAGTGTAGTTGCTGGCTACACTACCCCCAGCAACCTCAGCTGGTATCTGGGCCTTTGGTGGGTTGGTACGCTCAGCGGTTGCTGGTCTCAAATGGAACCGTTTTTGGGTTCGGGTAGTGGGTGGGGGTGGGTTCAGGGTATGGTTGTTTTTTGGGTAGTTAGTAATAGGTTATATTTCTGCTTGTTAGGGGCAATCTTTGCCCATGGTTATACTGTTGTACAATGCTATTTTATGTTCTCTCATGGAAGTCTGAATCCTAGAGCTACTTTTGCTATTATAGGAGTAGATAGGGAGTCTGGGTCTACTGGGCATAGCGTACCTGGGTGGGGCTTCCTCTTGTATCTCCCTTCAGCCATGCTAGCTTATTGGTTGCATGGGGACTAAATTTGTCTCTTGGAATGTGAGGGGGCTCAACTCACCAGTTAAGCGTAAAAAAGTATTGCTCCACTTAAAGAAGTTGCAACCTATGGTGGTGTTTCTCCAGGAGACAAGACTGTCCTCATGTGAGGCTATGAAGCTCAAGCGGGAATGGGTTGGCGCGGAGCTTCATAGCGCAGCTAAGGGCAGTAAGAGGGGAGTCTCCATTTTACTTCACAAGAACTTGGGGTGGAAAGTGAAGCGTCATAAACAGGACAAGGAGGGAAGATGGATCCTGGCAGAGTTAGAGACCCCAGAGGGTTCTTTGAGTCTTGCTAATCTCTATGCCCCCAACCAGGATTGCCCTCAGTTCTTCTTCACTCTAAACCAGGCCCTTACTGATTTTAATGGTGTCAATGCTCCAATAGTTATGGGGGGGCACTTTAATTTAGTTTTAGATTTTGCTATGGACAGAAGCAACAAAACTTTTGAACCTCACAAACAGGCACTCAAAGCGGTTCAGGCATTAATGTCAGAGCATACTTTGCTGGATGCCTGGAGAACTATGCACCCAGGTGTTTATGATTACTCCTGCTATTCCCAGGCCCATGGCTCTTCTAGCAGGATTGATTTCTGACTCCTTTCATCAGGCCTTTATGAGATGGTTACCAGCACTGACATGCACTCCATTTATCTCTCAGACTATGTGTCCATAGAGCTTAGGATCCAACTGGGCACTGACCCCACCCCTACGTCCATATGGCAGTTGGACCCCCTGTTAATTGAGGATGCTGATTTTTCTCATTGGCTAGGGCCTGTGGTGCAGGAATATTGGGAATTCAATAATAATGGGGAAGTGAACGACTCAACGCTTTGGGAGGCCTTTAAGGCCACCATTCGGGGCAAAATTATTGCTTATGCCTCTGTTAGGTGGAAGCGGTGCCAAGCTGACCAAAGGGCTTTAGAACAGCAGTTAGTTTCTCTGGAAGCCCAATATAAGTCTTCAACCCCATCACAGTCCTTATTAGCTCAGCTGAATAGTACCAGGATTTCTTTGAACGCCCACTTGATCCGACATGCGGAATTAAATCTCAGATGGCTGTGTCATTCTTACTGGGAAGGGGGGGAAGCTAGTAAACTTCTGGCTTATCGACTTAAGCAACAGCAGGCATCCCATACCATTCATGCTTTGAAAGATATGCATGGGGTCTCAACCTACTCTCATAAGGGGATAAGTAAGATCATGGCTCAGTTCTACGAGGTTCTATATTCAGTTTCACACCCTCCTGACCCCCTGAGCATTCAAAAATTTTGGGGGAAACTCCCTATTCCCCGTCTAACGGTTTCCGATGCTAAACTACTGGAGGTGCCTATCACCATGGCAGAGGTGGAGCAGGCCATTGTATCCCTGAACTCTCGGAAGACCCTAGAAAAGGATGGCCTCCCTGTTGATTTTTACAAATTAAAGGGAACTAATTTGGCCCCTTACCTGATTAGGATGTTCCATTATTCACTACAGGTAGCCTCTCTCCCTCCTTCCCTGAGGGAGGCTATTATCACAGTGCTGCCGAAAAAGGGGAAGGACCCTCTATTCCCAGGTAGCTATTGCCCTATATCCCTTATTAATGTGGATGCCAAAATCCTGGCCAGGCTTCTTGCCAGTAGGCTAGAGCGTCTTATGATTGATCTGATCCACCCTTCCCAAGCGGGTTTTATTCAGGGGCGTCTAGGGTCAGATCATCATAGATCTCTGCTGTCACTTTTACACCATACTACATTGTCTGGCAAACCCTCCGTGGCCTTAGCAATCGATTTTGAAAAGGCATTTGATTCTGTTCAGTGGCCCTTTTTGTTTCACACTTTCTCTAAAATGAGTTTTGGGCATGGTTTTATTTCCTGGGTAAAACTGTTATACTCCTATCCCACAGCCTTGGTCTTAACAAATGGGGTCATAGCTCCGTCCTTTCCTCTCCAAAAAGGTACCAGGCAGGGGTGTCCCCTTTCTCCTCTCCTTTTTGTTCTGGCCATTGAACCATTGGCTATTGCTTTTAGGGAATCACCTAACATCCCTGGGCTTCGAGTGGGTAATAGCACCTTCAAGACGTTTTTATATGCTGACGACTTGCTTATCACTACGGAGTCCTCTGCTGGAGTGATTGACAGTATCCTTGAGATTTTGGCTACTTTTGCTGAGGTATCGGGACTTAAGATCAATCACTCCAAAACCGAGGTGCTCCCTCTGAACTCCAAGACCTCTGGGACCGACTTCATAAATAGAGGCCTCCATTGGTCCCCTAATGGCATAAAATATTTGGGTATTATTCTTCATTTTAATATAGGGAAAATGTTCTCTGTTAATTTTACGATGTTATTAGAGTCCCTTAAACAGGACATGGGGAGGTGGAAGGCCTTAAAGCTGTCGTTGGCTGGCAAAATTGACTCCATCAAAATGATGGCGGCCCCCAGGGTATTATATCTATTAGCTCACCTGCCCATGGCTATCCCCCAAAGATGGTTTCAGAAATTAGACACATTAGTGGGGAATTTCCTATGGGAAGGGGCCCTGCCCCAGTTCAGTAAACACAAGCTTCGCCAACATTGGAGTAAGGGTGGATGGGGCTTTCCCTGGTTTAATAGATATCATATGGCCTTCATTATCTCTCAAACTATCAGATGGTTCACCAGGATCGGTCTGACCTCTCCAACTTGGCTCCCTTTAGAGGCATCACTGGCCCAGGCCCTCTCACCGGCGGTGGTGCTCTATAATAAGAAGAAGGTATCCCAGGCCCTCTCTCCTCCTATGCAGGTCTCTATTCTGTATTGGAAACAGGCTTTCTCAATTCTGGAGCAAGACCCAACCCCATGGAGATATATTCCCCTGTGGAACAACCCAGCCCTACAGATAGGGAGGTCTCCTATACACTGGAAATACTGGGAGCCCAAAGGCATTACTAAGAACCAGGATCTGTTGCTTCCCAACACTGTCACATTAGACACTTTCGAGTCACTGAAAGAAAGATTTGGTCTCCCTCAATCTCATTTTTAGAGATACCTGCAGATTAGAGATGCTATTATTCACTTGCCTAATGCTCCATGAGATGGAGGGGGGCAGCACCTACCTCACCCATTAGCTGTCTGGGGGAAGAAGTGTAAAGGCATGGCCAGTTTGCTCTATTCCACCCTTAGGGATGCTACTTCAGACCCCACTCAGCGGGCCAAAGCGCAATGGGAAAGAGACCTTCAGGTCTCAATCTCGGACCGGCAGTGGCGGCACAGTTGGTTCAGAGCACATAAGGCCTGTCGGGATGGGCGCTTCTGTCTTATTATGAATAAGACCAGTCACAGGTACTATAGGGATCCAACTAAGCTCCACAAGATGGGTCTCCTGTCAAAGGATAGTTGTTGGAGATGTGGCAAGGATGGGGCACATTTGTTTCATGTTCTCTGGGACTGCCCTATGCTGCACCCCCTCTGGTCATCAGTTAGGAGTATGTGCCAGCAAATCTTCCCAGACATAAACCCAGATCCACCCCTTTTGCTTCTTGGATGTGCACAGCCGAATGTCCCCAAATCCAACCCTGGGGCCCTATGGGTTACTGCTGTTGGGGCGGTGGCCAAACGACTCATTTTACTTAATTGGAAATCCTCTGCAATGCCATCCTTTCAAGACTTTTTATTGGCACTAGTCCAGGGGGCTATGTTTGAAAGGATCGCCAGCATTGCAGCTGGCTCTATAGCCCAATTTGAGAAATGCTGGTCATCCTTCCTGCAATGTAAATTCTGCCACAATGTCCCCTCTCGAACAACCCCTTAGTATGCCAGTCGTACTGGCTCAGGTTGCTAATTTTTTGTGAAGGTGGTGCCCCCTTCTTCTCTTGATCCCAGGCTGCTCCTTTTTACTGCCCTTCATCTAGTGAAGATTGCCATTTTGTATATAGTTGATATGGTCACAGGATCCTTTTTAGTTACACACATGCTTTACTTGCTATGGCTCTGATCCGGTAGTCCAACTCACTTTACCCTAGCTGGATGGGTTATTAAGTGTATCATGTATTGTATGCTTTTGAAGTGCAAAGTACTCAGGCTGATCCTGCATTAACCGTGTTTTAACATGTGGATGTTATGTCCTGCTATGTATTCCTATGGCCCTTATCAATAGATCTTTGTATGAAATGTAATGTATTGTCTTGTCTATCCTTGTGTTCCCGCTCCCTTTAATGGATGAGGCCTGGCCTGGTTTTGATTATCATCCCGAGATGTGTGTGTCTATCAAATAATAAAATAAGAAAAATTGTTAAACGGAAAAAAATCAAGGCTACCATTGATAAGGCACTATAAAATGACAGGTATGCACATCATTATGCATGTCATTTAATAGTGCCTAAACATAGGTGGCTTAGATCTTATATGGATAGGAAAGTCTATTTTCCCCTTGTGCCCTGCTGCTATCAGCCTGGCTTACATAAGATCACATTTATTATTAATATGTAAAAATAACACAGGAGACTGTGCTAACCGCATTCATGATGTGGAAGAGTAGTGAGCTTACCAGTTTTTGGTGTGGTGAGCAGGTGAGAAGAATAAATGTCAGAGAGGGACTGTAGAGGCCATTTCAGCAGAGTACAGCTATATTCTTATTAGGGGAAGACATGAAGGGGGAAGTTGAGCAGATCATCGTGAGATCTGAGATGTGAGGATGCCAGCACTGCGATCACTACCTGACTGTGGATGAGAGCACCTCGTGACGACAAATACTCAGAGTGGCAGGGCTGCACCTAAACTGTTACTTGGATTCAGTGTAGGGAGATCATCCTTGGGTGGGGAAGGGATGTTGATGTTTGTTAGGACAGTATCGAGGGAGCTGTGTATAGCTTATTCAAGATTCGGAAGGGTGGTAGCCAGCCAACTTGCATTGTGGAGTAGGGCACAGAAAAGTGTTGGAGAAGAATTGCTGGAAACTGACCTGCAGGGTTCAGCAGATCACAAGTAAAGGAGTAGACTGACAATGGAAGTCAGGTGGGTTCACTCAAGGCATTACTATGCCTCTCCTGCTAATAATACTGTTATCCATTACATGCAGCCTTATGAGGGTATGAACAGCAGTTTTTTCTTGTGTGTCCTGATGCTTATTGCTGGGCCCTCCAGGAAGCCCTAGCTGTTGGTTAAGGAAGCAGGAAAACACACAGCCCTTGGACTTTACATACTGCCTTCACTGTGCAGAAGGGTGGTGATCCACTCAATGTTTACTGTGGGAGCAGAGGTCAAACATTGAGAAAGTGGGCTGGAGAGTGATTTGGGAGGCATTTTTTAACAGTGCCAGCTGGTGAAGCGTGTTGGTATAGTTGTGCACAACTCTCTGAGGTACAAGATTACAAACTGAGGTGTGATAATTCTCTTCATGAGACCGCAAGCTCATATGCGGCCCCAGGCAGTACTAAGGACAGAGTATGGATGGTAGGGTGTTCAACAGAAGGCAGGCTAGGTGCAGGGGGTTCATGTGGAAAAAGACTACAAGAAAAGCTTATTTGTGGATTACCAAGAAAGCATGAGCTTTGGAATTGGACCAGACCAGTACTTTGTTACAAATTTCAAGGCATCACATAACCACTAGATCATCAGATATTTGAAGTGTACTGTACTGCGTTTTGCCAAAGAGAAAGTCAGTTGGATTACAAAACATTTTCAGCAAGTTAAAGTAAATAAAGTGAACAAAACTATAGTCTAACGCGTACTGATCAAAATATTCCACTTGTTAACACATGGGTGTTGATCATTCTGGTGAAACAATTCAAAATAAAGGGGGAAAGAAGAACTAGTTAACACTATTGGGAGCCATGTGGGTCTCTGCCCCTGGTTCTAATGATGTCATCACGATTCATCACTTGGCACACTTGGAAGACATTTTGGGGAACAGGCAAGGCTGTTTTTTGAAAGTGAAAGGCTGATGTTTACATTTTTCACAAGCTATGAAACTGTATTTATGATGTTTACATAAATGCAGTTTTAGCATAAATGTAAACAGCAGCCTTTACTTTACTTCGCTATGAAGCCAGATTTTGGAGTTTGCAGTTTAAAAAAAAACTGCTTGTTTAGGTACCCTTTAAATAATAAAGCACAATTTTTTCACATTATATACTGTGAACTACCTACCAAAGTAGAATGCCCAATGTCTCACACCCAGCCCTCTGGGTCCCTGTAAATTAGATCCTCCTGGATTGTGACCATTGGGAGTGGATGAGAGCTGGCACTTGGCCCAGTGCCATGAACCTGAAGAGTGGGTTTTCTTCATTTCCCCCATCTGCTGGGCATCTTTGACTAGCCTTGTGAGACTATATGTACCCCTGAATGCACACTAAACAGAATATGTAATAAGATGAACATTTGACCTATACTGTAGTTTGATTGTTAATGTGATTTACTTCAATGGAAATGTATGCTTTTATTGTTGACTCCCCAAAAAACCCTCCTACCCTTATCCCCAAAAATTACCACATACTGCATGGAAACATGATGCCCCATGAACTGTATTAAAATATTGCTTAATCACTCAGTAAAGCCATATGGCTATTGAAAATTTACATTAGAGAAGATGTCAGCAGAGATCAATGCAGTCATCGGAGAGCTGAAGAGGAATGCATTAGAAAATTCAAGTATTTCTAAGGAGCAATAAAACAATGCTATTTGGAGGCAGTATGCTAACTGACAACTATGAAACCACCACAATGGAAACTGTGGAAAATCTGGCTGTTGGCTGCTGAACATTAAATAATGGCATCTGACTCCTCTGTGAAAAGGGTGCACTGCTAGATAAAATGGAAATATGTGCATGCATGGTAAAGCCATCCCAAAATGGGTGATTATCAATATAAAGTTAACTTGTTTGTTATTACATGCAGTTTTATGACATAATCCGTCTTTCATTTCCTCAAGCTTTTGTCCTATGATCAGGGATGTGAACAAAGTAAGGTAAATTAAGTTGTCTCATATCATGACCTGTTCTACTTTACCTGTACTTGCTTTAGGCCCTCAACAACCATGGATAGTGACTTCTTCTGGGAAAATGTCATTGTAGGTGGTGAAGAAATACATAAGGAAGAAATATCTACATAGACATCCCTTCTTTCAGGGCAATGGTCCTATACATACTGCATCAGCAGTAGCTAGTGCTGCTGCAGGAATTAATTGGTTAAGAACACCACCAGAGTTAGTACTGCACAACAGCTACACTAAAAAGAACAAACTCTTGCAAGATCTAATATGGTTGCAACATGAGGGAATGATGGGCAGTGAGAAATGTGTAAAAAAGAGAGTAAGAGAAATGAATGAGACTGGAATATTACAGTTTTATTATGGAAAAGCTGAGTTATGCTGAAAGAGACAATATCAAAATATTATTGTTGTTATAAATAGTTTTGTAGATGTTACAAGAGTGGATATCGCTATAGATGTACATTCATAGAAGTTTGTGTCAGTGTGGTGAACAGCACTGGCTATTGATTTATCTGCTTTTTCACCTGCATTAGTAAGACACACACAGGACATACGTACTAAGAAAAAGGGAGATGCTGGGTGTTTTTGTTTTTTTTTTACAGTTATTCAAGTTTGTAGAAATAGTGAGGTTTAGGCCTGTGATGTCCCATTTCCCATGTTGGTGCACTAATCACACTGCCTCCTCATTGTCTCTGGATCCCCACCCAGAAATAATTCAGGCCACTGCTTGTTAAGTTTGGATGCTCGCTGGCAACATTTATTATTATTATAATTATACAGGCACCATTAAAATCCATTTACCTCCCATATTTCTACCAGTTCGTATTCACATTGTGGATGTAACAGTCCCATATCACATCTAGGACATAACAGTCCTGCCTTCCCTTTTGCGTGGTTCTTCTTCTTGCTTCGTTCTTCTTCTGCCCTTGCTTCTTGGGGTCCTGACACCCTGATCCAGTCCCCCCTTTTCACCATAGCCAGGTACCACCTTACCCGGACCACTCTCCGCCACTAGGTGTGGGCACATCGATCCACACCCTAGTTCTATATCCCTCTCCCTTCCCCCTTTACTCCCAAGCCTGGGTTCTTTTTGTCCCCAGCATATGGTACCTACCCCCTCCCCACCTACCTGCCCCGCTTTTCTTTCTTGCTCCCACCTCTTCCCCTTTATCTCCCCATTTTCTTAGATCCTTGCTGGTGGGGCTCCACCCAGGAACCCCAGCCCTTTGCTGCTTCTTCTGTGGCACACCTGGACCCTCTGGCCATTATTCCTATTTGTTACCTTATCATGCCTGTCCTGGGGGCCTGTTGCCTACCCTATTTCTTATCGCCTGGGAGGGTGGGTGGGGAAATTACAGCAGAAAGAGGGCTAGCCTGAGCTACCCACCCTTAAAGTCTCCAGGACCCTTGACCCCACCCTCCTCAGGCCCCTCCCCATCCAGTAGCCAGCAAGACCCCTCAAGTGGCCAAACCTCCTCCTCTGAGGTTATCAGGACTCCCTGCCTATGCCTCCACCCTTCCCCTTCCCCCATTTTCCTTTATTTCTGGCCATCTCCCAGGACAACCTGTCCTGCCTTTAATTTGCAAGCCCTATTGTCCCTGGACCCCCCCCCCCCAGAAATAGTTCAAGTCACTGCTCATTAAGTTTGGATGCTCGCTGGCAACATTTATTATTATTAGTATTATACAGGCACTGTTAAAATCCATTTACATCTCATATTGCTACCATTTCATATTTACATTGTGTACATAACAGTCCCATATCACATCTAGGACATAACAGTCCTGCCTTCCCTCTTGCGTGGTTCTTCTTTTTGCTTCACTCTTCTTCCGCCCTTGCTATTCAGGGTCCAGACACCCTGATCCGGTCCCCCCCTTTTCACCATAGCCAGGTACCACGTTACCCAGACCACTCTCCTCCACTAGGTGTGGACACATTGATCCATTCCCTAGTTCTATATCCCTCCCCCTTTACTCCCACGCCTGGGTTCTTTTTGTCCCCAGCACACAGTACCTACCCCCTTCCTCCGCCTACCTGCCCCCTTTCCCTTCTTGCTCCCACCCCTTCCACTGCCCTGTCTGCAGCTTGCAATGAAAGATGGGGCTCCCCCCTTGTGGGCTATCCCCTCAGCTCTTTCTTATTAATATCCTCAACTAGATCCCTGAAAGGGTGGAGGAACAGGCTCATGCAGAACTCTGTCAGATGAACTCCATTCCCCCAGTACACTTCCTCCTGATCATACGATATGCCCCTGTGTTGAATGTGAATGCCTCCCATCTCAATCACCATCCTGGCTGTCTTCCTAGTCAACCATTTTCTTGTCACCTCTGTTGCTTTAGACCCCTTATTTCCTCTCCACACCCTCTGGGAGGTGATCTCTGACCACCCTATCACCACCACCCTGGGCCAACAACTCTTGGTCTTCTCTAAATCTGCATTGATGGCCTTCATCAGGGACCCCCATGGTATTGTCCCCAAGCCACTTCCCCCTAAGTGTATAATCACACCGTCTGGTCGGCCCCACCACACCCGCAGCTCTTCCAGCAGGGGTAGCAGCTGTGCCCATCTCATGCCTCTCAGGCCCCTCCAGCATACTCTGGTGTGTTCCATTCCCAGGTGCAGCTGTGCCCCAATCCTCATGGTGGCTGCAAACCTTTCTGCTAAATATACGAATGCGTGCCCCACGATCCACACCTGTTGCTTGGAACCTGCTGTGGAGAGAGAAAAAAAGAGAGGCATTAGTCATCGCTGACTCTTACATACCTGTGGTAGCAATCAGACTTCCATCTCCCCACTCTTTTGTCCTTGGCTTCCTCTGCCCCTGCTGCCACTCTTTCTGTTGCTGCCCCGATTTGGAAGGAATGGGGGCAAAATCACAGGGGTCTTTCCCTGTGAATGCCACTGCTTTCTTAAGTACCACTCCCACTTGGAACCCCATTTGCCAGTGATCCATTCCCATGCAGGAACCGAACCCCTTCCCACTGCCCCCATACTCTCCAGTAGTCTGTCACGGCCCTTACTGCACATACTTCCCCTTCTGCTTGCCTGTGTATCTCGGTAGTGGTGCGTTTTCCTCCCTGATCTGTTTTGGACATCTGTAGTCTGATAACCACCTTATCCTCCTCCAAATGTATATTCTGCTCCTGCAAAGCCCCTGTGTATACTGCTTTTTTGGGCACCACCACCTGCCCTATTTGGAAAGCCCCTCTCCCCATCATGGCAAATATGGCCCGAAACAGACATGCCTCATTCGCTGATCAGCATACCTTATCCAGTGCCCATACCACTTTCTTAAATAGTGGGCCCTGAATGGGTTTTCTCCCATCCTGCCTCCTGGCCTGACCCCTCCACCATCCCATGACCATCAACTTGATGGCCCAGCTGCCTGTGGCATCCCACCACTCTCATTCCTGTCATGCCCAGCTGACCCCTGCCAGTTGCACCCCCATGGTAATGTGGGCTGCCCCTGAATCCCACTTTCTGACTCTATATTGCATGACCTGTTCCTCCCACACTGACTCTCCTGCCTCCCCTCATAAGCCCATTAGAAAAACCTGGAAACTCTCCTTAGCCCCCTCATAGGCCTTTAGGATGTTGGCTACCCACAGCCCCATATACAATTCCCTGGCCTTTTCCCTACAACCTCCCACATCCAACCTGGTATCCCCTGGGCTAGGCCCCAGCTTCCCGCCCCTGACCATGTCTGGCCCGCTTGAGAGGAATCCTTGTTGTTTGCCCCAACGCACCTACCCGCTCCACTTCAGATGCACGGTCTGGGTAGGTGCAGCCTGAGGTGCCAACTCCCTGAACCGTGCTATCTGCAAACGAGAGAGACAATCAGCCAATTCATTCCTTGTCCATTCTATGTGTTGTGCCCTGAAGGATAGGTTCCAACACAGCTCTAACAACACTAAGCCTTACTGAGTCTGTATGGCCACTCTGCCAGTTAATTACCTCTACTACCCTCTTGTTATTGCACCAGAAAGAGATGCACCGCCCCGCCATTTGCTCTCCCCATATCTCCAAAGCTACCCACATGGGGAAAATTTCCAGGAATGTGATGTCCTTAGTCCATCCCCATTCCTTCCACTGAACCAGCCACTCCTCTGAGATCCATTCCCTATGAAAATAGGCCTCAATCCCAGACCCCCCCCGGCTGCATCCGTGTACAGCTCTAGTTCTGTGTTGTGGGCCCATTCTTCTTGCCAGACTGTCACCCCATTGTATGACTCCAGAAAGACCTCCCACACCTGGAGATCCTGCCTTTTGCCCCTATTAATGTCCACCCAGTGGTGGGGCAGCTTGGCCATCCCTGTGACCCTGCCAAACCTCCTCATGAATGCCCTGCCTGGGCTTATGACCTTGCAGGTAAAATTAAGGTGCCCCAGCAGCAGCTGTACCTGTACCAGCGGCACCCTCTGCCTTTCCCCCACCAGTGCTAACAAACCCTTCAATCAGGACACCTTGTCCCCCAGCAGGTGGAAACACTCCCATTTGGTGTCTAACTCGATCCCTAGAAACTCCAGCCTGCGGGCTGGACCGTCCATCTTCCCAACAGTCAAAGGGATTCCAATGACACTGCACATGGCCCAAAAGTTTTCCAGCATCCGCTGGGCCTCCACCTGGCTATGGCCTATCAATAGAAAGTCATCCAAATAATGGACCATCCTTCTGTGCCTGTAATGATGCCTAAACACCCATTGCACCCATAAGCTGAACATCTCAAAAATTGAGCATGCCACTGAGCACCCCATAGGCATGGCCTTGTCAAACTACAACCCCCCTCCGAATTGGAAACCCAGGAGGTCCGAGTCCCTCAGCTGGACTGGTAGCAGCCAGAAGGCTGACTCTAGGTCTGTCTTTGCCAGCCAAGCCCCTTCGGCAACCCGAATTAACTCAACTGCTTGATCCAGTGACTCATATGATACTATGCTCAATGCCTCTGGTATCCCTTCATTCACTGACCCCCTGTCTGGGTACGACAGGTGGTGTATGAGCCAGAATTAACCTGTTTGTTTCTTAGGCACCACCCCCAGTGGTGACACCCGGAACTCCCCTCAGGGAGGGCTGGCCAGTGGCCCTTCCACCCTCCCTGCACTGACTTCCTTCACGATCTTCCTCTGTACTATGTCCTCCTTCCCTTTTACCTAGCCCAGGTTCTTCACCCACATGCCCACCCATGCCCTTTCAAACCCCAGAGGGAAACCACTCTGAAAACCCTCCCTCAATTGCTCTGCCCCCTCCTTTTCTGGGTAGCTCTCTGTGCAAGCCTCTACCACCTCCAAGTTAATGGGGGTGAGGGCCAAGGTATAGCCCCACCGCCCTGCACTCATTCCTGGCCTAATTCCACCCATAATTGGGGGCGTATCCTCCTCTCCCAGGACTCCCTCATCCCTTCCCAGATCCCCCTCCTCCAAAAGGACTGTTCCTGTGATTGTCCACCGGATTGCCCCTCTTTGTCCCCCCCACATGCAGCCTGACACCAGGTGCAAACCCCTGCAACATGCGCAGGCATGTCGGAACTTGCAACTAGGCCAGGTGCATGATGTCCTGTTGTAAGCCCAGTGTGCCTTTGCCCTGGGACCGTAGCTGTCCACTTCACCTGGGCTGCAACCTGCTCACCTGTAGTGGCCGACAACATCTGGACCCATAGCTCTGCATGGGTGCAATCCCATCTCAGGTCACCCTTTGCCTCCATTCTCCTTCGGAATGCCTCATCATACTTTAGCCAGCCAAATCCCAGTTTTGCTTTATATGCATCCCATATAATAGCCATGTATGTCAGCAAGGGTACTGCCAGGTTTGGCTGCTTCTCCAGGACCAGCACACTGTAAATTATGAAACCAGCTTGCCACATGTCTATGCTCTTTCCCATGAACCTAGCCTCCTTGGCCTTGTGGCCTACCACTGCCAATGCCACTGCCATTTCTGACTTGCCCACCTACTCCCTTTGTTCATATTTCTTGGCAGTCTCTTTGTCCACCAGTCCCAATATATCCAAGTACTTCCCCATCCAAATCTTTTCTTTTATGGTGATCGGCATGTGGTCACCCAGCGTGAAGCCGGGTGGCCCATAGTACATCTTCCATCTGCCCCTGTGTGGCCCTTGCCGGGCATCCCGGGTTTGCCCCCATCCCTAACGACCTTCAAGGCCTGTTCCATCTTTTCCACCCCATCCTCCCCCATGTCCCCCAGCAATCCTTCCATGTATTCCTCTAAATTCAAATCATTGTTCATGTCCACGCCGTCCTTACCCCCATCTGGTATGGGCCCTGCAGGTTCCGGGGTGGGCTCAACTCCCACCCCGGGCCCCCCGGGTGGACTGGGTGCCACCTGTTTTGGCCTCTTGTTTGTGTTGCCAGCCACAGCCTTTTCACCTCTCTCATTCCTCTTCTTCTGCTGCCTCCACCAAGGTAGTCATCTGCACCATGAATTTTGCCACTTTCCGCTAGCATGGTTGCACTCAACACTGGGGCTCTCTTTGATGCCATCCTCCTGTTGGGCCTGGGCTGTACAACAAGAGAAGAAATCATATCATTGCTCCCACATTGGTGACCTTCCCTACATGTGTCACTTGTTCCATAATCCCCTTATGTTTCCTCCCCCCCTTTTTTTTGTTTTTGGACCCCCCGGTGCCACTGGCCCCTCAATGAGCAGTAACCCTGCATGCCCACCGAGGCTCTTCTCACCTCAATCCCCATAGCGGTGCTGCCTTACAATCCCTCCCTGTCACCCATCTGCCCCCCCTGGGCCCCCAAGGGCCACGATTGCTTCCTGTGCCCCCTTCATTCCCACTCGGGCTAATCCCGATGCATAGGCATGGTGCCCCCTTTTTTTTTGTTGCCACTGTACAGATCTCCATGTATCACCCCTGCATTGGCGCCCACCATGATGCACCCTGCTCAGCCATGGCCTGCTACATGCATACCCATAGGCTCGAGATGGAGGGTCTCCTTGGTGCCCTAAATCTGGTCCTCCAAGCCTACCTCTTCTGCCTTGTTGCCGCTTGCCCCCCCAGCTCAATGTCATGCTGCAGCAGGAAAACAACTGTACCACCTCTCCAGAAGCTGGAGAAAATGGTCCCTTTTTCCTTTTTGTGGCTATTGTGCATAGATTATGCATCCTGCTTTCATTCTCCCTTCATCCCCAGCGACCGAGTCAAATATCCTCCATAGTACACATGTGGCTGGGCACTGTCTGTTCCTAGGCCCCGCCTATCTCTGCAGGTCCTTCATACCCAGCCATAGGATGCTACCCTGCCCCCTGTGCCGCATGATGCTCCCATAGCCATTCTCTTTCTTTTTCCTTTTTTTACCCTTTTTGGTCTGTTTTTCCCTTCATGCTAGAACCCCCAGTACCTGAGATGATGGCTTTCACCCTCCTTAGCATTGTCTTATCACTCCATCACTCCTAGGCCCGGGTCTTGTGGTCCCCCCTCAATCCACAGTTGCTCGCCTCACTGTGTCCTGGAGGAAATGCCTTTTTGGCCCACTGGCATGGTCCGCCTGTCCCTCCAGATGCCTTTCTCTGTTGTGCAACATGGTGGCCTGCGCCCTGCGGGCTAGGCCCCAGCTTCCCGCCCTTGACCGTGTCTGGCCCACTTGTAAGGCCTCCTTGCCACTTGCTCCAATGCTCCTACCTGCTCCATTGTGGACCTTCCTGGCCCCAACCAAAAGAAGTAGTCCCCGACCCATGCGGCATGGCTGCTGCCGTCCCTACTCTCCAGATGCACCAGCCATCTAAAACCAGACCCTCCTGGCATGGTCCACCTATCCCCCCTTGGATGCCTCACCCCGTTATGCTCTGGCTCACCACACCACATGGTGGCCTGCGATCTCTGGGCTAGGCCCCAGCTTCCTGCCCCATACCATGTTTGGCCTGCTTGCGAGGCATCCTCGTTTCTTGCCCCTACGTGTCTACCCGCTCCATTGTGGGCCTTCTTGGCCCCCACCAAAACTCCAATTATTCCCCGACGCATGTGGCATCCATGCCGCCATCTGCACTCTCCGGCTGTACCAGCCAAACTAAAACCAGGTCCTCCTGGCCTGCCTGAACTCCAGCCAAAGCCCCGACCCATGCATCATCCTCTCCACCATCCTCCATACTCCGACTGTACCAGGCCTCTAAATGCCACCCGCACAGACCTACTGGAAAATCCCCAACCCTGAAACCACTCCTCGCTGCAACCACTGCCCCCATGTTAGGTCTGCCTGGTGGCCGGTGTGGGAGGCTCAGCCCCCCCATCTGCTGACCAAACCACTGCTGCCCCAGTTGGAGCCTTAAAAAACAACCACCAAAACTGCAAAATGTATCTCCAGCATGGCGGCTGAATGGATCAAAATTCACAAAAACTAGCAAACAAATCCTCTAGTAAAATAATGTTTGCACCAAGTGCCTTACCATTTTTTTTGCCAGCGATGTGCTGTAGTTCAACAGAAATTACAGCAGAAAGAGGACTAGCCCTGGGCTACCTATCTTTATAAAGTCTCCAGGGACCCTTGACCCCACCCTCCCTCTGGCCCCTCCCCCGTCCAGTAGCCATCGAGCCCCATCAAGTGGCAAAACCTCCTCTGATATCACCAGAACCTCCCTGCCTATGCCCCTCCTTCCCCCTTTCCCTTTATTTCTGGTCTTCTCCCAGGACAACCTGGCCTGCCTTCAATTGGTAAGCCCCATTATCTTTACACTCTGAGGAGAGCGCTATGACGATAAACACTTCTAGTATATGGGAGCCCTCGATTCTAAATGGATTTTAGCAACTGCTGAAATCTTGCTGTAGGACAGTTCAAAGGTCAAAAAGTTGTTGTACCATCATTCTGACTTCAAATCAATAATGCAGCAACTTTTCAGCCTTCACCTGCCAGCTGACTGACTCATACCACATAGCTGTAAAAAGAAAAGTAGCATATATATGTCGGCATGATTTAACGAGTAACTAGAATTGAACCCATCTAGTTTGGACTTGAACAACCGCACACAGCTTCATGTCCAGAAACTGGATTACTTTTGTTTTTAATTTAAAAAATAAATACAGCAGCTACAAACAGTTATAACTGCCACACTGACATGGTCCGACTCAGTCACATGGAGAAGCCAGAGCATGCAGGAGTGGCACCACATAGCTGAGGGTAACTACCAAGGGAAAAAAAAAAAAGAAACACAAAAAACATTGATGGCTCCCATATACTACATAAAAAAGTGGATGGGTGGCTATCCGCAACTTAGACTCTGTTTCCATCTTGGGAGTTGATGACATCATGGAGACCTCTTGAGGTTTGCTCTCAATGTCTCTCTGATTTCATCAACTCCCTCGCTGGAAATACAGTCTTGTTGTGGATGGTTGCCCATCCACTATTTTTTATGTTATCAATGTATATGGCAACAACAGAAAACAATTAACTTGATACACACATTCAGGAGCAGTGTGTCAGAAGAGGGGATCAGTAAATGTTTAATATTTTTTTTTAACTACATATGCAATACAGTAACAATAAAGGTCAAGAAAACAGGTTAATTAGACTGGATAGCCCAACAGAGATTTTATGTGGTTGGGGTTCCGTCTAGAATTTAATGACAGAAGGACAGGAAGGTCAGCAGACCTGTTGAAGATCACAGTGGTATTTTTTCATCCTAGTGTCTATATTTTACTCAATGTTCCATTCAAATCACTAGTCCACATTGCTACTGTTTTGCTCTTTACACTTCTTAATGATGACAATAAAAACTGCAAGTAGTCATAACTAAAGCAATACTTCATATTTGTAATTTTTTTCAGCTAAACCAGTATTTCAAGAGATACTCTAGGCACTCTCATATTCTCATTTCTGTGTCAATATATAGTTTGCAAAACATTTTAATCCAGGGACAGATCTAGAAATGCTGGGGGTGCAGGCTTGATGCATGGGGAGGCACTGTATTTTCTATGGCCAACACATTATATTTCCTATTTACTTAAAGAAACATTATCCCTGTCTCAGCCTCTCTCCTGCATGCAATACAGTAAAAATAAATGTCAAGAAAACTGGTTAATTACACTGGATAATCCAATTGAGATCTTATTTTGTTGGGGTTCCTTCTAGAATTTGGTGACACAAGCACAGAAAGGTCTGCAGAGCTGCTGAAGGTCACAGTGGTATTTTTTCAATTTAATGTCAATATTTTACACAGTGTTCCATTCAAATCAATAATCCACATTGCTACTGTTTTGGTCTTTCCATTTCTTAACAATGAGAATAAAAAGTACAAGCAGTCATAAATAAAGCAGTACTGCATATTAGTATTTTTTTTTTCTGCTAAACCAGTGTTTCAGGAGGTACTGTAGGCACTCTCCTTTTCTCATCCCTGCATCACTATATTTTGTAAAACATTTTAATCCAGGAACACATCTAGAAATGACTGGGGGAGGGAGCTCGATGCATGGTGTAGGGGACCACAATGTATTTTCCATGACCGACACATTATATTGCCTGTGTACTTAAAGAAACGAGGCCTGATTCTATAAGCACCCCTATGCATGTAGCAACTTGCAACATGCAAGGGGTGCAGTTATGCCATGGACCCTGCACCTGATTCTGTAAGGGGCAGGGTCCCTCCGACTAAGTCCTGTGACTTGCAACAATCTAACAGGTACACCAAAGGAATGGCATACCTGAACAGGTGGGAGGAAACCACAGGACAGTACAACACAAGACGCAGGTGCCCTCCTCAGCCCTGATCTGTGCAAATTTTGACCCACAGGGCTCATAATGTCTCCATCCCCCATCCCTGATCTGTGTGAAATATGCCCTGCAGGGCTCATAATGCCCCCCCCCCCCGAAGCCTGAGTCTGAATTTCCAGCTCACTCACACATGGCAACACTTGCCAGACACCCATGCCACACCCATAGAATCCCTGGTAGTCTAGTGGCCCCCATCCCCCCACCCATCAGTGCCAGCTCACCCCGCTCCTCCCCTGACCTGTACTCAGTCGGCACACCTCTCACCACCACAGCCAGCCACTGACTGAGCTCAGTATGAGCGTGTGCTACTGTAAATAGTATGCACTCAATGAATGAATGACAGTATTCATTGAGCGTGTACTAATACAGTAAATGCGCACTCATACAGAAACTCAATCGGTAACTAAATAATTATGAAAAGGTATGCCAGTCACTGGCTGGGTATGGGTTGGGGGAGGGGTGGTCTGGCATTGCCGGTTGGGGGAGCACTAGACTACCAGGGATATTGGAGCTGTGTTTGCATTTATTATTGTAACTTTGCATTACTGCACACACTTCCAGTTCAGGGATCAAGGATGGAGGGGGATCTGCTATCCCTGTGGGGCAATTTCTATATTTAACAGGAACATGACTGGGGGGGCCCACTAGCCCTGTGGGGCTATTTCTCTATATTTATTGGGAGCGTGACTGG